>OZ010792.1:153052593-154252593 GCA_963932465.1 Maratus speciosus
TCCAGCTTATAGATATTTTTCAAATATAAACAAGATAAAGTAAAAAAACTAAAACCCAACTACCAAAGCAGTCTTGTAATTATGTATAAGCATATAAATACTGGTGAAGCTCTTTCAAGTAATACCAAACACATTACATATATTTTTATTTTATACTTTTTGTCCGCTAGAGGGCATAATAGTAAATTTGGTGACAAACTTTATAGCTCACAACCAACAGAATATCAAGATCAAGACCCTTCTAATGGCACTGCAGTGGTCTTATTCTGATTACTAAGTACCAAAGAAATTAAGAACGAAAAGATGTGAATTATATGCAATTAGCCCATAAATGCAAGTAAAGTCACAAGCAAATGCTAGTAATATATATATATTCGAAATGTACAAGTGAAGCGCTTTAAAATGATACCAAACACGGCATATCTAGCTTAACTTTATTTTTTTACTCTGTATATTTTGTCCGCTAGAAGGCGCCACATTGAATTTGGTGAAAATCTATATAGCCTATAACCAGCGGACAATTAAGACGCTTCTAATGATATGTCATTTGTCGAATTCTGATTAGTGGTTTAGAAGTTACGAGGGAACAGATGAACATACATACATACATACATACATACATACATACATACATACATACATAGCCTGTCAAAATCATAACCCTCCTTTGGCTTTGCCGTAGTCGGGTAAAAAAAAAAACATTTTTTTTTAAATTATAAACTGGTAAATTTTAGTGTGAAAAAGGTGGCGTACTGGTGAGTACAATTGCACCAATTCTGCTCATCTGAAACAAAATTAAATATATATATATATATGTAATAATAAAAATTTTCGCTCTTTTTTCTTAGTAAAACTATTCCAAATACTTAATATTTTTTTTAATTATCTTTAATAATATCTTAATACCTTTACGCTTTTATTTCATGCATTTAAATTTGCGTATTCTTTTATTATTCTAAAAACCTTAATCCATTCGTCTAATCTTATAAAACCCATTAAATAACTTTTCCATTTTCTTCTAAAACTAAATTCTTTTTCTTTCGAATGTTATTTAATAGCATTTGTTCGATCATGTTCTTTACCCACAATTCCATGCACCCGCCATCATTTAATAACGCTTTAATTCTGACGCCGTATAAAGAGTTCATTATCGACGTCATCCCCTTCTCATCGGATCGTAGCCTGTTTTCTGTCCAATTCCTCACCATCTCTCTGCTGGTTTTGGTTCTCAACTTTTCTGTATCCTTCCGCGCCCTGTTGCTTGGAGTACATATATCGCTACATCGGCGAGGAGCGAGAGAATTTACGTTTTTCCGGTTAGTTAAATAATCTACGTCGCTTGGAGTGAACGATTCTAATGTGTAGATCCTAATCTTGTAACATCTTAAGTTTTATGAAATGGATGATCGATTATTGAGAGTTGATGAACAAGCTACTGGGAACGTTCGATATGTTTTTGTCAAATAAACCAGTTTGAAGTTACGATGACTCTATTCATTATGTGATGGGAAATGTCTCAATATTTATGAAGCCTGTCTTACTCGCCACCCTGACTGCAATTCGATATTTTCATGATAGCGGGTGGTTGGCCTTGATTACTCTACTACCTTTTACTTCGAGATATTTTAGTGTCGCCGGAATGTCTCAAAAGTCGATAGCAAAATGTCGCAAAAGCTGCACAGGATTACAACACTTGTTAAGCAATGATAAATATAGAAACTCATCGAAACTTCAGAATGTCAGAAATGTTCTGACTATTCTGTGTGATTTAATGCGATCGACTATCAACAAGTATAATTACGAAGAGTGATGCTTTTCATGAACGAATGTCAGAAGAACTCTGACAATGGAATGTCACTAAGTTTTTCAACGACACTCAATACAATGATTAAAAATTCCTGATACCTCCAAGTGGCGGAATTAGGTCTCACATTAATTGGAATGCAAGAATTTTCTTTTTAAAATATGTTCTAGCTCTCCGTCCGGAAGTCATGTTTGGAAAATACCTTTCTGTGGGTGAGAATTAATATATTATTTATTATAGTATTTTAGTAGATTTTTTTTTATTTACAATATTGTTATTATTATTATTATTGATGTTACAAAATGAATTATACTTTAGTTGTTGTTATTATTTATTGAGAAAAAAATATATTTTAATTGTTTATTTATTTTAAAGTTATATATTTTTAATTATGTTTATAGTATTGCATTTCTATATAAATGAGTTGTCCCTCCTTTATACAATTAAGATCTAGAATTGTTAAAAAATCGAGTAACACTATGAGTGAAATTAATATTGTTCCCTTTGACCCAGAGTCCGGTATGAAAATACAACCTTGGTTAATGCATTTTGAGAAATCTTGCATTACTGAGAAAAAAGATGGAAATTGGAAATTAAATAATATTTCTAAATATTTGAAAGGAGAAGCATTGAAGGTTTATATAAATGATTGTCTGGAGTGCACTAGTTTTGAAAAAAAATTCTGAGCTTCTCATTGAAAAATTTATTAGTGTTTATGTTCTAAGATTGTCTGAATTTGCAGCTTTAAAGTTAAATGACTTAAAGGAATTAGAACAATATTTTCATAAAAAGGTTGAAGTGGGTAGGAAGTTACAATTATGTGAAACAATAATTATGCAGGGACTCACAGACGGGCTAAAGCCAGAATACCAGAATTTTTTTATAGTAAATCCTCCAAATAATACCACTGACTGGTATCGGATGTCAAAACAACTAGTAATAATTCCAACTGCTGATGTAAATGCTGTTAGGAATAATTCACAAAATGTTAGGTCTTTTCAGCCTCATTACAATGCACCCAGACATTGGATTCGTCAGGAGAATCCTAATTTAAATTCAAATAATCCTCGATTTACAACTCCTAATATCCAAAATACACATTTCTAACAACGATACCCCACTAGACCTTGCAGGATTTGTCTTAACAAGGGAGTACTTAACGCATAGCAATGGGAAAGAAAATGTGTATTTAATATTACCCCTGTACCACCATATGCTCTTACTAATGAAAAACAATCTTCTACTAATAATATATGACATATGTTCCTTTATGAATTATAAAAGAATTGGTTTAACTTTAAAATATTATAAATGTGATATTTAAGTTTCTATGTTTTTATTGAATATAATTTCTGGTTAAGGTTAGTTTAACCCCAGTTTTTTATAATTTAAATAAATTCTGTGAGAAAAGATGGGATCGAGTGAACCTTTTACTGGGATTTTGACAATTAAAATATAGTTTTAAAAAAAAGTTGTTTTGATTAAATATAGTAATGTTGACATTGTTTGCTACATGTTTTGATAAAATATCTAATGCCAAGACCTATTGCACCTATAATTATTGATTAATAAAACCGTTTAATAACCTTCCTTGATTATTGATGATATCAGATGCTAAAGATGTAAAAATATTCACAAACAAACTTGGATTTCTTGAATGTTTTGTTGAGATATTGTTATGTTGTGTTGTGTTTAAAGTTTACTACTCCAAAATGTCTAAATTGAAAATTGAATTAGTTATCATTTTATTTTGTTCCTTAAAATATTTTATTGTTTTTAAATTTAAGCTTTGCTCTAGAAAATATATAATTTTAAATTATTCTTAAGGGCCACTAAAAATTTGTTCCCATATCGAATCCTTAATAAAATATCTGATGTTAACTTTGAGATAGATAGGAAAATTCAAAATTGAAATACGGAGATTGTCCATGTAGCCAAATTACGAAAATATTATTCTCCAGATCAATTAAAGTTATCTCATGAAAAACCCCAGCAAACTAATGTTAAATCCAAAGACGTGTCTTAATATTATAATAATATGTAATTTAACTAAATTTAATAAATTCCCTTATAAGTTAGTAAGCAATTATTTTCCATACAACACTGTGTTCTTGAATCCGTACAGGAATTTTACTGCTGTGATTTTTTTTACTTGAGTTAACTGTTTATGCTGGCTTAAATCGGTTGATTTAAGTTGAGAATTTCTTGTATTGAAATTAATTGAATTAATAACGTAAACTAAATTAACTAAATAAATAAGATTAACTGGATTAGAATGAAATTGAATTTGAATCTAGGATTAAAGTTAATTATTATAATTTAAGAATCTGGATCTTTTATCAACCTTTCTTAAGTATGATACAAAGTTTCATTTTCATTCAGCAACTATAGTTTCCTGTTTGATAATCGTGCTGAATTGATAGTTATTTCACAACATTTCTTATTTATTTTCGTTACTTTATGTGATGCCATATGGATGGGATATCGATTAGATACTTTAAGGTTTAGTTAAAGAAATTTGTTTAATACTTTTAAAATATTACTGACAGTGTTGTTGAATGTAGTTGTTATTATTATTTATTATACTATACATTATTTGATTTTGAGAGGAAAAGATCATAATGAATATTGATTACTGTAATAAATGCGATGCATAAAACTAAGCTTGGGATATTACGTGAGAGAGTATTTATGCAATGAGTTGTGATAACCCGATTAGTATGAATTTCAATTACTCATTGTAAGTTAGTTCTAGAAATTGATATTATTAGATATAATATGCTTATTATTAGTTAATTTGTAGATAATTACCGTGTAGCTAACTAATGGACAGAACATCAGATTAAAAAAAAAAATCTTATTTAGTTTTAGATTTTAAGAGTTTTTTTAGTTTTTGAGAATATCAGATTTTAATGGTTTTAATTGTTATGAGTTAGAAAGTTTATTAATTATAAGTAATTAATTTATGAATAAGAAATTTCAGAGTTTAGAAATTTCAGATTATTAAATTTTTTTCAACTTAGAGGAATTCCAAAGAAGTTTCTGAAAAGCCTATGATGACTGTAATAGTGAAAAGGTACCCACAAAGAGATGGTCCATCGATGTATGCATGCCAGTACACTTCAAAGATCCTGTAAATAGGTTTATTTATTTTTTTATTTTTTTATTATTATTGTTAAATTTGATATTATGAACTTTATTACTAATAATTTATTGTAATGTATTAATTTCATTATTCGAACTGAAAATTAACGTAGATTGGTGAAACTGAGTTGCTAATGTAAGGATAAGTATATTTAAATGAACATATATTTACAAATATAATTTTTAACTTATATTTTGAAGACATTTTTCAACAATTCTATTAGCACGCTTATATTATAAAATGCTACGTTCAAGTCTTTACAACTGAGTTCATGAACGCTTAGCACATGAATATGAGCTATGAATGGCCATAAATTTATTATGTAAATAACAAAACTATGTTAAATAATTATTATCAATATTTATGGTAACTTTTTATTTTACGTCTTTGTAATTTGTAAACAAGATTAATATATTGTTACTGTATTTATTTAACAATTCCAGTAGCTCGCGTTCTAAATTTTTAATTATAGCATTTAGATATGTTTAAAAAAAAGTTAATTCTTTAGGGTTTACTGCAAGTGAAGAAATTGTAATCCAAGTCTATGTGACATTTCCTTTCTATGAACTTGCAGGTCTTAGGTCCTACCAGTTCATCCAGTCTTTTTGAGTGGGGGGATATTTAATAATAAAAATTTTGGCCCTTTTTTCTTAGTAAAACTATTCCAATATTAATATTTTAATCTTAATTTTTTTTCTTTTTTTACCTATATTTAATAATTTCTTAATATCTTTTGTCTTTTATTTCATGCATTTAAATTTGCGTATTCTTTTATTATTCTAAAAACCTTAATCCATTCGTCTAATCTTATAAAACCCGTTAAATAACTTTTTCATTTTCTTCTAAAACTAAATTCTTTTTCTTTCGACTTTTTTTTAATAGCATTTGTTCAATCATGTTCTTTACCCACAATTCCATGCGCCCGCCAGCATTTAATGGCGCTTTAATTCTGATGCGGTATAAAGAGTTCATTATCGACGTCATCCCCTTCCCATCGAATCGTAGCCTGTTTTCTGTCCCATTCTTCCCCATCTCTCTGCTGGCGTTGGTTTTCCACTTTTCTGTACCCTTCCGCGCCCTGTTGCTTGGAGTGCATACATCGTTACATCGGTGAGGAGCGAGAGAATTTACGTTTTTCCGGTTAGTTAAATAATCTACGTCGCTTGGAGTGAGCGATTCTAATGTGTTGATCCTAATCTTGTAACATCTTAAGTTTTATGAATTGGATAATCGATTATTGTGAATTGACGGACAAGCTACTGGGAATGTTCAATATGTTTTTGTCAAATAAACAAGTTTAAAGTCACGATGACTCTATTAATAATGTGATGGGAAATGTCTCAATGTTTATGAAGCCTGTCTTACTCGCCACCTTGACTGCAATCCGATATTTTCATGATAACAGATGGATGGCCTTGATTACTCTACTACGTATTACTTCGAGATATACTAGTGTCAACGGAATGTCTCAAAAGACGATAGCAAAATCTCGCAAATATATTCTTAATTATTAAAAAAGCCGTTATCACCACAACCTAAGAGAAAACATAATTTTTCTTTTTCGCAAAATGCCCTCTGCCTGTGAAAAAAGGGCAGATTTCGGCTATTTTTGTGTCTTAATTTTTTTTTTTTTTTTATATGGTAAAAGAAAAAAAAATTGATGCAAAAATCGTAGAGGCGATGAAAAGATATATGTGGAAGGTTTTTATATAATATGAAGTAAATCGAGTAAACAGAACTTGAGATATCATGTCAACCATGTTGAAAAAAGTAGTTTTGAGAAAAACACAGTAATGTAATGTCGTGAGAAAAATAAATGTTTGATGTTCAGACATCAAGCGTAATGCCGATTCGAGTTATTTATACATAGTTCTTTCTTTCTAACCGATGACCAGGCACCTACCTAACGGGTCGTCCCAGCTGAACGGGTTTGATACGTGGTATCGGGGCGGTGACCATCTAATCGCCAAGTAGCGGCAATAAATCTGACGAGCGCCTAGATCTTCATCTAATCGACTGTGCCTACTGCTTAGTTGTGAACTTAGTTAATCCTGTTATTTAATATTTTGATCTTGTTGTTTAGTCCTTGTGCTTTGCTTCTCAAGTTGACCTCGTAATTTAGAGTCTTGATCAGGTGATGAGACTTTCACCTGGCAAGGCACTTCCAGAGGAATAATTCACAAGTAAATTGGAGGAATTCGCACCCACGACGGATTTTAGATGCACCAGGCGCCATTAGCGTACATGGTGGACATCGGCTGTCTCGAAAACCTATCTGTCAGATTTCCCTAGCCGAACGAGTATACCTGCCTGGCATCGGGGCGTTTGTACGCTTGATCGACGCGTGGAGGCCATCCAGTAGACCAACGCCATGGTTGACCTAATTGCAGAGCCTAAAACTAACACATACTTCAATTTGTCACGAGACAAGTACAATACCAAAAATGGTCGGAAAGTCAGGCATTGTCAACCCCCTATTGTCCGATTTGTTCCGTCGTGACGGGATTAATTGGTGCGGCAGTAAAATTGCTATAACTCCGTCAGTTTTTAGAATTTTAAAATTTTATCTCGGGGTTATATTTTTAATGGTCTATAAGAATATGTAAATATATATATATATATATTATTTTTTTCAAAATTCTTGACCAGAATATACCCTTATATCCTAGTTATGTTCGAATAAGTTGTGAATATCAATGTAATAATATTACGTAAATTCCTTTTAATATTAATATTAACTTGAATTATTTCAATTTATGTCCAAAGCATTTTATTAAATTAATTCAAACACTTTTATTTAATTTTTAAATTTCATTTGAATTTCCGTAAATTTGACAAAGAGACTATGTAAGTCATGTCTGTGTAATAGGTTATTATAAAATGAAAATAAATGTATAAACATAATAAGTATAAAGATAAAAGAATGCATAATATATTAGAAAAAAGAAAGTAGAAGGCGAATTATGTGAAATATTTATAATTTCAAATAAAATAAAATACATAAAGAGTCGACACTTTAATATTTGTTAGGGGAAAAAATAATATATTTAATCTATTTAATGTTGAGAATTTCAATATACTGTATATAATGCTTTCTTTTACATCAAAATACCCCGGAAAACATTAATAACACAGAAGTTCAAAAAAAAAACTAAAAAGATCTTCCAAAATTGAATGATGAATTACTTTAACAAATACAAAATTCCAAACATAGAAAAAATTCAGTTTTTATTTTCAAAATAAAAACAATAACCACTCTCTGTTTTTCTTGCATATATATATATATATATATATATATATATAAAGTCAAAATTGTTTATCACTATCAGATCATTTATGATAATTTATGCTAGAATTCATGAAAAATACTATCAAGGAAAAAAATCATAATGCATTATAAATTGTAGAGAAATAGAAAATGTAAATTGAATGTTTAAAAATTACCATAATTACTTCTGCAATTTTTTTCTTACGTTGTAATAAAACCTAAATTCTGTTTTTTTTATTTCTTTTAAAGGAATACATATGAAATATAGCTTTATTAAATTTTTAATAGCTGATGTAAGTTTTAGATTAGACATTTTGAAAGCATTTATGGATTAATTATTAATAAGAAATTTGAACCTAGTATTCTTTAATGTAAATGTTATACATGTTTGCATCTATTATTTCGGTATTGTAAAACTTATCGAAATAAGTCTAATCCAAGTTAAGATAATATTTTTAAACTTACAGGAAAAGTCTAAATGGAGGATACATGTCTCATTTCGAGATCGACCCAACTATATGTTGATTGTTTTCCATATTTTAACATGTTTAAACAATCAGAACAGTGTAAGAATCAAGATAGAAATGTAAGAAATGCTTAAAATATTTTGTGTATTTTACATTTAATCGAATTACAGAAGTGGAGAAAATAATTGTTTTCTTAATCATTGTCTAAATATATGCTACCGAATACATTTTGTATGAAAATATAAAAACAATTAACAATTCTGAACATACTACCTTTCAATTTTATTTGACGTAGTTGTATCTTTTTCTTCCCTCATACGCATATGCATCCTTTTTTTCCTCAACACATTATGTGTGTGCCCGCAATTGACAGTGAAAGCGTTTCACACTCAACTCAACTTTTGTGTCTGCATACAAAAATACTTCACAAAAGACGAAGTCACACCACTCTCATCAGAACACTATCATAATACAGTACTGAGGTCGTTGTCACAATCACCATACATGGTTTCCCTATTAAATTTCTTGGAGTCGGAAGACTAAATCTTAGCAGTCACCTTTTCACCAGTTTAAGTTTGCCCTATTTTTTATTATAGTTTTTTGTGTCTTCTACTGTTTAATAATTCTACGCAGATCTTAGAAACAGCTTGTTCCAGGTTTAGAGCTGATTTGCTCAAGTGCCGATCCAACTAGTTCCGGTATGGTGAGCGATTCCTAAGACATGCCTTCGTGGACTTGCGATTTCATGTATTGTTTTACTTCAAAACGATTTAACTTCATAAATAAGAAAAGGGCTCAATTGTGAATGTTGCACTACAACACCAGACTGAAGGATTTGACCAAATTGGAGGGTGAAACAATTGCATTATAAAAAGATCGATATTAGAAGAGACATTAGAACTGAGTTTAGCTGAGAAAGTTTAGTTTCAAAAGATGACATGATGATATGCTGTATTTGACGGCGTCTTGATGTGCTTCCACAGCGTCATTGTAGTGAAAAGGAAATCAGATTCACTGTTTTTTTTTTTTTTTTTTTTAGTAATCGAATTTTCGTAAAACTGAAGCTATTCACTGTCAAATTTTCACTTTGCACTTTGACGTTCGATTTCTCAAGTAATTGCTTGATGTCGTAAGATAACACAGGACACCAAGATTACTGAAGCCATACTCGGATTCCCTAACTATATAACAGGCTCCCTACTGGCCTTGAAAGTCATATTCAACGGTTGAAGTTTGTGCGTGGGACGTAAAGGCAGACACGCAGTTATCACGTGATTGGTTGTCACCATGTCAAAGACATCCGTATTACGCATATGAAGATTCGGCTGTCTGAAATAGGCAGCCGCTATGACATAACAGTTTGTTTCACTTCTTGAATAAAATGGTCAAACAATTCGATAAAGTGATTGCTTTGAACTGAATCAGATGGGCGTTTCCTGGCGACCAATGAAGTGAAACGCTTTTTATGCCATGTTTAAACGAGGAAAAATCACAAAAAATCGTACAAATTGGGAAATTATATTTCCTCTTAAATGAAACAAAACCACTCTCACATTATATTTAATCAATCCCAACTCTCTGGCATTTCGCTAAACAAAAAACAAACCAAAAAAGACACACCTCCAAACAATTCATTTTTTGTATTGTTATGATAATAGGCCTGATTTAGGGGCATCTTGTTACAGGAAAAGTGTGATATGTTTGTTCTTCGTAAAACCAATGAATTCCGTTATATGTCCATTTGCCAGAACAGAAGAGATGCTGAATGTGCGGGTGGAAAAACTGACTCATTTCTCAAAACCTCTTTTGCGTCTTCCTTCATAATAGACCAAAAGGAGGCTGCACAAACCCTCACTTCATCCAGTTTAGGGGTGAAATTCCAGATTTAGTTAGAACTCAATTAGAATATTAAAATGCAACCGGTCTGCCATGTGATATCTTGTTGGAAAACACCTACAAACCCGATTTTAGTGTTTGGCAGGTAGGCTAACATTGGGTTTTCCTACTCCCTGTCGTCCATGTTTTCATATTATTGGGTGTAGGATAACACAATGGTAAACCTACCAGTCAACCATGTAAATCGGGTTTGCAATTGTTTTCCACGAAGATAATAATTGGCAGACCAGTTGCATTCTTGTATGCTAATCGAGTTCGGTTTAATCCTCGAATTTCAGTTGCCACCTCGATGATGTGCTTAACTGTGCAGTCGCCTCCCGGTCTAAAAGTATTTTACCCTTTGATACACTCTTTTCTAACAGTTAAATAAGTGCTAAATTGATGTTGCAGTAAAAACATGCAAATATCGTTTTGCCTCTCCTGTGATTTTTATTAAGTTGTGTAATTTCTCTTCTGGTTTAACGATAATGTTTTCTAAATTATCTTTGATGAAACCAAACTGCCTGGCATATGATAATCCCTACGATATTCAAATAGACAAAGAATCGTTATAATAATTGAGAAAAAGATCAACAAATCTCAACTACAAAGTTCACCTACCTCTTACCCCGTTTTTAAATGGAACTGGCGGATTACGGGGCTTCTGTGGCCGAGTGGTTAAAGCATCACGCCGCTAATCGCTTGAGGGCGCAGGAGGTCTGAAGGTTCGACACCAGCTGGCTCCGCTACAGAATCTTTGTTCAGCTCCCGTCTGTAATTGCCTAGTGTTGTTAATTTCTTTGTGCTATCTCCCAGCAAACACAAAGCTATCGGTAAGTAATCGGGCGACAGCCGCTTGCCACTACCGGCGGTATTGGTACGATACCGGTTGCGCTACCGGTTCCGTATCTTTTTTGATACGCCGCGCGAATGTGGCCCGATTCATGAGGCACGCAGCCGGTCCGGTATCGGCAGAAAACTATGCGGACATCACGCCGATAGCTATCCATTGAATACCGGCCGCAGCTCGACAACAGCTTAAATTAAAAAAAAAATCTATTTTGATGGCGCCATCTATGATCCATCGTGGAATGTATATTTCGAAGGAACTTGTTTTAGCGTTGGGAGAGGCGGGGTTTGATCCATCCTACCCAGGGACAGGAAGTGGATGCCTTCACCACTCAGCCACTGAGACTTGATCAGGGGAGAATTATATGCGGTCATAAAGGGAAGACATATCGATAAGTATTGGTTGTCGTTGAAGGTAAGTTGTAGATGGGAAATTTTGAATTTTGAAGTGTTTCTATTTTATTTTTTATTTATTTATTTGTAACTAGCAGAACTACCTGGCTTCGCCCGTGTCAATTATAAGAAGCCTTCCAGGTAAAAAAAATTAAAACGAAATAATACGGCAATCACAATAACTGAAATTTGTGCATTCCCATCCACAAATCGTTATAAAGACAATCAAAAAACATGGCGTTATTGTCTTGCAACCATAGTAAAATCCCTCAGCTTTAATAACAGAATGTAAGTTTTCTTTGGCGGGTGTAAGAGAAAAATATGTGATTTTCTGACAATAAGGGGAAAAAAATCCTCCTAATCGCGCAGCACTTAGTGAAATTCTCGTTTGTATGGTATTATCTACATTATAAAGTAAAAACACTATGTCAGTGCCCATAAATTGTGCCCCATAAAATGTGCCTTTACTGCAATTTTTCTAACTTTTAAACATCACACAATTTCATTTTTTACAATGTCAAATAGAAAAAAGTTCTCTCAAATGAAATTTGTTTGAAAAATGTACCTCAGTTTTCTGATTTTAATGGATTTTAAAGTAATTTTTAAGCATGGATATTTTTAAAGTTGAATGCAACCCGATTACGAAAGATGAACCTGTTTACAGTTAATGCAATAGTATAAAAAAGACATGTGTATGAGTAACGCTATTATCATATTTTCGGTGGCAACACCCTAACACAACAAATTCCCCTTTTACTGCAGTTTAACGTCTAAACATTGTACATTCGATTGTTCCAACGTATTATAGAAAACAAAAGTACTTTCAGTGATATTTGTTTGCAATGTTTATCTCAATTTACGAATTTTTTATGGGTTTTAAAATAATTTTTAAGCATGCATATTTTTTTAATATGCTTGCAACCCAAATGCAAAAGATTAACTCAATTGCTCAAAAACATTGTAAATAATTCAGAATTTATTTGCTTTCGCGTAATATTCAGTAACTAAATTGGCAAACGAAATTAAAACGCCAAAAATAAAATAAAATAAAACACGAATTTAACAGATATCAAATCAAACTACTCAAAATAACCTGATAAGTATATAAAATTCAAATGAGAATTTTGTTCCGGGTGCATATAACTTGAATTCTTCAGAACGAATTTCCATGCGACTTGCACTATTAGTTTTTTAGGGAAGATTTTAGTGCGTAACATATTGTTTTCGTTGCTTAGTCATAGAAATATAGAGGAAAGTTATATAATCATGTGAACCCAATTATGAAGGATTAGTCATATTAGCTGAATGAAAAATGCAGAACAATTTTTATCTCTAAGTATATTAACTGGTTTATCTTCAGTAATGGGGCTGTGCGCTAGGGTATTCTTATTTTAATGAGTGTGCCTGACACCTATTGTGGCAATTTAAAACCTTTGTTTAAAACAATATAGAATGACTTATGTTTTAAGCGACTATCTGGCATGCAACTTCATCACAAAATACTAACCTGCAATGATGCTTAAGGTGCTTCTCCTGTTATCTGCTCAACAATGCGAAACTTTCTGACATATTTTCTGATTCATTAAACGTAAAGGCTTAAAATTTTTAGGCCTTACTATTAAAGCGATTTGGAAATTGAAATGAGTTCTTCCTTTTTTCATAAATAAATTAATTATCAAGTTATGAGCAATTGTGGTTGCGTGACGGCCGGTTTTCATCCTTTATTGCACTGTTGCGTCCGAAATTCAGTTCAAACCACCAACTGAAAGATCTTGTACCTTTACCAACATATGGAATCTATCTTTCGATTACATAGTTTATAAATAAGAACTCCGGTCATTTTCATGCGTTTACGAACAAAAATTAATTGAAAAATATGTCAGAAAATAGCTCCTTTGGATTTGAGAACAGCCTTAACTTTAAGAACAGCCTTAACTTGACGTTTATGAAAAAACTCGCATTTTTAGTTTTAATTTTGGAACTCGCGAAATTTAAATTCAGAAAAAGGATGTTCTTTTGACACATTGTGGTACTTTTTTTAACTTTTAAAATTAAAATACACGTTTTCTTTGGCGCGCGTAACAAAAGTATACAATATCTTCCACAATACGGGGGAAAATGCAAAAAAATACATCCAAATGAGGTAGTAGTTACGAAAATTTAATTTGTAAAATTTGAAATTTTATTGAAATTAAATTTACAATAATTAGATGAAATGAGGTCATTTTCCATAAATTTTAAATCAAGACATATGTCAAGAATTTTTTTTTTTGAAAATGTAAATAACCGCTCTCTTTTTGCTATAAATCACAGAAAATGTTAGCACTGAATCTAAAGCAATACAACACTTAGCGATAACGTATAGCTATAAGATATGGCTGTAGTATACAATCGAAGTAGTGAGCAAAATATAGGAGCCATACGTTTACAATGAGTTTGATTACGCGTTGAAAAGATTTGATAGAATGTGACGTCATACCTAGCCTTTTTTTTTTCTTTTTCTTAAATTGTTTTCATGGAATTTAACTGTTTGTATTAAAATAGATGTTTTAATTAAAAAAAAAAAAAAAAAAAAAAAAAAAAAAAACATTCAAATTGACGTTCTACGTTATTTTCCCGCTCTTATAGTTAAAGTTTTTATTTTATATAAAAAAAAATGTAACTTTTCTGTTTAGAATGACGTCATTATCAAACACGCAAAATTATAGCAAGAAAATCTGAATATTTATTGGCAAATAGAAACAAAATACACGCGTTATCCTTATTTTTTTCACATTATTATGTCATATTTTAGGGTTTGGCAACAGGAAAGAAACGTTTGAATTAAAAAAAAGATTTAAAAAGATATATTTCTATAATGTTAAATTATGGAAGTGTTAGAAAAAAGAGATAAATAGTAGTCTGATAATTTTTTTAAGTAGACAGGGATCTTTTCCACGTTCTAAAATGTATGTACACCGAGTTTCGTGCAAATCGGTCAAAAATTGAAGATTTGTATAAAGGACATACACACAGAGAACGGCTTTTATATATACTAGAGGATCGTACCCGGGCTTCCCGGGTTAAAGAATACAGGTGAAAACATTTTTTTAAATTGAAAACTAATATATATATATATATATATATTTATATGCAATAAATTTTTTAGATTGGCCACTTACATTAAAAAAGCATTTTTCATATGGAAAATACGAATTATATAATCAAATAAATTTTTGAAATTTATCAAAACCGATATTTTCTTATTAGCCGCATGCTAAGAGTTATTTGACCAAGATGTTGCTACTTATGGCATCCTTTTATATTCCGATTTTATCATCAAATAAAATAGAAATATTAATTTATCTTTTTTTTTTTTTTTTTTTTTTTTTTTTTTTTTTTTTTTTTTTTTTTTTTTTACAAGTGGTAAATTTTTGAATCTTTATTTTAAATTTTAATGCTAAAAAGTTGGGTAGTTTTATTTTTATATTTTTCTACGATTAAGTTTATAATGAATAATAATTTTAAGGAACGATTTAAAAAAAAAACTCTTGATGATTCAAATAATTGTAAGTCCTTTTTAAAATGAATTCAACAACAACTTTTTTTAAAAATAAATATAGGCTATTTTTGACATTTATTTTGTTTATCACTGTTAGAAGTTTATATGAAATACATGAAATATACATATCTTATCAAAACTGAAACTCAAAGCAAACTAAGAAGAAGAAAAAAAAAAAAGTGTCGGCTAAGACTAAAAATTCCGAATTCGGACCGATTTTGGCAAATCTGATCGGGCCTCTATCAGAAATCACATATCGGTCCCGCGTCACTTATCGGCGTAAGTCACTTGCCTACATATAACCATAAGAGGACCGATTACCGTAACCGGCAGTCGAAAAAGCAGATTCTTATGTTTCAATTGCCGACGCTTCACCGAAACCACTGTGCCTATGCCGACACTTAACCGACAGTGCCTGCTGCGGTCCGATCGTGTGCCGAAAGGTATGTGTTTGCTGGGCTTGTTCTTGCATATTGACGAAATTGTTATATCTGATTTGTATAATTATTTCTGTTTATAAAATAAAGGGTCATTTGGAGCGACTGTTGTTGTAGTAATAAATCCCACTTCGGTGGACTTCTAATATCAAATGTCAAATGACTGGCTGATTTCTTTAAACAGAAAATTAGTGCGTCATTTGATTGAAGTAACATAGGTTGCATTATTAAACCTCTGCTGTATTTTCAGCAAGTAGAAAAAAGTTCATACTCCAATTTTGGCCTTAGGTAAGACATCCACACAAGCTTGCAACTCGAAGCTATGAATTACTTCACATTTCTTGATTAATGGCATAAACGTAGTTTCCGAGGTATTAAAGCTCTCGAAAGCCTTGGGGATGTCAAATTTCTTATCTCTGAAAATAATTATATTTTACTTCATATTATCTAGTTTCACTTTTTTAACACGTTTTTGTGGAGCACTTAGTCTTCAGTTTTTGTATACGATGAATCAAAATAATTGAGTTCAATAGGCAGATAAAAATAATGCACAGTCATGCTATATTTTTTCTTTTGTTTTAAAAACACGTATAGATACGTTTTTGAACACTAGTGTAGATAAATAAGCATTTTTAATTACAGACAAACTATATTAACGAAAAAATATATTTAAAATAATAATAATAATAATTTAACACAGAATTGAACCGTCCATGTCGAAATGGGTTAATTTCTCGGTTAATTGCCAACATTTTTTTTTCGAAAATCATTATCATCATTTCTTTTATACTTCTGCCGACGAAAGGTACCTCCAGCGCTCCTCAACTCCTTTTGCTGAACACCCACAAATTGAAATTTGGGTTTAATGGAAAAAAGCAATTTTTCTCAAAAACTGTGTCACCTAGGTTAATTGGTCATAGTTTCCCTGCAAGCTTTAAATTATTTTCTACTTCCCCAAATTTTTTCCTAATTTTAGTTTCGATAGATTCAAAAATCGAGGTGGAGGGGCATATTTTTGTGTACATTTTTGGCGATATCTCTGAATATATAGATTACCGAAAACTAAGAGAAATGCATTTTTGTGTTCGGCGTTACGAACGCTTTCACGCGATACCCCCATGATATACAAAGAAGTGTTTTTTTTTCTAAGTAACTTAACATTAGAACGCCCGGAAATTTTACTCAAGTTTCATAAAAAATATTTGACATCAGAATTTTTATTTAAAATTATTTGACTGATTTAATTAACGTAATTATAAGTGGTTTAAATTTAACTTATTTTATGAAAGAATTTCTGGTTCCAGTCGACATGTAATCATATGGTCGGAGTCGGATCGACTCCTTTCGGGCGTTCTAGTGTTAATTAGCACCTGCAATTTTTTCCTAAATATATTTGTGAACAGTTAATAATCTATAAATATATAGGTCAATAGCGTTTGCTTCTTCAATCAATTTGAACTTTCCACGTCCCATTGTATACGAGTAAAATGGCTTTGTAGATGGAGAGACAGACACAGGAGTCATCTTTCAATGGTTTCGTTTTAACTATTTAAGTTTTGAACCCTAATAATGTTTTAAATATATGGTGGCATATTTTCAGACTAACTCTGTCAGTCCAACTTTAAACAAACAATATGCTTAACGTGTACTAAAATGATGCCATTAGCAGATAAAAATATTTTTTGATCAATACTCTTAAAAAGTTAGTACTCAATAAAGAGGCAAAAACAAACATGCAACAGTTTTAGCTTAAAATGTACCGAAATTCGTTGGAATATTTTAATGTGTAATTTGCAAACAAAAGTATTCATAGTTATACAACTGTAAAAAATAAAATAAAATAACAATAATAATAAAAAAAAAAAATAAAAAAGCCTTCAGAATTTTAAATGTAAAGTTTTGCGTGTTATTCATTTGGATAAAATATACTTCAAAATATTTTTAAATGTTTTTATTTAATAACCTTTTAAGTTATTTTTAAAGCTCTAATTTTGTTCATACATTGTTTCAAATTAAACATTACGGTTGTTTTTTATAGCGAATTAAAGTTATTTTATTATGTCTAAAAGTATAAATTTTGTTTATAGTTTTATTGCTATACTTTAATATATTCCAAAAGAATATGTCAATATTTCATGTTTTATGAAAAATATTTACTATTTTGTATAAATCGTTGGAGTTCTGTGTTAAAATAGTAACAAAAATATTTAAAAAATTCTATATCAAACATTCGATTTAAGTCAATAAATTGCCAAAAAAGGTTAAACGAATTATCGAATGCACATTTAACGAATTATCGATAAACCACTTCCGTTTTTTCATTAGTCGCTTCCGAATATAATTAAATAGAGAATACATGTGGAAAAAGCTATAAGCCATAAAATAGCTTATTCAAATGATTTCTACTTAAAGACTCACTTTGGAAAATTACAAGCGATAATTTAAAGTCATAAGCCAGAAATGTATATTCTGAAATAAAGTCATTGTTAAAAACAATGAAATAAAATTCTTTATGACCATAAATTCTATTTATAATATTTTAAAGCTGCAAAATGGGAAAACAAAAAAAGCTACCTATAAGCCATATTAACGAAAATGTAATCATTGTTTTACGATACGTTAAAAAAAAAGAATAAAGGAAATTATAAAAGAATTGAAAGTGCCTTTATAAACGAAAATCCTTAGTTTGTTTCTAGTTCATTTTTATTTCTAAATTGTAATAATGCAAAACACATGTTTTTGAAATAAAGAGAAATATTGCTTTCTTTGTTAAAAAAAAAAAAAAAAAAAAAAAAAAAAAAAAAAACATTCGTATAACTTTTACATAATTTTTGGATCCTTCAAGTAAATGTGTGTAAAACGATTTTCAATTATTAATTAATTTTGTTTATGCGTTAAGGTCCTTTGAACGGAGCCATACGTTGGTTAAGTATCTTAAGAAAACGTTGGTTAAGAAAAATAAAATTAAAAACTCGTCAAAAGCGGCCAGATAAAAATGTTAAACTGGGTTTATCTCTAATCTTGATTTATATTTTGTTGGTGAATTTAGTACATAACTTCGGAATTTATCTCTGCCTGTATGCCGAGACGGATGGGATTTTTTATTCCTTCAGTTTTACGAATGAATGTGTTCTTTAAGCGTAATATCATGTACTCGAATGGCATTTTTTAACCTTTCCATTATTAGTGCAGAACATAAATTCGTAGGTAGGAAATGGCATCAGTGTACTTGAATATAACTGAATTTTCGTACATTACTAAATGTAGATTGTGGCTCAGCTATTTGGCGACAAGGTAGCAGAATTTCTGAATTGTAATATTTCGTTATTTAGGAAATTTTGGAATAAAAAGAAACAAAACAAAGATTCATATTTGGAAATAGTTGAAACACGCAGGAAGTCCTTTAATCGTACTGTTTTAAATTATTATATAAAAAAATATAGATTACTGCATATGCAAACACATTTTTTCACATTAAAAATGGCCATCTCAATAGTTAGACCTAGTGCTTCTTTTGGAACAAAAATAATATGAGAACATTTCTTATATTCGTAAAAACACGGTATTTGATTAAAAACACAGAAGAAAAATAATAATTCCTTACATGTAATGTGCTCTTTAAAATAATGAAGATAAACGTGACGTTTTTTTTTTAAAAATTCGTTTATTATTATTATTATTATTATTATTATTATTATTATTATTATTATTATTATTATTATTATTAAAGTCCAAATATTTAGGATTCCAAAAATGCCTTACTTTACGTTCGTCGATAATTAGAAACAAAATTATAGCCCAAAATATAAACCTTTATACATAAGTTTTTGTGCTATATTAACATCTTAACTTGCGTTTTCTGGAAAACTGCGTTTTTTATTGTTCAAGTTTGCAAGAAAATTCATTTCTTAAAACGTTTTTAAGATATTGAAATAAGATTGGGTCGCAAAGTTTTGCTCTTTTATTGCTATGTTTTGAAGAAAAATACAGAAATTGAAAACAACATGGCGGATGTATCTTTCCAAAGAAGTTATTCAAGACCTTGGTAAACCCTGTAAACAAGCTCAGTCTCCGCATCGAAATAGGTTAGTATATGCGAGTTCGCATGACACAAATCAGGTTGTTTCAACATGTCAGACAACCTAGAGTTTCAATCTGCTCGCAGCCTTTTTATAAAATAAAGACATACAAAAAATGGTATGGAATTCTTCGATGAAGGTCAAATACTTAACGGAAAAAGGTTTTTGAATTTTAATTTTTAGGCACTTCTTTTTAAAAATTTAATTTCTTATTTCAATGCCGCCATTTTGTTTTAAAATTGCTGATGAAGCTGGCTAACGAACATGGTTCAAACATCGGTTGTCCTTTGCACATGGTTAGTCATATCAAAATTAGTTAATAAATACAAGTGTTATTGTATGACAAATATCAGATAGTTTCAAAATTTTAGTCTCACTAGAAATTTTGAGCACATTTCTGAGCTACTTAAAAAAAAAAAAAAAAAAAAAAAAAAAAAAATGCTCCGGAATCCTTGTATCAATTGAGGTCATACACTTAAAACCTTTCCATTTTTTTTTCACCACTTTCTCAGCTTTACTAGTTTTTAATTCATCATGGACGGACGTAATTATTTTTCACTTTAAAAATATTAGGATTTTACCACGGAAACTGTATAAATGACAGTATGGATATATAACAATGTACGCATTACATTATTGCCTAAAGTGAATTATTTCAACAATTACCTGCTAGCGTAATACTCAAATTGAATCAAAACGGGACTTTCGGTTATATTCCACAAAAAGGTTTTATTCTATTTTCCACTTAGTATGTGTGTTAAACATTTCGTAATTATACCTCTAAATCTAAGTTCATAAATGTAAGCAAGATTAACACTTTTTAAGTACTTTCTTGACGCATTAAAGTCTCAAATTTGAAAACACATGCATGCTTTTTATCGATTATTCCGAATTATAGACGTTTATTCTGTATGACGTAAACTAATCGAAAGTAAATTACTGTACAAAATGTAAATAAACCGCTTTACACATAATGACATAGGAATTTCCTACAAATACCATAAAAATATCTTCTTACATGTAATTGCACATTTTTAAATTCACTAGTTATCTAAAATGTCTGAAATGTATGAAAATAAGATTAGATTAGAATTCATTTACACGAATACTTTAAATAGCCATAATAGGTTACTTTTATTTGAGTACAACATCCACTCATTTATGATATGATTATTATTAAAACACGAGCCCGTTCGGTTTCTCATTTCTGAGAAGTTTCAGCGTAATATCATACACTTATTCGTTAAAATTTAATTCTTGAACCATTTCACTATCACACAAAATCGACAACGTGAAATCATGCGTTATGCATGGATTACGAAACACTTCCCAGAACAGTCAGAGTACTATAATAAAACTATGGTGAAAAATGTTGAATAAATAAACAACTTGTAAAACACATAACACATTTGGAAAAAAAAATGCATAAATTTTTATCGAAAGGCGAAAAAAAATCAGAATTTTGTGTGCAGCCCTGTAAAGGAACTGTAGATTTGTCACATAATGCATAGTATGCTAAAATCTAGTTCAATTAGAACGTATATCACAGTTCAAAATTCCCCTTCAGTATTGTCCATTAATAAAAGCGAATTTACTTCATATGTTTTGTACAGCCCTGTATATGATCTGAGAATTTATACACACTAAGAAATATGTAAAAAAAATAGTTAAAAATCATATACCGCAACAGAAATCTTCTAGCAATTGTTGATCATACAGAGCGCTATAACCGAATTATTTTCTGTCCCCCTGTATATCAATGATGAATGCTACGCACATCAAATTCTACACTAAATATTTTACAGTGCACCTCAAATATATATATATATATACATAAATTCCAATATGTTGCATGAACAAAATACACAGCAAATAATTTTGCGCCATAGACAGTAATATAATGGGATTATTTTGAGTGTCCCTGTAAATGAACAATGAATGGTATCCATACCACAATGTATAGTAAGCATCTTGTTGTGTACGTCCAGAGCTATATATAAATGTCAATGAGTTTGAAATTGCGAAATATTATTAAAATCCGCCGCAAATAATTTTCCCTCATAGGTCATACTGTAACGGAATTCTTTTGAATGTCCCCGTAAAAAAAAAAAGAACTGTAACAGCTACATGCTCCATTTTCAATACTGATCATGCCATATTGAATGTCAATAAAAAAAAATCCATTGAATGTCTATCCGACTATAAATATGCGAGTTAGAGCACGGAAAAACGGCAGACATACGGCAGACGGACAAACCGAAATCATGAACACTTTTCAAGTATGCTGCAAATTGTTAAAAATCAAGTTACATTTAATTTGTCCGTTGTAACTTTTTAGAAGTAAAAGTATTTTATTCACTTTATACATGATTTAAAATTGAAGAATCTTCTATTTTTAATTTTATTTCTACACATGGAAAAGATTGTAAATCTGCAGACTTCTAAGTTTCTAGAACAAGATTAAATCGGAAATCAAATCCTTACTTTGTATTAGAATCAGATAACACATTTGCTCCTAAAAAAGAGCTATCATTTATCATCATATAGATTAAGACTCAGCAACGTGTAATATTTCATGAGTCAGTGTTATTCTTATGCTTTCACTGATAGATTTGACATATGACATATAAAGTATTTTCTTATAGACATGAAGTTCATGAAGTACAGATAAAAAAGAGAAATTAACAAATTTATATATATATATATATATATATATATATCTGATACGTAAACTTGTATTTGAAATTGATTGTTAAAATAAAATAAAAATATCAAATGTTCTTTAATGTAAGACTATTTAATAATTTAAAAGAACATAACAATTACAATGAGTACTAAAATTTACGTAAAATTATGCTGGAAATATATTTTATACACAATCTATTTTTTTATGCATAATAATTCGAAAAGATAGCAGGTAACAAACCTAAAGGTCTGTAAGAAACGCTTATATAATTTTTAAGGCACTGAATTATTGCTTTAATTTACTAATTTAATTAGCATAAATAGGTAACTATCGGAGATATATATTTTTAAATGTACCAAGCTTTTACCAAAGAAAAACCAATATTTTGATCAAAAATACTGAAAAAGTGTTTGAATGACTCTTTAAATCTTCTTTTATTTTCAGTGGTAAGATCAATATTGCATATTTAAAAATAGTTATTTTAGTTCTCATTAATAAAATGAACTATGTGACAAATGAGCGTTTTAGTAGCGCATATCCGAAATTGACTACGATCACATTTTTAAAGAAAACGTGCATTTTGGTTCATGAATTTTTTATATCTACCCTATATATACAAAATTCTAATGAAACTAACTTATGAAACCCATATTAAGAAACGACTGAATTGAAACGAAATTATGAAACGATTCTAAGAAACGACTGATTATGTTTCAGGGCGATTTCTCTTAAAATATGGAATACTTTGTGATAAATTGACACCAAAAATCTATATTGATCCGCAGATTTAAAAACTGGAATTAGAATTTATAAATTCGACTTAGTTTTCGAGATATTAATTTTTTCCTAATTTTCAATATTTTTCTCTAATGATGGCAACTCAAATTTTAATCATAACAGATATTTTTTTCATACTTTGGAAAAGGTTATTATTTTAAACTAATTTGGCGACCAGTTTAGCCTTACTTAAATGTATGCTAAGAAATGTATCATGTTACTTTTATTCAAAATCCAATTTACTTGAACAATCTTTCGCCAAATCGAAAGATTCTGATAGAGAAATCAAGAACTCGGTATTTTTATGTTAGCGAGACGCAGGTGATAAATTGCTAAACATTTTTACCGTCGCATTTTTTTTGTATTTCATTAATTTCATTTAAAATATAATCCTTTCATTCATTTTATTTAAAATACAAAAATTTCATTTAAAACTGAAACATTTAAATTGATGGCATTCACTTCTTTCTTTTTTTCTTCTTTTTTTTATTTAACAAAACGAAAAGAAAAATATTAGGCACAGATGTCTGTTACACACCGGGGTACCCAATTGGCGCCAAAATGGGATTATTTTGATTGACATGGTAACCCGGCTATTTTTGTTTATTTAATAATAAATAATTATTTACTTTCATTTTATTTTTTAAATTATATAAATTGATTTGTTCTATTGTTATTAATAATTATTTTGGCTATTTTCTTTTAAAAATAATAGAAAATAATTAAAAAATACGGTACTACTTAGTTATTCTGTCGACCAATTTCTCCAAATTATATAAATCGCCAAACCACTCGCCAGATTATACATATTAACATGATTTTTATTTTAAATAACGAAAGAACAAATAAAATTGCATAACATTAATAAATATACAAATAAAAGTCGAGATAAAAAGTCACTTGATGATGCAAACACGTTTAACTTGCTTAAAGTCAACTGGATGTGACAAACATAATCAACCATTATTGGCATTTAATCCTGTAGTTTGGTGATAGATTTTAGATCGACGGGATAACTAAATAGAACCAAAAATACATATGTAACTGGTATTCGAAAACGAGGTTTTCGCCAAATTTTCGTAAAATAAAATCTCGCCAAACCCGGTGCTTATGTAACATCTGGCCAAATTTTAAATAATGCATCAAACCATGACATTTAATTTCAACTTCAAAGCAATGTTTTAATTTACCACTCGAAAAAAATGTAATTTAATAGTGACGACAATCCATTACACATAATTACAACGACCATTTGGAATTTCTTTTTTATAAAACGATTGTAAAACTCCGTGGCTAGTGGATTGGAGCCATTCGAGACATAGCCTTTTACTATCAATCGATTAAACATTAGATTGGTTCCTTTTTCGCGTTCATCTTTTATTATGTAATCGATTTTCATGGGCTACAAAATCAGTTGAACACCTCGATTTTCATGGGCTACATAATCAGTTGAAGTCCTCGATATTTATGGCCACCATAATCAGTTGAAGACCTCGATTTTTGCTTTGCAAGACGATTTCCCTTTCGGCGTCGCTCTTTGGCTTTTGATTTTTCCATATCTGATAATTTGCGCCTACCCATTTTGTAACTTTTTCAATTTTTAACGATTTTATGTCTTTCGATTACCTATTCGAACAATGTTTAACGATTTTATGACTTTCTATTACCTATTCAAATAAGAATTCTTCTAAAAGTAAAGAACATAGTTGAATTTCGTTATAAAAAAGTTAAATGCGAGCATCATTTGATCCCATCCTCGACCGAAAACAACAACCATCTCCAATTGGTTAAAAAAATGCTAAACTGGCGAGTTCAAAAAAAGCTATTGGTGACATTTGCACCCGGCTAGCGTAACAGTACCAAGAATTCTTTGCGACCATGGCAACTTTTTTGTAGTTTTATTCGAAAAAAAATTGATTCTTTAATCAAAATAGAAAACTTTCAGCACAGATATCATATACGGCCCCATAGTGGCGCGATTTTTTTCTGGCGACAATGTCATATGCGCAACGGGTACTTAACTGGCGACAAAGTATTGTTATTTTGCTTGATATGGTAAGCCGGATGTTGTTGTTTATGCTGTTGATGTTTTCCCAAAATTGTTGTCGGAAAAAAATCTCGCGAATATGGGGCCGTATATGTTATCTGGGCCAAACTTTCATATGAAAAGCGAAGGGTTTAGACCGTATTTATTTATGACAGTTATGACTTGGTCTATTCTTATATAGATGAAATGGTGACGATAGAATAATATTTGGCGACTTATCACCTGTCCCTGGCTATCATTAAAGTACCAAAATGGCACCTGGTATATAAAAAGTGAAGTGGTCCGCCAAGAACTGTTGATGATAATCACATGACTTAGGCTATTGTTGTAGAAATTGTTTTAAAATACCGGGAGACAAAGACTCTGTGTACATAATTAATTTAATTTTAGCTTCTTTTCAAATGTTTAACTGGTCCTCTTTAATCAAACACGATTGGAAATCTTAACAGCAACTGATTCCGCCTTAAATTTTTGCAATCAAAGGGAATTAGTGGAAACCCGTTTACAGGGCGATTTGCACACCTTTTTTCAGTATAATTAAATCTCCTCTAATATTTTTAAAACCGATCACATTAGCCTGTTTTTAGATCGGGTGCCTGTTTTTAGATTTAGTGTCTGATCGGGGGATTGGCGAGCGTAGCTTGCAGGGGACAGATCCCTCTAGTTTTACTATAATTGCGTGAAAACGAGATCTATTTCTGGTATGCGTTAAATATCATCATTGGTAGGCGAAAATCTCTAAATTCTTGATAAAGTCAAATAACAATAAAATTTCAAAGTGAAATACTTTTTAACCTTTAAATTCATGATTTTTTTATTTTGTTTCGAAAAAACTGTACACCTTTCTACTGTAATCACTAAAATAGTGAAAAAGTACGAATCTAGATATCTTATTTTACTTGAATTTTTAATTTGTAACACTTATCTCTAAGTATACATTAAATTATAAAAAAACAAAACATAAACGAATTATTAACATCTGCAGTTCTTTGTTACTTACCGCCAAATTGACAAAATATCAGCCCTACTGACGTCTGGTGGAGAAAACGTGATATAATCCTTCTGAAAACATAATGTTGTAGATATGAAAAATAGATTATTAAAAGAAACCTCCACCAGATGTCATTAAAGCACAATTTTTTTACACGCTGCAGATATGCTACACGAAGCATTTAAGGATTCATAAGATACCTTTAATGTCTGACAAAATCATGAGGCTACATTTGACATTTATTATTATTATTATTTCCCACTATGTATTTTAGATTGCCATTTTTCTTATTGTGAAATCTTTTTTAAACTAAGCTTTCGCTCGTACTTATATCGAAATTTTCAAAATATCATCACATATGAGATCAAAGTGGTTGTTTTTTTAACGATGTATAAATTTAATCTCTAAACAAATATACTATGTCCCTAATTTATGCATTCTAGAATGTTTATGTAACATAATGGTTAAGCAAAAAATTAAATAAGTTGAAAAAAAAATAAAATTTAAAACTAAAGATTTAATATTTGAAAGGAAACAAAATAGTATGTTTTATCATGAAAAATAACGCCACCAATAAATATAAAATATTTTTTAATTACTTCCCCACAATCAGACATTTTAACTCAAACTAATTAAATACATAATATCGTACCCACATTAAAAAAAATGTAGAAATCATGTTAAATACAACTAAATTGCTCATATGCGCCAGAAAGGGGTAAAAAGTCCTTCCGGCCAGTGCCGAGAGGAAGAGGTATCTTTCATAATCCTTATTTTTTAAAAGCCAGCTTATATTATTCAAACACACGGAGCTCAAATTTATGGAATCCGATTATAGAAGATTAAATACCAATTTTTGTCAATATTGAATATGAATCAGAATTTCGCCAAATTAGTCAGCGTTATCAAAGCTGGTTTTATTAAAGTGATTTATATTTTGTCGCCAAATTCGGTGATATCCCGAATGTTATGAATAATTATATTAACCCGAATTATCGGTGATAGCCCGTCATTTTAAAACAACATAATTGGTGCAACAAAGCTCACCAATGAACTTGGTCAAGACCTTAGTAATTCCTGTGCACATGCTTACTCATATTTAAATCGGTTGATATATACGAGTGCTGTTGCAGGCAAAAAATCAGATTTTTCAAAATGTCACACACATTCGAAATTCAAACAGCTATACCTCGGCCTTTTTTTTAGATAAAGGCAAAACAAAAAATGATCCAGAATCTTTGTAACAAGCTGAAACACTTAAGAAAAAAATCTTTTTTCAATTTCTAATTTTTATGTACCTCATTTTAAATTATTTTTTTTTAATTTTTAAATGGCCGCCCTTTTGAAACAAGATGGCGGATGAAGTTAGCAAACGAACTTGGCCGGGAGATTGCTATGTACTATGCACATGACTTGTCACATCCTAATCGGTTCATAAATACGCGTGTTATCGAGTGACAAAAATAGGATCGTTTCAAAATGTCAGCCGTGCTAGAAATTCAAAGTGCTATAACTCAGCCATTTTTTTAAGATATAGACGAAACGAAAAATGCTCCAGAATCTTTGTATCAAAGTCAAATACATAAGAAAAAAAAATCTTTTTAAATTTCTATTTTTTTTTTTTTTTTTTTTTGTACCTCATTTAAAAATAAAATAGAAAAAAAAAATTAATGGCCACCATTTTGAAACAAGATAGCGGATGATGTTGGCCAACGTACTCGGTCGAGACATTGGTATGTACTATGTACACACCAAGTTATATCCAAATCCGTTCATAAATACGCGTGTTATCGCGTGACAAAAATCAGATTGTTTCAAAATGTCAGCCACACTAGAATTTCAAAGAACTCAACGATTTTTTAAGATATAGGCGAAACAAAATATGCTCAGGAATCTTCGTATCAAGCTCAAACACAAAAGAAAAAAAAATGTTTTTCGATTTAAAATTTTTTTGTACTTCATTTTAATTTTTTTAAACAAATTTTAAATGGTCGACATTTTGAAACAAGATAGCGTATGAAGCTGGCCAACGAACTCGGCCGAGACATCGCTATGTACTATGCACATGCTTTGTCACAGACAAATCGGTTCATAAAAACGCATATTATCGCGTGACAAAAATCAAATCGTTTCAAAATGTCAGCCATGCTAGAAATTTAAAGTGCTATTACTCAGCCATTTTTAGGTAGATTTCTTTACAAAAAAGCTACCTATTGCAGCCGTTCGGAGGAAAGCGATTTCAAAAAATTTTGGTATATTTTCATCGATCATCACCCCCAGACCCCGAAACCACCCTCCGTTCAAAATTTATATATACATATCTGACCTATGTCACACTGTAACTCCCCTAATTATGAACCGATTTCGATGTAATTCGGTGTGTACATAGTACATACCAATGTCTCGACCGAGTTCGTTGGCCAGCTGCATCCGCTATTTTGTTTCAAAATGGCGGCCATTTAAAATTTTTAAAAAAAATTAAAACTTGAAATGTGGTACCAAAAAATTAAAAATGGAAAAAATATTTTTTATTATGTATTTGACCTTTATACAAAGATTCCGGAGCAGTTTTTGTTTCGTCTACTCAGCCATTTTTTAAGACATAGACGAAACAAAAAATGCTCAGGAATCTTTGTATCAAGCTCAAACACATAAGAAAAACATCTTTTTCAATTTCCAATTATTTTGTACCTAACATTTAAATTTTAATTTTTTTAAATTTTTAAATGACCACCATTTTGAAACAAGATGGCGGATGAGGCTGGCCAACGAACTCGGTCGAGACATTGCTATGGACTATGCACATTCCTTGTCACATCCAAATCGGCTCATAAATACGTGTATTATCGCGTGACAAAATTCAGATCGTTTCAAAATGTCAGCCATGCTAGAAATTCAAAGTGCTATAACTCAGCCATAGACGAAACGAAAAATGCTCCAGGATCTTTGTATCAAGCCCAAACACATAAGAAAAAAATCTTTTTCAATGTCTAATTTTTTTGTGCCTCATTTTAAATTTTAAATTAATTTTTTTTTTTTTAAATGGCCGTCATTTTTAAACAAGATGGCGGATCAAGCTGGCCAACGAATCTAGTCGAGACATTGGCATGTACTATGTACACACGAATTTTTTTCCAAATCGGTTCATAAATACGAGAGTTACAGTATGACAAAGATCATATATATATATATATATATATATATATATATATATATATATGTATATGTAATATATATATATGTATGGATATATATAAATAATATATATATATATATATATATATATAATATCAGTGGCGTGGCGTGAAAATTTTCGGTGGTCATCGCAATTATTTAAGTTTGTGGTGAAAAATTATTAACTCTAAAATTCAATGGTTGAATGTTCAAAAAAGAAACTTTAAATCTTACCTTCACTTATACATGAACTCCAAATGTTCTGCTAAAACTGGATCGTAGAGTTTTAAAAGCTTATTAAGAGTTTTAAAATATTGCTTGGTCATCGCCGCATCCAGCGATGACCGGACGCCACGCCACTGATATATATATATATATATATATATATATATATATATATATATATATATATATATATATATATATATATAAATTTTGAACGGGGGGTGGATTCGGGGTCTGGGGATCATGATCGGTGAAAATATACCAAAATTTTTCGGAATCGTTTTCCTCCGAACGGCTGAAATAAATAGCTTTTTGTAATGAAAGCTACCTAAAATGCTTGATTTTGTAGAAAACAAACAGGTACGTGTATCTTTATCCCGATCTTAATCACAGGTAAGAGAAATTTCATAAAGTGATTTTAGATTTATTTTCTCCTTTATATGCAATTTAAGATCTAAATACTGGTTTTTTTATTTATTTATTTTTATTTTTATAGTCATTTGAATTAAAAGTCATATTTTAACTGTTATAAGATGTGATAAAAAAAAAAAAAAAAACCTCGAAATATTTTGTTAATTTTAATAATATCACAGTCTAATGAATTTTTTTTATTTTTAGATATAAAACTGAAATAAAATATTAGAATGCAATTTTGACATAATATAATGTAATAATATGCAGGGCTCGCACCGTTCCTAAAATTTTCGCACTTTCCTACCAGAATTTTAAATAAGAATTCGTTGTGGTAGATTCCTTTAACATCTATAATAGAATTATACAACAAAGATTATCGTTTTAATTTAGTGGTAGCAAAGAGCGAAAATATTAGGAACGGTGCGACCCCTGAGTATGTCGATATATTTTATGCAACGTATAATATGTTTTTAAATGTTTAACGTTATTAATCGTTAAAATTATGTAACAAAGTTAAATACAAAGAGTCACGTCTTTTAATACTGTCCAAACAAAGTACTCATTTTTTTAAATTATTATTAAGCAGTTTCTTTTTTTAGATGTGGCAAAAGTAACGAAAAATGTTTCAATGAGAGGAGGAAATGTGCTTATCGTCGGTACGATCAATCGCTGTTTTTCTTTGGCTTACTTTCTGGACTCGCGCCAGATTGTTCTTTACAGACACGCCGTCGTGGTTAACAGGAACTTACCAGGGTTCCTATGTTAGTTTTCATGAAAGTCATTGATTACTATAACTGCTAACGAAACAAGAGAAAACGTTTAACTAACAATACGAAATTTTGGAAACGTATAATGATAAAGTCTGAATATCACAGGAAAGCAATTGCCCTACCTTGCGCTCACCAAATGTCACTCCGACATAATAACAATATGAAATTAATTTAAATTCGATGATATTTATTAAAAAAAATTTCTTATTACATTCTTTTAAATGTAAACTAAAAATTTAAATAAAGGTACCGTTTTGAAACAAATTGCATTTAAAAGTATTTTTTTTTCCTAGTCGACTTTTTAAAAATTAAAAAAATTAAAATGTGAAAGTTAAAAAAAAAATAAGCAGAAAATGAAAAATATACTAGTTAGATATTGTGATCTTAAGTATAAAGTCAGTGTTACCCGCGGATATGGTTTTGAATTATAGCATAGATATATTCTTTAAAGTTTTTTAGGTGTAGGAGTTCAACCACCGAATGACGATTGCTCGTTTTCACATGTGATTATGTATATTAAATAACCGCGACGCGAGAACAAAAACAAGACTTTGTAAGATTGAATAAAATTTTTTTTTAATTGCCTGAACCACCTTTTACACATACTTTTAGAAAGAGCATGTTCCCTGTAAGCTTCTACAAGTAAACGATGAATTTCAGCAACTCTTTTCTTTAAATTATAAAATTAATGAAAAGACTTCCCGCAAATGACGACTATTTGGCACAAAATTATCCATTTTAATTCGAATAAAAAACCATGTTCTTTACACTTTAATCAAATGTCATATGCTACGTTCTGAAGATTATAAAAATAGTTTTCTAAAGCGTGTATTACCGGATTTACACTATACATATAAGAACAATTACGCCATATAATAGGAAAACGAAACTTACTTTTGCATATACCCAATATGTTCTGTGAATCTTAATATTCTGATATTCTGATCTTAATATTACGTTTATGGTAACTTAAATGAAGTCGAATATTCTGTCACAATTCGCGCTCGTTAACTAGTACCATTAAAGTATATTTACTCTTCTAAATCATTCCTGTATTTATACACATTAATAATCGTGATTGAATATATCGTTCATAATATTTTGAAATCTCGTCTTGCTGACTGAAATTCATTGGCAATAAAAGAGCGATAGAGAAGAAAATAAGCATGTAAAATTTACATTAATAAGACATTAAATACGCGAGAAAAACAGACGGGAATACTCGTGCTCGATATGTCAAGTCCATAACGATTTATTCCTATTTTCCACCAAAAATTCTCCTTTAAACATGAAACATCAGAAAAAGAGAAGAGATAATATAATGTTAGGCATATATCAAACATGGTACTCACATTTATTCTCTACATTTTGCATACTTACCATATGTCCCATGCGTAGATGTTTTTGATTATTTTGACAAGCGCATTTTTTTTTCCTGCCCTTATTATCTCCACATTCAGCACATCCTTTATATCTTGTTTTTGCCTTCTTAGAAGCTGATTCAGTGTCCTCATTGTTTCCCAGTTTTAATTTTAAAAATTTTGGGAGCATTGCTTAGTGTATTCCAATCTTCTTGCCATCTTTAATAAGTTGAAATCCCAAAGTTTTCAAAAATGAACGGGGTAGCGGGTGCGGTACTAAGTCCATGGTTTCCTAGTGGATAAAAGAAGTATTCGTAAATTTATCGCAGCAACGTTCAACATTGAATAAAATATCTTTACAAGCTAGCGATTTGTCTTTTTAGCCCGTCAGCATGTCGCAGCCATTTATTTACTCGACGACAACGACTGCTTCTTTAGTTAAATTATAGAAATGTTATTATTTCCGGTTTCTTAGATTCGCCATTTTCCAATAATGAGAACTATTGCATCACCATTATGCATTGTTGATAGGAGAAGAACATTTCTATTAATCTTCGGTATATTGGAAACTGTCATGTTTGTATTTCAGTTGATTAACTCTAGATGGCAGCACCAAAACTTTTATTTCTTCCCACAATTCTTTTCCAGAGAATTCTCTTCTGTTTACTTTTGTGTAGTCATGTGACCTACTAATGTAAGTGTTGTGTTTGCTTGTGAACTACTTATTAAATGTTTAAATGCCTATCAGCGACTTCGTTATTCAGAGTTTTATTAATTATTATTAATTAATTACTAAATGTATATACTAAAAATGGAGACGTTGGAAAATAAAGGTGGTAATTTAGCCGGAAAAAGTTTACCGAAAATTATAATCGTGCCGATGAAAATGGCTATACTTCTGGTTTTCAATATTCTACGGTTCGGGGGAATACTACAATGCTTTAATAATAATTCATAATCTTCTACAGTATTTACGGCGGTGGTAAGTGATATTACATTTACTTTTACATTTTTACGCTTTTGCTACATTTAATAAAGTAAAATGTTTTCCTACTTTAAAGACTTTGATGAAAAAGTGGAAAGTTTCACAACGTACGTGAAACGACTGGAACAAAATTTCATTCTGCATGATATAACAGAGCAGAAGAAAGTTCCTGCTATTTTAGCATTGATAGGACCAAAATTATATGGTTTATTATGTGATTTATGCTTACCTAAGAATTGTGAATCTTTAAAGTATAATGAAATTGTTGACATTCTACTTAAACACTTAAGCCCCGCCCCCAATAAATTCATTGAGAGAATTAAATTTAGAAAATGTTTTCAGAATGAAAATCAATCAATTAAAGATTTTGCTGCTAGATTAAAAAAGGGTACGATCTTTTGTGCATTTACTGGTGGTACTCTAAATGAAAATTTACTGGAACAGTTTTTGCGAGGTCTGAAAAATGAAAATATTCAGAATAAATTGATTACGCAAGTTGTTGATGATTTAAATTTCGAAAAAGCTGTTGAGAAAGCTTTAGCTTTATATAATGTCGATATTGAAATTGCTGAAATTAAACATAAAAATTTCAATGTAAATAAAATTTCCAGTACGAAAAATATACAAAACAAGAAATTACAAAATTGTTCTCAAAAACAGAATGTCAACAATCATGTAAATAATACACATTCTGACATGAATAAAAATAAGTTAAAATGCTATCGATGTGGAAATGCCTCTCGTTTAGCAAATTCATGCAGATTTATAAATGTTACTTGCAATCTTTGTAGAAAAAAAGGCCATTTAAGCAAGGTATGCAGAAGTACAAATTCTCAAAAACAGGTTAATTCTTTAAATATTGTAAATGTTTTATCTGTTAAGTATGATAAAGGCTCTAATCCAATTAAGTTGTCTGTTTTCATTGAAAACAAGGCTAGAGCTGATATGGAATTAGATACTGGATCCGGAATTTCTGCTGTTCCTTTAAAAAGATTTCGCAGAATTTTTCCTCATCATAATTTTTTTCCTCCAGATGTTCAGTTAAAAACTGCAACTGGTGAAATTTTCAAACCTGTAGGTTATGTTGAAGTAAATGTTACTTATGAAAATAAAACTAGAAAGGTAAAGTTGTATTTAATAAAAGAAGATAATTTTCCATTATTATTTGGTAGAGATTGGGTATCTGAATTTGATATTTTCCCACATAATTTAAAATCAATATATGTGAATGAAGTTGTAAAGTATTCTCATAAATTACAAGGTTTACTACAGGAATTTTCTGATTTATTTACTGATAATACTGATACTGGGAGATAAAAGGCTTACAGCCAGAACTTTATCTTGAAAAAGATGCTACACCCCTATTTTGCAAAGCTAGGACTGTCACTTATCCACTACGTGCAGCAGTCAATGACGAATTACAAAGATTACAAGACGCAGGTATTATTAAACCAGTTACAAACAGCAAGTGGGCAACTCCTATAGTTCCAGTGGTTAAGCCTAATGGGAAAATTCGTTTATGTGGTGATTTTAAAGTAACATTAAATAAATTTCTGAAAGTTGAAAAATATACTTTACCTAAAATAGAAGATATGTTAGCTACATTAGGTGATGGTGTATATTTTACAAAAATTGATTTAAATCAAGCTTATCTTCAGTTACCTGTAGATGAACAATCACAAGAATTATTGACTATAAATACACCAAAAGGATTATTACAATTCCTTAAATTACCCATGGGTCTTGCTAGTTCTCCCGCTATATGGCAAAGAAAAATTGAGCAAATTTTAAGAGGAATTGAGGGAGTTACAATTTTTATAGATGATATTGGGGTTACAGGTGAAACAGATGAAATTCATTTAGAAAGATTGAAGCAAGTATTAGAAAGATTAAGGGAATATAACATTAGGATAAATAAAGAAGAATCATTCTTTATGGCAGATGAGATTACTTACTGTGGTTATAAAGTTGATAAACATGGTATGCAATATGCATAATCAGTGTGTTTGTTATGCCTAATGCTATGACAGTATGGATTTTAATTTGGCAATTTGTTTTTTTTTCTTTGTTTTCCTCTATCCTTTTTAATCTTGTTTGATTTTGAATTAATCGGTGTTCCATGGTTTATTTCTCAGTTTTCTGTGTAATGTAGCTCCAAATTCATATTTTTAGCTAATTTATGGCTAATATGAAGATGAAACCACACATTTTATTTGTGGAACTTAAGGCATTTGGGACCTCATGATTCTGTCTAAGTTCTACAAATTTCCATCATTCCATTTTTGTTATTCAATTTAATATGTTTTTTGCTATGTTTTTGGAATCTATGTTAAGTTTGTTGGGGGAACTGTACTTGTTAATGTCATTTTATTCATAATTTCACATTTTTTATTGGTGATCGGTAATGTTTATTTAATGGTTATATACATATATATATATGTATACGTGTGTGCGTGCATGTACTAAATTTTGTCCGCATGATAAAAGTCACAATTATGCACGGATCGTCTTCAAACTCTCCAAACACATTGAGATGGGTAATATTAAGGCGGGGATTGCAAATGAGAAAAATCGGCCCAAGGCAGTAGAAATGGGAGAGGTTTAAATATTTTGAATTCCGCCTTAACATGATTCTGATAAAACAACCTCTTACAGAAAAATGGCAGAAAAATTAAAAATAAATTCGTTATAGCAGTTGCGTACAATTAAAAAATACCGCAATAAAATTCTTACCAGAACAAGTACTTTTCTATTGCAAGATTTCCACGTGAAAAAATAAATTAAAAAAAATCCCTGCCGGCTCGGGCCTACAGGCGGAGGTAGATTTCGAAGTTAAGTACTAAATTAACCAACAAAATTTAAATCAAGATTAGAGATAAACCCAGTTCCTCCACTAAGAATGAGCTCTAGGGAGCTAACCATTTTGTGAAAATTCTAATATACACGAATACACACACGCATGCATATGGAATAGGTTTAAAAAATAGCTAAAGCAAATTCAGAGAACCTCAAAGTGATAAATAAGTTAATATTTCCATAGTCGGGTTTTTATCATGTTTTAATACGTTTCTTCAAACTCAAATGACGTTACATATTCACCTGCTGAGGTCCATTTTATTTCCAATATGACGCAATATTTTGTTGTTGTTTTTTAATTCGTCAAACTATTTATTTCATTTTGAGTTTTCATGCGGAAATCTTGCTCTAGGAAACTTATGACGTAATATTCAATTTGTTTTCAATTCGTCAAACTATTTATTTTATTTAATTTTTCACGTGAAATTCTCGCAAAAGAAAAGGAATTGTTGTGGTGAGAATTTTATTGCTTTTTTTTTAATTGTTGGCAACTGCAATAACGAAAAAATTTTTTAGCTCACAGGCTATCAAAGCCTGAGAGCTAATGTGCCCGCCCGCTCTGTATGTATGTATGTATGTATGTGTGTATGTATGTACGTACGTATGTACGTAACGCGACAACTCTTGATAGAAACATCCGATTTGCTTCAAAATTTTTTCCTAGGTTCATTGTGATAAGGCGCTTCCCTGATTACTTTTGGGAGTTCATTGGTTAAGGATAAAGGGGGGAAAAACGGGGTTAGTCCAACCCCTTAATTCAGATAAATGGGTTTTTCATGCAGAATGATTCGATTTTCTCCGAATTTGGTATACCGGTTTATTATGTTAAGGAACTTCCCTGATTAGTTTTGGAGGTTCATTGGTTAAGGATAAAGGGGGGAAAGGTGGGGGGGGGTTAGTCCACCCCCTTAATTCAGATAATTGGGTTTTTCATGCAGAATCATTCGCTTTGCCCCGAATTTGGTATACCGGTTTATTGTGTTAAGGAACTTCCCTGATTAGTTTTGGGAGTTCATTGGTTAAGGATAAAGGGGGAAAAGGGGGGCTAGTCCACCCCCTTAATTCAGATAAATGGGTTTTTCATGCAGAATGATTCGATTTGCTCCGAATTTGGTATACTGGTTTATTAGGTTAAGGAACTTCCCTGATTAGTTTTGGGGGTTCATTGGTTAAGGATAAAGGGGGGAAAGGGAGGTTTGCCCGCCCCTCTTAAATTAGATAAATGGGTTTTTCATGCAGAATGATTCGATTTGCTCCGAAGTTGGTATACCGGTTTATTATGTTAAGGAACTTCCCTGATTAGTTTTGTGGGTTCATTGGTTAAGGATAAAGGGGGAAGTGTGGCTAGTCCCCCCCCCCCTTAATTTATATAAACGGTTTTTTCATGCAGAATTATTCGCTTTGCTCCAAATTTGGTATACCTGTTTATTATGTTAAGGAGCTTCCCTGATTCGTTTTGGGGATTCATTGGTTAAGGATAAAGGGGGGGGGGAGGGTAGTCCCCCTCTTAATTTAGATAAATGGTTTTTTTTTGCAGGATTATTCGATTTGCTCCAAATTTGGTATACCGGTTTATTATGATAAGGAGCTTCCCTGATTAGATTTGGAGGTTCACTGGTTAAGTATAAAGGGTGAAACGGGGGCTAATTCCCCTTCCCTTATTTTTTTGAGGGGCATTATTCTTTAAAATAAGAGTATGATATACAATTAGTGTGAATAGCCTGTGAGCTCAATGCCATCAGTTTAGCTGGGCATTTTTCTTTTTTATTTTTTTCTGTTATTGTTGTGTAAGAGCTGATTTTATCGGAATCATGTTAAGATGGTATTCAAATTTTTGAACCCTCCCCATTTCCATTCCCTTGGTCCGATTTTACCCATTTTCAATCCCCGCCGAGATATTAACCATCTCAAAGTTGTTGGCGAGTTTGAAGACGATCCGTGCATAAATTGCGACTTTTATCGTGCGGACAAAATTTAGTACATACATACATACATATATATATATATATATATATATATATAAACTTTTTAGGTGGGGCTGGTTTTGGGTTCCTGGGGTCCTATAATGAAAAGTTATGAAGGAATTTTTCAAAAGTCGCACCCTGGTAACGACTGCAATAGGTAGTATTTCTTACGAAATCTACCTAATATATATATATACATATTACGCTATTGTATCTCCATACATATAAGGGGGGGGGGATAGCTACCAATATTAGTCGCCAAAAGTGACGCCAACTTGTCGATATCTCTAATATTTCACCAAATTCCCATAGACTTCCATTGTAAACCAATAGGATATACTTGCTTAAAGAAAATCAACAAATTGAGATAATTTAGCAACAAAAACCAAAATTAATGAAATTAAAATCTCATGAAAAGCGCCAGATAAAATTGTTAAACTAAGTTTACCTCTAGTTTTCATTTAGTTTTTGTTTGTGAAATTAGCATTTAACTTCGAAATATACCTGCGCCTGTAGGCCAAGCCGGCAGGGATTTTTTTTTTTTTTTTGGCGGTGTTTAATTTTGTTTTCTCGTTGTTAAAAATTATAAATTACAGTGTTAAAAAGTCAAATTTTAATTAAAATTCTTAAATTTAAAAAAAAATGTCGAAAAACATAATAATAAAATACATAAATTATAATACGTTTGAATGCAAAATCAAAATGAAAGCTTTAACCACAGGAACCCATGATTAAATATGAAATAGAACCAAACTACATTTAGAATTATCAAGAATATGTAACCTGAAATAAAAAAAAATATGTTTTATTAAAAAAATTAAAAACATGTTTTAAAACGGAGAAAAATTGAAAGGATTTTGGTGGTTTCCGTGAGCCATTATGCTTAATGAAAATCTCTGAATGTCTGTTTACTATTTGTTAACAGTTTTCGTGCTAAATTTATTGTCACGAATTCTGGAAGCTGTTGCATTAATAATGAGGGAAGCAATTTGATTAAATACTAAGAAATTTTAAAATAATTCAGTACTAATGGATTTTATCTCATAAATTTTAATTACAATAAGGTATAAATTGCTGGTGAAACGTTTTGAATTTTGAAGTTACCAATAATTGTGTTTGCTTTCATGATTATGATACACTACTTTGAATGTTTTTGAATTTTTGTTAATTTATAGTATTCCATATTATTAGAGCTTCTATTATTATTTTTAATAGTAATAAAATTAATTTTTTTTAATACTTTAAATGGAAAAACTAATTTTATAAGAAATAAATTATAAAACGACTGACAATACTGTATTTTATTGCTTTACGAATTAAAAATATTCTAATAACTCTTAAATCAGGAACAAGTGGGTAAGTGTAATCACAGATCGCACAGAGGGTTTCGTTTAATATTCATTTCAAAACACTTTATCCTTTTGCAAAATCTGTTATTTCCACATTTTTCAACCAGGGGGCGCAATCTAATCTAAACAAACCTCTATCCGAACGACGATTAGACTTTTTTTTTAAGTTTTGTATTTTGCATGCATCTTATCATTTTATGCACAATTGTCATAAACATAATGCAAAATGTGCAATACAAATATTTTCAATTAAAAATGGAAGAAGTCTAAGATTTATTTCGATTTCATTTGAACGGAATCTAATTTTTTAGGGTGTTTTAAGTATCATATTGTATGAATTTTATTTTTATTTTTTAATCTTCAATTGGCTTAACTAATTTGTTACAAAAATTTAACATTAAATGTAAAACTAATTGAATGAAATATCTTAATATCTGTACATTCTCGGGCTTAAACAATGTAGGAAAGATTTTTTTTTTTAATTTGTTCTTCTAATTATATTTTTGTTTAATATATTATAGTTTTCATAGAGTTTTTTTTTAATTGTGCTGGCTCATTTAAGATTTTCCTAAGGTCATGATATAATGTAGGTTCTGATCTAATTATGGAATACCAGTCCATACTCAATTAACCACGGAACATCTCTGTAATCTCCGTCATCTTTATCGGTATAGGACACCATTCCACTTCTTTTCAATAATCGCTTTTTGGACGTTTAGCTTACTTTGGCGTACATTAAATAACATACAAAGAAAGCTTTTCATGTAGTATCGGATTTTGTCTCAATGGAATTTCGCAGTTTTAGTAAAAAAAAAAAAAAAAAAAAATACGTTTTCAATTGAAGAACATAATCGATTCTTTTCGACATATTTCAGCTGTTTTAATTTTCGGCTATTTTAATTTTGAGTCCATTTTTGTTAGAAAATTTTCATTATCAAAGCTGTTTAAAAATAGAAAATATGATTTTCTTCATAGGTTTTTTTTTCTTGGCATTTAAAAAAACAAAAACAAAATGACTATAGCTTGAATAGTTTAAATAAGAGAACCTGCATCGATTAAATATATATATATATATATATATATATATATATATAATAAAACTATTTTCAGAAAAACGCATTTAACCTTTTTTGATATTTCAGTCATTTGTGTCAAGATTTATATAAATAGTATACCCATATTAACCTTTAACTGATGGTTACGCGGTTTCACGCGGTTTCAAAGATCCTTCGGTTCACAGCTATACACACTTCCACCCCTTAAAAGTGCAAATATTAATTGTCCGTACCAGCACCTTCTTCTATCAGCTTGCCAAGGTCACACACAAAGCGATAATTCTGTGAGTTGATTTTAAACGTGTTATTTGTTACGCTGGGGTCTGTCAGACTGCATCACATCAGTTGCGTGATTATTTGAAACTCTAGTACAATACTCGTGATTAGTTGTACTTTATTTTTCTTTCATCTCTTTTTTGTCATTTTTTTTTATATGATGTCTTTGCAACCTCGAAAACGTTCTACTTTCCTCAGTCCGAAGGAAATAGAAGATATCATGAACAACTGGCCCAATCAAGAATTTTCCGATATTGAAAGTTCTGACAATGGAGATTTTACTGACGGAAGAGATCACGATACAAATTCTAAACTTTCCGATTGTGAAAATGTAAATATTTCAAATGGAATTAAACATAATTTTTATTACCGAAAGAATAGTTTAGATGAAAACATATTATAAGTGCATTTTATGTCAAAAGTCAGTATACATTGAATGTACACGAAAAATATGTATTGACTGTCATAATGATGTCTTTGACTCTTGCATATTCGTAGGGTAAATATTATATATTTTTTAAAATAAGCACTGCATTTCAATTTCCATACTTTGTTGCAACGATAATTTGTAAAAAAAATTGAACACGATTATTTTTTATATTTAATTAGCAAAATTAACAAACTACCGTTTATTTTGAAAAAAAAAATAATTTTTTTCTGTACTGAAGTTAAATAATATGAATAAGATACTTTTTTCACGAAATTTAGTTCACATGCTCCAAAGAGAAGTACAACGATATTGTTAGGACAAAATATTTAAGTAAATTCAACCATTTAAGATATATTTTTTTTAATTCATTCTTTCAAGAGATCTGAGAGACCGTATCACATGAGTTGCGTGACATATTTTAGTCACATCAGTTAAAGGTTAAAGATTCCAAAAATGCGAAAAAAAATTATATTACTTTCAGAACCTTCCCAAAATCTAATATTTTTTTTTCTTTGTATCATACAAATAGTTTTAGCGATTCAAAATTCTTAATCGAACAAAGCAACCAGATGGATATTTTGAAATATGAACCAGTTTAATCCAAATCAAAAATTTATGCTTTAACAGAGAAACAAATTGAATTTTAACTTTGAATAAGCTTTTATCAAAACCATACTTTTGCTAATTACGTGCACTGTAAAAAGTCATTTTACATTTTCTACAACACGGGATAACCCACCATTGGCATAGGCTTCCAGATCCCGCGTTGCAAGTTTATTCAAAAAAAAAAAAAAAAAAATTACAATATTTAACAATAGTTTTAACAATAAGAAATAAAGGTAATAGTACAAATAATAATAATAGTAATTATAAATATAATAATAAAAGTAATAATAGAACAGATGAGCTGAGCGCTTTACAGACGAAAATGTGTATTATTTTCAACACGAATATGATTGATTAATTACAAATAGCAGCAGATGAATAAGATGTTCTTAAGCTCTACATATTCTCAGGTGCATTAGTTTAATAGTTTAATAGTTATTATCATGAGTTCAAGTGTTTTGTTGTGAGATAACTTTAAGGTTATGGATAACCTGAGTGTATGGCTGTTCTATGTACAAGAGTTTTCTAAATTTTATACTCTCGATTTAGTTAGGCACTGTTTGGCCTGAAGTTCATGTTTCTGTTCATTAGTGCTAATCTTGTTCATCTATTGGCATTTGTGGGTTTTGAAAAATTTGTTGATTGTTTTCTAGTAACCGCACACAATCTATTATTTTAGTATATAGCATTGGTGTTTTCAGCACAAATTTGAACCAATGGTGATGTTCTATTGTGGCTGATTTACGGATATGGAGGGTTGATGTCAATGGACAGCTGAGCACATAGTGAAGAGAGTTACCAATTTCACCACAGGTACACAGTGGCGACGGAGCTTTATTTATTTTGAATAGGTAGGACGGGAAGGGTCCATGATTAGTTGAGAAGATATACAGGTTTCTATGTACTAACATGAAGTCTGTTGATACTTTTGGACATAATTTGTAAGTAAATCTGCCAGTGGTACCATAATCCCACTGTTGCTGCCATTTGTCTATGGCTTCTTTTTTCAATTTCTTTTTAAGGTGTGAAGCTGGGTATGGATGAAATATTTCTCGTACTTTAATATTTGTTATTGCATCTTTGGCTAGTTGATCTGCATGTTCATTTCCTTTAACACCTGTGTGCCCCCGAACCCATTGAAATTTAATTGATTTAGATGTTTTCTGTAAGGCTATTATAATTTTTGATGTGATAAAATCTGTACTAAAAACGTTCTCTAATAATGCAAGACTTGACTGGTTATCTGTGTAAATGACGAAGTTCCCGTCGCCTGAGGGGTCTACCCATAATATTGCATCTAATATGGCGAGTTGTTCAACTTGAAAGATTGAATTTGATATTTGTAACTTTATTTGATGAGTATGGATGCAATTCCCTTCTTTATAAGCACAGAAAGCATACGCTGTGCCAGCATCTGATTTTGAGCCGTCAGTGTATATATTTATTGTTGAAGTGGATGGAACTCCTTCTTGTAGTAAAAGATAATCTTGATGTGGGGAAGGTATGGATGAGGATATTTTCGGTTGATAGAAGACTGGAAAGTTGTCCTCTATTGGGATCCCCAGACGTAGGACCTGTCCTGAAATTGCTAATGTATTTAATTGGATCGCCAATGGTTGAATGCCGCACAATACATTCAAAGCTGCCGTTGATGATTTTCTATAAGCTCTCGACAGAAGCAAAAGGCATTGTGTCTGAATTGCCGATAGTAGCCTGTAGCCATGTGAGACTGGTAGGTGTGGAAACCAACATGAAGCGGCATAGGATATTTTTTTTTCTAATATTTGTAAGTACCAGATTTTTAAAATTTGCTTTGAAAGGTCTCCATATGCAGCGGCGAATTTTAGAAGATTTTGTGATATTTGATTAATTTCTATACGTTTTCTATTCAGGTGCGGAAGAAAAGACAGTGTTTTATCCAATTGTAAAAAGTCATTTCCAGAAAGATCACATGATTTGTTTCGCTGTATACAATGTCCACTTAATGTTTTGAGTATTAAACGATGCAAATTTAATTTCGTGCCATTTAAGTCACCACGCCGCTAATCGCTTGAGAGCGTAGAATGTCTGCGGTTCGTCTCCTGGAGGCTCCGTTGCACACTGTTTGTGGAGCTCCCGGTTGTATTTCTCTGGTGTTTTAAATTTCTTGTAACTATCTCGTACTTGTACAAAATAGAAAAAGGAAATAAAAATTGTTGCTTGAGTTTGTATATAATAAAAATAATCATTCGAGGTAAACAGCCATAGTTGCTATAGGCCCCAAAGCAATCTTCACTACGATGGACTTCAATGTCAATGTCACTTTGGTGCCATAAAAATCAGTTTTTTTTTATATGCTAAAGATTAAAAATCCCATTTTAGACAAAAATCTGCACTGTTTAAATGATAAAATAGTAGGAAGATTGAAGATGGTAGATATGCTACAAACGACGCTTTTCTAGGGCATGCGCAATTGCAAAATCTTACTTTTGATGAAAACTCATACAACGAAAATTTAAAAATGATTTTATGTTTGTGTTAAAGTGAAAATTTTCTTTTTTAAATTTACTGAGGTTTAATTTGACTATTTTCATGCAGTTTGATTGGTGGAACTCAGACTTGTATAAATAAAAATAAATACTATATTCGATTCTTTCACATATTGAAATAATGGTTATTCTTAAACAATAATATATTAATATGTTTACGTGGGAAAATATCTACACTAATTTTTAACACATTTTAAGCTTATTTACGCATTGAAATTGAAAAGGGTTTTTTCACAATAAAATGAGTATTTACATATAAGAAATATAAAAATTAAACAGCTGAATATCGAAATAATTTATTTAATATCTCATAGATCGACTTTAAACATATTTACACTATTAGGCTAATATGACACAATCCTGTTAATTACTTTTTGTCCTAGAAATCGTAAGATAATATATCAGGTAGTTAATCACCACTTAATCTATCAAATGAAAATCTCTTGGGTATAAACTGCTGATTCCAAAAAGAATGATTTGGGATTGCTTTCTCAGTCCAAATAAAAGACTTTTATTGATTTTTATCAATCAGAATACATCGCAAAAAGAAAATATAATTGTTTTTCTAAATTAATTAATATTGTGTTTTGGATAAGGAACAAATATGTTTTGGACAAAAGATATTTAATAGGTAATATTTTTACTTTCTTCTATCTTTACAGGAAGGAATTATCGGATTCGTGAAAAATTTCGACTTCCAGTTTTAGGTAGATTTCGTAAGAAATACTACCTATTGCAGTCGTTACCATGGTGCGACTTTTGAAAAATTCCTTCATAACTTTTCATTATATGACCCCAGGAACCCAAAACCGACCCCACCTAAAAAGTTTATATATATATATATATATATATATATATAAACTTTTTTGTACTAAATTTTGTCCGCACGATAAAAGTCGCAATTATGCACGGAACGTCTTCAAACTCGCCAACAACTTTAAGATGGCTAATTTCTCGGCGGGGATTGAAAATGAGCAAAATCGGTCCAAGGGAATGGGAATGGGGAAAGTTTAAAATTTTGAATACCGTCTTAACATGATTCTGATAAAACCAGCTTTTACACAACAATGGCAGGAAAAAATCAATATTTTTCGTTATAGCTGTTGCCAACAATTAAAAAAAAGCAATAAAATTCTCACCACAACAATTGTTTTTCTAATGCAATGTTTTCACGTGAAAAATTAAATTAGATAAACAGTTTGACGAATTGAAAACAAATTGAATATTACGTCATAAGTTTTCTAGAGCAAGATTTCTACATGAAAATTCAAAATGAAATAAATAGTTTGACGAATTAAAAAAACAACAAAATATTGCGTCATACTGAAAATGTAATGGACCACAGCAGATGAATATGTAAGGTCATTGAGTTTGATGAACGTATTAAAACATGATAAAAACCCGAGTATGGAAATATTAACATATTTTAACACTTTGAGGTTCTCTGAATTTGATTTAGCCATTTTTAAACCTGTTCCACATACATGCGTGTGTGTATATTAGAATTTTCACAAAATGTTTAGCTCCCTAGAGCTCATTCTTAGCGAAGGAACTGGGTTTATCTTTAATCTTGATTTAAGTTTTGTAGGTGAATTTAGTACTTAACTTCGAAATCTACCTCCGCCTGTAGGCCCGAGCCGGCAGGGATTTTAGACTATTATTATTATAAGGGATTATAGACTTATTATTAGACTAATAATAAGCTAGAAGCAGCAGGAGTCTTTCGGTAGCTTCATCGCCCCGAGCCCTCCCTTCCCGCTTTTCGGTGTCTTTAATTTGTGTAATTTCCCTTTTAAATTTGTCCGGTTTCAATTTTTGATTTTTTTTTTCAATCTGGCTTTCGCTAGAGAGTCTTTCATTCGGGACGTGGCTGGGGACCTGGCAATCTTGCTTCCGCAAAAGAGTGGGAGTAGAGTAGAAGAATAAAGGGTTGCGGACGAAGATGGGCCGCTCGCCGCGGCGGTTGACCCCCCCGCCCACCCCCAACCGCCGACCCGACCGAGACTAATAATAAGCTAGAAGCAGCAGGAGTCTTTCGGTAGCTTCATCGCCCCGAGCCCTCCCTTCCCGCTTTTCGGTGTCTTTAATTTGTGTAATTTCCCTTTTAAATTTGTCCGGTTTCAATTTTTGATTTTTTTTTTTCAATCTGGCTTTTGCTAGAGAGTCTTTCATTCGGGACGTGGCTGGGGACCTGGCAATCTTGCTTCCGCAAAAGAGTGGGAGTAGAGTAGAAGAATAAAGGGTTGCGGACGAAGATGGGCCGCTCGCCGCGGCGGTTGACCCCCCTGCCCACCCCCAACCGCCGACCGAGACTAATAATAAGCTAGAAGCAGCAGGAGTCTTTCGGTAGCTTCATCGCCCCGAGTCCTTCCTTCCCGCTTTTCGGTGTCTTTAATTTGTGTAATTTCCCTTTTAAATTTGTCCGGTTTCAATTTTTGATTTTTTTTTTTTTTTTCAATCTGGATTTCGCTAGAGAGTCTTTCATTCGGGACGTGTCTGGGGACGTAAGAATCTTGCTTCCGCAAAAGAGTCGGACTAGAGTAGAAGAATAAAGGGCTGCGGACGAAGATGAGCCGCTCGCCGCGGCGGTTATAGACTGATATATATATAGACTGATATATATAAACTGACAATGATTAGTTTTCAGTACATGTCGCCCTGCAGGTGGGGCTGCTATGCTACTTTTTTTACGATTTCTGGAATAGGTTTATCTCAAGAACTGTTTTGCATGGATTTTCATTTAACTTCAGATTCATTATCCTGTTCATTATCGGATTCGTGATAGTGTAAATATGTTTAAAGTCGATCTATGAGATATTAAATATATTTCATTATCGGATTCGTGAAAAATTTCGACTTCCAGTTTTTAATAAATTTATACGTTTTAGAAGGTCCAGAACACAATTTGACGGTTTTTAGAAAATATCTATCTGTCACTCTGTCTGTGACTCAGCCGGTGTGTTTGTCTATTATCGGATTCGTGATAGTGTAAATATGTTTAAAGTCGATCTATGAGATATTAAATATATTTCATTATCGGATTCGTGAAAAATTTCGACTTCCAGTTTTTAATAAATTTATACGTTTTAGAAGGTCCAGAACACAATTTGACGGTTTTTAGAAAATATCTCTCTGTCACTCTGTCTGTGACTCAGCCGGTGTGTTTGTCTATGAGTCTGTCTGTCTGTAAAAAAAATCGTGGTTGCTCTATCTCAAGAACTAAAACACGCAATTTTACGAAACTTTAAATTAGTTAGTCCTTGATATAAACTGACAATGATTAGTTTCAGTACATGTCGCCCTGCAGGTGGGGCTGCTATGCTACTTTTTTTACGATTTCTGGAATAGGTTTATCTCAAGAACTGTTTTGCATGGATTTTCATTTAACTTCAGATTCCGGTATACTTTGATATGAGTTATGTTTTCGTATGTTATGTTTTCGATGATTATGTTTTCGCAGAAATCGCAAAACAGGTGGTACTGCTGTGCAGCGTTTCCCATGATTACCGCAATAGCTCTATCTGAAAAACTAATGCGCGGATTTTTTTTTCAAACATTAGATTCAGTTAGTCGTATTGACATAAGTTGTTGTTCAGTAGGTTTTGTTGTTAATCGCTTGAACAGGTGGCGCTGCTGTGCTGCATTTTTCTCGGTTTTTGCGATAGCTGGATCTCAGAAATTAATGCACGGAATTAATATATTTCACATAAATATATCCTTATTAGGCTTGGATATATACAATGCGACTGGAATCACATTTATACTCTTTGTGTTGGGAATTTTGGTTGTAGACGTCTAGGAGAGTGGGTGCCGAAATTCAATGATTTGTTTGAAGGATGCGATGCTTGTATCTTCTTTTTAATAGCACACAAGAAACTTGTACCTTTTAAACCCTCATTATGGGCATAAATTGTCATTTAATTTTGTTACTCTGATGGAGAATTTTCAAATATTAACGCATAGGAGATAGATGAAAGTTTAAGGATTAGCACATCCGACTAGTTTGACAAAGTATTACATATACTAATCAGTCTAAAGTTTTTAATAAAGATATATAACGTAAAGGGAGGAGAGTCTACGCACATTTCAAAAGAATAATAATAAAAAATCTAAATATTAATATTTTGCTAAACTATGCATGAATAATTTTGAATTCATTTTTTTTTTGTGCATTTCCATTGTTATTTTGTTGTTATACTGTAATTTAAAAGAATAGCAGTAATAAACCCAAGAAAACTATTTTTCGCAATCTCTCCTTACGGGGTAGGAGAGATTGCGCAAATAGGTAGATAAGATTGTCATTAATAATAACTACAATAAAATTGTTAAGAATAATAATTACACTTAATCGACATTGTTGAAAGGTTTTTGTGAGTAAATATTATTGTATTAGGAGTGACTATTTCAACCAAATGTTTATATAACAAATAAAAGATAGAATTTTAAAAACAGTTAAAAATTTAATATCAGAAAAGAGCAAGCCCTACTAAGATTACAATATAACATTAATCTAGTGGATAACATGTTTAACTTGAAAATTACTTCATTTCCATTACCACAGTTTCATTGTATTTTGTTTGCTAACCGAAGTTGTCGTCGTCCACAATCCATGCAGTTATTGTTGTAAATCGAGCATCTTTCGTGCATTCACCTGCAACAAGCAATACCTTGAATCCAGTCAGTTTTCGTAGTTGTCTACTGGTACAGTTCCAGACATTCCGTGCACTCATCCTCATTGAACTTCGGTTTTATTGCTTGAGTTTTTTTTTATTTCACTTTTTGTGGAAGCACCTTATCTTCAGCTGTTTTTTTTTTTTTTTTTTTTTTTTTTTTTTTTTTTTTTTTTTTTTTTTTTTTTTTTTGTAGCCTCATCTATGGTAAGTCTATTTTCATGTATATTTTGTGTATCAGTAACATTAGTTGAACTCTGTTTCCTTTTGATTTCGATGACATTACACTACTTGGAATGGGTAAAAGCTTTTCCAAAACATTGTATTAGAAAATTTATTTTAGTTAACAAAATTGATTTCTTAGCAAATTAATTGTTCATAAATTAAAAAAATATATATATAAATATTTAATTAAATTAGTAACAAATATATTATTAATTTATTAACAAAAATAATTACATAATATTAATTTAATAACAACTGTGTTATTATTATTATTATTTTATTTTATTTCTTTTTTTTTTTAACCTGCGAATGTATTTTTTTGCAAATTAAGTTGTTGATATTAGTTCAAAATATTTTGCATTACTGACGTTCTATAAAAATTCTCAAGAACAGTTATGAAAATTCAAGCACTTACTTTGGAAAAACAAAACAAAATTGCTCTGCTTTATCCAAGACACTTGGAGCAATCAATATGCACTTTGATGTAGACACCGTACTAATGTTGCTGTACAACTACCTGGAGTTGCTGCGCGCGCACTCTACTCCTTCCCGTAGAATCTCTTTGTGCGCAATCTCTCCTACCGCGCAAACTCTCCTCGCTTTACATTATATATTTTAATTACAACGTAAAAACTATTTTCAAAATTTATTTTCTTTCTAAAAAGGATAAATGCAGTTTACTAATTTTCTTACTTTTTTTTCCTGATTTTCTAAGTCTTGTTTTTGATACTATAATAAATCTTAATTAAATAGTCTACAGTTCCAGGAAACTTAAATTAATAGAGAATGTTTATGAAATATCTACAGTTCAAGAAACATTAAAAAAATAGAAAAAACTATTAAATAATCTACAGTTTCAGAAACATTAGAATAATAGTAAAGCAGTTAATCTTAAAATAACCTATTTTATATTAAAAAAAATATATCTTATATATGAATAAACTGATTCTCAGAATAATGGCTTTAGATTAATTTCTGAGTATAATTTAAACTCTTCTAATGAACTTTAACAGTTAGTATAAATGGCAAAAAGGGAACTTTTTTTCTATTTCAATATAATAGATATTAGTTTTATATAACTGCAAAAAAGAATTATCGAGAAAAATGACACGTTTCTCATAGGTTGGTTGGTTGTGTTTATCACGGTCAGTTATCAACACTAGGAATATAGGCCCAAAAGGGGGTGACGGCCCTCCGTGGGGGTCTTTCTAAGGGAACCTAACCCGTATTTACGCTTGAAGAACCAAGGTTCGAAGAAACCCGCGAAAACTCCGAACGATTAGGATGACGGGCGCGATTGGTATCGAACCTAGCCCCTCCCGTCTACCAGCTTCGAGAGCAGAACATCTCGGCCACTGGTGGGGACATTTCTCATAGGACTTTCAATTAAAGTTATTGCTGCATACTATTTTAAATAGTAAGCCTTTTTAACACATACTAATGAACATAACGTTTCTAATATTCAAACATAAAACCATCGTAGATATTTTTAAACAAATGGTAGATAATTTATTAGTAATTTTCTTATTTGGACAATTTAACTGAAAAATTTCAACAATATGTACAATGAAAATTTACTTCAAAATACACTTTTTGAAAAATTTTAAATGTGTTGCAGAAGTATTAGCTTAAGAAGAGTTTCTGGGTTCGAATCCTAAATCAGAAATGGTTGTTTGTAGTGGGTCGGATTCCATTTTAAATGGAGGGCTAGGTCAGTTTAGCTTATGAGCCAAAAATTACCCTAGCACTCGTAATTAAACATAAACCCTCCTGATTTACAACATTATTTTTTTAATGTTTCGATATCGTAAGATGATAAAAAAATAATAATGTCTATACCACCTCCACTCTATTCCGATTATTGTATATCCAACATATTTAGAAACCAATTCTAAATTTGAAGCCATTGAATTCATTTATTATCATATAATACAATTTATTTAAAAACATTGAAATATTTAAAATACATTTAAATAACGGATATAAGAGGAAAGTTTATGTAAAATAAATTTCATATTGTATATTAAATAGGACATATTGTAACAGAAATACTTCTTCGAAATAAAAATAAAAGACCGGCAAATAAATTGTTCTAAATGAAAAAAAAAAAAAAAAAAAAAAAACGTTACAAATAAATGTAAATATCTCACAGGAATTATAATGATAATTTAACTTTGATTTCGCTAAGGTTTTACAATATAATTAAAATTCCTTTCTCAGATTATGGATATAAAATATTTTTAACAGAGAAAATGTGATTATTTTGAAAAATGATTTATTTTAATTTGGTAAAATAATTCAACATGGCTTGTTAATATTTTCGAATTGATATTTTAAATGTTAATAAGATAAAAATTATATTGTACTAAAATATTGTCATCCTTGTATTCTGCTGTAATAATATGCAATCTTACAGTCAAATACATTAGTTTAATTTTAAAACCATAAATACAATTTTGAAACCTTTAAATGATAAGAAAAAGATGAAAAAATGTCGTCCGGTGTTTTAAAAATAATATTCTAAAAGCTCTGGGAAAACTTAAAATGCTTTTTCCTGACAGAAATTTTTTGAACAGGCGAAAGCAAAGTCCTTAAAAAAACATTCGTATTAAAAATTTCTTTAAAATTATAAGTTGCAATAAATGTTCACATAACATATCTAAATACTATTATATGGTCTCAAGTTTTTTGATTGATTACAGTAAAATGGTTTTCTTTTTCTGTAGTTACAGATATAAAGATAAAATTCGATAAAATTTCGATGTTATTACAAATTTGTCCAATATAGGATTTTAAGAATTGAGAATATATATGTATTTCTAAAAAAAATATTTGTATACATAGGGAGAGTAGTCATTTATGGACCGCTGCTTTAAATGGACCGCTGAAATACTGCTGTTAATTACAGAATGAGACGTCATCTAACGCTGAAATGCTACTGATCAAAGTAACATGGAATCACCGAAATGTAAAATGAAGCACGAATAATATAGATTTTCTTTTCATTTTATTATTTATATGCAGGTAAAAATGTGAACCCGGATTCAACTATATTTATTTTAGTTTATTTACTTTAAAATCAAAAAGAAGAATTTAAAAGAGCTAAAATTCGAAAAAAATATCATGTGTCTTGAAAACAGAGCAAGAGTTAAACATATATAATTCAATATCAAACGTTTATATATAAAAATATAAGAGAAGAGAGATTTGAATGTGTATATATATATATATATATATATAATCTTTTTTATATACTTTCATGCCTTAGAAAATATTTATTTTTAAATTTCGATAAGAATACTAATAGTACAAAATGCATGGAGTGGAAAAGTCAATGATAAGGATTAACCTAAAGAATGTTATTTTTTAATACACTATCGAATATAAGGACAAGAAAAAACACCGTTGTGACATCCGTCAAAAAAAGAAAATTAATTACTGTCGACAGTAAGAAGAAATAAAATTTATTTCTCATTCAACTAAAAAAGTCTTAAGTCTTCCGTTAAAAGTCAACTTCTCTTCTTAATTTTAAGATATATGAAATTTAATTAAGTAATATCAGTTACCGAACATTATTTGAATAAATCGATAATACGTTGATAGACTGAAAAGTAATGAAGATTAATCCATGTTCATTACTATAAATCTACATATTTTACAAATTAACTTTCTGTAGAAACCATTTTTTCCTCTACTTCATTTTAGTCTGCATTAGCGCTATAACAACTTTCCCAAGTAAAAAAAAAAACATTTAAAGGGTAGTTTAGAAGAATTGTGTTATGATATATTTAAGTTAAAATGCAATAATTAGAGTCACATTATTATTGCGATTTTTATAAAATTTTAATCGACGTTCTATTATTTCATCAAAAAGAAATAATATTTAAATTTGGAGTAACAGGTCTGCACAGAGCATACATTATATTTCTAGCATAAATAAATTGAAACTTATTGCAATGAAACTTTTGGAATGTTGAGCAAGTCTTCTGTTCAACTTTTACGGAAACCGATGTATGCTTCACTTACAGGAAAAAATGACTGGAACGATATTAATGTTATATTATAAGGCCATACCTATACTTACATACACACTACTGCGTATATAATATCATATTTAATTAATCTAAATCAGGTAGAATAAAAGTATTTATTATAAAATATCTGGCACTTAATTCAGAAAAAATATACAATGCAACACATTAAATAAAAAAAAAACAAGACAAAATTTCTTTTGTTACGACCATTTAAAATCGTAAATATAAAAAGTTTTATTATACAATTTGCACGAGAAAATTTGTATTAATTTGTTTACTCAATGCATTTTAAAACGAACATAAATCTTGAGACATTTAAGATGTTTTAATACAAACGGAAATCTTGAGATTTATTAAATAAAAATTGCCCAGTTCCATTCGATTCTTAAATGAACATTATCAAAAAGCACTTAGAAATGTACTTGGCAAACCATTTTGTTTTGGCAGTAAAACCAGATATCTTTCAATGTTTTATTAATATCTTTTCGTTTTCACTTTCGCGTCACGTATCTCGGCTTTTATCCTTTTTTATGTTAATGCAAGAAATTTATATTGTCGTCAGTTTGAAATTTGATAAGAAATTGAAAAGACTTCTAATGGATTTTTAATGAAAGAAAAGAACTCTTCAAAAAATACTTAGTGACGCTTTCACGTTTCCCTATGTATAAGAAGACGGTTGTCGTTAAAAACAAAATCTTTTCATTCGTTATGCTATTTCAACAAGAATTCTTCAATATTTATTTGTATAATAAAATGAATAAATATTTGAAAAAAACAAATTACTTTTTTGAAATGTTGAAAAATTTTAAAACTATTTTGAATGTTTTGGTTTTAAACGAAATAAGTCTTTTTCAAATTTTAACAATTTACTCAGTATTTTTTTTTCGTAAATAACTCAATTAAAACATTCATTGCTTTCATTTTATTTTCCAAAACCTTCATTTTTTAAAAATAATATACACTGTCCACAAACCTCATTTTTATTAAAATTATGTACGTTAATATCAATTATTACGAATTTAAAAGACCGTATTGCACCAACTTTTAAATATCGACGGACATAATTGTTTCAATAAACTTTGTTAAATTTTCCTTGTATTGTTGTTATTTTTACATCTAAACTCATGAATAACTTTAAATAACTGGAAATATTACCCTTAAATCAGAATTTATATATACGTATATAATTAAAACTCGAATTCTAAAAATTAGCACCAATCACACATCATATACTTAAAAAACTAATTCTAATATATTTTTTAAATAAACCAACTGAAACAGTAACTCCAAATTAACCAAACTGAAGATCAAAACTAGAAAAAAAAAAAACAAAAGAGAAGACAGGCGATAGGGCTAACGACATGCAGAGGAGTGTTAAATCTGCATTTCATGCATGCAACACCTCACTTCATCTTCAAGACCAAAAGTGTAATAAACAATCCAAATATTCAAGCAACGCACAACGAAAACCCATCCTAGCTCATTTTATCAATAAAATTATCCAAACCATCTCTGGCATCCCAAAAGGAATTCAGCTCAGTTCGATAAGTGATGACCCTTACAAAATCACACATCATTCTTTTCACGAAATTTTCTGAGAAATTTCAGAAAAAAAAAAAAACATGACTACACCATGACTCACAGGCTATCAAGGCCTGAGAGCTAATATGCCCGCAGGTTCTGTATGTACATTCGTTCGTATGTATGTACGTAACGTGATAACACTTGATACAAATATCCGATTTGCTTAACATTTTACTTATAGGTTCATTTTCATAAGGCGTTTTCCTGATTAGTTTTGTGAGTTCATTTGTTAAGTATAAATGGGGAAACGGGGGGGGGGGGGGGGGCGGGGGTAGTCCCCATTTCATTTAGATAAATGGGTTTTTCGTGCAGAATTATCCCCTTTGCTTCAATTTGGTATTCCAGTTTATTATGATAAGGATTTTCCCTGATTAGATTTGTAGGTTCATTTTTTAAGTATAAAGTAGGGTAGCAGGGGCTAATCTCCCTTTAATTTAGATAAATGGCTTTTCATTCACAATTATCCGATTTGCTTCAAATTTGGTGTACCAGCTTATTCTGATAAAGCACTTCCCTGTAGATTCGGAGGTTCATTGGTTAAGTATAAATGGTGGAAATGAGGTAATCATATCTTTAATCGCTAAACTGAGCCTTCGAATATGACATAAACAATTTTTTAAGACATTTTCTTACAAATATATGTATATCTACAATACATATATTTTTAAAACATTTTCTTGCAAATATATGTATATCTTCAATACATATTAATATATTTACTATATATAATTAAACATTTAATAAGCTTAAAAATTAATATTTCAAAATAAAATTCATCATAACTGTAGACATTTCAAATTGTGTACAATCTTCTCATCAGTACAAATGTCAAACGAAAATCATAGCTTCCTTTTACACATGTACACGTTGGCTGTTTTGCAAGATTACAGAAACTTGCCTAAACGACGCATGTGCCAGATGTATCACCAGAATATGCGGTCCTACTATGAAGTGTAATCCGTGGGCATTTAACATTTCAAAAGCATATTTCCAACATGAATGTATGTAAAGAATAGCATTTATTTTCGACACACTGTAAAAACTGCTCGGAAAAGTAAAAAAAAAAAAAAAAAATAGTTGGCACAGAGTTTATTTTGGGTCTTTAAATGTGGAATACGTATTAGTTTTTGCAGTTTATAAGAAAAAAGAACTCTTTTCAGAATTGTGTGACACTTTAAAGATGTTATTGCCCATTTCCTTTTGTGATTATAATATATTTTCTTACACTAAGATACATTTTTTTTAACAGTCCAGTCTTTCTAGGAGATATCATGCAATGGCTGAATAAAATCAATTTGATAGTCAAGATATTTTCACAAAATGTAATGTGGATATGTTTAGTTATACAATCATTTTTTTATTTGCATTTCTAGAGCCAAAAAAAATTGTAATTATTTAATAAAAAATAATCAGTAAATTATCACAAGTATTATTAAATGATTTCTCAAAATTATTACTTATTAGTACATTGACTGACCATAAATATAATAAATATTAAGCGAGAATATGATAAAATAGTAAAAAAAAGAAAGTTTGTAAAATTAACAATGTATATTAAAATCAAACAATTCAATATAATTTCTGCAACAACCTGTCGCTTCTTAGAAAATTAGTTTACTATAATACAATTATAACTTAGTTGATATAAATTTTACTTATTTTTTTTTAAATGTTTACGTTAAAATTTAATTTCGTAAACCATTGTGTAGAAATATATATATGTAAAAAAAAAAAAAAAAAACATTTTAGAAGCACGAAATATGCTTAACTTTTATTAAATATACAGTTGTGGGAAAAAAATTATACACCCTCTACTAACTGTGCAAATAATTATTATAGAAGAAAGTTACTAGTAGCAAACGATTCAAAATACAGTCTATTTTTAAAGGATGCATATAAAATTTCCTTATGGGACTATCTACAAATCAAAACCAGACGAAAATTCATTTTTTAGAATAGCAACACACAATTTTGAGAATACGTTATAAATTTTCCGTTCAAAATATGCATAGAAATGAAATTTCAAGTCATTTGGATATCTTTTTGAATTATAAACAATCAAAATTTAGATCTTCTAATGTTAAATTACATTTTCACATTTTAATTAATATCTCCTGAAATTATAATCCTAATGTGATAATTTTTTGTGTAATGATAATAGTAAAAACCCAACATAAATACATTGAATTTGTAATTAAATATATATATATAATATGAATTATGAATTACGAAATTAATATGCGAAAATAATATGAATTGCATTGTATATATTTTTTGGATATATTTATATTTATTATGTCCTGATTTACGCAAATTTTCAATTTCAAATTTTTCTTCTAAGTAGTTTTCGAATTACGAGTAAAAAAAGTCACAATGACGGTTTAAGGGGCTGGCTATCATGACCAGAAAAGCATGATTTGAAAAAAGTATTTTTTACTCGTTTTAATGAAACATTTGCCTGGCAATAGTTGAAACATATTCAGCAAGTGAGACCTTCATATTGGCAAGAAATAATACATTAATAGAAGTGACACAGCCATTCTGTAGCATTTCAAGAATCGAGTGCCAAACTTCAATTTGGATACATACTTAAAATAGGCGCATTTTAAAATAATTATTTTCTCGGAAAATAATCATATGAATTTATTGAAAATTTGGATTTAGGCTAATTGAAGTACGAGCCGTTAATTCCCAAATTGGCTCAGCCGTACTAGCAATCTGATTGTTCGTTAATATTAATATTTTGGATTATTTTACTGTGATTTTGATCAAATTTAACAAAATAAATCAATTTAAGTCATTATAATTGCTTTCTATTTTACATTACACTACTTCATAAGAAAATAAATGCAATTTTCTACTATATAAATATCAGTTTTAGCCAATCAGATTGCTGAGCTCGGCTGAGCCAATTTGGGAATTAACGGCTCGTAATTAAAGTGTATACAACCTATTTATTAAAAAAAAAATTGGGATCGTTTTGATATGTAGCTTTCCAAAGCAAATTTTGTATGCATCTTTTAAAAGTAGACTTTATTCCCAATCATTTGGCACCAGTAACTTTCTTTTACAATGTTTTGTTGCAGATTTAGTAGGGGGGTTGGGGTGGGGGGTACTTTTTTTCCTCGACTGTGCGTGTACATAAATTTCTTTCGTGTTATTTTTTTTTTTTTTTTTTTTTTTACACGAAGCTATAAATAACCAAGTGGCAAATACTTGAAAAAATAATGAATCATGTTTAAAAATATAAAATTTAATTTATAAAATATAACTTTATAATTTCTATCAACAAAATATTTCGCATGAAGGAACGCATTGGAAAATATTTCAATTTCTTGAATGAACTTGCACGCTTCGCACGTTACGCTGGTCGTCTTTTCCAAAAGAATCTTGAATAACGAAATATATTGGTGAATTTGACCTTGTGTTTTAAAGCATTATCGAACTTTACATGAATGGCCAACAGCATTGCAGAGAAAGATTCAAACTCCAATGCGCTATTATTTTTTTCGATTGTGTAAGAAAAAAATTCAGTTGTTAAGTACCAACTCTTTTGTTTGATCAGTTATAGCAGTATTTGGTAAAGAATTCGTGTAAAAAATTCAAGCATGCGCTTAAAGCTGCTTCCTTCCTATGTGCACAGAAGTGCCACTTCAGAATCACTATCGGCCTCGGAAAATATAAAAATTGGATACTTACCAGACAGATCTCGTATATATAAATTTACTTTAATTTATTTGAATGATTACCAGAATAAGATTTTAAATAAGAATGTCATACGTAAATTAGTATTTTCTATTTTCTGTTGATAATTAGTAAAGTTGATAGGAAAGAATATCTGTATTTTTTTTTTACTAAACTAGTGAAAATGCATATGTATATTGCTAAAAAATATTAACTATAATTCAAAGTATAATTGATACTAATGTACCATTGGATAAAAATATTTTAACATTTTATATATAAGTAAAAAAAAAAAAAAAAAGACCGTTCGTTTACCCCTCTCCCCCTTTGTGATAAACATTTATCCACTTATCAATAGCTTAGTATTCTTCAGGTATGTTCCTATGTAATACAAAACAAAATTGATAGTAGATCTTGTAGAGATTGCTAATATTTTTCTTCTAAGGATGGTTGTCGATAAGGATAAAAAAGAAAGAAGAAAAAACATATAAATTTTTATACGTCTTCTATCTTTGTTGCTGATTCACTTCTATGAGACAAAAATGGTAATTCTACTAATACATAGTATTATTTGCCTATAAGTTTCGAATAAATAAATTTGATATAAATATATTATATGTATTATATATAATTTTACACATATGGGTATAATACAGGGTCGTTATAATTAAAGTTACCCTGTTTAGACATACGTAGAGTCCGCTCTGGTTGACAGATATCGATGAAACTTGGAATAAAAGTTATATGGACCATGGGGAAATGAAAGCTGCAATAAAAAAAAAAAAATACTTCAAATTTCGACCGATAGAGGGAGGTTTTCATCTACGAGAAAGGGCTTTATACAATTTTGGAGCGGTTTAAAAATCCAGTAGTCGCTGCCGTACAGTCATTCTGCACCACGCCGTTAGAGAATAAGGAACGAGCTTTACTGGTGAAGTTGGTTTATAAGAACGGCAGTAATTTGTCAATTGCACTGCGAGAATATCGACGCTTGAAACGCTTACGAAAAGGACCAATGTCGAGGCAAGCTTTGAAAAATATTATGTCTAAATTCGAAGAGAATGGTGAGCTGGGCATGCTGCAAGGAAGATGGACGGAAACGGATTTCAAATGAAACTGCCGAAGAAGTCGCTCTTGCTGTGGTCGAAGGAGTGTCCGGTTGCCAATATTCTTCGACAAGTACTCGAGCGGTGTCACGTGATTTGCCTCTCCCTTGGTCTACAGTATAGAACGTTCTTCGATTCATTATAAAGTGGTATCCATAAAAGATGCACGTTGTGCAAGCGCTGAACACTGCAGATCCAGACACACGAACTCAAGTAGCGAGGATGCTTTCGTCCAGAATAGCCACTAACAATGCACGGCCTTGGAACGTTTTGTGGTGAGATGAGGCGCATTTTACCCTAGATGGAGCAATCAATACTCAGAACAATACCGTATTGGGTACTGCAAGCCCTAATATTGTTCATGAAGAGTATTTGCACCCTGATTACATTATTGTATGGTGTGTCTTTACGGCTGATTTCATTCTTAGTCCCTTTTGTTCAGGAGAACACTTCTCAGGGTCCTAAAAGGTGTTCCATTATGGTTACCCGTTACTGCGACCTCCTTCAACAACAGGTCATTCCATCCTTACAAGAGCGAGAGTGTTTAGCGACAACCGTATTCATGCAAGATGGTGCACCACCTCACTTAGCCCAAGCAGTGACGGCACTACTTCGTGCCCACTTTGGAGATGATTGGATAATTTCAAGAAATTTTACGAAAACCTGGCATCCTCGCTCTCCGGACTTGAATTCCTGTGAATTCTGGTTGTGAGGTTTCCCGAAAGATCGTGTGTATGGAGGAAGCATATAGGCTCTGCCTGATTTGAAATCAAGCATAACTTGTTACGTTGCTGCAATTTATCGAGAAACCCTTCGCGCTACTGTTGGACACGATATAACACGCTTTGAACATGGGCTTGACGCAAATGGAATGCACAATGAGCGTATGTTGTAAATAAAAAGAAAAGTTTTGTGTTTCCTGTTTGAGATTTTTGGTCTTTATGCGCCTCCTTCTCACCTGGTGGTTGAAATTTGAACTAATTTTTTTATTGCAGATTTCATTTCCTCATGCTCCATATAACTTATATTCCATGTTTCATCGATATCTGTCAACCAGAGCGGATTCTACGTAGGTCTAAACAGGGTAACTTTAATTATAACCACCCTTTGTATAACTGCTGACTTTTATAAGATTCTGTATTATGTATTTTACACGGTATATTGATGTTCATGAAACTATTTATAATTCATTTTTGTTTTCTCTATAATATTTCATTAACAAATTAAAGAACCAGGACATTTTCTTAATAAATGTAGATTTATACATCGAGAGGTGTCGGAAAAGAAAAAGGAAAGAAAATGGCATACTATATTATTTAAAATTTAAACAATATAGCATCACGATACAGTTTTAATTTCATTTTTATTATATATTGCTTCTATTTGTGCGACTTTAGATCTGGCAGAACATTTCAATATATATGTACTGAGAAATCTACAGATAAAATACTTTGCAGAATATTTATAAAAAGATTAATTTTCTTTTATCCATAATTCATACACTCTCGTGGAATTTTAGACTGCTAGTTTATCTAATACATCAATGATATTCATATAGAAATAACTATTTTTTTTTAATCATTTTTGAAAATATATTTATTTTACATTAAACATTACATAAAAAACGTGAAGTTGTAAAGTTTCATTAAATTTCAACAATAAAAAACTACATGACTTAAAACGGATTAATTAAACAGCCGTTCCGGGTTAGTTTAACTTCCAATAATGAAACAGGTTCTTCTTGTTGATGTGCGCCTGAATGCTTATTAATCTGACTTATGTATGGCTCACCGATTATGCAGTATATTATGCTTCAATGAATAAGAACACTGATTAAATTAAATATTTTATGCTATATTCTACATTTCTAAACACGATTCAAGAATACAGCCCTCGTTAATAGAATAAATGCATGCATGTTTAACAAAAGAGAATATGTAAACATAAGTATAAATTTATTTAACTTAAACATTTCAGATCAGTTCGAAAATTTTTGTCAGGTGATGAAAGAGATGGACCAGGTATCAGGGAAGCTGATTATGTTGGCCATGCTGTGATGCAGTCATGATGGCAGATTACTGTTCAACATTGATGAGAGAAAATCCCGGTGCTGAACATTATAAGAGTTCATAGAATCTGCTGAACGTTATAAGCGTTCATGGAAACTGCTGAATGTTCTAAGCGTTCTTTGAAACATAAAATGAAGCCCCGAATTTTAAACTAAATTGGTTTAACGTGCAATTGACACATACATAGTAACTAATTGTCAATCTATAAATGTAATATATACAGTTAAATTTCTTTTAAAATTCAATTGATAAATTGTGTTTCGTTTGAAAAATGTATATCTCTGAAAAATCAAATTTGAAGAAGAAAGCTTAACAAAATCCACAGATCATGTCACAAGAATCCGATAAATTTAGTTCAAAGATCGTAGATTTTTTAAAACCGATTTAGCTCAAAAACCTGATGAAGAAAAGCGGATATCATTTTCGGATTCAGGGATAAAAAAACGCTTCGAATCTGGTCCAAAACCTTAAACAACTTACAAAGAAAAATTGTAAGGCAGTGTTATATAGAACTTATGAATTTCCGAAGTTTCATTAAATTTCTCAAATAAAAAACTACAAGAATTTAATCGGATCGATGAAATGGCCGTTCCGGGTAGTTTAACTTCCACTAATGAAACGTATTCTTCTTGTTAATGTGCACTTGAATGCTTATTAATTTGACTTACATATGGATCACTGAATATGAAGTATTTTCTGCTTCAGTGAATAAGAACACTGAATAAAATAAATATTTTATGCTATATTCTACTCTTCTAAATATGATGCCAGAAGACTTTCCTCATTTATAGAATAAATACATGTTTAACAGAAGGGAATACGTAAACATAAGTATTGATAATATCATAAGAAGAAACGCCATATTTCACCTTGATTCTAACATAAAATATATTATATGAACTTTAAAAAGTTCACAGTTTTATTTAAAATGTGACTAAAGTAATGAAATACATGTTACAAGTTAAAAATATACATTTTATTTAAAACTTCTTAGCACTTTCAAGCTTTTCCATGCTCTACATAAGAGAATATTTTAATAACTAATTTCTGTTTATTTATTAGTCTCCTTTTAAGTAAAACAGTGAACTTTTTAAAATTCATATAATATATTGTACAAAAGTATTGATTTGTTTAACTTAAAAAATTCAGATTAGTTCGAATAATTTTATCAGGACACAAGGTATCAGAAACGCTGGTAATGCTGGTCATGCTGTGATACAGTCATGATGGCAGATAACTGTTCAACATTGATGATAGAAATACACGGTGCTGAATATTTTAAGGGTTCATGGAAACTGCTGAACGTTCTATGCGTTCCTGGAAACGTAAAATCAAGCCCTGAATTCTAAACAAAATTGGTTAAACATGCAATTGACATGTGCTTAGTAACTATATTCCAATCTCTATAATATAATGTACACTATTAATTTTTTTTTTTAATTTAACTAATAAATTGTGTTTCGTTAGAAAAAAAAAATATTTTTCTCTGAAATACCAAATTTGGAGAAGAAATATTAACAAAATCCACAGGTTCTGTCACAAAAATTCAATAAATTTAGTTCAAAGATTGTAGTTTTTTTTTTTTTTTTTTTTTTTTTTAACTGATTTAGCTCAAAAACCTGATGAAAAAAGACGGAAGCCATTTTCGGATTCAAGGATAAAAAAAAAAAAAAAAAAAAAAAAAAAAAAAATGTTTTAAATCTTGTCCAAACCGTTAAACAATTTCCGAGGTTTCATTAAATTTCACAAATAAAAAATGACAAGAATTAAATCGGATCGAAGAAACGGTCATTCAAGGTAGTTTAACTTCCACTAATGAAACATATTCTTCTTGTTAACTTGCTCTTGAATGCTTATTACTCTGGCTTGCATATGGATAACTGATTATGAAGTATTTTCTACTTCAGTGAAGAAGAATGCTCTATAAAATAAATATCTTATGCTATATCCTACATTTCTAAATACGATGCCAGAAGACAGTCCTGATTATTAGAATAAAAACATACATGTCTAACAAGAGGGAACACATATATATGAGTACAGATTTATGATATTTAAACCTTTCCTATTGGTTCAAACAGGTTTCTTCCTACCTTAACGTGTTTAATAACTTAAAATACTTAAACTGTATAAACAATATTCCAAAAATAATATTTGTTTTAATGTTTCCCTAAATTTGTAAAGATGATATGAATTTGTTAGAGATTAATTTACAAGACATTTACATAAATAAATTTATTTTAGGTAGTATGAAACGATTTTCTAAACGATGATTAGATTTTTCTTAGAGTTTAAAAAACTTTATTGGTATGAATTCCATTTTGAATAATTTATATGTTTTAAGCAAAACTGTATTATGTATTATTGTTATTTTATTTCAACTGATTTTAAAATTATTTCCGTATTCGACAAGAGAGACATGTTATATAAAAATATCAATATGTTTAACAAAAAAAATGATTGATTGCTATTTGCGTCTTACGTTGAAATATTTATAACGATTTCTGCACATAATTTAACAGATGCGTTATCATGAGAAATTTCAAATCAAAACTAATAAAAGATTAGCATATGGAATTTAATAACTATCGTTGACTGTATTGAATTTGTAATACCTCTCTTTCAATAATTTTTTTTTTCATTTTTTTTTTCACAATTAAAGTTTACAATATTAAAGACATAACTTTTATTTAAACGTGATCCTATTTCAAGGGATGAAAATAACTTTTTCAGTAGTTTCAAAAATTTTATATTTTCTTTAACTATAGAGAAGTAAGAAAAACTTAACATTCAACTTGATACGTTATAAGATATGACGCTAGTCGATTTGTAAAACAAGAATGACAAATTTGCTACTTTAATTTTCTAAATTATTAATTTACCACAACATTAAAAATATTAACTTTTTGTATGTTTATAATATTTATTTAGGAACAATTTACTATCGTTAAAAGAACATGATTTAAAAATTTGGCCATCTGTTTTAAAGAGAAATGCTCTATATCGAGAAGTTGAGCTGAACTTTTAATTTACTCTGAATAATGCTAGTACTTAAATATATTCTCGAATTTTCATTTCCACTCTAAATATGCTCCTTTTCTGTAATATTGATATGTCCGCAATTATCACAATAAGAGAATGTGCGTTATAAACACACACACACAAAATATACTGTTCTTTAAATTGCCTTCAATTCATATTTTTAAAAAGTTTTTTCCTCCATTTTTTTAAATTATTTACGAAGTTTATAACAAGTACTAAAGGTACAGGATATATCATGAACAAAATAAAAATGAATTTTTGTTATGTTTTGATTTTATATTTAGACACACACTCTTAAAATAATCAGATGGATCGTATCTTTGATTGCAAAATTTTAACCAATTAGTGGCAAGTTAAACAATATATTTTAGAAATGATTCACTTCGTGGTTAGTTGTGTTTATGACGGCCAATTATCAACACGAGGGATACAGTCCCTGAGGAGGGGTGCTCTCCGTGGAGGCTTTCTAAAGGGAACCTAAACAATATTTACGCAAGGAAATCCAAGGTTAGAAGAAAACCACGGAAAACTCCGAAAATTAGGTCGACCGGTGCGATTGGGTTTGAACCCAGCACCTCCCGTCTACCAGCTTCAAGAGCAGAACCTCTCGGCCGCTGGTGGAGCGATTCACTTTGTGATTTTGCGATTTATTATTCTAATCAGCATTTTAAAATGTGTAGCTTTAATTAAAACTAATTGACAGTGAAATAATTTATAACTGACTATTTAAAACCCTTCAGTGGAGGCTGTAGAGGAATACCTTAATGTATTTAATATTAGTATTCTACATAAAATTCCGTTTTCTTCTTGTGTCATTTTGCACTTAGATTTTACATAGTTAGACTTATTAGGATAGCATAACGGATATTTATCATCTTACACTATTTCATCTTTTAACATCAAAATTTTGTCATCTGCAATCGAGTAAGTATTTTTAGCATGTTACTCACATTGCTTTGGTATAATTTGTGCTGCTTAAACGTGTATTATGAAAGAGGCTTAAATATATTATTTAAAAAAATGGTTAAAATTATGGTCATGTCATAATGATCAATGTTTCATTTTTGTTAGAGTTATATAAAAAAGGGAGATTTGAATCATAAACAGCTTAAACATTTTTCCCATTTTAAGATAAAACGCTATTAGAAAACAGTATTGTGCAAATATTCGAAATATATTGGGGGAAGGTTTGAGTATTTGCTTTATTAATTTGCAATTAATATTGCCCGTGTGTCAAGTAATTGACATAGCATATATTATCTATACTAATATTATAAAGAGGTAAAAATTGTTTATTTGTAGGAGGTAAGCTCTGGAACGACCGAACCGATTCCAAAAGTAATGGTATCAAAATGATGGTGTTAGTCCAACTTAGAACATAGGCTATATCTTATGTCCGTGCCAATGGCTAAAAGGGGGTGCAGGAGCAAAAAACGTACTAAAAATGCAATTTTTGTGTTACTGGAGGGTATAGAAACATGATATTTGGAATGGTAGTTACTTATAAGATACTAATGATCTCTAAGGACATTTCTTAAGAAAATCGAAATTAAAAAAAGTGTGAAAATGCACGAAAAACGTTCTAAAAAACGTTCTAAATGGCAATTTCAGGAAGTACCAAACCGATTTAAAAAATGATGTCAAAATCATGGTGACAACCCTTGCCCCAACATAGGCTACATTTTATGTCGGTGCCACTACCTCTAAAGTGGGTGCAGGAGCAAAAAAACGTTCGAAATTGCGATTTTTGTGTTACTGAAGAGTCCAGATACATGGTATTTGGCATGGTAGTTACTTATTAGAAATAAATGATCTCTAAGAACATTTCTTTAAAAAATTCGAAATATAAAAAGGGTGAAAATGCGCAAAAAGCGTTCTAAAAAACGTTCTAAAAGGCCATTTTTACGCAATCTCAAGAAGTATCAAACCGATTTCAAAAATAATAGTGTCAAAATGGTGGTGACAACCCTTGCTCCAACATCGGCTACATTTTATCTCTGTGCCACTACCCCTAAAGGGGGTGCAGGAGCAAAAAACTTTCGAAATTGCGATTTTTGTATTACTGAAGGACCCAGATTCATGGAATTTGGGCTGGTAGTTACTTATAAGATATAAATGATCTCTAAGAACATTTCTTTAAAAATTCGAAATTTAAAAGGGGTGAAAATGTGCAAAAAGAGTTCTAAAAACTTTCTAAATGGCGATTTCCACGCAATCTCAGAAAATGCACAACCTATTTCAAGAGTAATGGTTGGAAATTGATGATGACAGAACTCGCTCTAACATAGGCTCTATTCCATGTCAGTGTCACTACCACCTAGGGGTTGCAGAAGAAAAAAAACGTTCTAAACTGCGATTTTTGTATTACTGAAGGGCCTAGAATCCTGAAACTACGCAGGACAGTTATTTAGAAGACACAAGTGATCTAAGATACAAATGATCTCTAAGAACATTTCCTAAAAAATCGAAATTTAAAAGGGTTGAAACTGAGCGAAAAGCGTTCTAAAGAACTTTCTAAATTGCGATTTTTACGCAATCTGTGAAAACAATGGTGATAGCCCTCGCCCCAATATAGGCTGTATTTCATGTCGGTGCGACTACCCCAAAGGGGGTGAAGGAGCAAAAAACGATCTAAATTGCGTTTTTTGTAATACTGCAGGGAGTAGCAACTTGAAACTAGGCATGGTAATTACTTATAAGACATAAATGATCTCTAAGAGCATTTCCTAAATAATTCGAAATTTAAATGGAGTGAAAATGGTTGAAAAACGTTCTAAAAAACGTTCTAAATTGCTATTTCTACGTAATCTCAGAAAGTACCCAACCGATTTCAAAGGTAATTGTTTGAAATTGATGATGACAGCCCTAGCTGCAATTTAGAATCTATTTCATGTCGGCGTTACTACCATCTTGTGGTTGCATTTAAAATAAGTTCTAAATTGTGATTTTTGTGATACTGAAGGGGCTAGCAACTTGAAATTTGGCATGGCAATTACTTATAAGGTGTAAATACTCTCTGAGAAGAGTTCCTTAAAAATTTTGAAATTTAAAAGGCGTGAAAATGAACGAAAAGCGTTCTAAAAACGTTCTAAATAGAGATTTCTACGCAATCTCAGGAAATATAAACCGATTTCAGAAGTAATGGTTTCAAATTGATGGTGACAGTCTCCGCTCAAACACAGTCTATATTTTACGTTGTTGTCACTACCACCTGTGGGTTACAGGAGCAAAAAATGTTCTAAATTGCGTTTTTTGTGTAACTTAGGGGAGTTTAACATTTTAAATTTGGAATGGTAATAATTTCAAAGATGCAAATGCTTTCTAAGGATTGTCAAAAGAAAATTCCAAATTTAAAAGGATTAAGTGAGCGAAAAGCGTTCTATGAGCGTTCTAAATTATGATTTTTATGCAATCGTATGAAATACGAAACCGATTTCAAACATAATGGTTGCAAATTGATGGTGATAGAACCTGCTCAAATATAAGCTATATTTTAGGTCGGCGCCACAACCCCTAGAGGAATAAGTCGAAAATAAATTCGAAATTAAAAAGAGGTGAAGCGAAGGGAAGGAGCGAAAAATATTCTAAATCCTCAATTAGGATTTCTCGATTAGGATTTCTATGAAATCTCAGGAAATAATAAACCTATTACAGAAGTTATTTGTTGCGAATCAAGAGTGATAGTCCCTGATCCTATACGGGCGATATTTTATGCCAGTGTCACTACCACCTGGTTGGCAGGAACAACAAGAAAACCTTTAAAAACATCTAAATTCCCTTTTCTATAAAATATTAGGAAATAGCAGGCGAAGCAACTGATTTCAAGGTTAATGTTGGCAAATTAATGGTGACAGTCTCTGTTTCAGCATTTTTCGAGACATTCTATTTCAACCCTGTTTCAGCATTTTATGTTGGTGCCAATAACACTAGAGTGGTGGTAGACTGTTAGACAAGGAGCTTGGAATTTTACATGATAGTTAATTTTAAGATGTAAATGTGATGAGATGGTTTCTAAAAAATTCAAAACTTCAAATGAATACTGAAATGAGCATAAAAGTCTCAAAATACTTTATAAATTATCATTTAATTCGAATTAGTTTTAGTTCTTCTTATTAATTAAAATTTCATTTCTGTCTATTGCACTTTTATAATGAATTTTATTCAAACTGTGGCTTAATTTGTAATTTTTAAATTATTTCAAAAAGTGTTCTAATAAAAAGTAGTCATGCAAATATCACTTGGTATATTTCAACTATTACGCGAACAAAGCCGCGTGGTTTGCTATTGCGTGAATATTTTGAAAATTATTTCACCAACATAAAGCAAAAAAAAAAAAAAAAAAAAAGATAATACAGTGACTTTTCACATATACAACTTTCAGGGGACCATAGAAAAAAGTCGTATAATTCAGAGAATCGTATGAGTGAGAGAAAGCTTTATTATACACGTTTCAAACTTTGTATGCGTTCATTATTTTACCAACATTACATACGATACGTTTTGAGTGCTAAGAACATATTTTAACAAAATTTATAAAGTATATTAAAAAATAAAACATAAAAAATATAAAAAAAAGTTCACAAAATAGTTCACTTACCACTGTATTTATTTTAAAGATGTACAAATCAGATTTTCTTAAAAAAATGAAGTGATATTAGTTTGTCTCTCTCGTCGAAGAAAAGAGAAGTCTAATAGCTATTTTGTGGATAATCATTTTGATGGATTGAATTCTTTAATTTATTTAAAGCAGCACTTCCATCTGAAAAATGCACAACACCAGGAACACTGCTCTCCTTTTCGTCATCCTCCTTGCTCACGTCTTCGTTATTGATAAACACTTTAACAATACTGAAAGGATAAAGATATGAAAACGAGAATGATTTGTACTTTAAAGATTATAAAAATGAATTCTTGAATTAGAAATGTAAAATCACCTGAACTTCTTAACGCGTCGTATAAGTGAGAGAAGCAGTTGTATATCTGAAAGAAGTTTAGAATTATTTCTCATAAAGCGTGAATGGGACCAAGAGAATTCGGCGTATAACTGAGAGAGTCGAAGTTATCATAATGTCAATTAATTACGAATATAAAAATATAATGTAAATTAATATTTTATCAGAAACTCATCATTTTTGATATGTTGTCATTGTACAAAATATTGCAATGATAGTATAATTATTATTCCGCATATGTATACAGGGTGTTTCATAAAAGATGGGCAAAACTTTAAGAGGTGATAGTATACATACAATCAAACAACTTTCATCAAACAGTGCATGGTCGGAAATAAAACACAAAGGTGCTGATGCATTTGGAAACTTGGTCCAGTGTTGGCTTTGGGATACTTTTTTAAAATTCAGATTTATTGATTGCCACCATATAATAATAGCGAAATGCTCCATATTTAATGACAGATTTAACAAGTTGAAAGGAAAGCGGGTTATCAATTTAAAAAAAACTGGTGGCAATAAAAAGAATTAATCTAAAAAATGTAGCCCACTCGCAACACTGACTTGGTCCGTACAAACTTTAACGCTCCATTCCTATTGGAAGTTATCGGCAGTAGAATGACACTAATAGCATGTAAATGTGATATGGAGAAGAAGAAGAATGTGTATGCAAAATTTCCCCCCGATTAATACACAAAAGCTTCTGATCCGAGTCTGCAACTGTCAATCGCAATAGGAACGTAACGGACGATGTTGCCCTTCACTGATAGTGGAAAGGCTGATATGCATTTTATCAACGAAACCTCAAATGGAAATGACTCAGAAACTCAACTATTGAAAGGTGAGGGATTTCCAACCTTGCTTTTGTCACTTATTCGTTTTTTGCTTTTATTTCCCTTTCATAACAACATATCCAGTGTTACCAGTGGGCTACTATTTTTAAATTCAGAATTCTTGATTCAGATTTCTTGATTAGCACCACTTTTTGAATTGCAAAATTCGCCTTATTAAATAACACATTCATTAAGGCTAAAACAAGGGGAATTTTACCATTTCAAAAAAGTGATGCAAATCAATAAATCTGAATTTAAAAAAAATCCCACTGGCAGCACTGAATATCGCCTTTGGCTCCCTCTAGCACCTTTGAATTTTAATTTCGACCATACATTCTTCGATGAAAATTGTTTTTGTTCATGTGTACTATCACCTCTAAAACTTTTGCAAATCTTTTATGAAACACCTTGTATATATGAGGAGAATTCAAATAAAAACAGAGCACCCGCCATAAAATACATTCCTCTCGAAAGTTGGCAATATTGTTGTAATATATCGATACTTGCATCTCGAGGGTTGATAGAAATACATAACGACAGCTCATAAGTAGTTATATTTGTTTTCTATTCCTTTGTAGGTGTGCGTAGTGAAAAGTGCGTTCGTCCAACATTATGGAGGTAAGCAAAAGAGAGATGTGGTTCAGTTTTGGGTAGTTGGGAGTGCTGAACATGCGAAATTTTTCGTCGCTGTTCTGCTGTCTATGGCAAACACTGCATGTCACTGACATGCCCCCTGATTCGGACCCTTGAAGAAAGACATTTGTGGATGTCTGTTTCATTCGGGCGAGGAAGTGCAAGAGCGAGTGGGGTTGTGAATCCGTCAGCATTCTAACTCTTTCTACAAGAACAGAATTGATCGTCTGTTCTCGCAGTGGGGTAAATGTCTTAACAGTTCCCGAAAATTATCTACCCTCCCCAATAGCAAGAGATAACGGCTTAATTTCGGCCTAATACCAGAATTGTCGGGAAATGATCAATAGTTGAAAGGAGAGCTTCACATAATATCGCCTGAACAAAATCTACCGATTAATCTAGATAATATCGTGAAAAAACGTCGACAGGAAATTGTATACTTATTACAAGTCAATTAATCGGAAAAGTATTCTTATGCATGTAATCGGCCGGCAATCGGGAAGTAATGAAAAATGAATCTTTTTACTGAGTTGTTATTGTTAGTTTCCGCTGTATAGATACCCCCCGCAGTGATGATAGGGGGTGTGTGTCACGTGAATAAATCTGTCCAATGTGCTGCAGTATCTTATCTGTCTCCCGCTCAAAATAGTTTTTCACGTTTCAAGGACATCATTTGTAAATGGACAGTCGAAGGAATAGGGGAAAAAATACTTTCCAAGAAATGTTCTTTGATGAGAATGCATTATTATTTGCAAATCAGTAAACTTAAAACCCTTAAAAACTTACAGATAGCAGGGCAATTACTGTAAAAGTAAACTGACAATTTAAAAGCATTTGTTTGTTCTTTCTTTCTTTTTTTTTCAATATTTACGTATAGACATTCATACTTAAAATTATATTTAATAAGATGTTTAGAGATATTTGCTGTTTTGTTGATTTAGATAAATAAATTGAAAATTATAAGATCTGAAATTTAGGGTAATTTAGGATAATATCTGAAATTTAGACTATTACAACAACAAACAAATTTCTCTAAATGTATTTTCTTTTTTATGAATTAAAAATTTTTAATTTAAAAATTAATTTATTTAGAAATACTTCAGGCAATGTTATTGTATAAATTATTATGAAGTTGATCATCTTTTCTTTTATTTTCTCTCTAAAGTAATAAATTTAATTTTATACCTTTTAAAAGTAAAAAAAAAAAAAAAAAAATCTGAATTTTTTTTTTATTAAAATTATTATTAGATAAATAAATTGAAAATTATAAGATCTAAAATTTAGATTATATCAGAAATTTAGACTTACAAAAACGAACTATTTCTTCTAAATGTATTTTCTTAATTATGAATTAGAAATTACTGAGTTAAAAATTAATTTATTTAGAAATAATTCCGATAATGTTATTGTATAAAGTATAAAGAAGTTGATCATCTTCCCCCCCCCGCCCCCCACTCCGATAGTGATAAATTTAATTTTATACATTTTAAAAGTTAAAAATCGATGACTGAATATTCTTTTTTAAATTAAAATAATTATTAGATGAATAAATTGAAATTTATAATATCTGACATTTAGATTATATCAGGATAATATCTGAAATTTAGACTATTACAACAACAAACAATTAGAAATTTCGGATTTAAAAATTAATTTATTTAAAAATAATTCAGATAATGTATTGCATAAATTATAAATAAATTTATTATCTCCCCCCCCCCCCCAAATAGTGATAAATTTAATTTTATACCTTTTTAAAAGTTAAAAAAATGAATATTTTTTTAATTAAATTCATTATTGAAAATTTTAAGATCCGAAATTTAGATTATATCAGGATAATATCTGAAATTTGGACTTTTACAACAGCAACAAAATATTTGCTCTAAATGTATTTTCTTAGTTATGAATTATAAATTTCTGATTAAAAAATTAATTTATTTAGAAAAAAATAAGATAATGTTATTGTATAAATTATAAAGAATTTGATCCTATTTTTTTTCTCCAGATAATAATAAATTTATTTTTATAGCTTTTAAAAGTTTAAAAAAAAAAAAAAAAAGAAAAAAGAAAAAAAACTGTATTTTTTTATTAAAATAATTATTTAGATATTAAAAAAGGGATTTTTTTTCCATAAATAAAAATTTAATGAGACGCTTTAAATGATAGAAATTTCACAGCCAGGACGGAATGTTAAATAAGAATATTTTACATTGTACCATGCAAAAAATTATCTAATTAAAATGTATCAAAGTTCGTTTTAATTCAAACAGTAAATATTGTTAGACGGAAATATTTTCCACTATAAAATACAAAAATGTTTTCATATCGAGGGCGTAATTAATTAAAAGGTAAGACATTTTGTTTAATTTAAATTCTAAATATTTCTGATCTCGGGATGAAAATTACAATTAATTATTTTTGTAACATGCAATAATATTTGTATATCAACAGTGCGAGTTACTTATAAGCAAGAATATAATTTTTAAATTAAATGTAATTTTATTTGTATCTTACAATGGAAAATTAATTGTAATTTTAATTGTAAAATTATTTAACAGCAATACTTTGACTTTAAACAAAACAAGATTTATTACATTTCAATTAGTTACATCCTTGGTATGGAAATATTTTTGCATCTTATAGTGGAAAATATTCCAAATTAATAATATTTATTTTTTGAATTAAAATAATTTTTTTTTTTGCGTTTTAAATGCTATTTTTGCATCGTACAAATTCTTCTATTCGATATGATTAGCTAATCGGCAAAAGATCATATGATATTGCAAAGTACTCGGTAAAAGATTACCAAGTGAAAAAATTATCGAAAACTAATACGCAAAGGTTTCATAACCGATTCAATTGTAGTCGGATGGGAATGCTCGACAGGTGATCAGCCTTGCGGACAAGAAGTCATATATGCCGACCTCGGAAAATGAGATCGCCAGGATGAAATATAGTCGAGTAAGGACTTTCGGCGGAAGTTCGGCCAAGGATTATTTGCTGTTTGGGATATATAAAATCTTAATGAAACGAATTTATGAAACGGATTTCATGAAACGGCTGAAATGAAACGAATTTATAAAACGATTCCATGAAACGACTGATTAAACAACTGATTATGTTTCACTCACGGCGATTTCTCCTTAAATACAGAATAGTTTTCGATGAAATTAACACCAAAAATTCCTATTGATCCGCGGGTCTCTAAACTGGTATTAGAATTTTTAAATTCGAATTAGTTTTCGAAATATTAATTTTTTTTTCAAATTTTATATATTTTTCTCTAATGATGGCAACTCAAATTTTAATCATAACAGATTTTTTTTCATATTTTAGAAAAGGTTATTATTTTAAACTAATTTGGCGACAAGTTTGGCCTCCCTTAAATGTATGCTAAGAAATGTATCATATTACTTTTATTCAAAATTCAACTTGAATTTCATTATCATTTCATTTAATGCAAAACTTTCATTTAAAACTAAAACATTTAAAATAAACGGCTTTCTATTCTTTCTTTTTTTTTTAAACGAAACGAAAAGTAAAATATTAGGCACAGATGTCATATACGCAACGCTGTACCTAATTGGCGCCAAAATGGTGTTATTTTGCCTGACATGGTAATCTGGCTATTGTTGTTATTTATTAATAAATGTTTATTTGAATTTATTTTCTTTTTATTTAAAAAAAAATGTTATAAACTGTTTTCTTCTATAGTTATAAATAAAACTTTTTTCTTATTGTTATTTCATTTTTAAAATAACAGAAAATAATTAAAAAATACATTTGTAACTGGTATTCGAAAAAGAGGCTTTCGCCAAATTGTCGTAAAAAAATGTCCGTCAAACCCGGTGCGTATATGACAATACAACAAATCATGACATTTATTTTAACTTCAAAGCAATGTTTTAATGGTACTACTCCTCCCGTCGACCAATTTTGCCTAATTATATAAATTGCCAAATCACAGGCCAAATTATACAAATTGAGATATTTTTTTATTTTAAATAACAAAAGAACAAATAAATTAGTATAACATTAATAAAAATACAAATAAAACGTCAAAATAAATATCTCTGGATGGCGTAAACATGTGTAACTTCCTTAAAATCAAGTGAATGTGACATTTACGATGAACCATTATTGGCATTTAATCTTATAGTTTGGCGACAGATTTTAGATATAACAGGCAACAGATTGTGAATCAAACACGAAAACAACCATTGGATGTCTTAACAGCAACTGATTCTGACTTAAATTTTTGCAATCAAAGGGAATTGAATAGAAACCCGATTACAGAAAAATCGCTACAGGTTTTTTCAGTATAATTCAATCTAATAAAAAACAACTTTTCAAAAGTAAAAAAAAAAAAAAAAAAAGACAAGCAAAAAAAGAAAAAAAAATGAAAAAAGGGGAACGTTGTGGCTAAAAAATAGTGTGATATCAAATTTCCAAGCTTATATTATGGTACTTATTTAACATTTTGTATTAAAAATTTACCATACGTAAGTCGAGTACCTAGGTATGCGTTGTTAGAAAGCCTTTTCCCCTTTACCAAATGCATCATAACGTGTTTCTGAAAATTATTTTTTTTAAATTATGCATGATGGGCGTGAATCAGAAGCTTGCACTTTTGCGAACTTTTCGCTGTTTGCAGCAATGCAGGCTATTGATTGGTGAATCTCGTTTCGCTAGCAGCGAAATATCTATCTGGATCCCATGCTAGATTTCTACAAACATTGCACTTCATCCATGGCACTAAGAAAATCACTCAAAACTTTTATGACATAGGCCGGGATGCTTTTTCAAGAAGGCTCACGTTTTGAGCACTTTATCGCCAGAGTAACGGTTGGCGTGGGAATGAATTCAATGCTACGCACCCTTTCTTGTTCCTGACGTCTTACGCGTAGCGAACAGCAACCCCCATTCCTTTGCTGAGAGCTTTTCGCTTTTAAAACAAACAGCTTTTTCGCATTAAAATGCTTTTAATTGCACAATATATATAATTCAAACATAAGTTACGTTTTTCAGATCAATAGTATTCATTTATTTCATTAATTCGCTATATTCGAAGAAATTAAGAACGTATTTTATTTTTTAGGAAAAATAAAAACATGTGTAAAGATTATTTTGTAATATATATAATTCTATTGATCATTTTTTATGACACATTTGAACGTAGTTTTATTAGCATTACTATTGAATTAATTTAGTTTTTTTTTTTTTTTTTTTTTTTTTTTTTTTTTTTTTTATCATTATTAAACGGCATAATTGTGTGACGCATTGTGTGATTGCATTAATAAAACATATTTTCACTGAAATAATTCATTAAAATTTAATTGTTCTTAATTTAACTGCGATTGGACGTTAATAGGAAGTTGAAACTAAAATCAATTCGATTATAATTAGATTGAACGATAAATCATAAATTATTTAGCTGTATCCTGCAATTAAATCAATCAGTTAAAATAATTGCAAGTTGATGCATGCCAATTAAATCAATTACTATTACATTTTAATGCTGTTAAATCTTTATCATTATTTGAGTTTTATGAAAAAAAACATTGGTCTGCCCCAGTGGACAAAATTAAAAATCTTTAAAATTCTTCAGTTTTTTATTTTAAAATTTTTGCCATATTTTTAAATATTATTTCGTCCTAGTTGCTTTATTTTATTTGTTATTTTAAAATAGTCATTCGTCATATTTGAATAAATCATCTAAATTCTCTCGGATGAAATCCTCCCCCCCCTCCCCCTTACACACACACTCCATTTTTTCGTCATTCTGCACATATATTGCACTATTTATTAAGTTGAAATGGCAATAAAATAATGATCAATCGTCTGAGGCAACCTCCCATTTCGAATTTTCTCTTCTCCCCCCCCCCCACCTCTCCTCCAGCACACTATTTTTTGACCATTTAAAATTCATTGTTGCCTTGCAGCAAAGATTAGTTAAAATTGTGTTTTGCTCTATCTGTTGATTTTTAAATAACAAATAAATAATTTACCATAAAAAAAGAAAAGGAAAGAAATAGAATGAAAGATTTAAAAAAAAAAAAAAAAAATCAGGATTAACCTTTTGTGCACACGCTTTCATTTTTTTTTAATTCTCTACATTTTTTTAAATTTTCCGCCCTATTTATTAATTTGAAGTAACTATAAGTAAAGGACCCATTATTCAAATTCTGCCCCCCCCCCCGAAAAAAAGCTTGTTTTTCTTCCCCCCCCCCTCAAAAAATTAAATATTCCAAGTTTTTAATTTTTTGGTTTATTTTTCCATTTGTTAATTGATAAATTTAACTACTTAAATCTACAGCCCCTCACTATCATACATAGTTTAAAAAAATTCTCTAGTGATTTTATTTGTTACTTTGAAGTAGCAAGAGATAGTCATTCAATATTCCTTCTCCCCCATCTCTCCTTAAGGCTGTTCTCAAATCCAAAGGATCAACTTTCTGACTTAAGTTTTAATTCATTTTTGTTCGGAAACTCGTGAAACTAGAAGGTGTTGTTATTCAGAAACTTATGTTATCGAACTGCTTTTTCCGTTTTCTTGTAAACGCAATAAATAACTCTTTCAGAAAATACTGTCAAAGAGGGCATTTTGAACCAAACTTTCGAACGAAAGAAGAAAATCCAGTCAGTAATGGGAGAAAAATGCCGTGTCACGTGATCCAAATCGCTTCTAACTCAATAGGTAATGGATGGATCCAAGAATGGAAAACACAGTTCGATTCCAAATCGTTTCCATTGTCAGGCTTTCCAATTTTATATCTTTCCGTTAAAAAATGAATTTGTAAATGTGTGAAAACGTTTCGCGCTTGTTGAGCAGAGCAGTTGAGAATAACCCTAAGAATTTCATCTCACATTAAAAAAGCAATTTCTAAACATCCTGGTTGGGGGTGTGATAGGGTTTTTTTTTTCCCTGGTTTAGCCTATTTTCATTTGACTTTGGGTACTGTTTCTGCAGAATGATTTGGTATTAAATTAATTATATAAGTTCATCGCAGAAAATTTGGTAATTTTCTGTCCCATATTTTTTTAAATCTGTGTTTATATACATCAAAATGCACTGAAACTGCATTAGTTCATTATCCCATAAATCCATCTTTATATGAATCAAATATCTAGATTTATGAAGGTAATGAGTTTTTGTTTAACAGGTATGGAATTATATAAAAATAATAAAGGCTTTTTAATAAAGGTATGGAATTATTAATACTCAATTGAATGAAAATGTAGATTTTTGAGGGGATCAAATAATCAAAACTGTAGTCTATATCATCAAAAGTAATAAAGGCCTTTGATAAAACAGAGTATAAGAGTTCGTAATACAATTTCTTTCGAAGATTTCTTTTCATCTAGAACACATAATTGAAAATATTTCTTTAATTTTGGAAGGTCTGTTATTCTAAAATATGCTAGTTCTTCTTCCGCCATTTCGGTTCAAAACAAAACACAAGACGACGATTGGCGTTAGAGCTGGCTGTACGTTCTCGCTTTCGCCAACTCGCCAAGACTGGTGCTGAAAACGTGAGCCTTCCTGAAAAAGCGGCCGGGATCCAGAAACAGTAAAAATTCTCAAACATTCTGGCTTCTGATTGGTCAAACTCATTTCGCTAACAGCGAAAAATCTATCTGGATCTAGGCCGTAGTTTTCTACGATTAAATCAATGCAAAAGGATAATATAAAAGAATAGTATAAGACTTCTAAAATGATTTGGCGGGTTTATCGCTGTTTGGCATAATTTATAAACTTTAGAATTAATTAACAGTTTTTCGCTAATTAAGAATAGAAAACTTGTGTTTTTAAAGATGAATTTTATAAAAGCACGTAGATTGAGTAAATATCTGTCCAAAAATGCAATTCTTACTTTTTAATGTCCATTATTTAAGTCTCTACCTCCATTGAAGCATAAGTAGTGACGAAGAAATTAAATCGGTCATTTTCAGTATCTCGACGTTATTTAAAAAATCTATATATCTGTTTATAATTAATTTATGAGGATGCATTTGGTCTCAAATTGAAGATCTTTTTCATTAGGTCCTTCTGGTTTTAGTTTTATTTATCTGCGATGATTGGTTCTTTTGATATGGGAAATTTTACGCTGGCATGTTTGGTCGATTTAACATGGGGAAGTTGACTTCAGTATAATAAGCAGTTACGGTGTCTTGCGTTTTATTCTTGGTGTTTGTTTGTTTGGCGAGGTTAGTATTTTTTTTCAGCTTGGCTTGGCAGAACGATCGTCCTGCTTGATCTTCTCTAATCTTTTTAAAAGCTATCAGATTAGCGTGCTTTTAGATTCTGCATTGTCTGAATGGGAGTTTGTGAGCGTAGCTTGCAAGGGGCAGAGCACCCTATTTTTTCTATAAAAAAATTACATACTCACTTTTTAGTGTGTTATCGGTTCCCATTTGACTTCCCTTTATATATGCATATATATATATATATATATGTATACATAGAGAGAGTGAGAGAGAGAGAGGGAGGTCTGGAATAACATTTAGATATTTATTTGTAAGTCAACATAAAAAAAAGTAATATATTAAAACTTAGTAAAGAATAATATTTGTCTATTATTAGATATTATGCATCGATATTTTCAAAATGATTTCACCAATAGTGGAGACTAGGGAGTGTTGACCATACGGGAGGCTTGACCCACACTTCAGTTTTCATATTTAAAAAACCTTTCAGAGTTTTATTAATAAGTGTCAAGCAAAGCTACTAGAATGCTCTAACAACAGTCTTTGTTTCATACAGATAATCGAAATATGTGTGGAAAATCAATTGTGCACGGTTTTTACCCTAAAAGTTGTATTTTTTTAGAAATATTTTGTAAGCTTTTTTCAGATAAAATATATCAAGAAAATTTAAGTAAGTAGGTTTTAAGTAATGCAAAAATATCGAGCTTTCATTCCAGGCATAAAGATTGTACAGTATGTTAGGCATAATATAACAATGTGCTATTTTTTAAAAAAGGGATATGTATGGAGGCTTGACCCATTCAGTGTGAAGGAGGTTTGACCAGATGCTCAAGTCTCCCTTAATTAAGTGGTTTTGGAAATATTTTTATTATACTCTGTGAAAAATGAAGGGTTAATGGTCATATAAAAAAAATAAATTTATTCTGTAAAGCTACAGTAAAATGGGGTGATGGGAAAGAAAATGTTTAAAACTTATTAAAGAAAGGTGTGAAAAATTGCTATAGTATCCACTGCAAGAAAAAATTTAATGAAATATAAATGGTAAAGTTGATAGGAGCTTTCTTCCATTTAAACGTTACTTACAATAGTTAAAAAGAACATTTCAGCGACAGCGGTATGTTTATGAAACCACTGAATTTTAATTACAAAACGCCACAATGGCACCAGAATTTTAGCTAAAATCTTTCCTATTTAATATTTATTTGAAATATAGCCTTTTTCCTATTTCCAGATCAATTTGTTCGTAAATTCCGGGGGAAGCCATTTATTTCAACATTTTAGTACTAAAACTATTCTGCCACTGAAAGCGTTAAAAGATGTTAATAATAAGTTATGTGTTCATGCGGCTGAAAAAGGACATAGCATCGATCAAAAAAAATGAGGATGGTCTGTAGAAAGATCTCACCAGGATGAATATTGTGAGATTAAACCAAAGTATGTGAAAAAGAGATAAAAGATCGAGTGTCACAAAAAGTAGGACAAGGAGACAAAGAAAGTGGGGAGGGACGGTGGCTCCTAAATCAGGTCACAATAATACATGAAACCCTATGAATACGGAGCCTGTCTCTAACGGAATACTGTCTTAAAAGTCCAAATTTCATTTTCCCTGCTTTACAGTTATACATGCTCAGACAAAATCATGTTTAAAACAAAATTTTTCTCCTCTGACTTGCAATTGCGTCTAAAAAGGTTTGTTTAAGCACCATATTTTCAAATATATATATATATATATATATATATATATATCAGTGGCGTGGCGTCCGGTCATCGCTGGATGCGGCGATGACCAAGCAATATTTTAAAACTCTTAATAAGCTTTTAAAACTCTACTATCCAGTTTTAGCAGAACATTTGGAGTTCATGTATAAGTGAAGGTAAGATTTAAAGTTTCTTTTTTGAACATTCAACCATTGAATTTTAGAGTTAATAATTTTTCACCACAAACTTAAATAATTGCGATGACCACCGAAAATTTTCACGCCACGCCACTGATATATATATATATATATATATTATAATAATTAAAGCATGTAGCATAAAGTCATTTTTCTTTTATTAAACTGATTTTATTCCCTTTCACAAATATTTCAATATAAAACAAAGTGGGACAAGCCTCCCATATAGTCAATCCTCCCATATGTGGAGAGTCTTGACCCATTATTTTCTCATGAATAAAATCAATGATTTTTCAAATTTCTTATATATTACACTTATGTAGCAATTCTATTTTGATAACTGATTTTATAACTAATAAAATGATACATAAAAATTTATTCTAGGTTCAATATTTAAAAAATAAAAAATCATTTTGTAAAAAGTGGGCCAGCCCTCCCGAGTCTCCCGTATACAGAAAATAAAGACAATATTTCTTAAGTTGCCATAATGGAAATTAATTACAAATATAAAAGCATAAAGCCAATTATGTCTTCATTAGAATCTCAACATTTGTGTAGCGTTGTCATTGTATGAAATATTGCAGTGGTATTATATATATATACCGGGTGTCCTAAAAGGACTGACTGATTTTAAAATTCAATAACTCACAAACGGTAACACATATTTTAAAAATTCTTGCAGGAGGGTTAAGTATGATGTCAGGAAGGTTTTTTCTTTTTTTACCGTGATACTCGAATTTAGTTTGAATTACATACAATAGATGACGCTGCAAGCAACAGACGCTAAATTCAAACTGGATTTTTTGATCTTTGTCTTCTCCCATGCCAAAAATAAGATTAAAATACATTGTGTGGGTCAAAAGTTGGGCCTGGATTGCACTCAGTGCCATCTATTGTTTGTAATTCGAGCTAAACTCGAAATTCCAGTAAAAAAACTCCTGCCATCATACATAACGCTCCTGCAAGATTTTTTTAAATATCTGTCACCGTTTGCAAGTTATTGAATTTTAAAATCAGCCAGTCCTTTTCAGAACACCCGGTATATTGTTGTTGTTGCTCCTTTCACTAACTGACACAAAAAAACAATTTGGAAAATATTCAACATTCCTGTAAAATATTCTACGTTTTAAAAGGTATACATAATTTAACAGGAAATAATATCTTTTTAGTATAATAATGAAACAGGATTAGAAACAGAGTTTTATTTAATATTTAAAAATGCATTCTTAAAATAGAAATATTTATGTATGTGCAAAGTTAGCTAAGCTAAAAATATCTAAGAAATTTATTTTTTCAAAAAAAAAAATTCCATTGTTATATATTTGAGTTATTTCATTTTTATCGATAACCTTTTCTCTAGATTATATTCTCTTTACTAAAACTTCTGAAATCATGTAAGCAGGATTTGGTAAATTGACATAGGCTATTTCTTTAGAATGTCTTATTTTTATAGATATGAAAGTACATTTATGACTTTTTTCCAATTTTATAATGGATAGTTCTCGTTGCTCATTTGTTACACAAAAGTATGGGATACGAGCGTCATTTTTCATTCAATACATTGTTTTTTTTTCTCTGAATATCAATAACCTATACCACTACAAGCTGAAAATCAAAACAATTTTCGTAACTGACGAAATGTTTTGGCATTTCATGTCTACCATTTTATTTTTTTATCAGACTGGAAGTCTCTTTTACTTTATTATTTTAATCAACCACTTTTATATTTTATTTTTATTAATAACTAAGTCATACAAAAAAGTAAAAGATGCGTGAAAAATTGTCCAGGCAAAACAAAACACGGACTTCTGGTTTAACCTATAAACGCTTCGAACATGCCAACAGCTGTCTACGACACTTCAGTTTGTATAGAAAATGACAATGTAAGATATTTTTCATTGCATAGGTAACGGGACTTTGCAGTAAATGCAATTTTTCTTTTCAAATTGTTACAAAGAGATCGGGAAACATCTAAATGGTAATCTAAAAATGGTAACAACATCTAAATGCTATGTAGAACTCATTACTTGTTGAAATAAAACAAAAATTAGAAGGAGATGATCTCCATTAGACAGCAACGTGCTCAACACTTCAAGCAGATGATTTTGTCAAATAAAAGGTTCTATGATTTGTCAATATTTTAGTCAATACTCGTTCACGCAATTTCAGGAGATTTTTATTCTTTATATTAAAACGATTCCAAATGCTTTCCGAGAAAACCGAGCTTCTGAATATGTATATACTCGAGGGCGATTCGGAAAGTAACCTTATTTCTGGCGTGGCGCTAGTAGTAGTGAGCGGAGCGCAAGCAACTGTGACTGTCAGCAATCTATGATTCAGTAAGATTCCACCTAATGGAGGATATTCCAAATATGGGTTCGAGGCTGAAAAAAAAAACACGTGATACTGGTAATTTACCCACGGAACTTCTAACTGATAAGAATGAAAAATGCTACTGCTTTGCCTGATGAACTGTTTCATTGGTTAGCGGTGATTTACATTACACGTCTGCGGAGCCTTCCCTTCTTTACGCTAGACGTTTTAACTTGATCACGTGATCAAAACGCAGATGGAATATCCTCCATTTAGTGAGAATTTGGCACTGGTACTTGATTGCTGGTTATAACGCCACAAAATGTGCGCTGCCGTGGAAAATCCCCCCAAATGCGAGATACGAAGAGTGATAAAATTTCTTCGGGCAAAATAGCTGTCAGCAGCAGACATTCATCGTGAATTGTGTGTCGTATATGGCAAAACATTATGAGTGAATGTGTAGTGATCGGAGAATAAAAGATCGTTTGCGCCAATCCGTATGGGACGTGTTTAATCATCCCACCTACAGCATGGACTTGGCTTCTTCTGATTACAATCTGTTCACTGAAATTAAGTAGTTTAGGAACTGTACTTTGCTGGCAATGAGGAACGTCAAACCGTTATGACAAGTTGGTTGAATTCGCAGGCGGCTGAGTTTTATGAAGAAGAAATTGGTAAGTTGGTAAATCACTATGACATTGACTAAATGTACATGATGACATTGTTGTAAAATAGAGGACGGCTCTACATTTCAAATGTAGATAATTTTTATTTTTGAATGTATGCGGGGTTTTTATTTACAGCGAAACGGAAGTTAGTTTTCGAATTGTCATCGCACCTATATATATATATAGAGAGAGAGGAAGGTAAGTTCGGGTATTATGGAATGCTATTAAAATTTTTATTTGTAAGCCAACAAAGACAATGAGATACATCAAAATTTAGTTAAGAAAAAAATTTTCCTATTTCTTAACAAATTTTAATGTGTTTACAGTCGAAGAAAAAATACATAACTTTAGCAAAAAAACATACACTTTTCGGGTAATGGCAACTAGTTGGGTAATATGGAATAAGTGTATAAGGAATAATTAAATTGCGATAAAAAAAACATGATTCCCAAGAATAACCAAAATCATTTAATAAGTAAAAAATTGCATGTCATCTGTAAGTCATCCGATTCTTTAAAAAAGTGTTTTAATTAAAAAAAAAAACACAATTGTAGTCTATTGCTTCTGCCCCACGACTGTCCACATAAGTCCAAATCAGGCTATCACTAATATAAATATATATCCACTAATCTTAATATCCACTAATCCACTATATCTTCCTCTGAATAAAGTAAAACTCTGGTTAACCGAAAAGCGTGGGTCATTTTCGGTTAATTATAGGAATTTTCGGATAACCGGGGTTCCATAGGAATTTTCGAATAAACGATGCAAAGTGGAAAAACCAAAGAAAATCACAACATATTTTGTAAAAAAAATGAAGTGTCGTAGGTGTCTACCTAATAAAGTGCTCGAAATTACGCAATGGACAAAATAAATAAGTTGACTCTGTTTATTTATCTCATAAAGAACATGCTTTTTTAACACTATTTCTACCTGTGCGCAATAACACCTTTCAAAGTTTTGTTTTTTACTTGTTTTGATTTTAATTTTTAAAGATAATAAGTATTAAAACAACTCTTCAATGCATTAAAAGTGATTCGGAATTGTTTTGATATAAAAGTAAATAACATAGTAATCATAAATCAAAATATGTTAAAAGGTGTCATTTGACATCGGTAAAAATAGTGTTGACAATAAAATTTTTCACATTAAAAAAGGACTTTGAGAAATTTTAAGGTCTTACGGTTAAGCCGATTTTCGGATAACCGGGTTTCTACTGTATTTGCATTTGCAAAACAGCTGCACTGTATTTCCCACATCTGATGAACAACCTGGAAAAAGCCCATCTTAAATTATTCATCGGAGTGGAGTGGTTGTTAGTCTTCACTAGACTCGTCTTCAAACATTAGCAGATTTTTGCGTGTTCCCTGGCATCTTGAACATTACACTTTCCAGGCTTCTACCGAATCTAATGAATTAAAAAGGTTCAATCTCCTATCGGAAATGCATTTGTTTTTGAAAATATTATTTTTTTTATAAATGCGTAGAGAAAAGAATAAGGAATGGTACCATTTTCATAACACATTTCTTACACAATATATTCATCTCAGTTTTGAAAACGTTTATGTTACATTAGATATTTCCGTTATCTGAAACAATATATATATATATATATATATATATTCAAAAATGCATGAAAAATATCTTAAATTTTAAGAGAAGGTGTATAAAGTTATGAAATTACTAAGAAAAAAAAACAAGAAACGTAAAAATATTAATATATAAGCAACTTATCAATGTCAGTAGCAAAACTATATGTCTTTACATTTCAGCAGGCGGCCAGCAGCTTTACATACTCCACCCACTATTTCAAATTCTTTACACTATTGGATAGTTTCGTATGATTAGACATTAGGGTGTATCGATTTTTAACTTTTTTTTTGTTTCCAAATTCCAAGTTGATAAAAAGTTGCTACTAGACACCACAACTTACCACAAAACATTTTGGATTTTTAAAAAAATGTTTAGGTCTCCCGCACAAGGGCTAAAGTTTAGAAATTTCACTTAAAAAGTAAATTTTTACAAAATTTAAAATAAAACCTAAAACACTTTTTTTTAATTGCAAGTTAAATTTCCTCTAACAATAAGCATGAAAAACGATAGAAAATGTATTTCAAAAACTTAGCACAACATTTAGGTCTCCCGCACAAGACCTAAAGTTTGTTAATTTTGACGAAACTTTCGTAATTTTTAGTGTAAATGAACCATTTTTTTTTCGTTAAAAACACCAGACTTAAGTGTATTCTTGTTACAGGAGGCATAAAATGACACAATATATATATATATATATATATACTACATAAATAATATACAAATGTTGTATACCTTAAAAAAGATAGTTTAACGATGTAAATTGTTTGATAAAGGTGTTGAAATAAACTCTATCATTATTTGTGATTACTATTGTTTATTACAAATGTATAAAATATTATAACGCGGAATAAAATGTAGTATATAAGTACAAAATGTTCCTGATGTATTTTCATAGAACATGAGCACAGTTTTCTTGTTCTATTTCAAATTAACTGACTTGTTTTAAATATTCGTCCTTTCATCTTGTCTTCAAAACCTGAAACGAAAGTTATATACATTATTTACGTAGGCCTACAGATTTTTACAAGTTTATAGAAATGATCCCCAATGAATTTCAAATATTATATGGAAGACAGTAAGATAAAGATGTTATTTAAAAACATTAAAAATCAAAGTAGTACAAAAAACACTTACTTACATTTTAATCCTTCACTGATGTTTTGTACTGGCTCTTGGTCTGGAACGTAGGTAGCTCTTTACGGTCTTCCAGTCTGGCACGAATGAAACCATCTCTTTCGATCATCCCACACACTCGCTTTGAAGCTTCTGTGACTTCTTTCACAATTCGTTCCACAACTTGATTGTGAGAAGGAATTGTAAATTCCACCCTTCCACTTTTTCCCGTTTCCGCAATTAACTGTAACTCCTCTAGGCTCATATCGGTAACAAGAGGGGGTTCGGTTACTGAAGTGGTTTGCCAGTCAATCATATCTATATAGTCTTTAGCATTAAAATTGATCTGAGGGGGTTTAAATATCCTTACCCGTTTCTTTTCTGTTTGACGTGCTTTCTGGATTCTCTTATAAGCCAAGACTCTAATATGTTTTCGTTCATCAAACAACATAGCTATTAAAACATGCTCTGGGTGAGACATGAATGCGTTTCTCTGTAACGTTGCATGGGCGACATGTTTTAGCTCGTCTTTCAAGTAATTGCTGAAATGAATCATTTAAAAAAAATTAATGGAACCCTGCGGGATTTTTGGATTGCACTTAATTGAGAACCATGATGGTATGTAGACTTTCATAATGAACTCTGCAAGCTTTCTCAGCTCAGGGGTCGAATCATCCATGGCTACATACAAACGAAGGATTCGATTTGCCAGGGTAAGCCACCTGGCGTTCGAGATGTTTCCGGGGTTTCGTCTGGCCACCTCTTCTGTACATGTACCTGTTGATACGGCTTTGGATATTTCGTACAGATACTTTTGGTCTGTGCTCAACTCATTAAGATCAACTTCTGGTATATCGCTTTCAACTGCAACAAAATTGACAACATCCAGATTTTGGTAGCTTAGAAGTTGTTTACCAATAGGCCCGCTAAATGTGTTTGGTCCAGAAGTTGGCCCATCAAGAGCAACCATAATTTTTCTAAATGGTAATTCATTCAAATGTAGTAGACACACAACTGCCTGCAATGACTGTTGTATTTTATTTTCAAATAAGGTGATAACTCCATTTGAAGTGCCTGTGTTTGCCGCCGTACCATCACAACCAATAGCTTTTAGTTTTTTAAGATCGACAGTTTTTTCTTCACAATACTTTACAAGTGATGTAACTATTTCCTTTCCTGTTCCATTTATGGGAGTTACATGACCGAAATACTTGGATCCAGGTTCTTCAACAATAGATATGTGTTCTTCCATTAAAGATTTTCGGACACTTTTACCAGCTACAATTTCTTTTGTTATGGTTTCATCTTTACGACCATCAAAGTAAATGGCCAACAGATCGGAGGTTCGAGTTGAGCTTACTTCTTTACGAGACTTAAGTCTTTCACGTGCTACTTTTGATTTGTCAATTACTGCTTCTTGGTTCTCCGCAGTAACGACATTTAAGTCTCGCAAAAGTGCAGTAGCTAACTGAGCTCCAGCTCTACTAGAAATGCCCCTGCGGTCACAAGCTCGTGAAAACAAAGACAAGCGTTGTGGCAGTTCTTGTTTTACTTCTACACTTGAAACACTTTTTTGACTTGTATCAAGTACATTTATTTCAAAATCACTATCTTGACATGATGTGTGAGACATTGAATCATCTGTACTATTACCAGAATCAATGTTATCAACAGATTTTAAGTTTTCATTCTCAGTCTTTTTTACAACTACCTGCATTAAAGCTTGTGACCTAGATTTTCTTTCTAATCGCTTTTTAAGCTTTTTAGTCTCGTTTTTGTCACACTCTGCAATTGACATCAATCTAGGACCACGTTGGTTCAGCAAAAACTCGTGTTCTAGTGCCGGGACTTTTTTGTCAATAGAGCAAATATGGTTGCTGAGGTCACATTTGCAAGTACAAATATCAAACAATGCAGTTTCAGTTTTTGACTGAAAGCTAGTTACTGCATCTTTGTAGGAGTTAGGATACTTCCTTTTAGGTCCTGAACACTTTTTGATTTTCTCAAGCTGCTCATGCAGTTTTAAAACCATAAATATTGTGTTTTTGGTGCCACAAACAGGAATTGAAGCTCTTTTCCATGTTTCCTCAAGTTTTAAAGCAACTCTTAACGCAATTACCTTCTTTGCAGGCTGATGTATTCCCTCTTGTTTCATTTCAATGCGTACCCACTCAAAATACTTCAAAACATCCATCTTGGTTGGCAGAACATTAAACTCGCATCAATAGGTTGCCCGATAACCGGCCTGTCGGTAGTTTGTCTAGTTAGGTACGGTTTTTTATTCATAATGAACAACAACACTCACTCAATTGATTCTTACAACAAGACTATCGCACTAAAACACAACCGTAATGCTCGCTCGCTGGTAGACGACTGTCACGGTGATTCCTAGGTAGCGCATCATCGCGGCGCGACAGTCTCGCCTTTCCCCACCCCATCGCTTCAAGTTGACGCTTGACGTATTGAAATGTGATTTATTATTTCACTTATTTCAACAATTCCAATCAAGCCTAACGAGGCTTTAGTTACATTTAATTTTTAAACCAGCAACAAGACAAATATCAAAACACTGAAAAATGTTCAAAAATTGGCTGAAATTTACGACTTTTAGGCCTTGTGCGGGAGACCTAAATGTTGTGCTAAGTTTTTGAAATACATTTTCTATCGTTTTTTGTGCTTATTGTTAGTGGAATTTTAACTTGCAATTTAGAAAAAAAGTGTTTTAGGTTTTTTTAAATTTTTGTAAAAATTTACTTTTTAAGTAAAATTTCTAAATTTTAGGCCTTGTGCGGGAGACCTAAACAATTTTTTAAAAATCCAGAATTTTTTGTGGTAAGTTGTGGTGTCTAGTAGCAACTTTTTATAAACTTGGAATTTGGAAACAAAAAAAAAGTTAACAAATCGATACACCCTATTAGACATCCTTACATTAAACTAAAAAACAGATATAAATGAAAGATATTTTTGTCAAACAATAATTAAATTACCAAATATTATTACAAATAAAAATAAAAATAAAATAAAATAAAGCAAACTGAATTTTTTTTATATATTTTAATGAATCAAAAAGAATTTAAAAGTAAAATAGTGAGTTCGTTTCAACTTTCAGTTTGATCCAACTGATTATGGGAAATATATAATTAAACAACATTTTAACCTGTTAAAACTTCTACGTTATATTGTGATAACCGATAATTTTCATGTGATTAACTTATATTAACTTATTTAAAGTCCTATAAAGAATTAGGTTTGAGGTTTTATATTTCTACCTGCATCAAGTACAATTTAGAAGTATGTTTAATGCAATTATTTAATATTTAGCACTCTTGTTATTCTGAGTCCATTCAATGTTTTAAATCTTTCAAACATGTATAAATCTACTCTATTTCACCAAGCTCAATGGAAAATTGATAACATCTCTAAATTTAAATTGCCATAATTACGTCCTTTGAGTACTCGTTTACGAATCTATTTTAAATTCCGGAATGCAATTCTCATTTATCTCATTAGGAAATTGGAAATCATTTAACTATAACATTGATAATACCGTTATCATTCCATCGATTGAAACATTTAAATTCACAGATTTACTGTAACTTCATTTTCTAAATATACGTATTTTCTTGAGAAATTGTGTCAGGAACATTTTTTACAAATATTTAATGCACTATATGTCGTATTATTTTACGTAAATTACAATTTTATATTGATTAATTCGATAATTTTTATTCAGGTACAAAATCAATCTGTGGTCACTTGTTATAATATTGTAATTTTAGGGAACGTGATCAATCATTTCATTGTGAGCTAAATACTGGAATGATTTTTTTTCATTTGTGTAATCTGAAAATGTGCTTCTACAGGAATGCGGCATGACACTCCTGATAATTAGTACTCATAAAATTCTAAGAACTAGCCGCACTTGGCGACCTGTTTGGTCTCCCTTAAAATTTGGGAAAGCATGCTGAGCATTGCATTATGTTACTTTTATTCACGATTTAATTTACTCGAACTCCCTTAAATATACTTAATATAATCCTTTAAGCTAATATTAGTTTTTGTTGCATTAAATTTAGTTGATTTTCTGTAAGCAAGTAGACCATATTGATTTACAATGGAAGTCTATGAAAATTTAGCGAAATATTAGAAATATCGCCAAGCTGGCGTCACTTTTGGCGACAAACTTGGCAGCATTTGGCGACAGATCATTGGTCCTCCTATGGAAACCCCCTTATAGGTATCTAGATGCATTAAATGCTGATCAATAACCAATGAGATGCGTTTCATTTGGCCGTTCCCATTAAACAATTAACAAATAATCGCGATTTCTGTGCCAAGTACGATAGTGTAATATATATCTAGATGTCTGCAAATGAGACGAAGATAGGTTGTTTTTTTTAAGAAAATCTTGGTATAGAAATTAAATAAATTCATTTAATTTCAATTTATTTATAAGTTATGAAGATATTGTACTCGAAATGCTTGTTATAAAAGATTATAGTTATGTAAATTGTTTGCTTTTAAATATAAAAATACATGAAATAAGCATTGTGTAAAGAAACATCTTATAAATATGCACAATTATAGCTACAAAAAAGCTATTGATTTCAAAATTTCACATACTAATTGTGGCAGCTTTCTCTGCACGTATCGGTTTCCAGCCCCCCTTTACACAAAATCTAATTTCAACATAACTCTTTTACTTTTAAAACGTTGCGCTGTCTGCCCCACCTTTGTATGCATGTGAAATCATTAAATTAATTCATTTTCTTAAAACAATACGTAGTTCAATCTACATGTTTTTTTTCTCTCTCCTTTCGCAACAAACTTAATTGAACACGTTCAAATACACAGACATATGATTTTATTTTCCAGTTATCAAAATTCCATTCTCGCATAATTAATTTCTACTTCTTAACGTTCTTTGTCTAAAAGTAATCAAATAAAGACACAAAAACCTAAGTGCATCTGTCCTTTTTAACATTACACTTTCTTTTATCATATTTTATCTGCGTTGTAAATAAGTCATTCTTAAGGGGTCTCAGGACTCTTAAAGCTCTGAAATTTTCGAAATTTTTATTTTTTTAGATGTTAAACTTCTATGTTTTCTGAACATTTTGATATAATTGTTATCTTAAAATTCCCATTAGAACAGAAGTTATGGCATTTAGAATTATACTCGCCCAATAGCTGAAGCGGTGTTTCCAAAAGTTTGAAGTCATTTTTCTCCAAATGACGTTTTTGGGCATAACGCGCACGATATCTCAAAAACTTCTGAATATGTTTTCATGAAATTTTCAAAACATATGTTTTATGTTAGTCTGCACAAACTGAACCTAAAATTTCCTTTTTATTGCAAAAAGAAAATATTATTTTAGGGGTTTATATTGTTGAAATTTTCTAAATTTTGCATTAGCTAAATACAACTTTGTATTAAAACTTTGCTTTAAATACAAATTTATTTAGGTTCAGTGTAATTATTATAAGCTAAGGTATACGTAGGCACCAAAATTTTATTTCTAGTTGCAAAATTTATTTTGTAATCGTGCGCATAAGCTGTTATGCCGATTTTCTGCTCGTCAAATGTCTGACAGTTTGGAGCCCCCTGTAAATGCTAATTCTGCATCTTGCAATTTTTCAAATATTTGAAATGAAAGAACATAATTGTATCTTTCATTCCCATTTAAAATTGTGTCTTAATATGAAATACATTTTAAGATATTAAATATTGAAAATGGTCCTTTTTTTATTTTCTCCAATTTTAAGAGTTCTGAGACCCCTTAATTGAAACTAGAATTGCAACTAGAGTGTTAAAAACAAATAACAAAAATAAAATTATTTTATGGGAATTGCGGTTTCAAATATATTTCATTTATGTTTGCACATATGCTTTTTCTCTCAATTTTCCATACATTTGTTAAGATTGCACAGTCACATTAATCTAATTCGTTGGTGTTAAAATAAACAAAATCCATACATTATGTCGCTGATTCTCAGGAAATAAAGTTGGGTTAGTTTCATCCCGGTGAGAAATTGCTGGAAGGGCTACCACGTTATATTCTGGTAAACCTCCAACCAATGCTTCGTCTCTTTTTATTCCGGCGTCAAAAGTTTTGTAAATTGGCAATAATGTACTACGCCGAGTCATGTGAATAAGTGTCCAAATGTTCAGTTGGTTTTCTTCCTCGGTTGCTGTAAGGTGCCGATAAAGGACGGCTGGTTATTCTTTTTAACGTTATGGATCACCTCTCGACATATCTCCATACTTCTCCATGTTTGTACATATTCAACTGGATATAACTATATTTTCTCCATTATGATTGTGTTTGTGCTTCTACCTAAATAAAAAAATCTATGTCGGCACGTATTACTGGAGTTTTTCCTTTTTGTCTGCGAACACGGAACCACTGTTTTTTGGCGAACTAAATCGCCACCACATGAAACTTGATGCAATGGCCGGTTTTCTTCAAAACATCTATGTCGGCACGCATTACTGGAGTTTTTCCTTTTTATCTGAGAACCCGGAAACACTGTTTTATGGCGAACTAAATCGCCACCACGTGAAACTTGATGCAATGGTGGTTATCTCCAATAAAAAAAAAAAAAAATGCAATTAATGGAGAGGCGTTTCCTGCTTACTCCTTCATACACTTATTATTGAATTTACTCTTGCCAAGTTGCCTAAAAAGATATCGTTCTGCTAAAAAAAAAAACCTTTTATCTTGCTTTTGACTCTGGACGCTTCGCATATCTCTAAAGTGAATCATCTTTGCTCTCGACTTGTGTCTCAAAAGAATACGCTGCGTCTAGAGAATTTTAAATGGCCTGGATAAAAAAAGAAACATGGCTTGCTTCTTCGGCTCGCCGTCTGACTCATGCAAGTCCACTGCTCGGAACTATGCTACTTCTTCGTTCTCAGAACTTTGTATAATTTTCCACCTGACTGTTTGTGTTCCTCTCATTTCCTGGATGTTCTCTCAAACAGAGATGCTTCGTGTGTTGAAATCAGCGGTGTATGCTGCCCCCGTCCTCTCAGCGGAGAATCAGCTATTGTGATTTATGAAACCCCGTTAACTCTATTTATGAGTGGGGTATGCAACTGGCAGATCCATAAAAAAGTGCATTGTAGTGAAATTTACATTTTATTCTACTTATCACATGTGTGATTCATCGGCAAAAGAAAAAGTGTGTCATAGTCGGTGCTGTGTGCAAAAAATCGTGTTACTTTTTTGTAAAAAAACAATTCGTCCTTTCAAGTTTTGTTTTTTTCCACGGTTTTATGCGAACCTGTGTGAAATATTCTGTGTCCGCTGCTTAAAAAAAATGTGTTAATTAGTTGTGAAGAAAAAAATGTGCAATCTGCTAACAAGTAGGGCAGACTGGGGCAAGATGACGAATGTCTTAATTTTTACGTTTTCAACTAGGTGGCAGCATTAACCGGACACTACTGGCTCTCCTATCGGCCTTTCGTTAAACAATAGTATAGAAATGCTGAAATCGCCATTTTTGTGTTAGTTGTGAAGCTTTGATTGTTTACCGCTGCCACGTTATAATTTTTTTGCATGGGTAAATAAGCTCTGTTACAGATACAGGTAAGATATATCGTTTCTCTTTAATATATATGAGTAACTTACTTTAAATACTACCTATTACCATGAATAAATGTCAATTAATCTCCTTCCTCCATGGCAATGAAAACGAATATATTTAAACAGGCAGTCCGGGCAAGATGATGACCTTGTCACCTTGCAACGTGTATCGGAATTTATTAAAATAACTATGTTATCCATTCTATTTAAATCCTGTAAACGCTTGTTTGTCTGTGTGTTTGTCCGCGCGACCTTCTGCTTCTATCTCTTCTGGGGCTAAGGGGCGCATCGGATCCGGGGAGATGTCGTTCGAAAGGAGGCGACCAGAGGAAGAACACGCATCAAAGAAATGCTAGAACAAAGGGAAAAGCAGAAGGAAGAACAGGAACGTTTAAAAAAACAGAAAGAAGAAGCTCATGAAGCTAAAAAGGGAGTAAAAAAACTCAAACTAAGTTCCTGTAGGCCTAAATCTATTATATCCAGGTCAAACCCCCAGTTGCATAATCTTCAAAGGATGGGGTTTTCAGATGTCCTGCTTGTGATGAGGAATATTGTGACCCACCAACAGAAAACTGCATCCAGTGCTGTAAATGCCAAGAGTGGTTGTATGAGAAATGTTCCAATTATGAAAATGTCATTTCTATTTGTGACTATTGTTAGCTGCACAACTAAACGCTTCAAAATTACGTAACAATGCATTATGTTTAGTTTGATACTTTTTAATATGTAAAAATACAGTTATTATTTGCTAAATCATGTAACATATTCATAAGATAAAATATGTTCAACTTTTTCCATTGTTGTCACCTTGCCCCAAGGCCAAAGGCAAGATGACGATTTGTTAATGTTATAAAAAAATAAAATTATTCTTTATTTATTTATTTGAAATATTAAATTGTAATATATTTTATACTACAAAGGAATACTCTAACAGTTCATGTAAAATTAATTTTACGATACTTAAAAATAAATTAATAAAAAACAAAAATTGTTAACATAGTTATCTTTCCACGGTCTCCCCTATATGTGAAAGAAAGAAAAATAAACTGACCCTTCTATGACACAACAAGTGAGAGTTTTATATAGTTAACATATAAAAAAAGAGAAGCTTCGTCGTAAAGCTTCTCCTACAGAATTAAACAAGTAAGAAAAATCATGCGTTAAGCATAGATTATGAAACACTTTCCAACACTTCCTGAAAACTTTAACGAAACTTCGTTGCTTACAGAAATAGGGTAAATAAAATAACTAAGTAAACATTTAACAATCTGATTTCAGTAGTTACCGCCCATAGCCAAATATGTATTCCAATTCTTTTGAACAGCCCTGTATTCGATCTGTATGTTGATATGTATACCATATAATTTGAAAATTTATTTTAGCAAGAATATGCATAAGAGGTTGAAATTCATCTTTCAACAATTTATACTAATCGATGGAAACATACTTGAATACTTTTGTACAGCCCAGTAGTTTACATACTACCTTATTACACGTCATTATTTAGCTAAAATTTAATTCAAACCAAAACACGCTTAAAAAGACTGAAATTACATTTCCAGAAATTATCACCCATAGACGGCCATGTATCCAAATCTTTGAGTGGCCCTGTATATCATTTATCTATATTCTACAAATATTTCTTAGTACACTGAATTCAGTTCAGCCTAAAAAAGCACAACACCTTTAAAACCCTCCTTTAATCAATTTATGCTCATACTCAGTAACCTTTACGAATTCATTTCTGTAGCTCTGTATATGAACTATAGCATTTAAACGCACTGTATAGTATGAATAAATATAGTGAACAAATAGGTAAGCGTAATCACAGATCGCGCAGATGGTTTCATTTAATATTCCTTTCAAAACACTTTATCCTTTTGAAAAATCTGTTAGTTCCACATTTCGCAACCAGGAACGCACTCTAATCTAAACAAACCTCTATCCGAACGAAACTCCGTTTTATATATTATCGGTTGATATATTAGTCGAGGGTATTGGGCCGATAGCACACGAGATAAGTAGGCGCACCTGGCGGTAAAAAATGGAGCTAAACTCTGTAAGGCTATGGTGCATAATATGAAAGAATGGTCAAAGGGGTGTTGGAAAAAGTTGAAAAAGTGCTCCTCGGGTGAAAAGGCCGGATGTTAGAAAAATTGCTTAAAATACACAAGTTAGAGCCCGGAGGAGTAAATAATATAAGAATTTTTGAAATTTTTATGATTTGCCGTGTGGTCTGATGTATTCAGCTATACGTATGCAAAAATTAATGTATCCAACTTAATTAGGGTCTCTCTTAGAAAGAATTGCTTAAAATACATATGTGGTAGCTGAAAGGGTTAAACGTAAGACTGTTTCAAGATTTTATGATTTGTCGCCTGGCATCAAGTGTTCTGCTATAAGTATGCAAAATTTCAAATCTCCAGTTTAATAAGGGGTTCAGTTAGAAAGAATTGCTTAAAATACGCATGTGGGAGCCCAAAGGGTTAAATGTACGATTTTTTTCAAAATTTTATGATTTGTCGTATGATATGTAGTTTTCAGCTATAAGTATGTAAAATTTCACGCCTCCAACCTAAATAGGGGCTCACTTAGAAAGAGTTGTTTAAAATACACATGTGGGAGCCCAAAGGATTAAATGAACGACTTTTTCTAAATTTTATGATTTGTCATATGTTGTGTCGTGTTCAGCTATAAGTATGCAAAATTTCAAGTCTCCAACCTGTATAGTGTCTGAGAACGGGCTCTATGACTGACGGACAAACAGAGAGACAGACAGAGAAGCGAGACGAATAGGGTTTCGTCAGATGAACAAAACCCTAAAAGAGCGCATATCATAATTAAAAATGCATTTCGAGCAATCACTACTAATGTATAGTAATTCGGATACAATATAGTATCTGAAATCTTTTCAAATACACCGCAAACAATTTCCCCTATGCCATTATGAACGGAATTCTTTTGTGTGGCCCTGTAAATGAACAATAACTATTCTTTGCACCGCATATCCAACAGAATGCTTATTTTTGTGGGCTTCATAAATGAATATCAATTTTACTATGTTTGAAAGAGTGTAACACCTTTAAAAATCATTTGAAAGGATTTTTTCCCATTGGCCGTAATGTAACGGAAAAATTTTGACTGTCCCTGTAAATGAACTAAGCATGCTACAAACTTCATTTGCAATAGGTATTGTGCTATGGTAAAGGTCACAAACCTCCAAAATATTCAGAACGATCCGAGTATATTTACGAGAGTTAGAGCGCGGACAGACGGACAGACGGACAAACGGACTGACAAACGGAAGTCATAAACACTTTTCAACTTTGTTGGAAAGTGTTAAAAAACCATTTCCAGCAAGCATCGCTACCGTACAATACTTCGGATACAATATAGTATCTGAAATTTTTTGTATGTCCCTGTAAATGCTATGCACTTCATATTATGCATGAAATAAGTTATAGTAAACCTCAGCGACGTATATCAATTTCATTATACATGAAATAATTTAACATAATTAAAATACGCAGGAAAAAATCCCCTCCACTTGTACATCATTATGTAACGGAATACTTCTGTGTGGCCCTGTAAATGAATAATATTTCTTTGCAACGCATATTCTACGGAATACATATTTTAAAGCACTTGATAAATGCATATCAATTTTATTATGTTTGAAAGCATGTAACATCATTAAAAATCATTTTAAATGATTTTTCCCATAGGCCGTAATATAACGGAAAACTTTTGACTGTCCCTGTAAATGAACTAAACATGCTAAAATCTTCTTTGAAATGGGGTTCGTGCTATGGTAGAGGTCACTAACATCCAAAAATTTCAGAACGATCCGAGTATATTTACGGGAGTTAGAGCGCGTACAGACGGACATACGGCCAGACAAACCGAATGCATAAACACTTTCCAACTTTGTTGGAAAGTGTTAAAAAAAACAAACAAACAAAAAGAAAACTGCAGAGAAGATGGTTTTACACATATTATGAGAATCTTTTGCTTTTCAGTTATTTACTGATTATTACTACTTTATTCAGTTATTACTAATATTACTGAATTTAAGTAATAATAAGAGTTTCAATGATCTATATTCTGTTCAGTTCTCATAGTCACAGTAATGATATTTTTTTATGTTTTTTATTTATTTCATTCTTTAAATTTGGTAGTGAAATGCTTTATGTTATTTTGCTTTAAATTTGATATTTTCATGCGTAATATTTTTTACTTTGGGTATAAAAAAAGAGGATTATTTTTCTCTAGATACAATTTAAAATCATAATTTTTTAATTTGTGACTGTCACAAATTTGGGGAATATTTTAAGTAATTATCCTTACATTACCCCACACAAAAAAGTGTTATTTACTTATTTATCATTTTCATTTTTCTTCTTTATTTAAAACATTTAAGTAATTATTTTTTCTCTTAAAGAGGCCACAATAAGACATTTTTCAAATAAAAAAGGCGAATAAATTTTTCTCCTCTTTCAATATATGCTACAGTGATTGATAATTAATTACATTTTATTATATATCTGATAATTATATTGCATTTTACTATTTTATATGCTTTAATTTTATGCATTTTTATTTTTGTTATTTTATATGTGTTATGCAGAAACTCAGTAATTAACAGGTATCACATTACTTATATTAAGATTTTTTTACAATGGCTGCTAAAAACATCCCATTTAGTGTTATTGAGTTCGAAAGCGATCGGGAATTATTCAATTTTTTCTTTCACCAGATCAAGGCTGTGGCCGAAATAAATAAATATAATGAGTAAACAGCTATTACGTTACTTATTGGTAAATTATATAAGGACCGGCGCAAAACTTTTTGCACAAAATCCTGATTTAAAAAACTTAAAAGATTTGGAAACCATGCGTAAGGAATTTGCGGCTTTTTTTCCCCCACCAAGTAAATGTGCAGCTACTCTCGAATTGAATAATTTATCTCTCATACCTGAGAAGACTATAAAGAATTTAGCTCACCGTTTAAATATTTTGGCAGGAAACGTGTATAAGGATATACAGGATCCCATAGCGCGGGATTCCATAAAATACATGAAATTTTTTGAAGCGATTCTTTCACAGATTAGAATCAAAATTAGAGAAAAAGGAATCACTGATTATCGTGCCACGGTTGAAAGGGTTAAATGAGTTATATGAGATTCTGCATAATGAAAAAAGTGTTGCTTGCTTTACCCCCTATCCCAAAATCAGAATATAATATTGAACAACATTTGCACGAAATTTCAGAAAAAATAAATGTGTTCACATTTAAACCTAAAGAATCAAATAATAAGGACACAAATTACAAATCTGATGATAAACATAATCGCAACCTAAAGAGTTTTCTTTACAGGCAGAATTTCAAATATCAAAGACATGATAGACATTTTTCCCTTCTTAAATTAAATAAAAAAAGGTTACAACTTGTCAGCTATGCAACAGCTTTATGGTTATGAGGCCCAGGCTTGTTTCAGATGGAAACGCGCAAGTACACAGATAAAAGAAAATAATTATAAAAATAACAGTTGCCAAGGTAAAGGAAACTAAAACAGAGGTGCAACGTTACTGATGCTTTTGTATCTAACATTAACAGTTCTACATCAGCTAATTTTTTTACTGACTCAAACTTACCCAAAATCTCTAAAGAAAGATTTGTTAACTCTGTTGGTTCTGAAACCACAGAGCATATTACTATTGCTAGTTGCATACAACACAAACTGAAAATAACTACAAGGGAGACTTAATTTGTAATGTAAATAAAGACACTCCTTCTCTTCCACTTGTTAAAGCTACTGTGGCAAAACAAACTGTCACTTTTCTAGCAGATTCTGGGAGTTCCATTTCACATTTGTCAGAAAAGTTGTTTAATGAACTTAAAATTACACTTAAATATAAACGACTCTCTACTGGCATATGCATCAAAACAGTAAATTCAGATGTTGATTTTTCTGCGTGCATTAAATCTACAATAAAATTACAACATAAGTCTTTTTCACATCATTTTTATATTGTCGATATTCCTAAAACCTCGACTTTTAAAGGTATTTTGGGATACGATTTTATAAAAAAAATTCAATATCATATTAGACTCAGCTAACAAATGTGTATACATAAATAAAAACTTAACTATTTCATTAGAGTGTCCAAATACTAATGCAACTTTTAGTAATTTAACACAATGTAACAATCACTCTGTTCGCACAAAAAATTCAAGATATTCTTCTAACACGTAAAATTACATTAGAACCATAACAACAAGGAATCCATAAATTATTTCTTTGAGTACATGCCACATAAAAAAGACATAATAGGATTTGACATCACTGTTCAAATAAATAACAAGCCAAAACGCAAGACTAAAACTGCTCAACCACATTATTTCTTTTCTGTTTTTGTTAAAAACTATTCATATAACACCATGTACCTTCAAAAAAGACAAGAGTTGATGAATTATCTGAAGTTGAAGAGATTTTGAAGTACTCTCCTGAAAATCCGGAAAAGCATCAAAACCCAGAACAACATTTTATTGACCTTCTACAGGCATCTAAGGAAACTTTAAAAAAGAGAAAAGGCGATTTAACATCTAATGATTTTGATTTAAAACACTTAAACTTTAAAGAGGCAAAGACGTTGACTGAGTTACTACTCAATTACTCTGCAGCATTTTCAAAATCTTTAAATAACTTAGGTCACACTGACAAAATAATTCCAGACTTAAAATTTGCTTATGAATACCCTATTAAAACCCTTACATTCCCCCATCCCCCAGTCTCTGCAAAAAAGATGCTCAAGATCAATTAAATCCACTGTTGAGGGCTGGTATAATTGAGCGTAACTGCTCCGAATGGGCATATCCTATGTTACGTGTTAAGAAGAAGCCAATTGCTACTGGAAAACAAAAATATCGAATAGCTCTAGATCTTCGCTCTGTAATACAAGGGTATTCTTATCCTCTGCCTAAAATTCAAACAATAATTTGTCATCATATAAATTTTTCACTGCTCTCGATTTTCATCAGGCATATCATCAAATTGACTTAAGGGAAAAAATTCAAAACCAGTTAACCTTCACAACCATGTCTGTTTCTTATAAGTACAAGAGACTAGTTTTTGGATTAAAATCCAGCGCTTCTATTCTTCAAGCACTAATGGACTCTTTGTTGGACGAATTACAGTTAGAAGTTGTAACCTACAAAGACGATTTTAAATTATGTGCAAATTCATTTTATTAAATGTGTACAAAACTTGACAAAATCTTAACCATCTTAGCTAAATACAATTTAACACTTTCCCCTAATAACAGTAAATTTCACAAAACCAGTATCGACTATTTGGGCTTTCACATTCAAAATCACTCAGTTTCATCAATTAGGAAGAACATTGTGAAAATAACCTCATTCCCCATTCCTAAAACAAAAGGTCAGTTTAAAAGACTCATATATGTGATCACATTTTACAAATCTCTTATTCCTTTCTTCTCTAAATGGGTACAACCACTGATAAACTTAACCATCCCTAAAGCTAAATTTAAGTGGAGAAAGACACACCAGGAAATTTTTGAAACCATACAGAAAATTTTCTTTAACTCGCCCATGGCAAAGTTACCTGATTGGCATAAAACTTTCTATATGAATACAGTTGCTTCAACTTTGTATTTTTCAAGGGCAACACCCAATTATTAACTCAATTATATAACAACGATATTTTAAATCATCGGTTCAATCTACGAAATAACAAGCGATTTTGATCAAAATTTTCTGAATTATAGATATTCAAATTTCTGAGCTCCTAATTTTAAATTACACATTGTGAAAATGCTGGTTTAAGGAGCCGTCTATAATGTGCAGAAAAACATAATTTGAAAAACAAAAACTCATTTTATTGATACATTTGTCTTAGGATTACCATGCCTCTCTTAAGAACAACTTAGAGCGTAACTGTGTCTTAAGTTGTGTAAACAAAGCGTAAACCGTATGTCAGTGCTTCGCGATCTTACACTAACCAGAATCCTTTCTACGTTCATGTATATGGGAAATAATTCAAAGAAATCCTGATATTTACAGCCTTCTTGAATCAATGACAAAGAGATTACAGGACGTTCTTGATAAAAATGGATATTAACCATTTTATAAACATATTTTCCTTTCATTTTTTTGCGCACAATATGAGACTATCAAAACCTGAGAGCTAATGTGCATGCAGAATCTGTATGTACGTAACACTGTAACTCTTGATAGAAATATCGGATTGGACATCCGATTTGCTTCGAATTTTGTAAATAGGTTCATTCTGATAAGGCGCTTCCAAGATTAGTTTTAAAGGGATGATTGGCTAAGTATAAAGAGAGGAACGGGGGTGGGGGTAATCACCCTTAATTTAGATAAATAGTTTGTTACGCCGAATTATACGATTTTCTGCAAATTTGGTCTACGGATTAATTTCTGATAAGACCCTTCTCTGATTAGATTGGGAGGTTCATTGGTTAAGTATAAAGGGGGAAGGGACGAGGGTACTCCCCTTAATTTAGCGAAATGTGTTTTTCATGCAGAATTATCCGATTTGTTTCAAATTTTGCACACCGTTTTATTCTGATAAGGTGCTGCTCTGATCAGAGGTGCATCGATAAAGTATAAGGGAAGGGGGGTGTAATCCCCTTAATATATTTACAGTTTTGCTCAAAGAGAACGAGTTCTATTTTATGAAGAGTAGACATAAGTAACGGTATAATACAGTGAAACCTCCTTGAACGGTCACCTCAAAACAAAGATAACCTCCGAATACCGGCCACATATTGATGGAACCAACACGTTCCATAGCATTAACTTTAGTACGAACCTCTAAATAAGGAATTCTAAACAACGGCCGCTCAAAAGTCACGATAAAAAAAAAAAATAATAACTCCTGGAACAATTTCATATGTATTTGCAAACTGAAATCTAAAGCAGGTCAAACAAATTTTACTTAATATGCCAGTAAATGTCACTTTATATCTTAAACATTCAATCCTTTTCACAAAACTAGACATAGAAAATGAAGACATTATAATTAAGGGGAAATTTTAGATAATATTCTTAGAACGGCAGGTATTACTAACACGAAGGCCAGTAAGTTTGTATGTCTGGGCAAATATTTGGCATTTACTGCCAAATTTGATTCATATAGCAAATGGTGGAAGATAGGAGAGAGGAAGAAAAAAGTGATGTCGAAGGGGAAATGGAAGAGATTATAGAATCACCCAAAATTTCGAGTATTAATACGCATACCAAATTTTTGACGAACCTTCCTGAAACATATCTAAAATTTCGCATTAAATCATAATGATAATGAGTAGTACAGCAAAACAACTCCATACTATTATTTCTTTGGAGAAAGATATTTGTAGCAAAGAAAAAAAAAAGCAACTGCAAATAATTGATTTTTTTAATGTATTAAAACAACGAGGATTACTTAAAATGAAATGACTGTATATTTCTATTTAAATTTATGTAATTATGATTTTTAAAAAATCAAAACTCTGAATAACACCCACTTCTGTAGAGCGGTGACTTTTCTCCGGTCCCACTGGTACCGTTATTCAGATGTTACACTCTATACTGTACAATTAGTATGAATAGCCTTTGAGCTCAATGCCATCAATTTAACTGGTCACTTTTATTTTTTCTTTTAAATTTATATACAAGATTTGGCTTATTAGTGGGGGTGGGGATTTTTTTTGTCTTCTGAATTTTTGTGTACTAATCCACAGATAGTTTTCTGCTACTCTTTAGTTAAAGTTCTATAAATAAACTAATTTTACTTATTAAGCATAATCATATATTTTTGATTAAATTTTAGTATTAACATGAAAATTCAGAGAGCAAAGCTATTTTGGGGGTGTAATCGTGAAATTATATTTCAATTTATACTACTTTAGTAATTTCAAGTCCCTGATAAAGGACAAGATAGTATCTAATTTATATAATAATACAATTTATTTACTTGATTAACTCAATTCTAGGTAATATTATGTAGTCCAGGCAATACGGGATTTTACCTGGCAAAATTAATGGTTGTTCTGGAAATTGCCTTACTTTATGTTTTTTGGGTCGCTGAATCCGAATTAGTAACTTCCCACCAAAATTTTCCCCGGCAACCCCCCCCCCCCCCCCCACAATTTTGGTAAAATGCCTCCCAAAAAGGTTTTTACTAAAAAAAGAATCTTTTTTTTTTTTGTTTTAGGAAAAAAATATCTATAAATTCAGAAAGTAGACAAAATTTTCAACAAATTTGATATATGATATTATGAATTAGGATGAAGGGGAAGGGGGGATCTGCCTTGCAACATGCGCCGCGGTGCTGCGGGGACAAAGCTGCGCAATTCCACTTAACCACTCACAGGTTTACATTCGCCCTCCCATCTCCCATCCAAACTTTCTCTTGTTTACTTTAAGTTTTTTGGGTCGCTGAATACGAATTTTTAACTTATCCTCTAAATCCCCCCCCCCCCCGAACCCCCACCCCAAAATATTGGTTTTTAAAGTACATTTTTTATTGTTTTAGGCGAAAACTATGTAGAAATTCAGAAAGTGGGCAAAATTTGCAACAAATAAGATATATGACATTATGACGTAGGATAAACGGGGAGAGAGGGGGTTGTCTCGGAGCATTCCCAGCGCGCTGTTCTCAAAAACCAATTTTTTTCAAAAAATCATTTTTTTTTTCGAGGTTTGCCGGGGGAAATTTTGGTGGAAAGTTACAAATTCGGATTCAGCGACCCAAAAAACATAAAGTGAGCCAAATTCATAACTAGCATTAATTTTGCCAGGTAAAATCCTCTATTACCTGGATTTGCATAACATAGTGCGCATAGCGCCGCAGTGTATGTTCCGAGGCAGTCCTCTCCCCCCCGTTATTCCTAAGTCGTAATGTCATATATCCTTTTTGTTGCAAATTTTGTCTACTTTCTGAATTTCTACATAGTTTTCCCCTAAAACAATAAAAAGTTTAATTTAAAATATTTTGGGCGGGTTCTGTGGGAGGGGTGGGGAATTTTAGAGGTAAGTTAAAAATTCGAATTTAGCGACCCAAAAAAACTTAAATTAAACCTTATAGGGAAATTTCAGAGGGCAGATGGTAGGACGAATGTAAAGTTAAGTGGAATTGTGCAACTTTGTCCACGCAATACCGCGGCGCATGTTCCGAAGCAGATATCCCCTTCCCCTTCATCCTAAGTCATAATGTCATATATATAATTTGTTGCAAATTTTGTCTGTTTTTTTTCATTTCTAGATACTTTTTCCCTAAAACAATAAAAAAATTGATTTTTTTTTTAATAAAAACCTTTTTTGAGGGCATTTTACCAAAATTTGAGGGGTTGCCTGGGGAAATTTTGGTGGGAAGTTAAAAATTCGGATTCAGCGACCCAAAAAACATATACAAAACCTTTTTCCAGAACTACCATGAATTTTGCTAGGTAGAGTCCCTATACGGTCTTTATTGCCTGGACTAATACGCAAGTATAGAAAAACTGGGTTCGTTGTCGATTTCAATTAGAAGGTCCAATTACACCAAATATGTCCAGTAAGTTACGGAGTTCTAAACTTATTCAAGACAGAGTATGGCTTTTCCAGAAATGGAAATCGCCAGCTTGCCGCTGTCTGCAAAATCCACAACACTTCTCCGACACTATCTCTCTTCTCTCCTCGTCCCGTGATTCTTCTGCATCCTCCCCCTCCGAAGAAAAAAAGGATGAGGAGGCGTCCACTATTACGACACTTCGAATCGCTGCAAGGTTTTTTGTTTATTGGAGTTATATGTTGTGTTTAAGATCCTAGTGATGCCACAGGACGTCTACTGCGCGGTTGAATATTTGGAATGAGAGGGTCAATCAGAGGAGAAAAAAAATTAAAGGTTGTACCGTGACGAATTTTTAGTGTCAAGAGGTGTAGAAAGAAATTTTGCGATGCTTGCTCATTGTCCATGCAAGACACATTGGTCTCTCGCCGTCTGAAATTGTCTTCTGTTGTAAAGTCTAAATTCAGACACTGTTCTGTTAACATAATCACTAATTCGGTCTGATTACTTGAAGACTTTACAGTACAATATGGAAAGAAGCGTGAGATACTTTTTATTGTTTTTAAATACATGCCGATGATGTACTTAACATACATAATTATTATAATTCTTACATTTTATATCTATAAATTTTAATTTAGCGCATAAATAAATTTATAACGTACCAAGTGCGAATTTGGACTACAGAGTGTCCATATGACTTACAAATTCATAAGTATGCTGTAAGTTTATAAACTTATGTGGGATTTTTCGAATAATATTTTATTATATTCATCTAACTCTGTACAATTTCTGAATATGCCAGTAAATATTCGTTTTTAAATATCTCAGTAAATATATTTTTCTAATTGTTTAATTTATTTTCTATTACTATGATATCTTCAGAACAATTTCTTTTTTAAATAGGTTTCAAAAAACAATAAATATAAGGAATTTTTTAATTTCAGAATATATTAAAATTGAAGATAACTACAGTTTTATTCTGTTTTAAATTTTAATATAAGACTGTTACAACTAACCATTTATTTTGAAAGAAATTGGATTTATGGATTGCTTCAGCCAGAATCTGTTTCCTTTAAAAATGAAACCTCAAATTCCAATATAATATTTAATATAAAAAACCTTGACTGCACACCAAATTTCACAAAGCGGAAAGCAGCATCGGAAATGTAATCTACGTTTTGATTTGGCATGACATATGCGAAAATCTATTGTAGATAACAACTGAAGTATGTAAATATTATATTAATATATATGCGGTTCATTCATATTTTCCTATCTTAAATGCATTACTTTATATGCTATTATAATATACAGTGAGCAAAAAAAGTATTTGCACACCAGGTAAATTTGTTGTCGCATATGTATAAATAAATAAAAAGCAACTAAGAATTAAAAATACCAACACTTTTACAAAACAAATAAACATATTTAATATCTGACTTAATAATTATATTTAAAATATGAAAACATAAAAAAAGTAGCTTTTGTACTGCCAAAAAAATCTTTGCACACTAACAATAAAAATAGAACTAGAGGAATTATTTATAAGTTATAAACAGTGCTAATATTTAGTATGCATGCCCTTTGCTTCAATTACAGCTATTAATCGTCTGGGCATTGATTCTATTAATTTGTGACATGTTTCACTGCTGATTTATAGCCATTATTCCCTAAGAGCTTGCTTAAATTCTGATTTATTGAAATTTTCTTGTTCCTTATTTTCACATCCAAAATATATGCCATAAATTTTCAATCGGATTGAAGTCTGGTGATTGTGGTGGCCTTTTCAATTGATGTTTTATATTATAAAGCAACCATAACCTCGTAATATATGCAGCGTGTTTCGGATCTTTAACCTGTTGGAAATAATATGAATTAGGAATTCCCAATTCCAGAGCACTATTAGATAAATGACCTTGCAATATATTAATACATTGTTTAGCATTCATATTGCCTTCAATAAAGGTCATTTTGCCAACTCCGTTAAAACACATGTATCCCCAAATCAGTACATGACCGCCGCCATGTTTTACAGTTGGTTTCAAGTTTTTAATTTGAAGAGAAGTATTTGGCTTTCGCCATACAGTTTTCTTATCATCTGAGCCAAAAATATTACACTTGCTTTCATCGGAAAAAAATAACAGTTTCCCTAAACTCTAGTGGTTTGCTGACATAAGCTTTTGCAAATTCAAGTCTTTTCACCCTATTTGTTTCACTAATAAATGTTTTTTTTTTTTTTCGAGGGGCTCTTCCTCGAATATTTGCATCATCAAGAATATCTCTAATTGATTCTGGTGTAACTATTGTTCCCGACGTTGAAGCGACATCAACAGCCAATTCTCGATCACTTAGAAAAGGGTTTTTTGAAGATTCTTTTATGATGGCTCTCCTTTGCCTGGTATTTAGCTTTTTTGGACGCCCAGTTTGTGGCTTATTTATTGTCGGACCAGTTTCGTTTTTCTTCTTAATTATATAACGAACACTAGAAAAGTTTAGATTTAATTTTTTACCTATTCCTCGGTAATTTAATCCAGAATTGTGAAGAAATATAATCTTCTCACGGGTAGCAACAGACAGTTCACACGTTTTCGGCGCCATTAGAACAAAAAGACCCCAGAATCCCTGCTCCAGTTAATATATTACGTGGCTTTAAAGTGCGGGGTTAATGTAGTGCGGGACTGATATGCTAAACATTTGCATAATGTTCACATTTAATGCCTTTTTTTAACAGTCAATGCTTCTTGTGCAAAAAAACTTTTAGGTATGAGAAAAAATTAAATTTATTTTTTAAAATGTGTAATATTACTGTTTAAGGAAAATGGGTAGTTATTTTTATTTTCTTCTTATTTAAATAAATGAATAATTAAGAGATTAGTATTAAATTTGCTTTCTATGGTTACTTATGCAAAAAATCGTCTGCAGGCAAATACTTTTTTTGCTCACTGTAAATGCTTAACAAAATATTTTCCTTTTTTCCATGCCTTATAAGTACTAGGTTTACATTTATTTGACAATTTTTAGTTGAATTTACAATTTCAGGAAATAACATTTTTATGTGCGTTCGTAATTATATAAATACATAGCACCTATAGTCGTCGTTCGATCCGTCGGTCTTGGTCTGTCTGTCCATCTGTCCACATATAACAGAGATAAAACTACACATCCGAATGGTCTGAAATTTTAAATATGTTTATTTTTTGCAAAATTTTGTCGAATCATTCCAAATGTCATGAAAATCGGATGTATAGTTTAATTACAGAGCCAGTTAAAAGTTTTCCATTACATTAAGGCCAATGGGCAAAAATTATTTCAAGTGCATTTGAATGATGTTACAGCTTTCGAATAGAATGAAATTGATATACACTTATGAAGTGTACTAAAATATACTTTCATTACGATATGAGGTGCAAAACATATTTATAAAACAAGTTATAAAGCGAACGCACGTCATTTCCCACGTTTAACGTGCAATTTTCATCTTTTTCACTTAATGTGCAATATGATTCTCATGCAATAATGTCGCATTGCATAATAATTTTCATGTAATAATCTCGCGTTTATCTTTTTATATCTCCTTTATCCTCATACAATGAAAATTATAAAAAACAATTTCATTAAAAAAATATAATATTATCGCTATATTTGAGGTTTCGTACTTAAAGAGGAAAATCAGAACCATTACACTGTAAAAAAGATTTACCGTACTTTACACCAAAATGGGTGGCAATTAAGTTGCCACCCCAAGTGATGTAATGAAATTCCACTTGTAAATTAGTGCAATGAGTCACCAGCTATCAAATGGTGTAAACAAACACCAGTTTTAGTGGCAACTTAGTTGCCGCTAGTCACGTCTGGTGTAAAGTCACGCTACTGCTTATCTGGTGTAAAGTCACACTACTGCTTATTTGGTTTTCACTTTAACAGTAAAATAAAAAACAATTTCAAGATTACATTTTAAATCTAATGCAACCATGATTTAAAATAAATAGTTTCACGCAAAGAGGCTGCTAAACATTGTTTTCACTGTATAAATTTCTCAAGTTTTTCAGGAAAAATAGTATCTTAAGGAAAATGTTTTTTTTTTTTTTTTTTTTAAGTGAGATATCAATTTTCAAATGTCACTCTTAAAAAAAATTTAATGCAAAATCAAATAAAATAATGAACAAAACTTTCCATGTTATCCCATTCCTTACAATATTTATCTCATTATTATGCGTATCTAGTATTTCAACTATATTCATTAATACTGACATTAGAGCTTTTGTATGGGTTTTAATCAATTTCCCCTACACCTCCTTTTTTTTTTACTGATCTATTTTAACAAAGTTTTAGATTTAACTTTTACTGTTAAAAAAGAGAAAAAATGAAACTGAATTTATCAGCGTTATATGTCGCAAATTGATTTCCCACCTGCTATTTATTACCCGTATACTTCAAATTTTAAACTCTTCCCATTGCAATGTGTTCTAGCGAAAATGTTCTTCTTTATGATAAAATAAAACAGATTTTCCATTCAAATAGAAAATTTTCGGCACTCTCAGAAAGGAAACCTTAGCTACACGACTGATATTTATTTCAAGCAGTTGCCAAATAGTACACGAAAATACAATTAATTAGCATTAATTATCCTTACAGCATAAGTACTGAATTAAAAAATATACACATTAACGATGATAATAATTATTATTATTTTTTTTTTGCTTTCAAATTTAAAACAATTTTAATGTTTTACATATTGTTAAAATACGTATCTTAAAGTGTTAATTACAAAAACTGAGATAAAATTAAATGATAGAAAAAATATATAAATATGAATTGAAAGAATGTATTGTTAACACATGAACTTATAACACCATGTTTATTTATAATACTACTTTAAAGCAGTTCAAGCTAATAGAATTTAAATCATGTAAAACACTACAAAATCAAAATTAATAGTATTTCAAAACTCTATACGAAAATGACATTTTTTACATCTTTACATTATATTTCAAATTAATAGTAGCATTTCAAAAGTCTATCCGAAAGTGACATATTTACATGTTTACATTATAAGTAATTTTGATTTTTAAAATATCGAAATAACTAGTCTACTAAGTCATCTTTTACAAGTATTAGGTATCAGTTTAATATATATATATATATATATTTTTTTTTCATTTTTTGAAAAGATGAAAAGAACATGAAAAGACTGTTTAGGGCAACAATTTGTTTTCATTTAAAGGATAAATAAAAGTATTTTTTAGAAAAGATTCAAGATTTTTAATATGAAGTGTGATCTCCACGAACAGCTAAGACTGCTGCACATCTGTTTTCCATGGATGCGATGAGGTTATCGATAAGAACTTTCGGGAATAGTGTTCCACTGCTCAAGAATTGCAATCTCCAATTCCCGGACAGTAAAAGGAGGATTCGGCTCGCAGAAATGCGTCGCCTGAGTATATCCCAAACATGCTCGATCGGATTTAGGTCAGAAGAGCATGCTGGTCATTCCATACGCTGTATTGTTTTAGCTTCAAGCATGTTTTCCACAAGACGAACTGTATGAAGTCTGGCATTATCATGCATGGAAAAAAAATCACTAATTTCTGCCACATAAAATACGACATGAGGTCTCAGTATCTCGTCTGTATAACTTCGGATCGTTAAATTGCCATTCCGAATTATATGCAGGACCGTACGTAAACCAATGCTGATTCCAGCCCATAGCATCAACCCACCTCGCCTGTAATGTGATCTTTCACGAACAAATGTGGGATTATTTTGAGTGCCTCTTTCTCTCCATGCCAAAACAAATCAGATGTAACATCGGGACTGAATCGGGACTCGTCTGTAAACAGAATTTGACTCCAACAACGTTGCCTCCAAACTCGATGTTCAGTTCAACAACTTATTTGGGCTGCACAGTGGCTTGAGTTGAACAGAATAAAGACCATTGGCTTACGTGTATAGATACCAACCTGATGAAGCCTATTTCGGACTGTTTGGCTGGATACTCATCATCCTGTGGCCAAGAGCAACTGTGTTTGCAGCTGAGTAGCATTGCCTGTTCCGTCTCGACGAGCTGTTAACAGGATATATGGGAACGTCCACTGTTACTCTTGTGACCGTCAGAGCAAATTTCCATATTTATTTCCAATTTTTTTATTCCAAAATATATTTAGGATAAATTTGATGCAACTACTTAAAAATACATGTACGCTACTTTCATAAACCATATACAATTTTTAACAAAAAGCAGTTTACTTACCTAGATAATAAATCAAAATTCTGTTACTCTTGTGACCACAAAAAAATGCAATTTTTAAAAATTGTGTTAGACTCAGAAATTCTGAGAATTATATGAGACTATAGAAATAAAATTTGTAGAATATAGCAGAGTAATTATATCTTTTTAAAAAGCATTAATCATTGAACTCATTTGATGACACATGAATTAGTTACATTTGATTATGCATATGTTTTTCTTGTGATGTTACTCTTCTGACATTTTGTCCATAATGTAATTTTAGCAAAAGTTCAGTTTAAATTCTAAATAAAATAATTAAAATAAGTTTAAAAAAATTATTTCCCATACAGAACAACTTTTAATGATGGTTTAATTTTAAAATACATAAAATAATGTAAAAAATTCTATTCTAAAATTAACAAACACTATAACCACATAGCTATCTCCCAGTTTCTACTACTTAACAGAATAAGCCATTGTCTTCATTTTCAATAATATCACTTGCAACTTCTCCTGTATCATGATTTACTTAATGAAACACAAATTCTTTGTACGAATCATGTTAGTGTAAGGTTTGTAGTAGATAGTGTCATTTTTCATGGTTTTAACAAATTGTATTTGTTGAATGCCCTTCGCTGTTGGTATTTTCTCCCAAAGTAATGGAATGTTATTGTTTTATTTCTTTTCACAAAATAGGCAGTATATCTTAAAATTGCTTTTTTAGCATGCACTTCATTCCATATATATCATTATACAACAACACAAAATAAATCTACAGTATTTATACCAGGAGTATTTGAAAAAAAAATGCCCAATTAAGCTAATTGAGAAAGTAGTCCGATTCATTGCAGGCATATTTGCATAGTTACATTTTCGTTTAAATTGTAAAACCCAACCGTCATATAAAAAAGTAAAACAAGTACATTTTTGGAAAATACAAATTTCCTTAAAGATGCAATGTTGAAATTTTACATACGAAAGCATTTACAAAAATTTGATTATGAGTTACACTGTCTAAAATAATAGCATAAGATTTTACTTTATTGGGATCATACTAAATAAAAAGCTGAAAGCACAGTCGATTGTGGATTTGAACAGTAATGTAGTATTTCATACCAAAATTTCGTCTTGGCATGAAAATAAAACAATTTCCAGAAAATTCACTGGCATAACTATTCTTTGAGAAATGGTTATTTTTTTGGAATTACGAAAATAATCCCTTGTACAAGATTCAATAAATTTGTGCCACAGAAATGGATTTGGTTGCTTTCGAAAAATTTTTAAAAAATCAAAAATGGTTTCTTTGTTACTTTTCAAAACGTTTATAAACGTTTTGAAAAAGTAACAGCATTGAGAAGATGTTGATAAACGTTTTCTAAATAGCAAAACATCTATCAACGCTTTGCTATTTACAATAACATATAAGAAGTTCTGTATTATGGACTTTCGTTTCAAATACTTCTTCCATGTTATATCCGCAAATTAGACACTCTGAATTCCTAAATTCTAATTATCATGTATCTCGGCAGACAAAGTCATTAAATCCATCACAGGAATGTTTAAAGCGGGAAATACACCAGTTACTACTTTATGAATTGCTTGAATATTTTCGTGACAGCAACAAATGGAGATATTCTGATGAGTCATTTTCTATTGTTTTATGAAACTAGGCTTTAAATCTGCAAAGGAATCTCCAGTTTTTCAATTTAGGAAAGCTTCTTTAAACAGAAAACGTATTCTCTCATTAAACGTCCCCTACAATTGACGAAATTATGTGACATTTTTTACGCTTAACTAACGTAGATTTAGATGAAGAATGACTTATTAAATCTTCATCGACAAAAAATTCTCCAAAGCTGTGGAGTTAGATTTTTTTCCGTTACAGTAACTGAGGTTAGTTAGTTCTCTACTTTATCCTTTTCTTAACATTTCCATTTTCTTGCTGAAGCTTTTGCTGGTTCTAAGACATTTTTTCACCTTATCGTAATATATTTTGTTTTGTTTCTTTCTCACAACAGAATATTAAATTTCATTCTTATTTTTTCTGTATAATGCTTGGCGCTAAGCAGAATTTTCCCTGCTCTTTAAAACAATGTCGTGTATAAGACGAAATATTAAAATCTTTCCTTTAAAATATACTATCAGAATCCGTTCCATAAGAGTTACTATAAGAACCTCTGTAGGTTATACAGCGGAATTTAGTAAATGAAGCTTTACAAAGCCTATAAAATATCTAATGAAAGACCATGTGCTTTAAACCAAGAGAAATCATACAAAAATGACACGAGTTGAGTTGTTTTATTATATCTTTAATTACTTGTCCTGAACATTTTATAATCTTAAGTAATACCAAAAATGAATAAAAATAAATCCACCCATTAAAATACACTAATAAAGATAATTTATCTTCCTTAAAATTTACAAAATAACCTTAGTTATAGCTAAAACTATTTCAAGAACTGCGCTAATAATAGAGAAAAAAAAACAAAGCTTTAATAGACCAGGCAATATGGAATTTTACCTAGCAAAATTAATTGTAGTTCTGTAAATCGGCTTACTTTATGTTTTTTGGGTCGCTGAATCCGAATTTGCAACTTCCCACCAAAATTTCCCCCGGCAACCCTCCCAATTTTGGTAAAAAGACCCCGCAAAAAGGTTTTTATTAAAAAAATGAATTTTTTAAATTGTTTTAGGGGAAAAGTATCTAGAAATTCAGAAAGTATACAAAATTTGCATCCAGTTAGATATATGGCATTATGACTTAGGATGAAGGGGAAGAAGCGATCAGCCTCGGAACATGCGCGCGGTGCTGCGTGGACTAAGTTGCGCAATTCCACTTAACCACTCGCACGTTTACATTCGCCCTCCCATCTCCCCTCCGATCTTTCCTTATAAGGTTTACTTTAAGTTTTTTGGGTCGCTGAATCCGAATTTTTAACTTACCCCCAAAATTCCCCCCAACCGAAAACCCTCCAAAATAGTTGTTATTACTTATAGAATTTCAATTTTTCTTCATTTAAATAAGCGAAAACATATAAGTTTTAATTCTGATCCAGCATTTTTAAAAATATCAATTTATAAAAAAATTAAAAATATTTAACCAAAAATTAAAATAAAATTGTTGCAACTTAAAAAAATGATATTTTCAAAAGTAAATATTTTTTTTTTCAAATATGTTAAATCAAAATTAAAGTAAAACATTTGAAAAAGATATGTTCCAAGTTTGAACCGTTTATCTTTAACGGTTCTCGAGTTATAAGAATTTAAATACGTGAAATGGTGAAAAAACCTATCATGAAGAAAAACGCATTTATACAAAAAGTCGTTTCCATGACAACCATTGCTTGAAAACTAGATTTTGAAAACAAACCAATTTTTTTTTTCTCTAACTCTGTTGTATATTTAAATGCCATTTTAAGCAGAAAAAAACAGAGAAAATTTTAATGAAATAAAATGTTTTTGCAAAATTTGAAGATTTTTGTGTCCCGGACCCACTTAAGTGATCGTACCTACGTTAAAAATTAAAAATACGCCTTCGGCAGTTGCCATTTTTGTATCAGCGCTCAGGCCTAAATGGTTTAAGCGCTCCATCGTTCATGTTTAAGGCACCTCATTTCGGTACTCATATTAAGATTTCAAGTTGTGAATTACGTGTCAATTCATAATTTCGCGCATGAAGGTCTCGCTGACAAACCTTGACTTTAAGGAAGTTAAAATAAACATTCGTATGAAACCTGCACATATTAACGTATGAAATAAAGATCTATGAGAAAGATACTTTTAAAATATTTCGACGTTAAAAATGGCGTTGGTTTGACTTTAAAATGTATTATTTATTTATATATATATATATTTTTTTAAATATCATCTGAAAGTTGTGTATAATTTTGTTGATTTGATAACTTTTGATGAGTGCTATATCTTTTATTCTCCAGAGAAAAAAATTATGTACTTTCGTCTAGAATGTGTTGAATAATTAAATTTTACCTTTAAAGCGTTTAACTTTTTTTTTAATGAAATTTTGCAGAGAAATGTTGAACATATAAACATCTGGTCATATTTTGGAGGTAGTGTCAAGAACGATGTCTGAACATAAATGTTTAATTATCGTAATTTTTATAGTCATAATTCCGAAATTGCTCAGAACCACTCGGCTTAACTGCCCAATGAAAAATTGCAGACATCTCCTCTAATAAATGCTTTCCTTATGTATGTATACATTTTCAGATTATTCTTTAATGTTATTCTTGCAAATATATTTCTTATTTATATTTAGGAATATCTGTGATACTGCTTATGTAATGAGGTGCTAATGATAAAAGTTTAGAATTTTAAAAAAAAAATGCTTTCTGAAGCACTTTTATGTTTATCAAATATGTTTATTTTTATTTTATTTTTTTCTTTGAACAGACCTCTTTTGAATTTACAATATTTGTATGCGCACTTAATATAGCAGAAACTATTCGAATTTCGATTATTACAGATATTATGTAAATAAGCATAACATGTTGATGTTAGAATAAATGTATTTAAATTTTTAACTTCAGCACACACACACATATATATATATATATGATTATTTTAACTTTTTTTTTAAATCAAAATCTGACAAAACTTCACTGAACGATTCTATGTCTAGACAGTTATGTTTAATTTGTTTTTCAGCCACTAATCGGATTATATCTAAAAAATGCATACGTGTTTTGAAAAAAAAAATCTTTAGATAACGAATGAATATATAGTTTTTAAATAATCCCATTTAAATATTTTAAAACATCATTATAATCACATCTCTTTTCATTTTTAAGACATTTCTTAAAGATCTTTTTTCTTTAATATTTTTGCTATTTCCAGAACTTGTCATCTATACCATATATAAAAGAGAAAAAAATAATAAAAATTATATTAAAATATATATAAATATGATTCTTATTAAAATATTTTTTTTTAAATCCAAATTTTGAGAAATGTTTAAACAATTAATTAATTGTAAATACACCAGTAGCCGAAAATGGGCAATAAATTTGAAAAATCTCGATTTTTAAAGTTTAATAGCTCATAACGTTCATCATAAATTTTAAAACGGTGTCATGAAATTATGTATGAAAAGAATAGTAATTTAATCTAGAAAATAGTTAACAAACATTTTTCCTTAGTTGACCACAAAAAATATCAATTGATATAAGGTATGGAAAATTCAAAAGTTCTTACAATAGTCGAATGCGATTAATTTGAATTTTTTTTTTCATACATGATCACATGGAACTGTACTATGTCAAAAAAGAAAAACTTAGAAATTGTGAAAACAATCAAGTAAGAACTCTTTACTTTGTGTTTCAAGAATCTCATTTATGTATTTTTCGCAAAAATTTCCATCTTAAGAGAACTCAGGATTATTAAAGCTTTAAATGTTTTGAAATTTATTTTTTTTATGTTAAACGTCTATATTTTCAAAACATTTTGGTTTTATTTTCTCCTTGAAATTCCCATTAGAAGAATTATACCCGCTCTATAGCTAAAGCGGCGTTTCCGAAACATTCGTCATTTTTCTGCAAATGACTTTTTGGGCATTATGCGCAGAATATCTCAAAAACGTCTGAACATTTGTTTCATGAAATTTTCATAAATTATGTTTGATGTTAGTCTATATAAACTGAACATAAAATTTTATCTTTATTGATCCAAAAAAAAATTTTAATTGGTTATACTGATGAAATTTTCGAAACATTGTATTAGCTCATTACAACTTTCTATTAAAAATATTAAAATGATTTAAATACAAATTTATTTAGGTTCAAGGCAATTATTATAATCTGAAATATAGTTAGGCACAAAAACGTCCATTCTAGTTGCAAAATTTCTTTTCTAATCGTGCACGTAAGCTGTTATTCCGATTTTCTGCTCAAAAAATATCTGACAGGTTGGAGCCCTATATAAATACTAATTCTGCATCTTACAATTTTTAAATAGAAAAAACGAAATAACATACTTATATCTTTTAATACCAACAAAAACTGTGTTTTTAAATCATATACATTTTAAGATACTAAATGTTGAAAATTGTCTTTTTTTCTCATTTGTTCCGGATTTAAGTGTACTGCGGCTCCTTAAACAAATTGCGTTTCGAAATTTGTTCTTATTAAAAACCGAATCATAACATGTACTGTATGTTTCATGGTAGGTGTCATGCAATCCGAATGCAAATCTTTTCAGGTTTCACTATTTACATATTTTATGCCATGGATATGAAACATTGAAATTTTTGTTTCATAATTTCAAATTAACTGGCTAGAATAGTTATTTTGTCCTCAAGTATTGCTGTAAAGTGTAGCACCATCAAAATTTCATCGACTGATAAATACGAATAGCTTTTGCTGGAATCCTAGCAATTTAACACAAACTCCTTAAAAGAGGATATCAAAATAATAGAAATATTTTTATTACAATACTGAAACAGAACGTTTCATATCGGAATCGATCAAGTGATCTACAGAATATTGCATAGTTGAAGTTTTTATATTAACTTCAGTATATCACAGCGTGGGTGAAATCACATTTTCTTTAAGGGAACAGTGGGTCTTCAGTGTCATTTCATTTGAATTTTAACTTGAACATTTCTATCCAGTTAGCATCAGAACTTGTCAAGATCCTTACAGTTTCGAGTATTTTGAGCTCTACTGCAGTTGACATCATAACTCAGGCTTACGCATTACCAACGTTCACAACATTCAAGTAAAAAAATGTAATTTTGCAGAAATCTAACACAAGTTTTATCGTATATTGCTGATTGTATTCCTCTAATCTAATATATATAAGTGAAAATTGTTCTGTCTGTCTGTCTGTAATGCTATAAAAATCCACAGTTTGTAAGCCAGAATTGTGAAATGTTATGTGCATGTTTATTAAAACGCAGCCGAGGCAACTAAAGCAATCCGGAATCGAAAAAATTTATAGTTAACTTTTAATTAATAAAAAACCACCAATTTAACAGCAATTTCCTAGCAAATTTAAACATTTTTCGTTATAGCAGCTGCCAACAATTAATAATTCACAATAAAATCATTTTTTCTTTTATATTCAAACCGTAATTGCGCTAGTTTTTTAACCAATATGAGATATATTACGTAGGCCACGTTGCAATACTAAAAACTGTAGCGGGTATTACGATAATTCTTTTACCTCAAATGCAATGCATATTAAGTACGCCACGCTGGAATATTAAAAGCTCCAGCGGGTATTACGATAATTCTTTTACCTAACATGCCAATAATTAAACATATATATATTACGTACGCTACGCTGCAATAATAAGAATCTTTAGTGGGTATTACGATAATTATTTTACCTCACATGCAAATAATTAGAGATTAATTAATTGCGCTTAATTATTACATTTAAAAAAAAATAAAGGCAAGCATTTTATCACAAACATCAACAAAACTTTTTATTCTATTTATTCCCTTATTTCAAAGGTATCGTTTTATGGTCTGCTGCCATAGTAACATGACAAATTAAATTTCATTAAAAAGTGCGCAGTTGTAGAAAAATATTTTACGAAATCGAATAGTTATTTTTAATTTTGCTTTTAGAATTAAATTCATAAACTCCCGTGCATAGAACGGGTTAAACAGCAAGTTTTTAATAATTATCCTAAAGTTTACATTATATTCATTATTAAATTGTCTTTACACTGTCCTATTTTTTGAACGTCATGGTTTGTAATTCCACAACAGCTAACATTATTATAATATTTCGTTAAAAATGAAATAAACCGATTCCAAAAGTAATGGTATCAAAATGATGGTGTTAGTCCAACTTAGAACATAGGCTATATCTTATGTCCGTGCCACTGGCCAAAAGGGGGTGCAGGAGCAAAAAACGTTCTAAAAATGCATTTTTTGCGTTACTGGATGGCCTAGAAACATGAAATTTGGAATATTAGTTACTTATACGATATAAATTATATCTAAGAACAGTTCTTAAACAATTCGAAATTAAAAAGGGGTGAAAATGCACAAAAAGCGTTCTAAAAAACGTTCTAAATAGTAGTTTCTACATAATCTCAGGAAATACCAAACCAATTTAAAAAATATTGGTGTCAAAATGATGGTGACGACGCTTGCTCCAAAATAGGCTATATATTATGTCGGTGCCACTACCAAAAAAGGGTTGCAGGAGCAAAAAACGTTCTAAAAATTCAATTTATGCGTTACTGAAGGACTTAGAAATATGAAATTTGAAATATTAGCTACTTATACGATATAAATTATGTTTAAGAACTGTTCTTAAACAATTCGAAATTAAAAAGGGGTGAAAATGCACAAAAAGCGTTCTAAAAAACGTTCTAAATGGTAGTTTCTACATAATCTCAGGAAATACCAAACCGATTTAAAAAATATTGGTGTCAAAATGATGGTGACGACGCTTGCTCTAAGATAGACTATATTTTATGTCGGTGCCACTACCCCAAAGGGGGTGCAGGAGCAAAAAACATTCTAAAAATGCGATTTTTGCGTTACTGGATGACCTAGAAACATGAAATTTGGAATATTAGTTACTTATGTAATATAAATTATGTCTAAGAACAGTTCTTAAACAATTCGAAATTAAAAAGGGGTGAAAATGCACAAAAAGCGTTCTAAAAAACGTTCTAAATGGTAGTTTCTACATAATCTCAGGAAATACCAAACCGATTTAAAAAATATTGGTGTCAAAATGATGGTGACGACGCTTGCTCTAAGATAGACTATATTTTATGTTGGTGCCACTACCCCAAAGGGGTTGCAGGAGCAAAAAACGTTCTAAAATGCGATTTATGTGTTACTGAAGGGCCTAGAAATATGAAATTTGAAATATTAGCTACTTATTAGATATAAAGGATTTCTAAGAACAGTTCTTAAACAATTCGAAATTTAAAAGGTGTGAAAATGCACAAAAAGCGTTCTAAAAAACGTTCTAAATGGTAGTTTCTACATAATCTCAGGAAACACCAAACCGATTTAAAAAATATTGGTGTCAAAATGATGGTGACAACGCTTGCTCTAAAATAGGCTATATATTATGTCGGTGCCACTACCAAAAAGGGGGTGCATTAGCAAAAAACGTTTTAAAATTTCGATTTATGCGTTACTGAAGGACCTAGAAATATGAAATTTGAAATATTAGCTACTTATTAGATATAAAGGATTTCTAAGAACAATTCGAAATTTAAAAGGGGTGAAAATGTGCGAAAAGCGTTCTAAAAAACGTTCTACATGACGGTTTCCACAATATACCGGAAATACCAAACCGATTTAAAAAATAAAGACGTCAAAATCATGGTGACAACCCTTGCTCCAACATAGGCTATGTTTTATGTCGGTGCCACTACCCCAAAGGGGGTGCAGGAGAAAAACGTTCTAAACTGCGGTTTTTGCGTTACGGAAGGGCCTAGAATTGTGAAATTTGGAATGGTAGTTAGTTATAAGATATCAATGATCTCTAAGGACATTTCCTAAAAAAAATTTGAAATTTAAAAGGGGGGTCAAAATGTGCAAAAAGGGTTGTAAAAAACGTTCTAAATTGCGATTTCTATGCAATCTCAGGAAGCACTGAACAGATTTCAAATATACTGGTGTAAAAATGATGGTTGACAGATCTTCTTCCAAGATAGGCTATATTTTATATCTGTTTCCACTACCCCAGATGAGATGCAGGAGCAAAATGCGCGAAAAGCGTTCTAAAAACGTTCTAAATGCCGATTTGTCAGCAATATCTCAGGAAGAATCAAACTTATTTCAAAAGTAATGGTAGGAAATTCATGCTGATAGCCTCTGCTCTAACGTAGACGCTATTTTATGTCGGTATCACTATCACCTAGATGTTGCAGGAGGAAAAAAGCATTCTAAGTTTCGATTTTTGTGATCAGTAGGGGCTAGCAACTTAAAATTAGGCAAGGTACATATTTATTAGATATAAATGATCTTTAAGAACAGTTTCGAAAAAAATAGAAATTTAAAAGGGGCTGAAAATGCGCGAAAAAGCGTTCTAAAAACGTTCTAAATTGCGATTTCAACTCAATCTCAGAAATACCAAAGCTATTTCAAATGTAATGGTTGCAACTCAATGGTGACGGTCCCTGCTACAACATAGGTTATATTTTATATTGTTGTCACTACCATCTGAGGGTTGCAAAAGCAAAACATGTTCTAATTTGCGTTTTTTGCACAAATGAGGGGTCTAACCCTTTGAAGTATGGCATGGTTTTTAATTACAAGATGCAACTGCTTTCTAAGAGCAGTCGAAAGAAAATTCTAAATTTAAAAAGATGAAGTGAGTGAAAAGCGTTATAAATTACGATTTTTAAGCAAACTTATAAATAACCAAACCAATTAAAAAAATAATGATGACAAATTTTGGTGATAGAACCTGCTCAAACATAAGGTACATTTTATGTCTGTTTCACTACCATCAGAGGGTTGCAGGAGCTAAAAACTTCCTAAATTGCGATTTCTGTGATACTGAAGAGGATAGAAACTTTAAATGTGGCATGGTAGTTACTTATAAAATATAAATGCCCTCGAAGGACTGTCGAAAATAAATTCGAATTAAAAAGGGGTGAAGCGAGGAGGAGGTGCGAAACGCATTCTAAAAAAGCCCTAAATTACGATTTCTATGCAATTTCAGGGAATATAAACCGATTATAAAAGTAATAGTTGCGAATCAATGGTAACAGTCTCTGATCTGACACAGGCTATATTTTATGCCGATGATTCTACCACCTGGGGTTCACAGGAACAACAAACGCTCTAAAAAAGGCCTTTAAAAGCTTTCTGAATTACGTTTCTGTGGAATATTAGGGAAAAAAATCCGATTTCAAAATTAATGTTGGCAAATTAATGGCGTCAGTTCCTAAATCAACGTATCCCTTTATGTTGAGAGAGGTGGTAGGACTTGGAATTTGACATGATAGTTAATTCTAAGATGTAAGATGGTTTCTAAAAAATACAAAACTTCAAATGAATACTGAAATGAGCGTATTAATTGAGCATAAAAGTTTCAAAATATTTTCTAAATTATCTTTTATTTAGTTTTAATTCGTTTATTAATTTAAGTCTCATTTATGCCTAATGTAGTGTAATAATGATGTTTAATCAAACTGTGTTTTAAATAGTAATTTTTGAATTATTCCTAAAAGTAATAAGTACCTTTTAATAAAATAAAATATTACCTTTTAATAAAATGAAAATTTAGTTAGTACCTTTTAATAAAAATTAGACATATAATACCACTTGGCATATTTCAAATATTACGCGAGCAAAGCCGCGGAGTTTGCTAGTAATATTATAAATGTCATTGTGTGTCCGAATGTTTGAATGAGGTCAACATCAAAGCGGATGAATTAATGCTTTTGTATCTTTGCATATAGATGGATTATGAAACGGAAAAGAACATAGGCTATGTTTTATTTATTTTGACCAAATATTTTTCTTAATAATTCAAAATTTCCTACTTTTTCATACAGAATCAATTGACATTTTTCTGATAAAATTTGACCATTTTTCTTTCCCGTTGCCAAGAAAATTAAACTATGGAATTATAATTTCTCCTCGGCAATTAATTTTTAATTGAACAATTTCTATTTGAAAACTGAGAAAAAAAGAAAAAAATAATTATGACATCATATTTGGAAGGAAAAAATGAAGTATTTTTTATTATATATAAGTATCGGGCTTATAATATATATATTATTATATTATCGGGCTTATAATATTATATATATTATAAGCCCAGGGGTTTTCTGTCAAAATGGCGATATAATTAGAAGGAAAAAGAATGAACGAGAATTATATATTAATAAAATGTTTCAATTGAAAAAATATGACTTCATACTTGAAATAAAAAAGGTATTTTCAAGTATTCGTTAAAAATACAAGGAGCATGAATATCAATAGCTAATGAAAATAGATAAAAAATGACGTCATATTTTAAACGAATGAGAATTTTTTTTGCTAATATTGATTAATAAGTTTGAATATAAGTTACATACAAATGAGAGTTTCCATTCAAAATTCACGTTATGATTATCAGTAGAGGAATTTTTTTGTGGAAAAAATCTGATTAATGTATTTTTTGACGCTATTTTCTCTTTAAAATTAAAACGAATTTAATTTCAATTTGTATAAATTGTACAAAAACATGATTAAAGTAAATTTTCCTAAAACTAAAAACATATTTTCACGCATTGAAGCTTTATGAATGAATTTATTCCACAGAAGAAAAAATCGTCTGTCAACATATTGACATTTACAACCAAGGATGTAAATTAAACTTCCATACATTTAAGTGGAAAGTTATTACCCCTACGAATTGAATTTAAAAAAATCATATACTATTTTATTTAATTAATATAATTTTAACAGATGGCAGTAAAAAAATAGCACAAAGGCGTAAAAGTTTTTATCGGGTAAAAATGATTTTAACGGGAAATATTTTTTTTTTCATGTAAAGCATTCATATTAATCAGAAAACATTAATATATAATCGTTTTAATTTCGTCAAAGTGGTGTAACATTCATTTCACAAGCTTCAAAATTAAAAATGAAATCTTAAAATGAAAATATAAATTTCAGAAATACTATTTTGCGTCAAAAATCGCATTATTTCAAAATGTAACTTTAGCTTAAATTTTAAATACATTGACTTATCTTACAATCCAATTATATTACAATCTTACTTGAAATTTAGCATTTAGTAAAAATAAATTTCAATATTTTTTCTAAATGTACATGTACAATAATATTGGTTTCATTAAGCGATTTCATGTTATAATTAAGTTAAAATGCATAGTTTTACATGATTCATGAAGTAAAAGAATAATATATATATTTTTATCTCGACAAGTATTATTCCGTACGAAAAACTAAGCAGGTGACATTGTTATATTTTAAATCATTAACCAGTTTTCTTTCAGAAAATAGTAGCATTTTATAGCACTTATACAAAATAGTTTGGTTTCCACAGAATTTACCTTTCGCAAATTCATTTTTAACATCCTTTTACCTTAAAATTTCCCAGAAATTCGATGTAAGAAAGTTTAGCAAGTAATTTTAATTAGGTATTAGGATTCACTCATGACATCATTTACATGTAAAGAAGAGGTGAAATCGCTAATTAAGCAATAAATTTGCCTTTCACCTCACATCCCTCTAATTTTTAAAGGCGCCATGATTACCGAAAAGCGAAAGAGAAGGGAAATTTTCTTTCGATTTTAAAATATCTAAATCTATAGTTAAAAATATATGAAACACAATCTCTGTCCCCCATTGGAGCACAATATACTACAAATAGTCCTACAAATAGCCCAGCTTCCGTAATCGAAAATTAGAACACAACAATCGATATGAAAATATTTAGCTGTAACAGGGCTGCTTTTTCCATAAATAGATTTCTTCCGCAATTGAAAGAAATAAGCAACTCAATTGCTTTAATAATAAGTATTTAGGCTCAAGAGTCTTCGGAGCGTGATAAATATTTTGATATTATTGGTAGATCTACGGCTATTCAAAATGTGGTACCATGAAATAAAAATGTAATAAATATTTGAAAGTTAAAGATATTTCTCGTACTTTTATTATTCATTTTTTACTTTTGATGCTTCAGCAAGTCTGATTTTTTTTTTTTTTTTTTTTTTTTTTTTTTTTTTTTTTTTTTTTACCATTTATCTTTTTTTTCTTTTCCAAGATGTGATTTTTTGGAATAGAAACATAATATTGTATGTTTATTTTTCGATTATTCTAATCAGTTCAAAGGCACGTCTAAAGTGATCTGTTAATAATCACTATTTATTAATGCATTTCTTTAAATAATATTCTTAATCACGAAAACATAAATCAATATCCATGAACGGAATAAGTATAAAATATAATAAATATAAATAATAAAATAGAATAACAGAGATGTAAATTTATTCTTCATTAAATTGTAGAAAATAGTATGAAATTTCAAGCTCACGAAAGAAATTTAAATGATCCTATATATATAAACAAAAATAAGAAAATTGGGATCATTAGAAGTGTTTCTACTATAATATATGATAAAATGTTAATTGCATATGCTATTAATTATCAAAATTTTTTGCTTAATTGATGAAGTTAGTCTTCTTTAAATGTTAAGTGAACGAAGTCACGGGTAACAGCTAGTCTAATATAAAACAATTCATTTATATGTTGCTTATAGTATTAAAATAAATTGCAGACTTATAAAACATCAAACTTTATTATTTTCCAAAAGTTTTCAACCATTTTGGCTTCAATAGCTTTGTTTAACGATATAAGAATAATTTACTGCAATTAATCTTTATAATAAATTAGCATATGCATTTCATTTTATTATACATAATTTTAATGTCAAAACCATGTCAGTTTTCTAGGAGATAATTGTGGGAATTAAAAAAGCGTCTATCTCATACTGGTGGTTAAAAGAAACTGTTTTATAAATATATGTCATTTTCTTAAACTTAGATCAGAAACTATAATAACTTTTGATAGATTAGAAATTGGCACAGGTTTGAAATGTGATCATCTTCCTTAATTTACTTATGCTGAATTCTATTTTTCTATTTATACTTATATTAAAATAATTATTTTATTTCAAAATCTCGTTACATTAAAATTTTGCATATTGGATTTTTTTATTTTTCACAACAAGATGCGGAGAAGAATATATATATTTAAAAATGTAGACATATTTTTAAACACTTTCAATCTCAAAATCATAAGCAAAAGTTTCTTCATGTTAAAAATACCTTACTCGTGAAAATACATAGCATATGCATACAGCAATGGATAGAAGTTTGGATTATGGAATCACATGCCTAACTGACTATACATGAAAAGACACATATTTCAAAGTCCTTAGTTGTTAAGTTCACAACAGCCACCTTTATAAGAGTAGTTCATTGAAAATGAAATACGAAGCATTCAGTCACAGTCTTATGTAAATATTTCTTAATAAATCCAATAAATAGAAAACAAGTTGGAAATTGCACATCAAACGTGGCAAATGAGGTGCGTTCGTACTATAACTAGTTTTATAAGCATTTTTGCACCGCAAATTGTACTGAATGTATATTATAGTGCACTTAATAAGAGCACACCAATTTCATTCTGTTGGAAAGGCTGAAACATGATTAAAATGCACTTTAATGTATATATATATATATATATATTTCATTGGCCGTAATGTAACGAAAAGGTATTGTCTGTCCCTATAATTAAACTATGCATCCAATTTTCATAAAATGTGAAATGACTCGACAAAATTTTGCAACAATTATATATTTAAAATATCAGACTATTCGGCTGGGTAATTTTTGCTGTGTTATATGTGGACGGACAGAGAGACAAACATACGGACGGACCGAAGTACAACTATAGGTGCTACGTATTTATATAATTACAATCTCACCTAACAAGTATCCAGAACTTTTTTGAAAGATTTCCTTCAAAACTATAAAAAATCGAAGTAAATGGATTTAAAAATAATCTCTTTCTTTCAGCCATTTTTTTACAGACTTTCAGCGGAGAGTGGTATACAAATCCTTTTCATGCAGAGTGGTCACAAAAAAATTTAAATACTTTAATATTTTAGCTGTTAGAAATTAGACACTTTCAACATATTACTTAACCACCATTTCCCAATACATCAAAACCCGCATCCACCTCTCATGGACCCAGCGGCAGAGGAAGATCTTTCCCCCCCTCCCCCTAATATCTTTTAAAGAAATAAAATCAGCACTTAATGAGCAAAATAATTTAAAAGCCCCTGGATTTGATAAAATTGATGCATTTATTATTAAAAACATATACAATAATTTTAAACATCTAATACGTGACTTATATAACAAATGTCTTACTCTTAACTACTTTCCTAAATCATGGAAAATAGCAAATGTGATCTTCTTCGCAAAACGTAATAAAAATCCACGCCAACCTTCCTCCTATAGACCCATTTGTCTCCTTCCCATGCTGGGAAAAATCTATGAGAGGATCCTAAAACGAAGAATTAATCACTACTTAGAAAAAATAAATGTTCTTCACGGGGCCCAGTATGGCTTCCGTGAGAACAGAAGCACAATTCAACTATTAAACAAATTAAAACATAAAGCAAAAACGTATCTTGAAAAATATAAGTACTGCAGCATTATCTCATTCGACATTGTAGGGGCGTTTGACAATATCGATTGGGTCACTTTGGGTCAACAAATTAACGAATTACCAATTCCCCAATATTTAAAATGTATCCTTCTTAGCTTTTTATCCGAACGAGAACTAATAACAAATTATTTATCAAATAACATTAAAAGACCAACTTATCAAGGCTGTCCACAGGGGTCGTGCCTTGGGCCGCTTCTGTGGCTAATCATAGCAAATATAATCTTAATAAACTTTTACAGTAAATTCGAAGACCTGTATGTTTTTTGCGATGACTTCAATATGGTTGTCAAAGCGAGGAGCAGACTCATCTTAGAGACCGAAACCAACCAAAAAATAAAACTTTTTTATAATATTTGCAATAACTTAAATTTACAGATTTCAAAGGAAAAAACGACTTTTATTATGTTGGGGAAAAACACTTTGGATAAACGTCCACCAACCTTTAAATTGGGTAACTATACCATCAAGCCATTAAAGGAAATAAAAATTTTAGGGATAATATTCCAGAGTACTTTAAAATGGGACAAGCACATAACTAGCATAAAAAACAAAATTTTACAGCTAACCTCATCCATTAAACGGGTCTTCTCGGCTACTTGGGGGGTGGACAGAGGCTATCTTAGAACCTGGTACATAACAGTACTAGAAAAAATTATAGATTATGGTTCGGAGGTGTGGTTTGGAGACCTCAGGATAAAAGATAAACGCGCTCTCCAATCCATCCAAAGAACTTGTCTCACGTCAATAACCAAAACATATAAAAATGTTGCAACACATACGTTACAGGTCCTATTAGGAATACCACCAATCTTAATAACACTGGAATATAAAAATCTAAAATACAATATTTTACACAATAAAAACTTATTACTTAAAGAACCCAAACCAATATGTAAAGATGATATAGAAAATAAAATCCTAAAATATGAAATAAATCCGGAAATTCATTTAAATAACTTAATAGTTACAGACAAAATTATCACAAAAACTAATCTTATTTCGATTTACACAGGTGGTTCTAAGGTGGACTCTGGCACAGCATATGCAATGGTAGCCTACAATCATAACATTAAAATTTATGAAAAAACAGTCAAACTGAGAGCAGAAAATTCAATCTTTCAGGCGGAGCTGCACGCAATAATTTCGGCAATTAATTGGGCCATTAACTCCCCTTATACAAAATTCCAAATATTAAGTGACAGTCAATCTACTATTAAAGCCTTAGACAATTTATTTCCAACTAACCCTTCAATTTATTACATCCATAATTTAATTAAACAAAATCAAAATAAAATTTTTTACATTACTTGGATAAAAGGCCACATTGGCATAGCGGGTAATGAACTGGCGGATGAGCTGGCGAATGATGCCGCCCAGTACTGCGACCTACCAGTGGATCGAGGAGTTAAATTGCCTCGGTCCTATCTTATAAAATGTATTCGAACCCAATTACTGGACAGGTGGCAGTACAACTGGGATCACTCAGGGGGTGGCAGATATACGCACGGGCTGGTACCAAAAGTTCAGAACCAAATAATTTCAAAAGATAAAGTATCTATTTACTTTTTAACAGGCCGCGGCAGCTTCCCGTCTTTCCTTTATAATACCGGCAAAAAAGATGACGACCTTTGTAAATGTGGTGGTCGAGGAGACCCGATGCATTACATTTTCGGCAACTGCAAATTCATGAAGTTTAAATTTCACAGAACAGAAACGACAATCCTTCAGGACATCCTAAAAATAATTAATGACCCGGCACAACTTAAAAAACTTTATGCTAACTACGATATTCTCAATAGCCATTATTATTTTATTCAATATAAATACATTCAATAATTACCTCTTCTGATTGCCTGTGGTGGACATGTCATGGGTCCACGTGGTGTATGGAAGGGTATTTTCGAGATTGTTTTATTTTTTAAGAACTTAAATACCACTAGAAATATTGTAAATATGTATAAATATTTTTGTTTAAAAGGGTGAAAAAAAAGGGAAAAAAATATTACTTATCAAATGTAAAGAAGAATGTAAATACTTAAAAATTTTTTCAAATAGTACGTAAATTCCAAAACATATAAATCATAATCGTAATATATTTCTAGGCTCGCCCTGAAACAATAGGGTAGCCAATTGTGATTGGTAAAGAATCGCCATCTTAAATAATAATAAATTTTCACAGGCGGTCCGGGGACACGGCACTTGCCTCTTGTGCTCTCTTCGGCGTGTCAGGCGGGTCGTTCTGAAGTCTTCTTTCCCGGAGACCGGGGTTCTGGGCTTGTTTCCGCAGGTAGTAAAACTTTTCCCTGCCCTGGGCTTGGGGGTTACACCTAACCATAAGCCAAAAGCGGGTTCCCAGGGTGGGTGCTTACTTACTTACTTACTTCAACTTTATAAAATAAAATGAAGCAAATGCGTTTAAAATTACTTTAATTTATTTGTACTTTTTTTTAAACTTACTTTCAATAAAAAAAAGTTATGCGAATAAGGTTGCCTCCAGAAAACTGACACACGGCATAATATTTTAATTTTTCGAAATACAAGGGAATGCATGGGGACATTTCTATGTGATTATTGACATTCGCTATCTGTATTTAATTGCAATTCTGTGGATATATAAGCATTTATTTAAATTTTACCTTATTGTCTTACCTGTCCAAAATAAAATTGAAAATATAATCAAACATTATGAAAATTGCTATCAGATTATCAATGATATATTTTGAACTTGCACAATCCAGTTACCTTTAAATTCCCAATGTTAAGAAAAAACTTCATCAGTATAAATAAAAATAGAAATATTTGATAATATCGAAACATTATTTAATTTATTGCCATAAATAATCCGGGTTGAATTGACTTTCATTATCTATCACTATCGCAGGTAAAAGTAGCTATTAAAATTTTGAATAACAAAGATAAAATTTCCGTAATCGTCACACCAGACGAATATAATCTCATGCAATTATTTCATTAAAGTAATCCAGGCAATCAACGAGAAAGATTAGGTGTAGAGGGTATATTTCTCTTAATTAAACAAATTATTATCATAAGGAAAGTGACATTTTATTTTGGACAGACTAATCCCTGTGTAATTAAAGGAAAGCCAATCGATGATGATAAATTGCTCATATTTAAATTTCTGAAACACATATAGTTAAACTGTAATCTGAGAATGAACGTTGAATTTGTTAAACAAATTAGAAATGTTGAAGACAAAAAATACAAAATTTTGGAATGACTAAAGTTACAATTATTTTAGTAGAATTTTTTTTAACAATTGGGCGATATAAATGGCATCTATAAAATATATTTACAATTTCAAGATTTATTACAAATTCAAAGAAATACATACATGTATTGAAAGTTATATAATATTATGCAAACAAATTGAAGCTCTTTTTGCATCAATTAAGGTGCCTTGTAAATTTTAAATTCATTGACAATCAACAAAAAAATTCGATGTTCAGTTAGTGTTTATGCATAAACTTTTTTTGTATAAACATGAAATTTTAGCTATTGTTTAAACAGATTGTGTTTTTCGCCCGACTGCCAAGAAGGGTTATGTGTTTGACGCGTATCTCGGTATGTGAGTTTCTTTATACCCTCGAAACATCCCAACGTCTGGATTGATTTTAATGAATGTAGTCTCTATCGATTCGTCTTAATCGTCTAATGGTTATAGGCTACGTTTTGTTTTTATAAATTGAAAAAAGGCGGCCGTAAAATACAAAATGGCAGTAGAGACGAAAGAAAAATTACGCACCATATTGAGTGGCATACCATTGGAAAGGTCATTCAAAATGAAGACGATGTTTCATTGACTATTTTACAGTCAGAAGCTCCATTTGAATATTACACAACCTGTAATTTGTGTAGGTAGGACCTCTAGATTTACTGCAACTGTAACCTTCATAGACATCTATAAGACTTATCAAACAGTTTTAATAGGAACTAACAATCAAACACTACTTAAAAGTCATCAATACAATAAAAAAAAAAGTATGCAATATAAAAAAATAGTTTCACATTGATGAGAAATAATTAATTAATTCGCTTTTTACGCAGTCGGGTTTTTTTATTTTTTAAATTTAATTTTTACTTGATAATATATTATCATTAGAAACAGACTAGTATTCCACTAAATTTGTGAGCTGTTCAAATTCATATAGCTCTTCTTTTTACTCAGTAAGTCGTAGAGCCCATGGTATCTTTAGAAAGTATGAATAGAATACACTGAATATCAACACAAATAATAATTTTATAAATGGTCTACACTTAGGTGAATATTATTTCATTAACCATGTAAAATAATATATTTTGTAAAACAAAGTCAAAATTTTACATTTGATAATGAATAAAATATGTTATGCCTAAACAATTATCCCTGTAAATGATTAAAAGTAAATCATTTACTTAAATGTAGATCTAAATTTCGTGTTTATACCTAAGAATGCTTTAATGATTGCAAATATTTTTTTTTTTTTTTTTTTTTTTTTTTTTTTTGATCTTGCTCAGGTTCAAAAGCTAAAAGACCCCATAATAAGTCTTTATAAGTGCACCATTGTCTGCTCAAAGTCCTCTAAGGCGATAATCGTCGGAGTTTTCCTGTGACACTATTTTCCATCTATTCTTTGTTTTATCAAATACTGAGCCGGTATCCAAGAATTTTTTCTGTAAATCGATTTCTCAATGACACAATTATTTCATGGTGAACGGATGATTATTATATAAAAGAAGTAAAGTACTAAAAATATTAATAGAAGAAAACGTCGACTATTATGGCCTTGACGTACTTCGTGAAACCAATGATCATATGAAAAGGTTTATTCAATCATTCAAAAGAAAACTTCAGTATAGATTACTAACTTGCTAAGCCACACGACGGAGCCCTGGTCCGTAATAATATTCTTAATCGAACTTGAAATTTGTACTGCAAAATCTCATAAAAATACACAATCTGAACCGAGCTAACCTCGAACCGGGTCCCCGCTACATACAGCATTTATAGCAGGCGTTTTGTGCACGCACTACAATATATCTCTCTATTAAAAAAAAAAAAAAAAGTAACTAACGCTGTCACCGCCGCCGCCACCGACTTTGTGACCGGAAGTTTTTCTTGGGTGGGGCTCGTGAGTGCTTAAGCCATTTGGTAGGCCTCCCCACCTAGCTGACCCGGAAGTTTTTCTTCGTTAATATTATGAAAAATATTGCATACAAAAATATGAAAATCGGTGGTATTATAGAGAGATGTTTGATAAACACGTTGATGCAGACAGTTTTCAAATCGAGGAATTATTTAAAGAAATATTTAATGCTAAATTTGGACAAAATCGTTCCATTAACAAAGTTTTATAGCAGCAAAAACTATACATGGAAATTTAATCATTTTTAGATCATATTATGCATTAGAATTTACCGGTGTCCAGACAGCATTTATTTCTTTAATTTTACTCATCTTTTGATGATTTATTTCTAGTTTAAATTCAAATTTTCAGCATTTCAAATGATATTTTTTACATATTTTAGAAAATGGAATTAATTTAAACTGTTACCAAAACTGTTACCAAAAGCGCAAACAATAATGTTTCAAATTAAAAATTCATTTATACGTGACTATTATAAACAGAAAATATAAAAAGCAGAAACTTATTGAAAATTACGTCATAAAAACTATATTTACACGTGAATTTTAAAAGAGAAAGAATATTGTAAAATAATAAATTCATTAACATGCGTTAGAAGGCTTAAATAGGATAAATTATGTCACATTTACGTCACACATTATTACGTAAAATGAACAAAAAATAATATTGCAAAACAGTTTAAATTTAAAATTGCGCGAGACATTTATTTGATATTTAGAGATGATCTTTTCGACTATTTTTGTTAGGATAGAGCAAATAATATTTCATTTCTATCAAAAGTATTTTCACGTGAATATTAAAAAGAGACAAAACAGTTTGGACAAAATTACGTCAGATTAAAAACGATTACATTTAAAATGTCTTATTTAAAAAACTTTCTTTTTGCTTTGTTAAAAAATACCGGGAGACAAAAACTCTGTTTACTTAATGCATTTTATATTAGCTTATTTTAAAATGTTCAACTGATTTTATTTAATAAAAGACGGAACAGCCACTGTATATTTTAATAGCAGCTGATTTGGCCTTAAAATTCCCCAATCAAAGAGAAATTAATAGAAACCCGTTTATAGGGAGATCGCCACTGTTTTTTTTTTTTTTTTTTATTATAATTCAATCTTCCGAAATATTTAAGCAGGTCAAATCAGCATGCTTTTAGAGTCTGCGGTGTCTGAACGGGGGTTGGCGAGTGTAACTCGTAGGGGGCGGAGCCCCCTAGTTGTAAAAAAAATATCGTATCGAACGATCGTCGAATCGGGTCTCCGCTGCCTGCAGCAGTGTTCACCGAGCGTGCTGCTCACGCACTGGAAAATCTTTAAAAAAAAAAATATATATATATATAAATAAATAAATAAAAAATAAATCTTAAAAACCTCCACCTCCCCTTAAATTTGATGCCTCCTAATTTTCAAAATCTTTATTATTATGAGTTTTAAACTATATGAAAGTTCCAAACCGATCGGTTCGTCAGTTTTCATAATTTTAACAAATTCGCGTTTTAACAATGCATTTCCTTTCCTTTTAAAAATCGAATTTTTTATAAAACAAAATCTTGCAGATCGAGTTTCATAAAATTTAGGTATTATTAAATACCGTTTAAAGATAGGGCTAGATGCATAACTTTAAAATCTCTAAACGGTGCATTAAAAAAATATATTGACGGTGTTAGAAATAATCCTAGTATACATATCATCTGCTACTGTCTTTTAAAATGAGAGTTTGGAAGGAATCATCCAATTAATGAAATAATAATCAATATCTGAGGTTGTGATTGAGAGACCGTGAATAAATTTACATATCTAAAATCAGCGGCAAATTCTACATCTGGATGCATAAAAATTAAAACTACCTATAAATTTAAGATTAAAAAAAGTATATATTCGTTCGAAAATGTCCACTACTGATAGGCGGTGGTTGTTTCCAGTGAGCACCTGTCCTCCATGACTGAGATTTCGAACCTTTCTTTTATAGGAAATAAAAAGATTTTTTATAAATGGATTTTTCGTGTTTTTTTTTTTTTTTTTTTTTTTTTTTTTTTTTTTTTTTTTTTTTTTTTTTTTTTTCACTCCCTGTTTCAGCATTGACATAATTTTTAAAGTTTCCGAATGAGGAATTTTTTTGCGCCTGGATGTCCAATTTTTGATATTTTAGGCCTAGTAGAATTTATGATACATAATTTTTTCTAAGCCAGTACATTTATCGCCCTAGCAGCTCGGTAATTCTATTAACCTTTCACCCTCTTTTCCCCTTTTCGAAGAAATATTCTGCGGTTTGATAAAAATATGTGCTTTTGTTGAATTATGAATACGTTTCAATTCTTTTAATTTTGGGTTTTTAATTAATTTTTCATCTGATTATTAGAAATTTAAATTTGTGAAACTCAGGGGCACCAGGAGAGGCCTTCGACAATCTGGCAAAAAAGGTCTGAGCCTCGTACATCCAGTATATTTTGTTAGCCATCGTACAAGGATACTTTTTGTTCTACATTCCATACATGCATCAGTTGATTTGTGTTTGTATTAAAGTCTTTAACTTATTTTAAAAAAAAAATCATCTTGTATTTTTCATGTATTTATACAGTATATTATAGTTACATCTTAATGTTTTAAGATTTAGTTAAGGGGGTCCGGGAAACAAAAATCTTAAAATTTTGCAAAAACTTTTTATTACATTATAAATTTCTCTGTTTTTTCCTGCTTAAAATGACATTTAAATCATGTTTCTATCTGAATTAGAACAAAAAATATTAATTATTTTGATTTGGTTTGTTTTCAAAATCTAGCTTTGAGGAAATGGCTGTCATGGAAACGGCTTCTTGTAAAAATCCGTTTTTCTTCACGATAGGTTTTTTCACCATTTCCCGTATTTAAATTCTTATAACTCGAGAACCGTAAGAGATAAACGGTTCAAACTTGGAACATATCTTTTTCAATTATTTTACTTTAACTTTGATTCAGCATATTTGAAAAAAATATTTACTTTTGAAAATATGATTTTTTTTAATGTTGCACCGCTTTTTTTTTATTTTTTTTATAAATTAATATTTTTAAAAATGCTGAATCAAATTTAAAACTTACTTATTTAAATGCTAAAAAAAATTGAAATTCTATAAATAATATTCAGAGTTTCCTGTATAAAATAAGTGAATGCAGATCCAATAAGATGGGAGAGGTTTATCTTGTTTGCGATATTCCAATAAGTTATACCAATAATACTCCAAGAGTATTGTAGTTATATCTACATTTAAATATAATAATTCACTGAATAGTATTATTTTTATTCCCACGAATTAATAAAAAGTTCTCATTTTCATAAAGTACCAGTTAATTATATGTTTATTAACAGCTATTTCAATAGTATTGGGAATAAAATTAATAAGAAATTCGAAGATCTTTAGAAAGTAATGGATGAATGATATTATGAACTTAAGATTAGCACATTTTTCTGGATGTCTTTCTTATACCGGGTGTCTTAAAACAGACTGATTTATTTTAAAATTTAATAACTCGCAAACGGTTGGTTGGTTGGTTGTATTTATGACGGCCAATTATCTGCACGAGGGATATAGGCCCAGGGGGGGGGGAGTGCCCTTCGTGGGGGTCTTTCTAAGGGAACCTAACACGTATTAACGCTTGGAAATCCAAGATTCGAAGAAAACCACGAAAACTCCGAAGGATTAGGCCGACGGGCGCGATTGGGATTGAACCCAGCACCTCCCGTCTACCAGATTCGAGAGCAGAACCTCTCAGCCACTGGTGGGGCAACTCGCAAACGGTGACAGATATTTAAAAAAGTTCTTGCAGGAGGATTATATATGATGTCAGACTTTTTTTTTATTACCGTGATTCTCAAATTTAGTTAAAATTACAAACAATAAATGGTACTGCAAGCAATAGGCGCTAAATTCAAGCTACATTTTTTGGCCTTTCACTTCTTCCACGCCAAAAAGGGAGATTAAAATGTATTCAGTGGGTCCCGAATCGGGACTTGATTTAGCACATATTGATCGCAGAGCCATCTACTGTTTATAATTCGAACTAAAATCGAGAATCACAGAAAAAAAACTCCTGACACCATACATAACGCTCGTGAAGAATTTTTTGTAATATCTATGATTGTTTGCATGTTATTGAATTTAAAAATCAGTCAGTCCTTTTTAGGACACCCGGTAGTTATGAATTTGCTGAAAGGTTAAAAAGCACTAATATACTTTCTATTTAAACTTATGATTTTGAAACTTTTTCACGAACATTCCTATGAATAAATTAAAGAAGGCACTCTTGAAAACAACCAAGGTGGTATTGAATGCTGAGTATTTTACTTCAATTTGTTTTTTAAATGGTAGCGGTTTTTTTAGCAATTAATTTATACGGTGTTTAAAATGCACCTGTAAATTAATGGTATTACGATGTGTAACTGTTGACAACAGGTCACCTTATTTATTTTATTATCAGTTTTAGTACCGTTTTATTAAATCTGCTGTTTGCTTAATAGATATATGTATATATAGAAATGTTTGTTTTAAATTTTAATGGGGATTTTACAGAAATTTCTCATGAAATCTATCTAGAATATTTGGTTAGAAGAAAAGAAATATAATAATTTGTTTACTAATAATCTTAATCTTAAAATTTTACTAGCAAATGCAGTACAGATTTCAAATTACGATAAACGGATTAGTCTTCTGTTTCAAGTTAATTAACTTGTTCACTGGTAATCTTGTATTCATAAACGCAACTATACAAACATCATATACTGGCAACTATAGTGTTTTTATAAAAATACCTGGTGATAAAAATCTGTTTTACGAATACTTGTTTTATTTTATTAGAAATCTTCATCATAAAAACAATATTTCTCTTAATTTTTTAAAGACATGTACAGTCTTTTTTTTTTTTTTTTTGACCGCTTCCATTAATGATTGTTTGCTTTTCTTCGACAGCAAATGACTCGTGTTACCTAAAGCCTATACGAGGATGGTTTTATGATGAAGCCTGCATTTTCTGGTAACAGGCTTGTAACGAATTTGCATTGCATTAGTTTCTGAAATGAATTCTGTGTGCTTATTTCTATTTTCACTTTTTCATGTGGTAATGTGACACAGTTGGTGTGAATGTTTTCACTGGACATCGATCTCGTTTGTAGCAGATTTCACTTACTTTGTTCCTTGTGCACCATTAATTTATTATTGTAGTGAAGGATCTTGTGGGGTTGTGCCTTGTATGTGGAGTTTTGTTGCTTATTTTAGTTACTTTTTTCCATGTGAAGCATTCGAAACTCAGCGTTCTGGCCTAAGCACACTTTCACAAGTATATATTACTTAAAATTAAACTTTTCTTTTGAATACACGACTGTTCAGACTTTAAAGTTCACAGACCACGAGGTCACAGACTGTTTTTATATTTTTCAGTGTTTTTATTACTGTAGTGTTTTAAATACATATTTTTTTTAAATATTTTGTGTTGTATTTGAGTGCAAATTTCGAACAAAATACAAAAACCATTGTTAAAATCGTACAATATATACCTTCTATATTCTTTCTATATACCTTCTCTAATATTAAAAAGGGAAATAATTAAGTCAGTATAACATAATCGAATTTTAGTCTATTTCATGGGCCAAAAACTCGACTTATAAATCCCGATCCTTTAAATCGACTATGGATTTCAGAGGGTTTCAGTAAGAAATGTTCATTCAATTTGACGAATAAATCGGCGAAATTCACATAATTGGATCTATCAATTGTGCACAAAGATCGTATTACAGAATATAACGCCGGCCGCGCAACACTAAAAAAAATTTCCCACTTTTTATCAGCTTCTGTAATGCTGTTAGCAGTGAAGAAGAAATGCAATCCCTATTAATACTCAGTGCTATTCATCTTCCCTACTAGAAACTTCGAGCTTACCGAATGACATCTTAAGAAATCTAAAGTAACAAAGCATGTTATATCACAATTCAGGAAAAGCGTCTGAGGACAATCAAAATAAATTATCAGGGCTTTTCCTCGTCGTCAATATCATATTTTGTGTTGGGGTCCGCAAAAGGAAGCAGAAGAATAATAACCAACATTTATTAAGGCACAGAAAAACACTTAAAACGGAACAACATACATCTAAAATGATCGAACAAAGAATGAAAATGAATGTTGAAGTCATAGTATGAGTCAAAATGAAAGTCATTCTTTCCTGACTTTGTAACACCCTTTTACGCCTGGTTAATGCAATTACAGTAATTTACAACAAAACTTTCACTTATTTTTTCTCAAAAACGTGCCTTAAAGTATATCTTAAAAGTTACATAGTCTATTTATAGTAAACATAATTTGATAATGGAAGACTTAACAAATATTGTGGAAATCTCATGTAAAATTAAAAAAAATATATTAAAAAAATCACCTAGTTTCATAGACGGAACTATTAGTTTAGTTAAATAGTGCTGTATTTGTCAGTGTCTAATACAAGCATTTGCTATAATTCTGTACAAAAAATCAAGATGAAAACGTTACAAAATACATGGAAAAATTCAAAAATGGATTTTTGTAATAGAAAAACTATAAAGAAAACAATAAATAAGGTAGTTGTACTCAATATGGACAGTGCTCTAATTATGGACATTCCTAATATCTTTGAAAGTAACAATTTTTATCGAGAGATGGCGCTAATCGTCTGTGAAGAAAAGCAATTGAAAAGATAATTAAGCCTGGGAAGTTTAGAAAAGCGCGGTGTTCGCCATTTCGAAGGAAACTTTTTGTTTCGTGGTGTGCTGATCGTAATTGCCGGTAAGTTTAAATTCTTATTAGATATGGTAAAATTACTTTAGATATTGAAAAGTGCAGTGTTTTAGAAAGCTGATAAAATATATTTTCGATTGTTATTGCATATATTGTTTTAAAATGCTTTCTTTGTTTATTTATTACAAGGTTTAGTAAAACTATGCCCGATTCCTAATATAGACCTTTATTCCTAATATATACCTTTTGTCCACATTGTAAATATTTTCAAGTGAATCTGCAGATTCACAAATTTGTAAAACATCTGAACAATCCTCCGAGAAACCTCCTCCAAGAAAAAATCTTCCAAAAAGCCCTGCAGAAAAATCAAAAGAAGCCTCCCCTCAGAAGGGTATCTGTTAGCGAAATCACAGGTACCAGCGGTATGACTTCCTCAACAAAGGAAAGCTGGTACTGCTTCTTATACACTATTAATGCTGTTGCAGAAATGCGGCTATGCATCACATGCCGCAGATATGTCGATGAGGACTGTGTGGGACTTACTGCCCATGATGAAGTTTTTATTCGTCCATCCTATGAGGACTGAGTAATAACAGATATAAATTCTGCAGACAGATGCAATAAAGCTAAGCAAAACCAACTATATTATTTCGTAATATTTTGTAGTAACTGTGGTGCTTTTCATGAGTCTTCCAAGAGCCACAATCGAAAATGACCACCCCCCCTTTCTAAAGTGCATCTTTTGAAGATATTTACTGTGCCCCCACCTCCCCCGCAATATTTTTAGATATATTTATTTTATCTCCTCTCCTCTAAAATCCCTTGGAAGAGTGGCTATTCCAAACACCCTGTGTAGCCGGTCAATAAGGAGCCACCTGTCCCTAATATGGACATGTATGTCCATAATAGGGACAGGTTGTTCTTATATGGACACTTGTAAAACATTTTTTGTTTTTATCATTAAAATTAAACGAGAATAATTACAAGGTCTCTAATTTTAATAATGATATCCAACAGTCCAGGGATAGTGGTCATATATTTCTGGAGTTCTATGACGTGTACCTGGGGGTGAAAAAAATCAATTTTTCATAGGGTGTTCATATTGGGTATATGTATCTTACTAATTGTTATCACTTACTTTGAGGTATACATATTACTGTTTTTTTCAAATTTCATTATTTTCGTGATACATAAAAAATAGTGATATTGTTGAGTTAATTTATTATAGGTGATACTTTAAAAAATAGCGATTATTGTCGTCTAAAATTATATCTGCCCCACATAAGGGGACAGTGGAGTTTAAAATCCTTAAAAATATTTTTTTCTTATTTTTGTAAATTTCACCTTAAATATTAATCAAGGGTACATTATGTATTATGGCATGCATTTATCACAAAAAAAAAAAAAAAAAAAAAAAAAAAAAAAAAAGGAATTTTACGCGTAGTCTTAGAAATCTCCGAAATGCCCCCTGCGTCTCCGATATCAATGAAAATCCCCAATATATTTTATAAAAGTTTGGTTTATATATATAAACCAGGGGCTCTGCCCCCTGCAAGCTACGCTCGCCAACCCCCGTTCAGACACCGCAGAATCTGAAAATCTAAAAATCTAATGGGTTTTAAAAATATTAGAGAAGATTAAATTATACTGAAAAAGCTGCGCAGATCTCCCTGTAAACGAGTTTTCATTCAATTCCCTTTGATTGCAAACATTTAACGGACAATCAGTTGCTGTTAAGACATACAATGGTTGTTTTCGTTTTTGTTTAAAGAGGATCAGTTAAACATTTGAAAAGAAGCTAAAATAAAATGAATTAAGTATTCAGAGTCTTTGTCAACCGATATTTTAAAACAATCTCTATAACAATAGCCTAAATCATGTGACTATCATCAACAGTTCCGGGCGGAACACTTTGCTTTTTATACTCTAGGTGCCATTTTGATACTTTAATGTTATCCAGGCACAGGTGATAAGTCGCCAAATATTATTCTATCCCCATCATTTCATCTATATTATAATAGTTCAAGTCATCAAATGCCATAAACAAATACGATCTCATCCCATTCGCCTTTCATATGAAAGTTTGGAACAAATGTCATATACGCGCGATTTTTTCCAACGCCAATTTGGGGAACGCATCAACAGCATAAACAACAACATCCGGCTTACCATATCAAGCAAAATAACGATACTTTGGCGCCAGTTAACTACCCGTTGCGTATATGACATTGGCGTCAGAAAAAAATCACGCCAATATGGGGCTGTATATGACATCTGTGCCGAAAGAAAAGAAGGCCGGGTGCAAATCTAGCCAATATCTTTTTTTCAACTCGCCAGTTAGCATTTTTTCTATTGTTCGAGTGGTAAATTAAAACATTGATTTGAAGTTGAAATTAAATGTCATGGTTTGTTACATAATTTAATATTTCGCCAGATGTCATATACGCACCGTATGTTTGGCATGATTTTTTTTTACGAAAATTTGTCGAAAGCCTCGTTTTCGAGTACCAGTTACATATGTATTTTTGGTACTACTTAGTTATCCCGTCGACAAAAAATCTATCGCGAACTAAAAGATTAAATGTCAACAATGCTTGATCGTAAATGTCACATTCACTTGACTTTTAGCAAGTTACACGTGTTTACGTCATCAAGTGATTTTTATTTCGACGTTTTATTTTTATATTTATTAATGTTATAATAATTTATTTGTTCTTTCGTTATTTAAAATAAAAATTTTTATCAATCTGTACAATTTGGCGAGTGGTTTGGCGATTTATATTATTTGCGAAATGTGGGTGACGGAATAACTACTACATTGTACCGTATTTTTTAATTATTTTCTATTATTTTCAAAAGGAAATAGCAAAAAAAATAATTAATTACTATAGAACAAAATAATTTATATAAATTTAAAAAAAGAAATAAAAGTAAATATACATTTATTATTAAATATACAACAATAGCCGGGCTACCATGTCTATCAAAATAATGTCATTTGTGTGCCAATTAGGTACCCCGGTACGTATATGACATCTGTGTCTAATATTTTGCTTTTCGTTTTGTTTTTTTAAAAAAGAAAGAAGTGAAAGCCATCAATTTAAATGTTTCATTTTTAAATGAAAGTTTTGTATTTAATAAAATGATAACGAAATACAAAAAAAGCATTGTTCTTAGCATATATTTAAAGGAGGCCCAACTGTCGCCAAATTAATTTAAAATAGTAACCTTTTCTGAATTATGAAAAAAAAATCTGTTATGATTAAAATTTGAGTTGCCATCATTAGAAAAAATGTATTTAAAATTAGAAAAAAAATTAATATTTCGAAAACTAATTCGAATTTAAAAATTCTAATACCAGTTTTGAAATCTGTGGATCAACACGGATTTTTGGTGTTAATTTTATCGCAAAGTATTCCATATTTTAGGAGAAATCGCCGTGAAACAAAATCAGTTGTTTAATCAGTCGATTCAAAGAATCGATACATTTCAGGCGTTTCATATATTCGTTTCATAAATTCGTTTCATTAGGATTTTATATGTATAGCGTAGATAAAATAGAACATCGAATTTTATATATGTGAATTTAAAGGGAAAAAAATTTCAAAATTTCAAAACTTTTCTAAAAAAAAAATTACCTTTAAATTCATATATATATAATTCGATGCTCTATTTTATTTCTATATGCAAACCAAACTTTTATTAAAATATTGGGGATTTTCATTGATATGAAACTCACAGGGGGCACTTCGAATATTTCTAAGAAAATTTTTAGTAAAATTCCATTTTTTTTTTCTCAAAAATATTTTTTTGTGATAAATGCATGCCATAATGCGTATAATGTACCCTTGAATAATATTTAAGATGAAATTTACAGAAAAAAAAAAAATGAAATTTTGAAAATTTTTCAAACTTTTTTCAAAAATTTTCAATTTTTTTTTTTGTAACCTTTAAATTCAAATATAGGAAATTCGATGCTCTATTTTATTTCTATATATAAACCAAAATTTTATAAAAAATATTGGGGATTTTTCATTATATTGAGGACGCAGGGGGAATTTCGAAGATTTCTAAGACGACGCGTAAAATTTCAGTTTTTTCTCAAAAGTATTTTTTTTTTTAATTTTTTTATCATAATGCATGCATGCCATAATGCATATAATGTACCCTTGAATAATATTTAAGGTGAAATTTACAAAAAAAAAAAAATAAAAAAAAATAAAAAAAAATAAAAAAAAAATTAAAAAAAATAAAGCATTTTATTCTCCTCTGCCCCCATAAAAGTAATTTGTTTTGAAGGTATGAATGTCTGGCATGAATGTCTCTTGATTTTACACTCATACATTAGGCTGCAAGAGGTGTCTCATATAAACATTTAAGGCAACAAGTATATCAATATTTTTGATTTCAGTAATCTGCAATTATTGGGTAAAAGTAGCATTAAAATTTGAAAAGCTTGAGCACCCTTTACTGTTTAGGTACAGTTTCTATTTTGCACATATCTATCCTTCTTTACTATTCCAGATCCTTTTCTAATTTTCGTACACTGATTTTTACGAAAATTGCATTTAAAAGTATGTTTTTTTTTTTTTTTTTTTTTTTTTTTTTTTTTGTATTGCAACATATAGCTAAATCTAATGAAACTATTTCAAACCATAGTATTGTTAAGTTTAAGTATACAAGGCATTCCTCCCATAGATTTTATCCTAGCAACAAATTTAATGCGCGATATGTAACTGTTATCCCTTTGTCCTTCAATGTATGTGTATTTTTTTTTTTTTTAAACCTTTGTGTGCCAAATTACAAATTGATGAAACTTTCATCTTCTAAAGAATTGTTCGTGATTTTTTTTAAACTACATTAGTAGATTTATACAATCATTTAATAATTTTTTTAATGATTTTACCAATTAAAATTGATTAGTTAAATTTTAATTTATGAGAATTTTGTGCAATATTTATAATTTCACTCAATTTTTTATTAAAAAAATTGTTTTAGTAATTTGTAGAATTAGAAATTATACAAATATAATATCCTTACAGTAAAAATATAGAAATATTTCCGAATTGAAACTTCCCCACCACCCACAATCGTTCAATGTCAAATAATCTGAAAAGACTCAAACGGAAAAAAAAACATCTTTTTAAAAAATATTTTTGTTTTATGCAACCAATAATGCTTTTAGAACAAGTTAAAGTAAAAGATCTATAACTCATTCTAAACTATATTATTACTAATTGATGCATTACAGGATTTTTATAACAAGTTATTTTAATGGTACGTTAATGTACCGTCGGGCATAAAGCGTTAAATTAAACTTCGAAATAAAATTCTGTTAAACAAAATTAGTATTTTTAAAACAAACATTTAGCACTGAAAAATATTAGAAATAAACGTAAAATGCAACTAAAGTATAGTGCTTTGATACAAATAATGCAAGATACTGAACATATTATACCACCACAATACTCAATGATAAATATAAAATAATAAAGTTACTATTTTTTCCCATATTATTGCAGGATATGACAACTTGTTTTTCACACTTAATGTACTGCATTATGAATTCATGAAAATTTTATCTTCTAAAGCATTTTTCGTAAATATTTGAAACTACATTAGAAGATTTACAAAGTCATTTAATAAATTGTAGAAGGATTTTAGATGAATTTGAGGATTTAGAAGGATTAATTAAATTTGAATTTATAGGAATTTTGTGCAATATTTATAATGCCACTCAAATCTTTTATTTAAAATATCTTTCTTTGTATTTTGTAGAATTAGGAAATGTACAAATATAATGTCCTTACAATAGAAATATAAAAATATTTCCAAATTGAAAAATCCTTTCCCGCCCCCCAGAATGCCATGGAAGCCGGAAAGATGCAAATGCTTAACGTTGCATCCTTTTAAATATATCCTTTGGTAAATAATCCTTTTAAAAAATATTTTTGTTTTGTGTAAACTATAATGGTTTTGGAACAAGATAAAGTAAAGCATCTATAATTCATTCTAAACAGTATTACTACTAATCGTTGTATTAAATGAATTTTATTACAAGTTACAGTAAAACCTCTCTAAATCGACCACATTCCTTTCCAATAAAAATTGGTCGCTCCGAGAGGTGGCCTCTTAATGGAAGTCAGGTTTAAATATAGATTTTAGTTGTTGAAAAAGGGTAACAATTAATGTTACTAAAATTTATTTTTCTCATTAGGAAAAAAATATAAAAATTTAAGTATCAAAATAAAAGTTAATTGCATAAGTTAATTACTGCAGAGTTTAAAAAATGAATACGTGGACGTTTGCTTTGATTTTATGGTTTTATCTTTTATAAGTTTTATTTCCAAGAACTTTCGAAGTTCAGTAATTAAATGCTTTTATTCTTTTTTGTTGGGCGGGAACAAATAATAGCGTTTTCATTAATTTATCCATTTCTTTGAGAGTTTCCTGACAGAGTAGTGCAGGGGACGTTAAAGATCGCCATTCTTAATTTGTCATCAGAGTTAAATTCATTGCCTGAAAAGGTACAAAGGGGTTTAAGCATTTAAAAGTTATCGGAATTAAAAAAATCTAAACTTAGTTTAGAAGTTAGATGAATAATGCGCTCTCCGGAATTATTTTTCAAATAAAACCTTCTTCAAGAGACCAGGAAAAAACGGAATTTGTTTCATTTTCTACAAAGAAATTGGTCGCTCATGGGGGGTATTCAACTGGGTTGGTCTCTAAATGGGGGTAAAATTAGAATTGAATCTATGGGAATAAATTTCGTTCTATGATAAAATGGTCGTTCAGGGAGGTGTTCGCTTAATAGAGCGGATCGCACAGGGAGGTTTCGCTATATTTTATTGGTACTTATAAGTACTGTCAGTAGAAAAAGGGATGAAAGGAGCCTTGTTTAAATAGTAGTATTTTGTTAAATGCTAGCAAGTGTGTCTGAAAGCATACAAATTTTTACAAGTGCGATTATATCTCCATGAATCTGAGTTTCAGTTTTATTTTACGCGGTTATAGAGTATAGTTTCATTCTGGTAAGTATTTTATTATTTCAATAAAGAAAGTTTAGTAGCAATGGATTCTCGTTAAGTAATATTGAGTTGAACATTTTAAACCATTCAGGATATCTATTCTGCTAGTTATTCAGCAACCTTCTACCTCACGTCAGTTTAGTTCAAGTTAGTAAATTTACATTTAGTTAATTTTTATTGTTAGTTTGATCTAAATTCGAGCATCGTAATTAAATTCTACCCACTCCATCATTTATTGTTTTCTAAAACACTTGTTCGTTTTACATTAAAATGTTGTTCAAGATACTGCCACAATCTATATGTACTATAATAAAATTAATATTTTAAAAGTAGTTACTTCCAGTTATCTAAATATACTCTTGTGAAGCAAATCTGTGTAGGCTGATCTAAAATCGAGTAAAAAATTAAACAGTTTTACTTTTTTTATTTTTTACCGTGTTACATTCCATCAATCATATCGATTGTACAGAATATTAGTCTTACAAAATAAATCATTAAATGATACATATCTTAAGGCAATCAGTTTTTGGAAAAAATGTAAATTTTAGTGGTATCAATTTTGATTCATCAATACAGAATGATAACTGTCGTGGTTATAAAAATAGTGGGTTTATTACCTTTACAAAAACTAAACTACTTAGTATTAAAATTCATGAATGATTTATGAAAGATGTTTTGTAGGATGCCTAACTTCATTTTCTTCATCACGGGATCTGATATCTTATATATAAAATATTTCCAGAACAAATATCCAGACTGACACCAAAATCTTCATGTACATTTCCGAAGTACGTTTGGTTCTCGTTTTATTAACTACGAAGGTGTAAAAGGTTAAGTTCAAAATCGGAGAATTATGGTTTTCATTTTTTGCATTTTTTATTAGTCCTTTTGTTTCTGGTTCATGTAGCCTACACAAGGTTTTACCCTATTATATGGCAACGTAATCCACTGAAAACAGAGCATATGGCCGCGATATAGCATCTTTATTGAAAAAAAAGTCTTTATGCATACTCGTACTTTTCTGAGTACTACTATTTACGAAATGTAATAATCTTCTTACACCTTTAAAAATTTGCAGCAAACTGACTCATTCGCCTCATTTTAAAGATAACTGTTACTTGACCCTATTATGACGCGTATTTGACCATATTATGGACCATAGTATGGTCTACATATCGATATGTTACGGTTCTGCAACAGTTTCCTGTAAGAACGGCTAAATGACTGAACAGTTTGTTGCAAATCTTTAACAGTGTATATAATATCAGAATTTTGTTATAAAATAAGGTAATTATAGAATAATTGCAAATGGAGATCCTGAAAATTAAATACTTTTAACCGACTGGAATCACGTAATGTATTCATATTTATTTCCTATAAGAAATGAATTTTCTTTTTAGCTTTCGAATAATACTTCTGCGGAAGAATCTGATTGAAGTACTTTATAAACAAAATTTAATATTTTATTCATATGAAAAAGAAAAATAATTTATTTTAATGCACAGAATGGACGCTTTATATTAATTTCCTCATTTTACTCCTCCGGAGATTTTTAGAATGAAATAATTTTTAATGAGTATCTTTTTTCAATCATTACTTTCTTTGATAAAAACCACTTTACTCATTATTTAAATAACAAGCCTGATTGAATATAAAATATTCGGTTCGTAGTTATTATTATTAATGTATTAAACTTCAGTTTGCTCCAAGCTTCGTTTTAATTAAATAAAAACTGTTATTTATTAAGTTGGAAGTTCAATACATCATTTATTTTAAATTAGGTATACAGAAACTAAAATGTTCGACAAAGTAGAAGATTAATTGTGAATAAAGTGAATATAGTCAACTTGTTTTTGAGAATGTGATAAAATAAAATAAATTTACTTTTGAGCGAAGATTATTAAGAAAAAGCATTTTTTTATCTGTGTATTTAAAGGAATTTTGCCAAAATTTACAAATAATAATAATAATAATAATAATTTTTCACGTTTTTAGAAACCCTCTATATACTTCTGTTTGCCTTACAATCACTATCAGAAAAAAAAAATATATATATATATATATATTTTTTTCAAATTAAATTATTTATCATGCAGTGCCATCCCTTCAAATTAATTCAATATACAACCTGGTAACCAATAATTTATAAAAAAACATTGATTTAGATAGAATTATAAGTAGACCTGTACATTTAGCATTTTTTAAAAAATATTATTGCATAAGAATAGGACATTGTTATAGCTTTCATAATTCTCTAAATGTAATTTTTATTAAAATTAAAATTAATTGATGGTTAATTGATGTTTAATTGAGCAAAATTGATGTGTTTTGTCAAATGAAATTCAATTAAATTGAAAGCAGTTACTTTCGGAAGGTATTCCTATGTCGCTTCTACCGTTGTTTAAGAAAAATATTTTGAAACTGCGCGTTAGGTTTTAATTCGTGGTACCTTCCGTTCCTTTACTCGTGATCAATTTTCCTAAGTTTACACCAAAATTTACATCACGTACTTTTTCATAAGACAATTACACATGTTCGCACAAACACACTCACGCATGATATACATGTATATTTAATATATATATAGTGGTAGCCAAAGTTGCGGACATTTTTAGATAGCTTCTTCATCCGCCATCTTTTTTCAAAATTGCGGCCATTTGAATTTTGTGGACACTTTGGAAATTTTTAATTTTCCTAAATTTCTCTTTAAAATGACGTATCTTCTTTAATTACACTGTGTGATTCTGTAGAATTTCGTTTAACTTGTGCAAATGCCCGTCCTAGGACGGTGGGTAAAAATTTTGTTTTTCCCTTAAAATTTTAAAAACTGATAAACACACAATTAGCATTTACAATATTTCTGGGTAAACCAGGTTTTCCGGCTAATATACTATAACAAAATTAAGATTCCTTAATAAAACAAAAATTTAATAAATATGCAATAAAACTGCGTAAATAAAACAGTCTGCTGCAACTATTGAAATTATACTATTTTTTAATAACACTTTGAAATTGTATTTTTATCGTTTACCCCTCCTTCTTCCCTTCTCTAATTTTTTTTTTAAATCTGTATATTGATTAATAAATAGGTATCTCGGGTTGAACCCTATCCGAAAGAACGAAGAAGAAGCATTGTTAAAGTGTTCTTCACGCCTATTGGTGCTTTTCATCACTTTACGCGCGGCTGACGTCACGCAACAGGGGTGGGACAGCTTCAAGTGTTGTCATTTTTGTCGCCTCCTTTAATCTTCATACCTCCATGGTTTTCTTTTTTTCAATGAATCACAAAATCAATGACTCTCTACCACAGCTTCTTATTTACGTTTTAAGAACGAAGTGCGTTACGTTTGTTTTCTGAAATGGCTGCGTAAATCATTGAAATTTTGTTATTTTTTAATCTTTTATAGAAAATTATTTTGAACAGAAGGAATTTCAGGTAAAAAAGATTTGTATTTAGGCAGATATGTTTTCTCATATACATCTAAAATCAAAATTAAGGCTAACGTGGCTCCATCATATCGGACACTGGTAAGATTGATGGGTTCGCCCTAGATGAGATACACGGCCTTTTATTATATAGTGTTGTTTCTAACATTCTGTTTAAAACGATACATAAGAGTTTGCATTTTGTGAAACGTAACATTTTCTATAAGTATTCAATGTTAGAAAACATAAAAGAAATACAAAATTCAAATGGCCACCATTTTGAAATATGATGGCGGATGAAGTTGGCCAATATACTCGGTCGAGAGATTAGTATGCACTATGCATATTCGAGAGTTACAGCATAAAAAAATTCAGATATAAAAATTATTGCACAAATGACGCTAATAACAGCTCATGTCAAATGCAAGAAATGTATTTCATTACTACTTTAAAAATGCAAAAAAATACCATAACTCTGAAAAGAAGGTGTATATCAGCAACATTTAACGATAAAAATCTCAAAAACTTTCAAGAATACAAGTAAAAAAAAAAAAAAAAAAAAAAAAAACACAGGCAAAAAACAGTCTGCTCTTCATCAGTGGGATGACAGACAGACCTAACTCAAACCCCACTGTTAAAAGCTTGCAGGTTTCTGAACACACGTCCATCCTGTACTCAATACAAAAAAAACAAACTATTGGCATTTTAAAAACAAAACTCAAAAAGGCTAAAATAAACCAAATTTAAAATAAAAGTAATGTAAACAAAGCATAATTTAAAACACAAAAAAGAAAAAATTCTTTAATAAAATGGTTAAAAAAAATTATGAATTGTTTCTAAAAAAATAAAAATTTAAAAATATGAAATGAACAGAATGCGATCTAAATTACCATTAATTTGGAATTATTAGGTATAGCAACTTTAAATATTTCATAATGCTGCATTTCCTCCATAAAACGTGCAATTTAAATGCAACAAAACTGATAGATACCCACCTAGCATTAAATAAATTGTGTAAATATTGAATAAAGACCTGTATGAAACAGTAAGTAGGTTGCCCGAAAGTACTTGTTAAAGTGTTCCTTCTCTAGGCTTTTCTCTCTCTCTCCAAGGCCACTAACAGATAATTTAAATGTGATATGAATTTTTTTTCTGATTCATTTTTCTAGACATTTTGTCATAAGGTCATACTCTCAATTGTCATTAATAGATTTTTTATATATTAACTTATTCTGGTGAAATTTCATAATCGGGTACATTTTGGCGTATTTTAGCTTGCATGATTTGCTGAAAAAATATGTATCGATTTGTAGTTACATCAAAAGACACTTTGACAGCTCAAAGGTTATGCAGACGATATATTCAGATCTTGTGTCATACTTTATGTTGCAATCATTGCTGATTTCTTTTATTTAATACATGCTAAATACAGCTCAACTTGTGCAGAATATCTTTGAAAAAAAAGCAATACAGCGTATGTAGTGGCCAGCATACACTCAGTGTTTAAATCCGATCGAGCATATCTAAAACACACTCTAACGACGCATTGTATGCCACTATTGATGTGTTCGGTACTTTCATACTATATCGGATTTTGAAGAGAGAATTCCTTATCACTTATCGACAACCCCATTGCATCTGTGGAAAACAGATACTGTACAATATTAACCATTCCGGGAGAGCACACACCATATAAAGGCCATTCTTTTTAAACATCATATATTTGTCATTAAAATTACTGAAATTGGTGCGGAGCGTCTGATTGCGGCTCTTGACATAATTTTATACAGCTAAAATTTCGATATAAGATAATTTAGTGTTTCATTTTCTATTTTACTTTTAATATATTGCGTACTTTCAATTTTATATCCATGCATGGCTATATTGCATGGTTTGCTTTCCCATTTTTTTAAACAGTGTATACGAATTTATATGTAAAATGTTGTAATTCTAGGATTCGTTTATTTTCATCATTTCAATTTATCGCAGTATATGGACAATTAAACATAACATCTCATTTTCTTTGCTTCCACATGTTATTATTAAATCTATGTTCTATTCACTTTTATTTTTTTATAAATAAGGGTAACTTAACACATTTGTCCCTGAATTTTGGTTTTCTCATATGGTTTGGTAAAATCACTTTAAATATTGCAAAATGAACTAGAAAAATACTAAAAAAAAAAAAAAATACTCTTTTTTTTTATATAAAATGTAAAGAACTAATTATGAGTATTTCTAGTAGAATAATATGCGTAATTATGTGTTTTGTCTATATTTATATTTAAAAAGTTTTTAAGTTTTATATTATGTACTGTAATTAGTATTTCTATGAAATACAAAAAATATATATTTATTTATTTACAGAGACCAATTACGTTAAACTATTATTAATAATAAAATAAGAATAATCGTATTGTAGACTTAAAAACAATTTACTTCATAAATATCTTCAAAAGGAGATTACATAAATAACTGTCTCCTGAATGTCTAACAAAAATATGTGCCCATTAATGCCTAGAGCCCTATATTTTGGTCGTTACAAAAATGCCTAAAAATAGGCTTGAACATTTAATTTCGCAATTTAAAAAAATACAGATTTTAAAAAAGTCTACAAGCTAAGATTATGTCTTGCGTTTTTGGAACCTTGACAGAAAAAAAAATACAAATAAACTTACATTTCGCCATCTTGAAAAATAAAAAATTTATAAACACCGAAAAAAATCTTAATTTAAGCAAATAAATATCCACCTTATGCTGTAATCTCTTGGTTACAGATAAAGATATTTATGAATAATGGTTTCATACCATTTTCATGCTATAAGGGAGAAGAAAATTATACAAATTCATTAAAATTTGAAACGTCCCAAAAATGGGACGCCAGGCACAAATGGGTTAATTTTGTCTAATGTTAGTCATTTGTAATTTAAAATATAGGTTGTATAAGCATGCTAATATTTATTAAAACGTATAATTTAGTTAGCGTAGCATTACGCGTAAAATATTGGATTTTTCCTTCAACACCGACATGAGATTTATCGGAATGTAATATGGCGAGTAGCTACGGATATGTTGAAAGGAACTTTCTAAAAATGCTTATTTAGACTAATTTGGGGTGCAGTTGTTCCTTGTGTGAAATTTTTAAATCTGTATTAAATATTTTTTCCCGTTTCGATGTTGAAATTATCTGTAGTATTCATCGTCGTTACTCGTATAAAATACTCACATTTTTAACAAAAATTTGGTCTTATCGGGTGATGCGCACTATACACGGATTTTTACAATAACTTATATGAAATCACACATCCGTTCGCAAAGTCACTCACTACACTACGTGGATATCGCATTATAAAAGCAGCAACTAAAATAAGTGAAAACATATTTTCATTTCAATTTGTATATAATGATCAAATATACGAAAGCAATGTCCTGAGTCGATTTTAAAACGTATTTTGTAATTTGAGCATCTTATACTTTGCATATTTTTTATGGTATTTTAATAAGGAAGAGCTGTGCTGTAAGAAAGAGCTGTGCGAGAAAGAATATTAAAATTTGTTTTCGAGAAAATGAGATTGTGAGCCATGCTTTGTACATTAGTAGTATTTTTTCCAAAGTCCTGCATATTCTGCTGTTAAAATAGCGCTGTGCGCAACATAAAAGATACCGGGTGTCCCAAAAAGGACTGACTGATTTTAAAATTCAATAACTTGCAAACGGTGACAGATATTTAAAAAATTCTTGCAGGAGGTTTATGCATAAGGTCAAAAGTTTTATTACAGTGATTTTCAATTTTAGTTCGATTTACAAACAATAGATGGCGCTGTAAGCAATAGTCGCTAAATTCAGGCTCGATTTTTGGTACTTCGTGGCCCGGATAATACATTTCCATCTCCTTTTTCTGCATGGAACAAGATAAAGGACCAAAAATCGAGCCTGTATTTAGCGACTATTGCTTACAGCGCCATCTATTGTTTGTAAATCGAACTAAAATTGAAAATCACTGTAATAAAACTTTTGACCTTATGCATAAACCTCCTGCAAGAATTTTTTTAATATCTGTCATCGTTTGCAAGTTATTGAATTTTAAAATCAGTCAGTCCTTTTTGGGACACCCGGTATATAGTATATATATATATGTTACACTATTAGATCTAATTCCACGATTTTCTTATCTTATTCTAAATTACTACTTTACATTCACTAAATCCTTATCCTTAAATAATATCTATCGTTAACTCTGTTAAATTCCCTTTAATTTAATGTCTCACTTGTCTTAATAGCTTAAATATTACGCTTTTAGTATTCTTAAATTAAATGTTCCATTCCCGCGATTTTTTCTTTCAAGAATATTCTTTTAGCTTCCATTTTTACTTTCCCGCGCATTTCTGAGGTTATCCCTTTTCCCTTCAAATTCATCCGCGTGCTCTGTCCGCACACTTTATATGACGTGACTTTCTTAATTATTCATTGGTTGAGAGCGCGACCTACGTTATATTTGTATCCTTACACGTGAGGAACAAAAAGTTGATACTCGCTGTGTTTCAGCAGATTTTAGTAGATTTGAGTCGTATTTCCAGTTTTCATCCATCCCCTGGTCACTGTCCTGTTATTCGATTATCTGGAACTTTGTTTAAACCTAATTACTACTACGAAGCGATGGCTAATTGTCTTGGTGGAAACTGCGCTTTTTGCAAGATGTTCTAATAAAGTGCTTAGCTTATATTAAGAGTTCTTTCAATTTCTTCTGGGGAAACTTCACGGAACGATGTATTCCATTGTTTTCCCTCGACAACTGCATTTCAACAATTTGTTCTACTAATATATCAGATTCGAATTATCTTTTCTGACCACTTCTTTTACGCCATTATCGCTGGATGTGATCCACAACTACTATCGTGACAGCCAGTACGGCATTTTCAACGATAAAGCCAATCCAATGTTGCTAGAATGCAACACACACACACATATATATATTTATATGTACGTTCTTAATATTAAACAAAAGTTGTGCTTTAAACCAAAGTAAACGAGGTACAGAATTTTCAAAGAAAAACAACTCATATCTCATCTCTTTCTACTCTACGTTTTGATAACCCCCACAAACACATAATAAGCAGATTTTTACATACTGTATTCAATACATATTATTATATACATATACTCTATGCAATACATATTTTATATCTATTCAATACAATATTCAATTCATGGATGTTCTGTTCTGTATTCTTTTTTTTAATATCCATATTATCAGTGAATTCATATTTGAAGAAGAATTATATTATATTTACAATTTTATTTTCTTAATGAAAAGCTTTTAATTGCATTTTTTGTAGTTAGTAGAGGTTATATTATCTTATAACGAAGCACTTTTATAACTAAATTATTATAACTTGAACAATAAGATATTAGTTCGGTTGACATTTTGTTCTTTTATTTTCCTACACTCCAATAAAAATAGCATTATTTATACTATATGATACATTAATTGTCTTTTAATTCAAAAAGAAAATGCAAGCATCATTATAGTTTAAAAATTTAAGGTTATAAATTATTTTTATGTACATGAAAAAATAAGGTAATTAAAACAGACATGAAATCTCTCAATTATAAATAACGATTATATTTCCAAATCATAATCATACTTTACTGTAAAATTAAATTGCCTTTACATTGTTATTGAATTAATTGTAAAAATACAAGAGATTCTCTTTTATGAGAAACTATTAATTAAAGCTCTTTTTAAAATTTAATATATGGGGATGAAAAATTCAAATTTTACATATATTTCTTTATTTTAGTAAAGTAAAATAAATATTTAACTCTATATTTCTTATAGCTGTGTAAATAAATACATATTATCAACTAAATATTTATTAACGTAATACACAATGCTGTATAAAGTTATTAGAAAAGAAAAAGGAAACATAATATTATCTTATTGCTATAATCGTGATTTAAAATATAGTAATAAACTCATCGTTACATTTATTAAAAATTCAAAAAAAAAAAAAAAAAAAAAAAGAAATACGTAAATAAATATTTATGATACTAATTTCTTGATTATATGTGTATTTTTAATACCAGTATTTGTTTTGAATAAACATAATGGGGAACTGGGACACATTGATACTGTTTTTTCTAAGATTATTTTTGGTGCCCAGAAAACGAAAATTGCAAGTTCTTTTTCATGTGATATCAGCAAAACTAGTGCAGTGTGTTATTAACAGGCACAATCGTTGTTTTATGTAGTATTTCTGCATGTAATTAAAGAAAAAACGAAAAAAGTCATTTGTATTAATGTGCCCCATCCCCGGAGAAGATTGATGTACCTCATGGGTCACTTTGATACATCATGGGGCACTGTGATACGTTTGAGAAAAGTGGGAAAAAAATAACAGCAACTGAGTATTTTCCATAGAATATGAGTTAGAAAAACCTTTTATATTTATTTAAAGACATTGAAATTACCCACAATTATTTGTAAGGAATGTTAAAGCGATCAAAATCAAAATTAAATGTATAACGAATTGATGTTCTTGTTTTCCTAGTCTGGTTGTTGACTGTAGCAACTTTGTCATGTCTTGCACTGCAACACAACCATTATCTTCTTTCTTAAGAAAAATGAAAAAAATTACCAGGTTTACTGTTTATAAACCTGACGAGTAGATCACCATCATCAGTTTTTCCTTTAACCCTCTCGTTCCCACTATAGAAAATGTTCTATAAATTCCGTAGTTCAGAGAATCTGAATTCATAACAGAAAATTTCAATAATAAATTTCGCTTTATTTAAATACAGAATGTCTGTTATTAAATTAAGGAAATATTGCTATTTTAAATTTCTTGTGAGATTTTGGAATATCCGAATTAAAAAATCCACTAAATTCGAGACACTGTTGGTAGCATAATGATACCATGGGCATTAGAGGGTTAAGTTGGCCTACAAAGGGAACAACGGATCTCTTTTTTTCTAAACTGCACTATAACAAAGTCATCATGAACAATATTTTGGACCGAAGTATCTGCTTCTTCCATTGTAACGTCTTCCAAAGTATCTGCTTCTTCACCTAGGAGATCACTTAGATTCAAATCATCTGATGTAGAATCACATAACTGTACTAAGTATGTTTCAGATTCATCTGATGAATATAATTCCTGCACCTTTTTTCTCTTTGTCTGTCGCTTCAGAGGTTTGGTGTCTTCTATCCACAGCAGCATTTTTGCGTTTTTCAGTTCCTTGTCAATATTCCTTTGCTGTTCTGCAGCTTGTTTTTCTTCTTTAACTTTTTTCATGTCAAAAAGCCTTTTTTCCTATGGAGAATCAGTATAAATTCGAGATTTACCCACCATTACTGTCGTGCTTTCCTTTTGTTAGTTCTACTACCACTAGCTGTTGGGTAAGGTCATACATCTTCAGAAGTTACAGGCTTATTTGGCGGTAAATACCTGTTGAGAGGAATACTGAGAACCGTAATCCCTGACCCTTTCTTCATCATTTCTTGCTTTCATTTTCTCCAGACGATTTCTCTCTTGATAGTTTCCCTCTAAAGCAACTTTTTTATCTTTATACGTCATCCTCGTTCATTTCAGCTCTCTCTGTTTTTTTTTTGTTTTTTGTTTTTTTGTAAGAGCGAACAATAGTGGAAAACCTGGAATAATAAAAAATAAAAATCACTGTTTGCAATAATACTATTAAATTTTCTATTATACAATAATGGTGCCATTTCACTTCAATAAAATCTAATATTAGCAATTATTGGTGGGAAATGGTTGGATTAAGGAGTGTATTGTAAAAAATATAATAATAAAAAGTAATGAAAAAAGGAACTAAAAAAAGATATAGATTGTTTGCAGCTATCATGGGGCACATTGATACGCATCAATGTACCCCAACATATGCTGTATCAATGTGCCCCAATCAGCCATTTTGAATAATATGACTATCAAATCTAACACTTCATAATTTACCTAACAAAAAAGAATGAGGAACTGATAAAGAGTAGCTTTACTTACCAGGGAAGGTATTCTTTCATGAGGAAAATGCTGGAACAGCTGTATAATATCACTGTAATTGTACATCTCAAATTTATTTCTGACCTACAAAAACACTAAATCACCCGTCTCATTTCATCAAACTACTGAATCACGCCAAGACGTTCTGTTGGTAGTTGTGTGCACTAGCGCCATCTTATGGAGTTGTTGTGAAACTTCCCGTAATGGCCTTGTGAGCAGTAGAGGGGTGTATCAAGGTGCCCCATTTTCCCATATATGTATAAAGGAAAGTCATGAAGAAAATGCCTATGCATGTACGTGTGGAAAAAAATAAAATTGGAAATTCAGATATTTTAAATTATGGCTTCAAGAATACGATTAAGGACAATAGTCGAGATCCCAAAGTTATGTCTGTCTTGACAAAATTTGAAAAATATTTAATGGACTCATCATTTTTTTTCAAGACAAAATGATCTCCAGAGTGGAAAAACTTAAATGATGTTACAACGATATATATTACACAATCAATGGCGGCATACCAAATGGGAACACTTTATCCCCTACATGTGCTAAAAGCACATTGATGAAATTGTCAACTACTACCATTTACGGCTTTTTCTTTTTGTTACTGCGGTCACCATGACACGTTGATTTGCATTTTAATCTCATTGCATATTTGAAATAACACATATATACTTGTCAAACCACTAACTGTGTCTTATATAAAAAGCAATATTTAGAATGAAGTTATACTTTATTTTTATACTACGATACTTTTTTATAACAATTGCTCACATGCGATAAATGAACGTCTTTAAAGATGGGGAATTGAAACTTTTGTAATCTAACCAAAATATTTCTGTCCTTTCGATTATTTTTTTATTCGCACTGTTTTCATTTTATAGTTTTCTTTTAAGTTGCCGTTTTTGTGCTTTTATTACCCTTTAAACGCCAATTAGAGTCTTTGATTGTGAAGATAAATTTGCAATGAAAAATATGTATACACGTTACTATTTCGAAATTTCGATATTGTGTCAGAAACCGTAAAATTTCGGTTGTTGTTCTATACAGCCTTCTTGAACCCATACGTCAAACTGCATAAATCTCCTATTTTGTCCGTTTTCCTTAAAGTCCACGTTCGGTCGATATTCACATGCACAATTCATTTTTGGTCTAAATCAATATATTCTGCCCTTTGTTAAATATTGATATTATTCATTTTACATTTATTTATTTTCAGTTCATTAATTTGTTTCGACAACAATTAAAATTTTCTGTTAAAATTACTGCAGTGTTCCATTGTAGATATTCCTTTTAATTGTGATTTTTTTTTCAATATAAAAATTAAAATTTACATATATTGTCAAATTTTACATACCATTTATAATGGATTGTAATGGAAACAACAACAAAAAAAATATATTTCAAAAGTATGAACGTTTTCAAACTCTTTTAGTGTGTGAATAATAATTACAGTAGTGATTTGTTTATGTTTCTGAAATTCCAAAGCAAATTGTAGTTTTTCTATTAAAGTGGTAAAAAATATTTTCAATAAATGCCATTTTTTTAAACAATGTTTATTTTACATAAAAAAAAAAAAAACACAGTTAATTGACCGTTTATGTATTCATTAAAACCTCCATAACTGCTTTCAGTAGTAAGCACCCCACTTTGGCGGAGAAGGGGGAAGGAAGCGAAGGGGGGAGGCGGACTTGGGTCAGGAAGGGTGACTGCTCCGGTCGGTCACTTGGAGAGCGGGGAAGGGGGGTGGTCAAAGAGGGGGAGGAAGCGAAGGGGGGGATGCGGACTTCGGTCAGGAAGGGTGGCTGCTCTGCGGTCGGTCACTAGGAGCGGAGGGTTCCGGCCCAAGGGGCCCGGTTCAAATCAAACAATAAGAAAACCATTAATCATTCTCCCCCACCTCGCATCGGGAGAAAAACTAATCCTTTCTTTGAAATAGTGGATTTGCCTCGGGATGATCCATATAAGCATCCATTTTGTTGCCTGGATGGAGTGGAATTGGGTTTTTTAATTTATGTATCAGGTACACTTATGGGCACGCACATGTTCAAGAAATATGCTCCAATTCAGCTAATGTGTTAGTACTACGTATGCTTCTCTAATAAAAGGGACTCATTCTGTAATCTTTCTGAGAGAATTTTTTTTTCTTTTCTGATACTTTTTCTTTGTAAATAACTATATGCGTTAACTAAGTGCTATCTATTTTCATATGGTGACAAATTTCATAAATAAATGGTACACTATCAAGTAAATCTGAAGATATTAAAGTGCAGTCGAACAAAAGAAAGAAAGAAGGAAAGAGATACATTTTAATCACCCCATTGTACAATAAAAAAAAAAAAACGAATAGGCAGTTTTCTAGTTCCGATTCTTTAAACAACACCGACTTCATTGGTGTCAGATCTTTAATCATACAATAGTCAATTATTTGTTACTATATAAGCTTTTAAAAGCACAAAGGCTGTTTGCTCTTTTCCAAAATGCATTTCAGTTGAAAGTGGAATAATCTGGAAGCACTTTTAAGCAAATGTCAACTTCATGTCATTCATCGGATTGTTCCGACAACCTCTCAATGTGGCAAATATTGCTGTCGTTAGTTTATTGACACGCGATTAATAAATAGCAACTTATAAGCTTACAAAGGGTTTCAAATGCTTTTCTTGGAGAATATAGCAAAAACAAAATTTCACTTCCGGCTGTAAATTCTTAAATCTATAACCTAAATACCCCAAGAAAAAAAAAAGGCTAATTAAAAAAGCAATACATTTCTTTAAAATGTACTTCAAAACAGTAATGTGGCATGAATTGCCAAATATAATAAGGAAGGGTGAAACGAAGTTAATTTTCTCTCTATATACATGAAATATTTTTTAGATAAAAAAAATTGATTCAGTTGATTTTTGATTCAGTTATCTGTACATAAATTTACACACGTACAAATCTGTATAAATCATGTATTCTTCTACATTAACAACATTCATTTGTCACGTATTTTTTAGTCACCGTAAGTACGTCTTTAAAAAACTAAAAATATGCGATTTTTTTTTTCAATGCAGATGCAATCTTCTGTTAAGCATGCGATAATAAAACATATATATTGATTAAGCACGTTTTAGTCGAATATAGTTTAATTGAATATTCTGTATCATATAAATATATCAAACTGTAATGCTAAAATAATCTGTATCATATAAATATAACATAAACTATAACGCTAAAGTTTTATTATTTTCATAATAATGCAGTACTTAGCATTATATGCTAAATAATTAGTATGAAAATAATTAAGAGCACAAGCGAAAACTGATAAAAGTGAAAACGAAGCATTTTTTTCAAACTCAGTTTAGAACTTAAAATTTTGAAACGAAAAAACTCATAGATTAAATCAACAATTCAGTGTGTAAACCAAACATTTCAACTAGAGATCGACCGAAAATTCGGTTTCGTTCTCGTTTTTGGCTCAAAATTGGAGTTTCGTTTTCGGCGAAAATGTTGCCAAAAATTCGGCCTCACCGAAACTCGTCCGAAATTATTTTTATTCCAAAAAGTCTCGTTTCTTCCTTTGGAAATTTTTAATATAACTCATTGATTTGAGCTGTATCGGCTCAAATGAGACACTCTTTATTTATTGCTGTGTATTTCACTGTTTATAATTATCAGTCATGACTGACTCAACATGTGAAATAAATTATAAAGCAAGTAATACATGCATGACTAAACTTTGAAGACGCTTTTCACAAGCTCATTAAAAGCTGCAGACTTAACAGTAATAGATTTGAAACCGCAGAAGTGTTTCGAATACCCGTTGAATATAGTATAACGGAATAATATTACTTTATTACAGTATAACAGATTATCATTTACAAAAATCTTTGTAAAAGGTAAATCGAGGTATGTATACCTAAAACATTTTTTAATTAGATGAAATTCATATAGTTAGAGACTGATTTAATTATATTTTATTTTATATGAAAATAAAAAGTTTTGGCCAGAGGCACAGAGAGCCAACTATGGCCACACGTATAATAATTACACGTATAATACACTTAAAAGTTAACACTTTCAAAACACTAAATCAAATTCTAAAAGTCTAAAACTTACAAGTTTCAGCTACCCTGTGGCCATCATCAGGGTCTTACTTCAGTTAAAAAGAGAAAAATACTTATTAGTTTGTAGAATTCAAAAGTTTACTTTTGAAACTTGTAGGTTTTAGACTTTTAGAATTGTATTTAATGTTTTGAAAGTGTTAACTTTTAAGTGTATTATACGTCTTTTAATAAATCTTTTTAATTATATTTGTGCGTTAATTTCAAAACATAATAATCCTTCAATTTATTTAATTACACATATAATTAATCAATAATTATGTATGCATTAATTACTTTAAAAAAAATAGGACATTTTCGTTTTCGGCCGAAAATAGTAAGATTACCAAAGTTCGGTTTCAGTTTTTGTTTCGGTCTTAAAAACTCGTTTCGGTCAATCCTTAATTTCAACTAATATGTATAAAATTCAAATTGTATACTTGCTGAGACAGTCATAAATACGTTTTTATTATTAACAACACAAAACTGGCAAGCGCGTTTTTATAAAAAAAAAAAAAAATTACGAAATCTAATAGCGTTTTTCTTTTTCTTATAAAGGCAAACAAAGTGACAGAAAAGGGTGTCACAGTTGGCGATTTGAACGGAAGTTACCAAAAAAGTTGTTATAAGAGAGTAAACACCTGTAACTCGATTAAGTATATTTTTTGAAAAATGAAAAATAAAATTTGATTCCAAATCACTTGCATTCCTGCCCAGTTTCACGTTTTTACGTTAAAAGAAAGTCTGTGAATGTGCCGGAAAACCATTAGTTTAAAAACACCTTGATTCTTAAACGTAAAAGCAAAACGTAGATATTGCTTGCCTGCGCATTTTAAAACGTCCTTTATAAACCGACTAGAGGTCTGCCCGGGCTTGGCCCGAGGCCCGTACCCTGCCCGGCGGAATGAAGGCGAATTTTCAAACGGGACGGGCCGGCAGAATTAGGACAATTTTTTCAACGGGCCGGCAGACAAAATAAACGGGCCAGGCCAGGCCGGCAAAAAAATTGAACGGGCCTTCAGGGTCGGGCCGGGTCGATAAAAAAAATTAATCGGGCCTATCGGCCCGATATAAGAATTCAAGTGAAGCAGATAAAATACGAGCCATTTTCAATGAATATGATTTTCTCGAGAAGTATAAATGTGCATCACGAGCCGATGCGAGTTTAACAATATCAATACAGAAATATAACATGTCCATCATTGAGATCAGCATCGTACAGTTACTAGATGTCTGACTCAGGGTTTAATTTTTCTCAGCAGACTCGTGCCGGGACGAAACTGGTCTTAATCGATCTCAGGATGTGTAGGATAGACATTATGTTTTGTAAGATTATTAATAGTGATAATGAACTTCTGTTAAGGGTGTTCTTAAATCCAAAAGGACAACTTTCTGACATAAGTTTTAATTTATTTTTGCTCGAAAATGCATGAAACAAGCTGGTGTTGTTGTTCAAAAACTAAGTAATTGAGCTGTTTTTTTTTTTTCATTTTTTTGCAAACGCAATAGATCTTTCAGAAAAGAGTGTCAAAGTGGGCGTTTTTAACCGAATTTCCGCGCGAAGGGAGAAAGAGCACTCAAGAGCGGGCGAAAAACGTGTTTGTCACGTGATCGAATTCGCTTATAACTCAATAGGTAATTGGTTGATCAAAAAATGGAAAAAACAGTTCAATTCCAAATCGCTTTCATGGCCAGGCTTTCCAATTTTATATCTTTCCGTTAAAAAATGAAATTGTAAATATGTCAAAACGTTTTGCGCTTGTTGAGGAGAGCAGTTAAGAATAGCCTTAACAGTATCTTTGGAAATATACCTTAAGGTGGTTCTCATAGTCACTGCTCAACAATGCGAAACTTTTAGACACATTTTCTGACTCATTTTTAACTATAAAGGCATAAAATTGACAAGCCTGATTATTGAAAGCATTCGGAAATGAATAGCTTTTTCCATACTTGATAAATTATAGAGATAAAGGAGATTCTTGTCACGTGACTGTCACGTTTTTCTCTTTTCCTGTGCTATCGCTTGCGGAAATTCGATTCAAAACGCTAACTTTGGCAGTATTTTCAGAAAGATATATTGCTTTTATTTATTAAAAAAAACGACATTTACATAGTTTCTGAATAAGAATACCTGACAATCTTACGCGTTTCCAAAAAGAAATGAATTCATAAATGTGTCGAAATGTAGCTCCTTCGGATTTGAGAAAAGCCTTAAAAATGAGAGAAATATTTACACAAATCTACTTTTTATTATACAGCTTCAAAAATTATCATGTTTTTAATCCTTTATTCTGAACTACATTAATCTTTTAATGAATCCTTATTTGAATTTTGAAATGTCAGTAGAGACGATGACTAAAACACTGTAAGTAATCGTTAATGTTTACTGTTATGTGTTTTCTGTTTTGCGAACACATAGTAATCTAAAATGTACTGTAAAATGTTCCTATAAATATGTATGTAGTATTCATTAAAAGAATCTTAATTGTATGTCGAGAAAAACGGACTTTTTTGTAGAAACTGAGTCGGGCCAAACTTCCAATTTTTATACCGGGCCGGGAAAAGATAGCTTTCGTTCGGGCCGGGCCTGGAAATTCCGACCCGTGCAGACCTCTAAAAACCGACTGGAGTAAAATGTAAAAAAATATATATATCTTTTTCAATTGTTGTTATTTGAACATGTGTGCGTATCTATTGGTTCGGTCCCTTCCTAATAAATAACTAAATAATTGTCAAATGTTAACTGTAATTCCTTCCAGCCAATTCTAATAAGCTCCTTGAAAAGCTAAGAAGGAATTAATTCTTAAAAATCAATGATGGTTTTAGAAAAATAAAAGTTCCCTTAGATTTAAAATATATATATATATATATATATATATATATATATTTCGAATAAAAGAAAATTTTCTTTATTTATTTTAATTCGCCGACAAAAATACAAAATTTAAAGTTTTATTAATTGAACAAGTTTTAAAAAAGTTTTTCTCTTAAATAATAATTCAGAGGTTTTTTTTTTTTTTTTTTTTTTTTATGTACCAGAGGCTGTGCCCGTTACGAGCTAAGTCCTCAAAACCCTGTCCAAATCTCGCCGGATTGTTAAACATGGTAATTTGAGTTGTTTCAAAAATTAAAATCTGATTATAGTAGATTGAAGGATATTCCACAAATGAAAATGTAGTCATATTTAAAGGAATATTGTAACACATGAAATTGGCAGGTGTTTTCATGCAGATACTATGCGATCGAGTTTTTCCATTTTTTAATAAAAGCAAAAGATCATTCATAAAATACTGTCAAAGGAAAACCTGTCGTCACGTGGAAAAAATCGCTTATAAATACATAAGTAACACATTGATCAACGATTAGTAAACACTATTCGATGCCAAATCGCTTCAGTACTCATGCCTGCAAACGTCATGCTTTTGCATTTAAAAATGTGTCCATAAATATTTAAAAACTCCATGTTGTCGGAGGGACATATTTCTTTGATAAAGTCCTTAAAAGGTGACATAATCTTAGATTTCAGATTAGTTCGGATGATGAAACTGACACCATTTTCAAAAGAAAAGATCATTTTCATATATGGAGCAAGTCATGATATGACTGTGTGATTGCGTCAGTATAATGTCATATTCAATAAACTTCAGCTTGCATTTAAAGTTCCCAAAATTTATTAGTTTATTTCTAAATTTCTTTTCTTCTATCCCTTGAAATCAAAATTAAGCAATAAAACTAAAATCTGAAACATTTAAAAATAATTGATGGATATGATGCACTAATCTTAAACGCACAGACAATTCTGTTGGTGAAAATGACATAAATTCCAAAAAGAAAAAATGCCTTTTCATCCAAAAAAAAAAAAAAAAAAAAAAAATGTACATCAGCACAGATTGTTTAGAACAGTATTTTAATTAAAATTGTATTATATAATTTTCATATTCCATTATAACGAAGTCTTTTTAAAGAAATGTACTTGATAAAACCTCTCAAAAAGAAAGAAAAAAAAAAAGCAATTTAACAAATTACAACGACCGTTTGGAAAATGATTTTTTCGAAGACTAAAATTTAAGACATAAAAAATCGCACGGAGTTGATCATACATTACGTACGCCATGAATTAAACATTCACATTCCTGGACCCATCATGAACAAATTTTAAAAGAAATTTCAGTTTTACAATTTTCAGTACTGTAAATGTTTAAACTTCTACGGAGCTGGTCATACATTAAGTACGCCATGAATTAAACATTAATAGTGTTATTACACATAAAAATTGCAAGCGACAAAAATCGCCAGCGACTCGTCAGATTTCGTGAAACTTATGTATTATCCACCTGAAACTTACGTATTATCCAAGCATTTCATTGGATGTTCGGGAAAAGGCTTTTCCATCGTCCGATTTCCAAGAAATCTGACGACCCATTTTAAATGAAATTTCATTCTTAAACTTCTAAACATCCCACAATATTACTTTTTACACCGTCGTATAGAGAAAAAAATGTACTTTTAAATGTAATTTGTTTGGAAGCTGTATCTCAATTTGTTTCTGAGTTATTAATTTTTTTTTCTAGTTTTTATTACTTTTTTGTCTTAGTAGCAACAGAAGTATCCATCTCTGTTGAAAGTAAAGGCAAATTACAGATTACTGTATAGACCAATCAGAAAACGAATAAAATGCAGATTCAACCAATAAAAAACTCCAGATGTGCTTTTGATTTCCTACCCTGACGAGGACAATAATCATTTTTCAAAATAGTTAAAAAAAAAAAAAATAACTTCACGGATCGTAATTTTTGCAAAAACTTTGTGGCAGAGTTTAAATGAAACGGAACAAAAAGCTAAAATATCGTTTTTTTTTTTTTTTTTTTTAAGAAACACTACAGCAAGGAGTGATAGCTAATGTTAAACCTATGGGAGCTTCTTTTCGTAATTTCTGTAAAAACATTGTGGCAGAGTTTTAATGAAACGAAAAAAAAAGGCTAAAATATATGTTTAAAAAAGAGCGAAACATTACAGACACAGTTTTTTTTTTACTTCAAGAACTTTTTTAAATTATTGTATTCCATTATAATGTAGTATTTTTAAAGAAATGTAGTATTTGATAAAAGTAGTATTTGATAAAAGTTCTCAACAAAAAAGAGAAAAAAAAAAAATACTTCACCAGGCTACAAAATGGATGCCCTGATATATCCCTGCAGATTAATCGAATGCGTTAATCCAAAGAGGAAAGCTCCCCGTTCCTTCACTTGACAGCCCGACACCACCCATCTTGACCTTTGATGGGAGAGAGCGAGCAGCGTGGGTTTCCACGGAGCGGAGAAAGGGGATGGTCGAAGAGGGGAGGAAGCGAAGGGGGAGGCGGCCTTCGGTCTGGAAAGCTGACTGCTCCGGCCGGTCGCTTGGAGCGGGGAAAGGGTATAGTCGGAAGATGGGGAGCAAGCAAGGAGGGGAAGCGAACTTCGGTCATGAAGGCTGACTGCTCTGTGGTCGGTCAGTGGGAGCGGGGAAGGGGGGATAGTCGGAAGATGGGGAGCAAGCAAGGAGGGAAAGTGAACTTCGGTGAGGAAGGGTGGATGCTCCGGCCGGTCACTGGAAGCGGGAAAGGGGGATGTTTAGGGGGGAATATTCAAGTTTTAACAGGAATTTTATGTTTATACATGTAAAAAATAATATCAAGGATTTGATTTTTTTATATATATATATATATATATATATTTTTTTTTTTTTTTTTTTTTTGGCCTTTTCACTACTTTAACATTACGCTTTTGAAAGCGCAAGAATACATTTTTTTGGACCAATAACATTTAAGTATACTGTTCCTTAGGGGGTAGTTGAATTTCTTCAGTTATTTTCGTTCTGTGAGGTATCAGTTAGTCATTTCGATTACGTTCTTCAACTAGTGCATTTTTATCATCTCTTTTTCGAGATTTTATTTTCCTGTTTGATTTTTTACTATGGAAGACGGTTTTGACGTTTCAATTAAAGAAAATGTTTTGGCATTTCCTGATGAAACATTTGAGAAACTAGAAAATGAAATAGCATACTTACCAGCCGAACAAACTAAAGTTGGTGTTAATGATAAAAAATATGCGATTTCTAGAAATATTGTGGCATTTGGAGAATCAGGCTTACGCTATTCATTTCAAGGACTTACTATAAATTGCTACCCATGGTCCCCTTTGCTTCTTGAAATTAAAAAAACTGTGGAAACTTTAACGGGTGTCGATTTCAATTTTGTGCTCATTGATCGTTATGAAGATGGAAATGCCTGCACAGGACAGCACAAAGATGATGATTTAGAAAAAAATCATCCTATATGTTCTTTAAGCCTTGGTGAAACTCGTACCATTGTATTCAAGAGACCTAATTTTAAGGAAAAAATAATAGAACTGAAGTCCAATACTTTATTAGTTATGTCATCAGCCACGAACAGTGTCTGGAGTCATGGAATACCACGCCAGAAGAAAAAAACTGGCGTATGCATTAATTTGACATTTCAGAAGATGGACATATCTCCCGATGATAAAAAGCGAAAATTCCAAGAAGATGCTCCATTTGAACGAAAATCCAAAAGAATTCAGAAAGATGCATCTAAAGTAAGCTCATTTTTCTTCTTTTAACGTCTTATATTTTACTATTACTAATTTTTAAATTAATATTTCTGTTATTTTTTATTATTTTTGTTATTATATTTTTTAAATACTATTTTTTTTTCTTGCTTTTTTTTTCTTTTACAGGTCCTAGTTTTTACGGACGGAGAATTTCCCGAAGGAATGTTCCACATTGGTGACTCTGTTTTCGTCTATCCCAGTATTTTTAGAGGAGACGTTCTAATGCACATTAGACGGTTTCAAAAGTATGGAAACAAATTCTACCCAACAAAAGAAGGAGTTACACTTCTACCTACATGGATTGATTCTCTTATGCAACGTGGTAAAGTTCCAGAGAAATCTCGAGATTTGTGTCTTGGAAATAGCTTATTTCCGGTAGATATTAAGATTGAGAGCTCCGATTTTGAAAACTTTACATTTTCTAAAATTAATACGACGCAGACAAGTGAATCTTTACAGAAAACCATATCTATAACTTCTTCTCAGTAGAGAAAAATGTTAGAAATGTACGACGACATTGCTGCTGTTATTTTAGATCGTATTTTTGGATCTATGGACTTTTTAACTGCCTACATGTCTTTTGAGGATAGAGATATTGAAGAATGTTTACCAGATTCTTTAGACGCCAGCCTTGGCAAAGAATGCCTTTTAGAGTACCTTAAACACTCACTCTCTGACTGCATTAAAGAAAATGGATGTTTGAAAGATCCTCAGTCATTAGCAGAAGAATTATGGGGTAACAGAGTTCAAACATTTAACTCAGTAGCATTGCATGTTAAAGTAAGTGAAATAGCTGACACGTTTTATTCTAGAATATGGGAATACAGAGACTTTTTGTCATTATCAAGACCGGAAAATTACATTACTAGAACATTTTTAATGAACATTGAATTGCAAGATGTACTGAAAGAAGTTAGAAATACACTCTGTCCACCAAATGCATTTGAATTTTTTGAAGATTTTGAATAATACTTTTATAGTTAAATCTCTGAAATAAATTTCTTTTAATTAATTTTTTCATTTTGTTTGTCTTTATTTTGAGCGACTTTACATGTTCTTTCAGGTAAAAAAAAGGGGGGGGGGGTACGAACATCTTGTGGATAGATTCCCCTTCACAGGTGCGTATCGTTGTTGGAACATGCAGGGTTTAGGTTCTTACAAAATATTTAGGTGCGGTAGGGTGGGGGATTTTTGAATGGGTAAGATATGTTACCCTGTGAGCTTTTAGCATCTCCTTCAAGTTTTCTAGCAGCGCACTGATTAGATATACATTTTTAATGATACGATGATCACGAATTTTTTTTATAGAATATTCCACCTTTATTTCACTTTTACTTAGTGGAGTGGTATCAGTTACAAGTGAGACTTCTATAAAGCAAGTATCTCAATGAATCGAAAATCATGAAGCGATCCCTAACTTTAGAAGATTTTTTTGAGAAAGATGAGTCTGAAGTAAGAATTTTAATTATTTATCTTGCTATTTTTTTTTTTTTAACTATTAGATTTTTTTTTCTTCTCAAAATGTGCGTTATTTCTATATTTAATGCGTACGGAATTTACGAAATATTTTTGTATTTTTTAGGTGATTGGAGAAGCTACACAGACATTTTTGGAAGATGACGATCAGGTAAATATTTCCCTTTTTTCTTCCTTTTTTTTAATAGTTCGGTTTATAAACAAAGTTCTAACAAATAATTTTTTTTTCAGTTTATTGGAGAAAGTACTCAACCTTTTTTAGAGGATGATTCTGAAGTAAATGGCTTCTATTTTTCTATTATATTTTTCTTTTTTTTAACTGAAACATTTCCTTACATTCGTTTTTATTATTATTATTGCAGTTTGTATCAGAAATCGAGCAGAATTTCTTAGAGGATAATGCAGATATAATACCTGCCAGAGATCAAAATGCAATTGAAGATTTTTATGCAAGGCGGAATTTATATGGAGAAGGAACTAGTTCTGACAGAAATCATGATTTAACGGTAAATATTACACATGTAAATTGTATGAGTGGGATTTCCTTTTCTTTTTTTTCTTTTTTCTTTTTCTTTTTTCCTTTTTTTTTTTTTTTTTAGAATTTTGTATATATATATATTTTTTTTTTCTATATTTTCTTTTTATTAGGACTGCATACAATTTAGAATAAAAGGGAAAAAGATTAACAAAAAATTCAACATGGAAGAGTCAATTTATGAGGTGAGAATTGATAAAGAAAAAGTTCCCAGCGGAATAACGGAACAAGATGTATTTCGCCAAGATTGCAACAGAGTTTGTCAATCTGAAGTCTGTTTTGATAGGCACAAAAGTAAATCTTCAAAACAAAAATATTCTATTTGCGAGCATTTTTATGAGTGTCTAGATTGTCATAGACTCTTGGACACAACGAAAGAGCCCAAAACTAAGCATAAATGCTGGCATTCTACATGTATAATTTGCAAGAAATATGTTGATATTAGTCATCTTTGCTATATGAATAAACAAAATCCTAAAACTCCATCGGACAAATTAATATTTTTTGATCTGGAAACGGATCAGTCTAATGGAGAGCATATAGTGAATTTCGCAGTAGCCCAATACAAAAACGGGCAAGAAAACGTATTTTCAGGCTACGATGCGATTCACAAATTTTGCAAATTTCTTTTTAGAGTAGAACATAAGGATTATATAGTAATTGCCCACAATATGAAGGGTTTTGATGGACAATTTTTGATAAACTGGATCATTAATCAAGGTAAGTATATTTATTTATTTTAAATTAGTATTTTGGTTATATATATATACTGGCATCTTGTAAGAATTTGTAGAAAACATTTTTTTTGTTCTTGTTTTCTTTTACTAAAACTATTATTATTATTATTTTTAGGCCGAAAACCAAAGATAGTTCCTTGCGGATCCAAAATCATGAAAATTGTATACATGGGCATCACTGTCATAGACTCTTTCAACTTTTTCCCGATGGCTCTGTCAAAGCTGCCCAAGACATTTGGCATTGCTGAACTTAAAAAAGGTTTCTTTCGCCATAAATTTAACACCCCAGAAAATCAAAATTATGTGGGAATTTTGCCCGATGAAAAATTCTATGATCCTGATATGATGCCCCCATTGACGCGCGAGGAATTCTTTTTATGGTATGAAGAGAGGCGTAAGACTCCTTTTGATTTCAAAAAAGAAATCTATGAATATTGCAGGTGCATTTTTTTCTTTATTATTATTATTTTATATAGTGTAAATATCACCACATTTATGTATTTATTTATTTATTTATTTACATATTTTGTTCTTCTTTTTATAGATCGGATGTTGATACTTTAAGAAATGTTGTGTTAGTTTTCAAGGGGAATTTCTAACATTGGCCAAAGTTGATCCATTTAGATATACCACGATTGCATCAGCGTGCATGGCAACTTTTAGAGCCCACCACATAAAAGACCAGTCAATAGGTGTGATTCCAACTCGTGGATATGTAAGCAGATCTACTTTCAGTAGGGATTCAATAAGATGGCTGGAATATGTCAGCCAGTCTCGAAATATTTTAATTGATCACGCGCTTAATGGATCCGGGGAAAAAAGAATTGCAGGTCATTATGTTGATGGATTCTGTGAAAATGAAAACACAGTTTTCATGTTCCAAGGGTGTTTTTTTCACGGATGCCCATCCTGTTTTGACAGAGATTCTGTTAACCCCCTATCAAAATTTTCAATGGCTCAGCTTTATGCACAAACAGAAAAAATTAAGCAGAAAATCTTAGAAGCTGGGTTCCAGTATGAAGAGATTTGGGAGCACGAATTCCGCAATCTAAAAAAAAAATGAAGATGTGAAGCGCGTAATTGATACATTAAATATCCAAGATCGTCTGAACCCCAGAGATTCTTTCTATGGGGGAAGGACAAATGCCATTCAACTTTATTTTGAAGGGAATGCGAAATATTATGATTTCACAAGTTTGTATCCATGGGTGAATAAATACTGTATTTATCCTTGTGGACACCCAAAAATTGTTACCGAAAACTTTGGGGATGTTAATGAATATTTCGGAATCATAAAGTGTAAAATTTTGCCCCCCAAAAAATTGTTCCATCCGGTGTTGCCGCATAGATCAAATACCAACGGAAAACTAACATTCCCCCTTTGCCATGCATGTCTGGCAATCAATCAACAGGAAGAATGTAACCATACCAATGAACAACGGTCACTCACTGGAACATGGGTGACAGAAGAAGTCAAAAAAGCCATTAGCAAGGGCTATGTTATAAAACAAGTAAATTTTTAAATGAAAATATCTAACATTTGCTTTTAATTTTACTCTTTTTTTTTTACTTTAAATTTTGAATCGATTAATAATAACTTACTATATTTTATTAATAATAATTTATTTATTTAGATATTTGAAGTGTACCATTTTGAGAGACGTTCGGATGACCTCTTCACGTCATATATCAATTTATTTATAAAATTAAACAAGAATCTTCTGGGTGGCCCGAACATTGCAAGACGATGGAGGACAAAAGTAGATATTTATCAGAATATTGGATAAACGAAGGAGTAAAGTTGGAGCATGCAAGTATCGAAAATAATCCCGGGAGACGCCAAGTGGCAAAGTTAGCCCTAAATTCTTTCTGGGGCAGATGGGGGATGAGAAACAACAAGGATCAGTTGACTTACGTAACAGATATCACCCAGTTCAACAGACTGATAAATGATCCAGCGAAAAAGGTATATGTATATATGTTTTTCTCCCTCTTTTTGTGATATATATATATATGTATATATATATACTTAAACATGTTTATGAAGATTATTCTTACTCAAAAGATAAAAGTATATATGTTTATTTGTATGTATTTGCATTTATATATATATTTATTATTATTATTATTTTAGATCAAAGATTTGTATTTAGCGAGCCCTGAGGTAATCGGAGTGCAATGGAAATATAATGATGAGTTTGAACCCCATGACGTGCAAACAAATGTATTCATCGCCTCATTTACCACATGCTATGCCCGATTAAAATTGCATGAAGAGTTGGAAAAGCTGGATGAAAAAGTTCTATATTTTGATACGGACAGCATCATCTTCACTGTAAAAAAAAATCTGTAGGTCTACAGATGTAAAGTTACATGCTTACTAAACTTTCAACTGTAACTGTACTAAAAAAGCTGCAAATCTACAAAACTAGTTTTTGTAAAGCTACAAAAATCTGTAACTTTACAAATGAATCTGCTAAATTTTCAGTAATCTTACTAAACTTTTATTTGTAACCCTGGCTGCAGTTACATGAAAAGTTCTCGGAATCCCAGTTTCCAAAAAAATTCTTAGTAACCTTACAGATTTTTTGATTTTCGGCGCAAAAGTGTGTCTGTTACATGAAATTTTGTTGTTGCCGTTACATGAAAAGTTCTAGGAATCCCAGTTTCCTAGAAAAACTTTAGTAACTTCACAGATTTTTTTTTACAGTGTTCAGCTGTGACGGAGCAATGATTCCACCTCTTGGAGATTATCTTGGGCAACTGACGGATGAACTGAATGGAGAAACCATAAAAAAATTCGTTTCAGGTAATTTATATATTTTTATTTATTTATTTATTCATTTATCTTTTAAAAAGAATGCTATAGTGCTGAGTGAAAAAATATATCTATATTTATGTAAGAAAATTCGAAAATATTACTCGTAAAATCTAAAAAGAAAAATTATATTTTTGCCCTAGGTGGCCCCAAAAACTACGCCTTTGTCACCGATAAAGGATCGGAAGTGTGCAAGATTAAAGGATTTACTTTAAATTATAAGAACACTCTGATATTAAACTTGCAGAGCGTGGAAGAATTGCTTTCAAGCAGGGAATGGCAAAAGACGTTTAAAGTCACGAACGAAGCAAAAATAACCAGGGATTGTAAAAAGAGAAAAGTTACAAATGTGAAAGAAGTAAAAAATTACAAAATTGTCTACGACAAAAGTCGGACTCACAATGATTTTTCCACAACACCTTTTGGGTATTAGTATGATATTTCAAGATTTTTTTGTGAAAATATTCTACTCTGTAATCTAAATTTCTTTTTTATATTGTTGTTTCATTTTTTTTCCTTTGTAAATTAATATCGTTAATAAATATGTTTGTTCTACTATTTTTCAGATTCTTTATTTAAATGCATGTTTTTCTTTTTTCATATTTAGATAATTTTTACAATAACGTAAAGAATTTGTAAAAAATTTTCTATGAAAGCAAACAGAATATATATATATATATGTATATATTTATATAGAGAGATATGTTAACAACTTATCAATTTTGCAGCATCAGTTTTGAAAATTTTTGTAGAAAAAAAAAAAAAAAAAAAGGTAATAAAAAAATTGTTAGAAAAAATTATTATTAAGATTTACTTTTCGTTTGCATATATATATATATATATATATATATATATATATTTAAATAGTATTTTTTTAAGTAAAGAAATAATTATAATAATAATAATAATAATAAAATAAAAACAGCAACGGGAAATACCATACAAAACTTGAATCAAGGAAAAAAATATATATATAATTTATTATTATTATTGGTTCAAAATAAAAAGAATAAGAAAGAAAGAAATTGTTTTTAAATGCAAGAAGACATAAAGCATTAAGTAAAAAATAACATAATTTTTATTCACATTTTAAATGCATGTTACAAATGCGATTAATACAATTTCAACCATTTTTTTGTGGGTACAAGTCTTTTTACTTTTGGTTTTGCATACATAGTTTTCAAATTGGTTAAATAATTATTTTTTATAAAATCTGAAGGAAAGCTATTTATAGTTAAATGTTCATTGAATTCTTCAAAAGCAGCAGGTTTTCGAGCTTTGTTTCTCAATACAAAATTTACTAATTGAATAATGTCAGATTCAGGTAAAATTTTATTGTCAATTAGAACTTCTTTTCTTTCTGACCATGAAATTTTATGTTTCTTTAAAAAATCCAATATGTTTTGCGCAATGCTGTTATATTTAACAGGAACAGATTCTAGAATTTTATTTTCTATATCCAATGTGTTTTGCGCAATGCTTTTATTTTTAACAGGAATATTTTTTAGAATTTGATTTTCTATTTTAATAGTGTCTTCGGAGATTTGCTGTTCAGGTTGCTTTTCTATGAAAGGTTTGACATTGTTCACATTCGGAAAAGTGATATACTTTTGCAAAGCTTGAATATATAATTTTGCTTTTTCATCTTCCTCTATTTTCTTTTTTAATATATTTCGAATCTGCAAGTCCAATTCGCTTAAATGCTCATCTTCAAATTGCTGTATACGGTCCACAGGGACTAGCGCATACTTTTTACTGTGCTCCATGAATAATAGAAGACAACAGACTTACAGCGGCAGGAATAAGGATGGATAAAAATCCTTCACCTTTTTGAACGAGGATTCTTCTTTTTTTGAACAATGGAAATTTTTTATCACTTAAACGGCGTAACGTTCTTTTATAAGGAATGAGTTTGTTTTTCTGACGTCTAGTTATTGGTATATTGCCAGATAAAAGATTAAGAACGCATTCACAAACAGATTTAATAAGACTATTTGGACAATTTTTCAAAATAGCAACCTTTTTGCGACTTTTTCCTAAAATTTTCAGGCATTCCACATCCTTCTTAGAGGACATCCTGGTTATAAATGAAATCTACTTCTTCTGAACTTTGTTTTATATAGTCTGCATAAAATGCCGCTTTCGTCAACGCACAACAATTAAATGCATGAGGATGATAAAAGCAAGCAGTGGAAAATCTATTTTTATTTAGCATTTGTATCTTAGGACAATTTACACTTAAAATGCTTCGACCTAAAATATTTTCTAAAAACTTAATCTTCTCTAAACCTTTTACAAAAATATTCGTATAAACTGATGATAAGTATTGAAGGATAATATGTAGAGTACTATAAGGCAATACTCCACTATTCCATTCCATATGATGTCGATTTTTTATCACCCATTTGAAGCACTTTTTTCAGAGGGTAAAAGATTCTCCCAAGAATGAGGAGGTAGAAAAAACCAGCAATTGTGATATCCTTCGTTTACGGAATAAAACGGGAGTTCTTTGATAACGAAACACTGTGATTTTAGTTGAAAACCTTCAAAATCAATAACAATAGCAGAAGACATGTTGATTCCAGCGATGGACAGAGAACAAATGACTTATCGTGGTTCATACACATAAGGTCTATCACCAGGAAATATTTTTGTGCGCAAGCGCAAGCTTTCGAAAGAATCTGGTCTTAAATCAATGAATAAATAACTGAAAGGTAATGCAGTAGCATCATTAAAAATTTCTTGAAAAGCCTTTGCTTTACCAGGAAACATTTGTCTGGCTAAATGCATTACTTGGCTTTTATCTCGCGGATTTTTGTAAAGTACCATATAATGGGAATTTAAATTAATATTTCGCATTTCTTTGCCATGATGAAACAAGTTTTGTGTAATAAAGATCACTGAAAGGTTTCGATGATGACTACCTTTCGTGAAAAGTTTGCTCAATCGCACATCAGAAGCTAACTCCGACATCAAGTCATCAATAATAATTAAAGCGTCTTCTAGGGAGTTAAGATTAGAGAGTAAACCTTCTTCAAATTGTACACCTTTCATTGAATTGAAAAGGGGTTGATAGCTTCCATAACAGTATATTATACTTGCTGGCATAGGGTGAAAATATTTATAATCAATTATTTTTTTAACAAATACGCTTTTACCTGAGCCTGTAGGCCCACTGATCAAGCAAGTCGAAGGATGGACTAACTTTAGACAATCCATTTTTGAAAATGAAAACACATTTCTAAAAACACTGAATTTATACTCTGCAGATAATATCCGAACAACCTTTAATTGTTTTTGCTACGAGATAACACTCACTGTAAGAATCGACAATATTTTGAGTAAATTTGAAGCAATGATTTTCAAAAACATCTATAGTATTATGAATACAATCACAAACTGTTTTTCCGCAATTTGTGTTATTTAAATAAATTTTTTTAAATTCGTGGCATTTAATAAATCCTGTGAGATCTATGTTTTGATATATTTGGTAGATTTCAAGCGTCGTTTTATTTTGCTTAAACGTGTCAGTTTTCTGAGGAAGTTCACCTAAGAAATTCCAAATTAACAAAGCAGAAAAACAAACATTTAAAAGAATAAGTAAAATAGTAAACAACCATTGCTTGTTTGAATTTTCCATCGGAACTGAAAGTCTCTGCTTTCTTTCGTGAATTACTTATGAAGAATGAATTCACTTTTGCAAAAACAAACATTATATATAAATAGATAAAGAGAGAGAGATACATAAGTACTATTTATGAATATTTAGATTTAACACACACAGAAGCACACACACACACAGTCACACAAAGTAGACAGAGTTTTTATTTTTTAAATAAATCAATTTTATTTTTTAAAAATCATATTTACACCATATCTTTTTTTAACAAACTGAAAAATTCGAAAATCATTCTTCTGCTTAGATAGTGCATTTGTAATAGATTTCATACAGAATCCTTGGCTTCGCTTTACAATAAAATAAATACAAAACTGTCCGCATACATTTGAAGTTAAACTTTGAAGTGTTATCTTGTTCCATTGAATTTGATGATATTTCTCAACAAATCTTGATATGTCTTCACCGTAGGCTTCAGGAAGTAATCCGTAGGAATCGAAAAAATCGATATTCTTTTTATCTTGAATGTAAACAGCCAGCCAGTGGGTTCCCTTTTCATCATGTTTATCCGTATTAATAACCATTGTACAGGGAAATTTTCGAATAACAGGTATTTTGTCAGAAGGGAAGACGCCTGCAAAATATCTCGCTGATACAGGCTCTCGAAATAAAATGTTATGAATTTGTGATGAATTCATCAGTTACCAAAATCATAAAGAATATTTCGAGCTTTGTTGATTTCAATTAAATTTTGAAATTCAGCGTAGACCAATAATGAAACTGTTTGATCTAAAGTAGTACCAAATTTTATTTCTAATCTTAAATTGCTGTGACGAATAGGATTTAAATGTGAACCATCGCATAAGTCAGGTGACAAATCAAAACAGAATAAAGAATAACCTTTCGAAAATTCTGATCTTGAAAGGTACAAACCTTTGTTATCTGCATTCATAAATAAATTCTGATAAGCTCGAATAAAGTTATTTTTGACAAAGTCAGGTTGAAGTGGATTATGAGGAACGGGTTGACCGTCTACATAGACTCCGATAAAATTAATATTGTAATGTTTAAATTCAAAGGGTGACTTTTTATAGTTGCCGTTAAATGCGTCATTATCTACACAAGCGATTACAATGCGATTTGGCATTTGACCAGTAAAAATGTTATCTTGAACAAAACTCATATTGCCGGTTGGAATGGAATATGCTTTGCAAAGAACTCTGTTAATAGGATATTTGGCTGTTCTGCTTTCTAGACTTTTTGCATGACCTATAACTACACCTGGGCTTACTCTTACTTTTCGAACGAATAAGGAGGCATGTTCTAAGGATACTTTAAATTCTTCATCACCCAATAAACAAAATTCCGGTTTACTACGAATAAGCTTAATTTTAACATCTACCATATTAAGAAGAAGTCTTTCTTGGTGAAACATATCTAAGTGCAATCGTCCAATGAGATCAACCGTAGCGCTGAGTTTAAACATTTCAGCACGTTCATTAAATCCCTCATTAGGGTTTGGATCGGCCATATCAAAAATATTCATACGACCTGCAGTATCTTTAAAAAATAATTCCGAGGAAAGCTGAGATGTTTTTTCATCAAAACCATGATTAAGTAATTTTTCTATCATAGCTCTGTATGGGTAAGTATTATTACTGGATGAAACAAGTCTTTCATTCAGGCTGATATCGACTTGAGAAAACATGGAATGTAAAAATTAATTTACGGGTCCCACTTTATGTGTATCAGTAATTGGACTGCCATCCTTCTTTAAAATTTTTACTTTAACATACAACTGAGTTTTCGACAAATCAAGATAGTCTTCTCCGCTTCCAGAAACATTGAATTCTACAGGACCGCCGTCAGAAGCATTCGCAAGCGGATGAAATTCAATCCATTGGCCTCTTTCTATAACGGTTTGAGTCGGAGGCAAATTAAATAATTCGAGTTCAGATTTTGCACATTCAGGAGAATCCTTTAAAAGGAAAGCCATTTTTCTGCGTATAATTAGTCAAAAATATCACGTCCTTGCACCTTACGCGCTTTCGATGCAATGAAATGTTTAGAAAGTTTTCGCTTCCTTTTAAGTCTTCCGTGGCCAATCATTTCATCAGCTCTTTTAACTGCTTTTCTTGCTAATTTCTTTCCGGTCTCTTTTGATCTTGTTTTAAGAGATGATTTAAAACTCTCGCCTGATAATACGTCATTCGCTACCATAGTCCCAGTCCGTAAAGCTTCTTTTCCGATTGTTTTTGCACCACTCATCAACAAAGGCATGGCGCTTCGAAAAAGTTTAGCAAAAAATCCGCCTATACCATGTCCTCTCTGTAAAACCGTTCCTCCTCTATAAAACGATAAACCATTTCCATTTTGCGTTGCATAATAATCTTCCAACTTTCGTGTACAACACGTATAAGGCACCAACCCAACAAACACAGAACTTACGGGCCACTGATGGGTTCGTTAGCCTTGGCCGCAAGTGTTTGATTAGGGCCCGCTATCATTGGCCGTTACGGCTCCATCAAAAAAGTGTCACGCCGGACACAATATGGCCACAAGAGAATTGGCCGTAAATACAAGAAGTTGCCCACAAACGCGCCATCAACGGTCAGCCAAAACTGATATTTAACCTCAAACTGGCCACAATTATACATTTAATGGCATTCATGAATAAAAGCTTGCCACAGTTATGCCATTAAGGGTTATTTTACGTAAAAGTTGGCCACAAGAGAAACACACTTATGCCATCAATGGGCATCATTAACGAATGCAAGCCAGAAGCTAGCCACATTCATACCATCAATGGGCATAATTAACGAATGCAAGCCAGAAGCTGGCCAGAATTTTACTTTTTAAGGCCCTCAGAACAGTTCAGTAAATGAGGGGTTTTTTTTGGAAGGGGGGGGGGGAGAGGGAGGGGCAGAGCCAAAAAAATTTTCTTTTAAAAAAATATTTTGATAAAATTTAGAATCTAAATAATAGATTTTGTAATTTTTATCTGAAAAAGATTTTAAATATACTACGTAAAATTTGGAACAGGCCTAGGAAATTTTAACATTTCAATTTCTTAAAGAAGTGCTCATAACACCAGCCTGACTTTTATAAATGTTTTATCATATACTTCAATTAAAAATGTTATGGTATTATAAGCACTTCTTATTAAAAGTTAAATATTAATTTAAAAAAAAGAGTTATAGAACAAAATGCATTTAGATCCTAAATTTTATCAGAACACTTAAAAAAAAAAAAAAAAAATCCAATGGAGCATAAATGAGCCTTATCTATTCATCTCCCTTAAACAGAACAAACTTCCACTTAAGGGGACAAGGGACCTTAAAATCCTTAAAAATAATTTTTTTTATATTTTGTAAATTTCACCTAATTATAATTCAAGGGTACATTATATGCATTTATCGCAAAAAAAAAAATTATTTTTATGAAAAAAATGGAATTTTACACGTTGTCTTAGAAATCTTCAAAATGCCCCCTGTGTTCTCCATATCAATGAAAATCCCCAATATTTTTTATGCAAGTTTGGTTTATATATATAAATGAAATGGGGCATCGAATTTTATATATTTGAATTTTTAAAAAAATTAAAAATTTTTTAGAAAAAATTTCAATTTTTTTTTGTGATAAATGCATATAATGTACCCTTGAATATTATTTAAGATAAAATTTACAAAAAATAAAAAAAAAAATAGAAAAATTAAAAAAAATTTCAAAATTTTTAATTTTTTTTTTACTTTTAATATCAAATGTATAAAATTTGATGCCCTAATTTATTTATATATATAAATCAAACTTTTATAAAAAATATTGGGGATTTTCATTGATATGGAACGTGCAGGGGGCATTTCGAAGATTTCTAAGACGCATAAAATTCCATTTTTTTTCCCTCAAAAATAATTTTTTTTGTGATAAATGCATGCCATAATGCAACCTTGAATAATATTTAAGATGAAATTTACAAAAAAAAATTGGAAATTTTTCAATTTTTTTAACCTTTAAATTCAAATATATAAAATTCGATGCTCTATTTTATTTATATATATGAACCAAACTTCATGCAATTTCTTACCTGGATGTTTCTTCCAATTATCCAGCTGGAAAATAAAACAAAATACGAGAATACATTTTAACTTTTGTAATCTGGGAAACTGTTTTTTAACATTTATTGATCATTAGAATTTAACAATTTTTTAAGATAAATTACGTATGTAATTTGGTCATTTAAGTCTATTAAAAAAAGCTACTTTCACATCGTCATTTCTTTAATGTATAATAGAAAAAAATGCAAGTATTTCTATAACGTAATGCTGCTGTTGTATTCCGTCTTCTTTCCACCACCTCCCTCTTATACACAAAAACACATCCTCGTCATACCTCATTTCATGAACTATGAAACATATTTTCAACATACACTTTTTTTTTCCTTCAAAATATGACTAATTGCCAGAAAGCCAACCGCCACCACTTTTTTTTTGCCTTTTACATTCAAAAAGGCACTTTGATAATTTTCTGAAATATTGATGGCAACGGGCACTAAACACACATGTTTGCTAGTCACGTATTAGTCGTTCATGTTTTCTGAAATGGACTAAAACATTATTCATAATAATAATATATTTTTACTTTTCTTACTAGAAATTTTGATTGGAATTATAACAGTCTTTATACAACAATGAATCTTTAATGCATCGTGTTCAAGCAGTGTTAATTTATAGTTAACTAGCATATTAGTATGATATATCAGTTTATCAGGTCATCAAAAATTAAAAAATATAATTTACATAAATCCACATTTTTATTGAATTATATATTATATATATAAAAAATATATTAATTTTTATTTAACCTCCCGCTTTTATTATAAAACAGAGAGACAGGTTTTCTTAGAAGGAGAAAACATATAATGCATCACTTTTTTTTCTGTTATTTCACATGACTTACCTAAAAGAAAATATATTAAAAAACTCTAGAACCAAATGTCATTTTTTCACAATTTTATTTTTCATAATAAATGTAAAACAAACAAAGTAAAAAAAAAAATATTTTTTATTTGTTTACAAGTTGATCAAGTTTAACACAAACATTTTACATGAAAAATTATTCCTGTTATAATTATGCTATTTGTCCATAAAAGTTGGTAAAGAAGAAAATCCACAGCCATCTTCTTAGAGAAAATTTTTATTTCCAGATTTTTATAATTCTTCTGTAACAAAAAACAAAAAAAATTAGTTTTGCAGAAAAAACTTCAAATGTTTTAAAAAATCAAATTACAGAGATACAATTAAAGTTGTTTATTATCAAAACAAGCCATTAGGTTACCATCAAAGAATATAATATCCAGGAATATACCCCCAAATGACATGCAAATGATGAATAAGACAGATGACAAAACATAGTTGTGAATCTAAACTACAGCAATCCCTAAACGTTCGCGGAAACGTCTGCGAATGTTGAGACTATATTCCTGTGCATAAAAGGGGGTTAGGTATTATGATTTTTTTAAATAGAAAAAGCAACTGAAACACAAAAATATATTTATTAAAGATTAAAAAGTATATGCTGTAAATAAATTTGAATAATTATAAACATATTGTACAAAGTTTTGTTGCTAGTTCATGGCTGAAAATATTTTTTGATATACGATTGTTTGGAAGAACAGAGCTTTGGTTTATGAATTTCCATATAAGGAGAAGTTGCAGTCTCGATTTCTCTTTTAAATTCAACTCCTCACCAGTTAAGGATCACATTCTATTGCTTTCTCAACAAGTTGTTGCTGAAGCTTTAAAATTTCCCATAAAATTTTTGTAGAAACATTTTCACTTGCAATAAAAATATTGAATTTTAGAAAATTTTGGATTTTTTTATTGTTAGCATTAAGTTATGTTTCGAGTTTCTAGGAATTACTGATCTATATTTTGCTTCAATACGAGGGTTGAAATTCTCAATCAAAAACCGCAACTAGATTTCAAAAGAGGGAAAAAAAAAAAAAAAGTGAGAATTGACACGACAGTACTTGCTAATGTTGCTTCCTTCAACCAAACAGATCTGTCTTTCGATAGCCACTATTCTTTTTAAATTTGATGCTCAGATGCAAGAAATTTTGGAGGCTCTAAATTCTATTTTTTTTTTAATTTAGTCTTTTTAGGGAGCCTCATATAAGTGTGAGGGAAAAGAGAACACAAAGTTCAAAATTTTAGGCCCTTTTACTATTATTCTTATTAAAAGATTTAGAAAATGTTTTTTACCACATTAAGGGCCTCTACAAGCGGGGCCTTGATGTATTGTATTTGTCATATATCCCCTTATATTCAGCCTGTTTCTTTTTTATCAGTTTCTGTTTCCATAAAACACTGATGCTAATTATATAAGTTATATTTTGTAACTATTTGCTCTATTGGCAAAACTTAGCAAATTGATCTTTCTTCAACAAATTTCAAATTGAAATAACCTGGAGTTGGAAAATCTATTGCTTTTGCAGCATAACCCATGCTATTCCCACTCCAGTCTCTAACAAAACAAACTTGAATTATGGTGATTTTTTTTTCAACCCAGATTAAAATAAAAAGTTTCAGCAACATCATTCACATTGGCCATAGAAACCGATTTGATAGTCTTGCAACTTGAGTTTAATCAGGGTAGCAGCAAAATTTAACGGAGAATTCTTTTATTTCAGAAATTTTTTTTGCAAATGCTGCTGAAATTGCATGAAACTGAAAATCACATAAAAAATTTGGAAGAATTTCACAAATTACAGGGAACAAAATTTACTATATTGGGCTGAAACCGGGATTCCTTAAAAAAAAAAAAAAAAAAGTGCAAAACGTGGAAAATGCTAAAAATAGCATTAAAAATTAAATAAAAAAAAATTCTTAAAAGAAAATTTAAACAAAATCTTGATTCAAGGTGCACAACTTCAGATAGACAGGTAACTTGCTGCCAAATCATGTAGCTTTACAGTCTCTCCAAGAAAATCCTGGAGAGAGAAACACCTGTCTTTATCATTCTAGTCTAATAAAGCCGTTTGTGCCTGACATTGCACAATTCCACAGAAAGGTAGTATCTATTTGTGGATATTCTTTGTGTTTAAATATTTACATCCCAGCAACATGGATGACAGCTTTAAATTGTAGAAAAATCACAGAATATGAAGACATTTTTTTTTTTTAATTAAGGCCCTACTTCAGTCAGGCGAAAAGACCCGTTCGCTAATGCTATTCCTATGGAAGAAATTTATAACGATATCTCGGTCGCATTTCAATATTTTTAGATGATTTTTTTGCAGTGGCTAGCTGAGGTCGATCTGTATGCAGGACATTTTCTACTTTTTCAATTTCGTTTACAAGTATTTTTAATCAGGACACTTTCAGTTTCAGAACCGGTTCCTAAAATGAAAACATCCTCTTGAAAAAAATCACTGATGAAAATCGAAAAAGTAAAAAACGTACTGCATACAGATCAACCTCAGCTAGCCACTGCAAAAAAAATCATCTAAAAATATTGAAATGCGACCGAGATATCTTTATAATTTTTCCCCATAGGAATAGCATTAGCGATTGGGTCTTTTTGCCTTACTGAAGTAGGCCGTTAATATTATATTTCTGTAAATGAAAGGTACCACTGGGGACAGAAAAGAATTATGCTATAAGTGTGCATTTTTCCCCTCTATCCGTGATAAGCGGATGGATTACACACACAATAATAAAAGGTTCATTAGACTAGAGATCAGAGCGGGCATAGCCCACATAGATACTCGTTGTTGAAGGCAGTGGAGTTAAGAAAAAAAACAGCAACACTCAGCTGGTTTTGTTATAAAATGAAACTCACGGAAAATCCAATATAAACATTTCTTCAAAATCAGAGGGGGCCATGGAAAATAAAATTCTTTACTATGTCTCTGATGAAATGAAAAAGAAAAATTGATTTGAGTGTTAAGTTTAACTCTTGTAAAAGCTTCATATATAAAAAAAAAACCTTGTTTATCCATGATGTTTTGAAATTCACATATATGAAATAGATTGGTATTATAGATATTCATGCAAAAAATGAGCTATTTTTCAGATATTTTAATATATAATTGATTTTATATGCTTTACATTTACTGATTTGTTGACTGTTGTTATACTGATTTTATATTAATTAAAAATAGATAATGCATGTTCTTAATAAAGTTTTTTGTTTAAAAAATAATAACGATTGCAAAATACTTCCTCGCCTTTAATATATCTTAACCTAAAAGAATATAACGTATCTTAAAAATAGAATTTTTCTTACTTAATAATGTTTAATACTTTCAATAAACAAAATAAATGCTTTTAAAAAGCAGATTTATTCAGAAATGAAAATAACAAAATAAAACTTAGAAAGAACCAGCTGATAACACTTATTATACATAAAACTAGCTGACTTTTCCCACTAGTGGGCAACTCCTTTCATTGGGGCCTCTAATTTATTTGTAATCTTGTAATATAAAATCTCGAACAGATTATAGCATGAATTTTTTCCAAAAAAACAATCTCGAATCGGATGAACCTTGAACCTGATCCCCCCTGCCTGGGGTCCTATATAGCAGATTTGCTGCACATGCACTGCAAAATTTTATAAAAAAATAAACAATGTAGAACCGATTGAACCACAAACGAAGTCCCCGCATAGCGAAGAGACACAGTGTGAGTACACCTTCCCATTATTCCTTTCCTTGAAGAGTGGCACATATATGATTGGTACTACTTATGTAATGGTTTCCCAGCTGGCATGTTTCCAATGTGACTTCTTTGTATGAATTTGTAGCATCACTTTTGTTGTCTACAGCAGACTGTGAAGGGGGATTCAGTCTCATGAATATAACAAAAATTGACTTGAGAAACAAACTGACAATCAAGAATTTAAGTAACTTAATAATGATTAATTTGGAAGGGGAATTTAGAAAAGAAATTCCATTAAAAAAAGAATTTGCTGTGTGGTATACAGCCAAATCTCGAAGGGTCAATCTTACAGAGTGATGTATTTGTTTGTATATTGCATAACTAAAAATAATACTCATGTATATAGAAATTTTGTATAAATAAAACTTTTTTTTTTTCTTGACTAAAGCTATTTTTATTTGGTTAGAAGTTATTGGCTGCAACTAGCCCAAAAGCTAAAAATCCCTTTTTCCTAGATTAAACCCTATAGGTGGGATATAATATATCCCACCGCCCCTCAAGGGTTAAACAATATATTTTTCTGGTACGAAATTTTGAATATTCTGAAACACATATGAAGCCGATCGCTGCCTCATAGAAACATGGAATTTTTATTCAAACCGTTCGGGATCTAGCGTCCTATAAAGTGAACATGTCTTTTCATTGAGTATTATTTTGTCTTTAACAAGTAGTTTTGTTATTATCTCCATGTTATAATGATAAAATCCTAATCCTATTAATATTATAAATGCTAAAGTGTGAAAAAGTTTGACTGAAGTCAACTGCAAAACTGGGGATTAAATAACTTTTGTCATATCCATTCTATTCATTTTTTTTTTTTCGAATGTGCAAAATTTTTACTTAATAAATTTTACATATTTTAAAAAGTGATTGTGTTTCTGAATTTTTTTCAAACTAATATTTCATCCAAATAGTAATATTTGTAATATAAATTCTGAGAATAAATAAGGCAATGATTATTATTTGGAAATAAAGATTATAAAAATTCAGAAACGTAATTACTCGAAAAAACAGTATCAGCTATATTGTGCCAACATTTGTAGTGAAATGTCAATACTGCAGAAAAATTGCTATACATTGTAATTATCTTCCGGAAAATGTCAATATTGCACAAATATTTAATTTATGTTAAAAATATTAATAGAGAAACTTCAATATATTTTCTGGAAATATTGCACAAATATGTGCAAAATGCAAAATTTGACTGAAAGCGTGTTTTATGTTTATCTATAATTTTTATTTTATGCATTAGAAACATATAAAATTGTAAATTTTATTAACTTAGGTGAAAATGTTGCATATTGAAAAAAAATTAATATGGCGGATAATGAATGAAAAGGCTGATTTAATGCTGACTTCAGTCAAACATTTTCACACTTTCACATTTATAATATAATTAAGATTAGAATACTGTCATTACTAGATGTAGATGATAATAAAACTAATAAGACAAAATAATATTCAATGAAAACATATGTTCTCTTTATAGGACGATAGATCCTAAAAGAGTTAACCCTCCAGCCGTGGACGACTTTTTAATTTTCTTGGATAAAACCGTAGCATATTTTTAAGTTTTAAAATTAAGATTGCTTGATTCCCACACTTTTTTGAAGTAGAAATAGTCACTTTATTTAATTACAGATTAAATAATGTGATAATAAGCTGAAGTATAAAAAAATCGTTTTTAAAAAAAGTGGTGGGAATCAAGCAATCTGAATTTTTAAAAAGTAGCCCACTAGAACACAAAAATAGCATTCCCTGCGGAATTGTATAGAATATGTGAAATGCGATATGAGCGTTGCCAGCGGCTGGATGGTTAAATAACAATTCCATTATTCTATTATATAGCGATCGGCTTCATAATTATTTCTGAATATTCAATATCTTATACCAGAAAAATAAAATGAGAAATACCGTGGCCAATCTGAACCGAGTAGGTATTGTGAATATGCATGCTACTGCACACACACAGCAAAATCTTAAAAAAAAAAAAAAATCTCTAACCAGGTCCCTACTGTCTATGGTACCATAGAGCAGGCGTGCTGCACACACACTGCAAAGTTTTACAGGGGAAAAAAAAATCTGGAAATAGAAAAAAAAAAAAAAAAATTATTTACTTATTTGAATATATGTAGTAATAAAAGGTATTCAGGGCTTGAAATTCAATTTTTCATAGGAAGGGAGTCTCCCTACCAACTATAAATGGAGGGAGTTGAGCTATTTGGGAGGGAGAAAAAAATATGAAACCCACTGTTATTTTACGTGCTTTTTAAAGATTTGCATTAATTATTTTGTCATGTCTGTATTAATGCAGGCAGGACAGAATACCATTGAAGCAATTTAAATCAACAACTCAGAATAATGATGCAAACTGTTTTTTATTTTAAAAAGTAAGAAAGCAGGAGTGATTCTGAGTAAAAAAAAAAAATTCTGAAACTGACAGCAAATTTTCTGAAAGGTTACAACAGAGGGGATGAGGGGGGGGGGGATCACTCCCACCACTAGCTATGACTTTTTTCGTGCCCCTTTGACGAAATTTCCGTTTTTGCGATCTTTTGACGAAATTTGCCGTTATTTCGTGATCTTTTGACAAAACTTGCCGTTTTTCTGCGATCATTTGACGAAATTCGAGTTTTTTGAACGATTCTTTGACGAAATGCGTGTTTTTTTCGCGATACTTTGACAAAAAGCTTGTTTTTTTTGCGATACTTTGACAAAATTCGTATTTTTTTTGCGATGCTTTGATGAAATTCGTGATTTTTTTCTCAGCGGCCGTTTGGCTAAACACTAAATTCGTGTTTATTCCGCGATCCTTTGACAAAATTAGCTTTTTCCCGCGATCCTTTGACGAAATTAGTTTTTTCCACGATCCTTTGCCGAAATTAGTTTTTTCTGCGATCCTTTGACGAAATTTTCTTTTTTCGCGAGCCTTTGCCGAAACTCGCATTTTTTCCGCGTTCCTTTGCCGAAATTTATGATTTTTTTGCTATACTTTGATGTAATTTGCGTTTTTTTGCGATCCTTTGATGAATTTCAAGTTTTTTTCCCCGCAATCTGACAAAATACACGTTTTTCCGCGATCCTTTGACAAAATTTGTTTTATTCGCAATCCTTTGTGACGAAATTGGCGATTTTTTCCTCGAACGATTGACAAAATTGATTTTTTCGGCGATCATTTGTGGAAATTGACGATATTATTCTGTTGAACTGATGACCAATTTTTCACAAGTTTCAGAACCTAATGCCTTAAATTTTTGGAAAATTCGTAACGCGGATTTTCGTATTTCGGAAAATTAGTTCGTGTTTCGGAAATTTCGTTCACCCCTGAATTCGCCACTTGGTTGCGGAAAAAAAATAATGAAATTTGTCTGTCGGTCGCATCAAAAATTCGTGAGTTTCAACGATCTTTCGCAGTTAAAAAAAAACGCAAAATGTGTCAATTAGTCACACAAAAATATCAGGAAATTTGCAAGGCGTTCGTGGGAGTTAATCGTAATTTCAAAATGCAAAATTTTCAGGAAAAGGGTGACATCTTTTGGACGACAGTCTCCCGCCCGCGATATTATTTTGGGCGGGATTTCAAAATTTTGGGCGCGAATCCCACCCTGGTATTGAATAATAATGAGTAAAACAGAATAAAAAATTAAATATACCTTTAAATAAATTTTATTGCATGTGACAGTTTTAGGATTCTTAAAAATATTTTTGGGTTTGGTAAATTCTAAAACAACTTTCTACACAGAGACCCAAAGTTTTTTTCAGCTTTTAATTGTGCAACGGAATTTTCTGCCACAAAATAAAATTATGAAATAAAGCCTTTAGAGAAAATAGTGTTTGTGGTTGAAAGCAGTGTAGTGTTTATTTCAAAATAAAGACAAGATGAAAATTTTTATGCCTTTAAATGTCAAATATAGCAAAATATTAACAAAGAAAACAAATGGAGAAAAAAAAAAACACATAAAAAGCATTCAAAATTCATATGCTTGCTGTATGTGTTTGTGTTAAAGAAGTTTTACTTTTTATAATTCATGGATCTAAAGCAGAACTAAATGATACACTCAGGATTGATAAATTCTAATTTATAAGATGTCAACTAAACTAATTAGTTTTAAATCAGAGTTAAAAATAACTTGATTATATCTACCAACAATATAACATAACAAAAACTCATATAAAGTTCACACAGATGAAGTGACAGACTAAATCAGGATTCACAACCTTTTTTCATCATTTGACAATACTAAATAGTCCCTCTCCCTCATAATAAGTATTTATTTTTATTGCAAACGACTAAAAAGTAATTCATAGTATTAAGGGGGGCGGGGGGGAAATGAAGCTTGAGAGAAACTTTGCAAAAGGGAGTTAAGAATAAGTATTCTAATTGTACAAGTGTAAAAAATGGTCTAAATGTGTAAATTTAAGTTTGTCAAACATGTTAAAGAGCCCCAAAGTTCGCAAATAACGTACAATAATACAGTTTTAGATGCAAAAAATTCAATTTACATTACAAATACAGCAAATTAACAGATATTTACCTTTGCTTGAATGCCAAAATGAACAGAGTTAAGGTGCACAACTGTCTCCTTGAATTGATGTAACATCACTACACTCCCCTGAAACTCATGAAAATAAATAATTTAAATAGGTTGTAATATTAAGTATTTATCATATTCAACTAGAATTTTTTAAAATATATAATTGAGCACTTAAATGATACCAGTGAATTGGGTTTTTTAATTCTTTTGGATTTGAGAACAGCCTTAAATATAACAGGAGTCGACGCAGGTTTTTATTCTTGGGGCCCATTTTCTGAAAAGTAAGTGATTTTTGTATAACATTTTGTACCTAAAGTTGACATCCAGTTACTCAAATTCGAAACAAGAATTTATTAACAAAAACTTCTTTAAATCCTCTTGCTAAAGTTCATTTTTCGTGACATGGTTTTATTTACGAATTACACATTTTAAAATAGTTTTTATGAAAATGAATGTTACAAAGGGAGCCTATTTTATTAAAAGGAATTTTGTGAAGTGGTCTGTTTTATTAAGTTCATTTTTGTAATGGGGCCCCGTTATAAAATTTATTTTGTGCAGGGGCCAATTTTATTAAATAGATTTATGCAAAGGGGCCTTAAATAGGACCCAAATTGTGCCAGGATCGACCCCTGATAAACCAAGAAAAAACTTACTTATACAGGCAAGTGAATGCTTAATTAATTAACGCTTCAATTGTAAAAATATTTTACCTGCATATTATTTTTTGGCCCTAAAGTATCTGTCGCAAACACTTGGAGAAATTTCTGCTACTGGGACCACTGAGTACATAAAGTGTAAATACTATTAGTATTTACACTTAGTATTTAGAACTTAAACAACTTAACATTATAGTGTTGATTTTATGCCAAATTGGCAAGGCAAGGTGCTAGGCAGCCCTTTCTCACTACTTTATGCACCTGGCAAGCTCCTTTTAAACCACTTTATGTACTCAGTGGTCCCAGTAGCAGAAATTTCTCCAAGTGTTTGCGACAGATACTTTAGGGCCAAAAAATAATCTGCAGGTAAAATATTTTTACAATTGAAGCGTTAATTAATTAAGCATTCACTTGCCTGTAGCGTTTTTAGGCATTTTACAGCTTTTTATTAATAATAATCTTAACTTTTTGTATTAAGGAATAAAGAGCTGAACAAAAAATATGAAGCAAAATAAAAGTTCGATGAAAAAGAGTCTGCAAAAGAGAAAAAAAAGTCTGCGACGTCCGTCTCCCGTCTCGAATTTTCCAGTCACGAATATCATCAAAAATTGCACATTTTGCCAAATGATGGTAGGAAAAAAACATGAATTTTATCAAAGATTGTTGAAAAAACTCATGAAATGATCGCGGAAAGAGACGCAAATTTCGGTAATTGATTGCGAAAAAAACAAAACAAACAAACTTGAATTTCATCAAACGATTGTGGAAAAAAACTTTAATTTTGTGAAACGATCATTGAAAAATATCATGAAATATTTGTGGAAAAAAAACTATAAATTTTGGCAAATAATCACAAAAAAATTGAGAATTTCGCCAAATGACCTTGGAAAAATATTGCGAATTTCGGTAAACAATCGAGGAAAAATATTGCAAATTTCGTCAAAAGATCGCGGAATCACAGCGAATTTTGCCAATCTGTCGCGGAAAAATATTGCAAATTTTGGCAAGACACGGAAGAAAAAATTGCAAATTTCGTAAATTGATCGTGGTAAAAAGCATGAATTTTGTCAAAGATCGTTGAAAAAAACATGAACTTTGGCAATTGATCACGGTAAAAAAAATTTCATAAATATCAAATTATCAATGTATTTATTACTCTTTAAATATATAATTTCTTTACTAAAAGCACTTGAAAAATTGCATTTTATGAGATAGCAAATTAAATTATTAGATTTCATATTTATCTTATACTATAACTGAATATGGTATTAAAATGATCTCCAGAAAAAATAAAATGTCTCATAATCTATATTACTCTATAATCTGCACAACCTTTGGTCCCAGCTTGTGCGGATTAGTGTTGATTCTAAGTCGCTTTAGCAGGGCGCAGCGCCCGGCGGTTCTTTTAAACCCTTCTGATGCGCCCGGCTGCCCTTTTTACCAGGGACCTGGAGCTGGAGCCCGGAGCCAGAGCGGTGTTTTTCCCGGAGCTGGAGCTCTAAATTTTCCACAGCTCCAGGGCTCCTTTAGTTTTTAATATTCTTTTAAATCTTTTTTTTTCAGTCTTTTAAATTTCTAGGCTTAAAATATTTTAATTATATCATTATTCAGTATTTTAATTATATCATTTTTTAGGTTTTTATTATTATTAGAGAAGGAAACCTTTTCAAAATATGGTAACACTACTTTACTTCTACTTTCTACTTGAACTAAGTGACAACACTATTTGAAAACAAATATGGCCGCCTGTTGTTTACATGTGTAGTTGTACAATTTTGGCTGTTTGAAAAGTGTAGAAGAAATTTAAGATTTTTGTGTTTAAAATTCCACCAAACTTTCTATTTTAAAAGCAAAAGCTAAAAGATGTCATATTTTCTGAACAAGCATTTCAAGTTTGATGAAAAGAAAAATGCATTTTGTCAGATCTTTAATGAAGGTAGAAAATATTTGTGAGCAAAAAATTAAACGTGTAAATTAAAATCTGCAACTCAAAAGTGCGAAGTCGGAGCCGAGTTGGAGCCGGAGCCGGAGCCACAGTATTTTCTCTAGGAGCGGAGCTGGAGCTGGAGCATCAAAAATTTTTCGGCTCCGGGTCACTGCTTTTTACATTTCCTATGTGTCCCGTGGCAATTCAATTGATCTTGGGAAAATATCGCAAATACTAGGGCTCTAAACAAACCGGTTCAAAATGTTTTTAGTGAACAAGGTACAAGTGTGCCCTTTTTGAAAAAAAATAGGCCCTTTTTTTAGAATAGTATTCCCTTTTTGAAAAGATGTACCCTTTTTTAGAATAGTGTTCCCTTTTTTAAAAAATTCCACCCGGCGGCCCTTTTTTTCTATAGTCAACACTATGGATTAATGAACTTTGCATGTATATCAAATTTCAATGCATATATTATTCTTTAAATATATAATTTCTTTTATAAATGAGCTTTTATGGGATAATATATTACATTATTAGATTTCATATTTATATTATATTGCACTAAATATGGTAACAAAATGTTCTTCAGAAAAAACAAAATTACTCATAATCCACACAATATTCTATTAATCTGGAGAACGTTTGGTCCCAACTAGTACAGATTAAAAACTTGTAAAGATATTTGCCTGTAGTACTTAAATTATAATACGACAATTTCCAAATAACTCTTGCATTACTTTAATAAATTCCAGAAATTTCATATTAAATAAAGCCAATATTACTATATGGTAAAATGATTCTCAAAGAAACAAATAAGATCTGTGTAACTACCCAAACAAGATCTGTGTAACTACCCAGACAAGGTCTGTGTAACTACCCAGACAAGGTCTGTGTAACTACCTAGTGAAACACTCTGTATACTTAAAATAAAGTTAATCTTACTGACATATTGGCAAAGCAATTATTCTGTTTGCATGAAACCTGAAGACATTAATATTCAAGTAGTACAAATTATTTTGGTCTGTTTTATTGTGTTCAAATATGCATTTATTTCAAAACAAAATGAATGAACAGATTAATCAAAGTATTGCTTATCGCTGGCTATTACTTTTTGCTACCTCTGAGGCAATTTTTTTAATTCCATTAAAAAAAATAACTTCAATTCCTTCTTCTTCTAATTCAGCAGCTTTTCTAATATTTTCCCATTTCTCATAAAGCTTTTATTTATTTTTTTTTTTCCTATCTATCTTGCCAGTCTTTTCATTTACTACCTTTTTTCTTCTATTTTGTGCTTATTTTCCAAATCTAATTTGTATCGTTTACAGCTACTTTGCACACAAGAAAGAAGTTTTTAGTTAATATCTATATATAGTATCAACAGCTCCTGATTTTATGACAGTATAATAAACATGTCTCTGGTTAACTACAGGGTTCTCAGCAAAACATGTCTGCCAATTAGCCTGGTCAGATCTCAAAAAATTCGATGACCAAACGGGCTTACAACAAAATTAGCTATTTATTTCTGCAATCATTTGACAAAATTAGCAATTGTTTTGCAGTCATTTGACGAATGTCACACTTTTTTTTCCAAGAACACCCCGCTTTATTTTTGTCTTCCATGACTTTTTAGAAAATATTTGTAAAATCCCTGATTTTTCTTATATATTTTAAAATTTCCCCAATTACTTTCCAGATTTTCCATGTTGCTTTGAACTTGCATTAAAAAAATTGCTACCATAGTAAAAAATGACTTAATTCGGGTTTCCAGCAATATATGTCTGGCAATTTTCATAATTTTCTTTGACCAAATCTTTTAAACTTAGGGGAAACTCGGATATAATTTCAAAATAAAATTGCAGAACTACTGTTTGAGGCCACATTACATTTTTTTTTTTTTTTTTGGGGGGGGGGGGGATTAATAAGTAAACATTTAAGACGGAACATTTTAACATTTATTTTTAACAACTTCTGTAACTTAATTGTTTTTATTTAAATGGGGAGATATTAAACCCTATGAGCCCCTCTTTTCTCTATGCCCTAACAATATTCTCCGCTTTCTGATTTATTTTATTGATTGCCATATAAAATATGCAAGGCAAAGTAAAAAAAAAAAAATAATTTGATTAAAATAACGAAAATTTTATTAATCACACAAAATTAATTAAAAGCAGCTATTTATAAAAAAATTGGTTGGTGTTATTACATTCTGGTAAGTGCAAATTAAAAATTAAATTTCATTACTTAGGTTTTGAGTTAAGTCAAAAGATTTTTATGAACGTATGAACATTACTGAAATTGCATTTTCAGCAATGTCTGCACGGTGATGGGGTGTCCATTACTGGAAATTGACCAATTGCACATGGGTCATAAAATCTTAACAATAAATGAAATTTTCTAAATGGCCATTAGCATAGTATAAAATTCAAAGTTTGCTATTACTACCAGGGTTTGCAAAGCTGGACCCAGTCGGAAAATTCCCTGTGGGTTTTTTCAGACTGGGCCCCACTTGAAAAAGCCCACCAAACAAACTAAAATGTGGATTTTTTCAATTTTTAGCAATATTTAAAATTTTAAACAACATATTACATTTAATGAATTTATGTCATTTCAGGTAATTTTGAAAAAAAAAAATAATACATAAAAGCCATTACATAAACAACTGAAGTAAAAAAAAAAATGTATTTTAGCACATTAAAATATTTGGCAGAATCCCAAAACAGGCGAGACACCCCCATTTGGCAACTTTTCTGACAAGTGCCAAACACCCCACATACGCCAACTTAAAAAGTAACGTGATTGGTCCACTTTCCTCAATGCTTCCAGACTGTTTTTTACTACGTCATCACCTGGACTCATAGGAAATACAACATTTATAAATAACGACGTATTAGAAAACACAGGAAAGCTGATTTTTATGAGATTCAAAATAAAACAAATGATTTAAACAAAATTTGTTGAAAAAATGTGAAATTTTTAAAGTACCTTTCCAAATCAGAGTAACGATTTAATGATTAAAATTTTCATTTCTCAACAACTTTCAGAAAAAATCATGGCATCATTTAATATTTTAAAGTACATGCCTATATCAGAGTAAACATTGAACAAATCATTTCTAATTTACGGAACTTTGAACGCTTTGCGTTCATAAAAAAATAATATCACTGAATACAGCAGTTCTCGCTCTGTAGCAATCAGATAACTCGTTAAAGTGGTAATCAGTAATCGTGTATGAACACTTATGCGTTCATTAACCGAAAAAAAAAAAAAAAACATCACTGGATTCAGCAGTCTCAAAATACAGCAGTTCTCGCTCTGTAGCAATCTCAAAATGTACAAAACTCATTAAGCGGCAATCAGTAATCGTGTATGAACGCTTACGCATTCATTAACCTGAAAAAAAACATCACTGGATTTAGCATTTCTCACTGTGTAGCAATCTCAAAATTCAGCAGTTCTCGCTAGTCTGTAGCAATCTCAAAATGTACAAAACTCATAAGGACAGCATACATGAGAAATATACAATAAACGGCTAATATAAAACGTTACAACAAAAAGTGCATAAAATTATTAACATACCTTAACAGACATCTCCTTTCTTGAAAACCAACTCTAAAAAATGTTGAATTGCCATAATTTCGTAAATTTTTAGTCAAACTTCATTTAACTTCCCAGCAAAAAAAAAAATGAACAAATACTCACAATTTCAAATTAAACTACACAGGTACTTTAACTTTCAAATTTTACAACTAAAAACAGCAAAAAAAAAAAAAATTAACAACAACAAACTTTTGATTTGCCGACATTCTATTTTTACAAATGCAGAGTTCAGTTGTCAAAACACCGCTGAGCTAACTGTGAATAATAGTTTTCATGAAGGCGTAACCATCCAATACACAACAAATGAACCAATCCCAATTCAAGATCAGACCACTGTAGGTGAGGAAAGAATTTACGAAACGAACTGGTAACAAGAAAAATCCATTTATCGCCTCGCCAAATTGAACGCTGTCAAGTGTCTAGGCTGTTTTGGGATTCAGCCAAATATTTTACTAATATAGAACATAGTACACAGGCAACATACAAGACATTACATAATTATAGGTACAAGCATATAAGAATGTCTTTTTCTTTACAGCATAAAAAATTCAAATAAACTTCATGAAAGTAAAACTTCTAACTACAAAATCATTTTTTTTTTTTTTTTAACTAGGGTGAACTACCCAGTAATTGACCATTTAGTGAAAGTTTCTTCACATTTTTTTGTTCTGTGCTAAATTTAAGGAGATATTTCTTGAAACTTTTTTTTAAAAGCAACAATCACTTATAAGGATCAATAATAAATAAACATTTTTTGTCTACTTTTTTGCAAATTTATTTTATTAAATATAATAGTTGTCAAGTGAGATTTTGCCAGTAATTGACCACTTAATGTTAGAAAATGACCATCACTGTGTCAGTAATTGACCACTCTGAAGTTGAACTGATAAACCTTCTTAAAATTAATCATATGAAAAAATGGGGAAGTTTGCCAAGTTTTATTCTACAGAAACTGGATGTCTAGCCTCCTGGACAGCCAGAAAAAAAAAAAAAAAAAAAAAAAAAATCGGGAAAATTTCAAATTTCTAAAAAAAAAAAAAAAAAACTGATGAATTTGAAATTTCTGAGAAATTTTTTAGAAAATGAATTTCAATCATAAAGCCAAGGATTTTTAAATTGCAGTATAGTAGCAAAATATGTAGCTGTGCCCTTTATAAGGACTGTTCGAACCTCTTAGATTTTTTTTTTTTGCTTATCCTCTTTTACTCTCCTTAGCAATTATTAAGGTTTTTAGTATGTAACATCACACAATCTCGACACCTGAAAAATTGTTGCCGCCTGGCTAACCGAAAAGTACCAATTGTTTTTATTGGCATGGAAAACCTAGAAAAGTAAAGGAAATTTACCACTGAACTTGGTTAGTCAGTCACTCTGTATGGAAAACATAGATGTACATTCTATATAGAGCACATCATGATCTGTTTTTAAAAAACTAGTCAAGAGATTTTTTGTAAAAAAAATTAAAACCGTTTCCGAACAGAAAACATATTAGTGAATTTCCACAATGTTTTGTAAGATTGAAATTAGTGGTAAAACATGATATTTATATATGTAAATATAGACAAGAAAAGAATAGTTACTACTTCGAAATTTATTTATAAAAAAAAAATCCATTAATTATTAAAGTTAACACAAAAATTAAACTTAATCCTCATCTGTTTCACCAAAACAACTGACACACATGAAGTCAACTTCTTTGTCACTCTGTCATCCAATGCAAATTGTTACCTGTGTCTCGTAGACGCACATTTTAGTATGATAGGGCTCATACCAGATTTCTTTAATTCCTATCATATCTTCTTCCGTCCAGATTTTTTCACATGCCTTTCACACCCAATCATTTATCAGACTTTGCTTATACGTAGAAGTCATTATTGCTGCTTTTTCACCTTTTTTTGTTTTGTTTTGTTTTCTTTAATTTTTTTAACTTGCCTTATTTCCTGTCTTCTTTCCTCTGTTTCTCTTCTTTACTTTCCCAATAATTTAGTCATGCTTTAAAGCAGTCATGCTCAACCTGCAGGCCACATATGGCCCAGTAATCTTTTACTTGTGGCCCGAGATACATAATCATTAATCTATTTATAAAATTGATATATGCATAAAATATATTTAAGATTTTTCCTATTGCTTTATATTTTTTTGGGATGACAAAATCTGTCATGTTATTTATAATTAATTTTAAATTATGTTTAAATATTCTAAATGCCATTTTCGTTTAGTGAAAAGATTTTTTTTTTAGTTGTAGTCCTATTTGTGCTACAGTTATGCATATATTTCTGAAGCACTTGGCAATCAACACTCTACTTTTGTCCCTCAAAACTTACTGTAATGTTAATGTAAATTCTGTATTGTTATTATGTTTTATTATTATACAACTGCAGTTAATTAGGGTTGAACTTTGTCATGGATAAAATTAGCATAAAAAACATTTTATATAGCAATTTTAACAGTATACACAACAATTGTAATAGAAATCTATCACAAACTATGTTTGGAGCTGATGGTGGTAAAACTTTTTTTATAAGATTTGTGTGACAAACCCTAATGATATTTAGAGCCTCACTATACTAATTTTGTTATCTTTACATTTTAATTACACTTTTCTTGCATTATTATTATATAAATGTGTTATGAGCCTCTTAACATAACAAATGTGTGCTTGCTTGATCGGTAATTGACCAAGCATATTTAGTTATTAACCACCCTGGTCAACTACTGAAAGAACTCATTTTTTAAATAAAAAATTGGTGAATATTGCTTTCACAATAGAAATCTATGTATTTTTTTAAGTATCAAAAGGAATGGATGCAAACAAGCAAAAAGTCAGTAGTTGACCACTTTGGTCAATTACTGAATGCTTTCAACATTCACACATCTAGTAGTTGACCACCCCCCTTAACATCATTTAATTTATGAATTTAATATTAAATGCATAATGATTAACTTAAAACAAACAAAAATGAACTACACACCTCATTTGATGAACCAATGGAACTAAATTAAACTTGATGCTGCAAGATTAATAAAACAACTCACAAAACAACACTACTATTACAGAATGTATTCATTTTTGATATTGTTAGAAGGTGCATTTTCTTTAATTTTTTACATTCAATCAGAATATAGATAGCAAAAGTAATTTTTTACTATGCAATTCATTGGATGTTAGATATTTTTATTCAGCATTCAAAAATACTTTATCAGCACATTGATTCTTGTTTTTAACACATAAATGTGTTTTTGGTCAATTACTGGCATGTGGTCAATTACTGGAAGTTCACCCTATCTTCATATAAAAAAAGAAAATTACAAATTTAAGACTTTACATGTAATGAGTTGTAAACTTTTACTAATTTCATTGCTTTTTGGACTCTGAGATGGATTTGAATTCTGAAGCAATCATAAGCTTAAAAATAAAAACAAAGAATAAGAGATTCTTTTTGTATTTTATTCCATTATGCTTGTTTATTTATTTATTTTTTTATGCATTTGTAAAAAACATAGGTACTACTTAGTTATCCCGTCGACCAATTTAGCCAAATTACATAAATTGAGATAATTTTTATTTTTATATAACAAAATAACAAATAAATTATAACATTAACAGAAATACAAATAAAATGTCAAAATAAAAATCACTTGATGACGTAAGCTCGTGTAACTTGCTTAAAGTCAAGTGAATGTGACATTTACGATCAACCATTATTGCCATTTAATCTTACAGTTTGGCAATAGATTTTTGGTCGACGGGATACCAAGTAGTACCAAAAAATATATATACAGAAAGAATTAGTTTAAAGAGTTAGTGAGAATCCATACTACATACAATAGAGTACATTAGATAATATGCATTTTTTACTCCTTTTCTTCCTACTTATAGCTATATTTTAAATTTTAACAATCTATTCATTATTTGATTTTCAAAGAAAATTTTGTAGGTGGAGCAAATTAACAATTTATATTTTATTTTATGTTAAAAACTAATTTGTGAGAAACACTGACATTCAATCAATTTATAGAATTTACAATTTGTAAAATAGCATTACTACAATTAAACTGTATAAAGGAACAATATATTTTTTTTTGCTGATATATATAATATGTATAACGAATATAGTATACAATAATGTAATATCATATATATATTACACTTTTGATAAAACCCATGTGGGTTGGGTTTTTCAAAAAAAAAAAAAAAAAAAAAAAAAAAAAACGAGTTTTTGCGAACTCTGATTACCAAAGCAAAATCATGCAAATTTTACACGAAAATAACGAATTATAAATATGTCAAAATGAATTAAACTCTTAGTATATTCATTAAGACTTTCACTGAAAAACAGTGGAACTTTGAAACATTATTTTTTGCTCCCCGATTAGTTTGATTAAGAGTGTCAACAATATGCCTGGTTATAAAACATGCAAGAGGGAGTTATGAAAAACAATAAAAGCTAATTTTTTATCAACCAAAAACATTCAAGGATGTCCACCTACACCTACCCTATATAATTATATACTATACAAAGTTAACAACTTATTAATAGCATATTCGGGGACAGATTTAAGATCAATACGAAACTAAACTAAGGTTGCTGGTTTATTTTTTAATGCAGAACCACATGGCATAGATCACCGTATGCCGCCGGCATACGGGCTGTGGGTATGCGAATTTTCATATTTCTTTAGCTTAACCTTAAATCTGTCCCTGAGAATGATGAGAACTAATTTTAACTAATTCTAATAAACTGATTGAAATGATATATAAAAAATAATCTTACCTAATTTGTAAATCCAAGGCGATTCACGATGGCGAAATAGAACAAGAAGAGTGCACGTTGTCGATTCAATCGTTCAATTCTGTAAACACGCCAAAAACATCCCTAAAAGTCCTCAGAAAAGGAAAATCCTACACTTTTTTGAAAACTATCTTTTAATAGAAATATTTTTCAGTATATTTATAACTTAAAAATTTCTCATACAATATTGAAATAATTTTTAAAATGCTAGTTTTGAAATGTTGTTTATTTTAAAAGTTGAAAATATTTTAAATGCATCTACGAAAATCCCCAGTTGGAAAAAAACAAAGGAAACGCGTCAGAAAAGGGAAATTTTCATTTCGTCTTTCCCTAGCTGTATTTTCCTGCAAGGAGAGGCGCAAAGCCACTTTGGCAAAGCAATGAAGTGTGTTGTTTGAGTGTGTGTGTGTGTGTGTTGGGGGGGGGGGGAGATTGAGGCTGTACATTTGCTATATATTTTTATTTTAATCTAAATTTTGTTAATGTTTGAGGGTTTTGAAACATGTAAAATAACTTATTTTTTGCGACTGACAAAAAGTAGTCAAAGTCACTTTGAGAGCAAAATAACAATAATAATAATAGTAGGTGTTGATTATTCTCTGATCATACAGAAAAATTTGAAACAAGCATGCATATTTACACATAGACAACCTTAATAGCAATGTTTACTTTTTTCTTGCCCTCGCAACACCCCCCCTCCCCCCCTAAAATCAATAAGGATTTCATGGAACATTTATGAAACACTAACAATAAATTTAACAAAGTTTTGTTTTTGTTTTATGCTCTTTTTATTAGGAATTTAAGGTATGCTGTATATATTTTTTAAGCATTTTGATTAAAAAAAAAAAAAAAATTATTTTATTTATTTATTTATTTTGTCACATTTTAGTTTATAATTTTTCTAAATTTTGTTTTGAGTATTGTACTTTAGACTAAAAATGCCTCATATGATACTGAATAGAATTTATATTGAGGCTGTACATTTGCTATATATTTTTATTTTAATCTCAATTTTGTTTATCTTTGAGGGTTTTGAAACATGTAAAAGAACTTATTTTTTGCAACCGACAAAAAGTAGTCTAAGACACTTTGAGAGCAAAATAATAATAATAGTAGGCGTTCATTATTCTCTGATCATACAGAAAAATTTAAAACAAGCATGCATATTTACACATATACAACCTTAATAGCAATGTTTACTTTTTTCTTGGCCTTGCAACCCCCCCCCCCCCCATTAAAATCCATAAGCATTTCATGGAACATTTATGAAACACTTTAACAAAAAAATTAACAAAGTTTTTGTTTTATGCTCTTTTTATTGGGAATTTAAGGTGTGATGTATATATATTTTAAGCATTTTGATTCAAAAAACATTGTATTTTATTTATTTATTCATTTATTCACATTTTAGTTTATAATTTTTCTAAATTTTGTTTTCAGTATTGTACTTTAGACTAAAAATGTCTCATATTATACTGAATAGAATTTTAGCAACCCAAGGTTTATTTACATTTAAAAATTTATTTTGGCAAAACAAAAATTGTTTCAGATATATATTCTATTAATTAGTTGTCTGTTTGTTTTGGCTATAAGATCAATAGAAATTGAAAAATAATACATTCATTGTTTTTAGTGTGGCCATAAAAAATGTAGCACATTTTGAGGACTTTTTTATATATAAAAATATTTTAAAACTAAATAAAAATGTGTAATTTGTTTTACTGCTTTAAATATAAATCTCGCAACGTATTTATATATTTACTATAAGCCAGATTTAAAATAATTCAGTTTACTTTTTAAAAAATGAAGAAAAAATACATTTTCTCACTTTAATTAAATATTCGGGTTAGTTGATATTAGCCCTCTACTTTCTAGACAATGACGGGCCATTACATTTTTTCCAGAAACCGCCCCTTAAGAGTTGCCGGGCAAAGTAAATGCAACCGTTCTCTCAACGCTGAAACATTAGCGGTCCGGCAATAGCTGCCGCAACTAGCGGCGGGTCATTTACGGCACAACACTGTTTGGTTACAAATGGCCTTAACTCCTTTTGGCCGCGATATATACTTCATTCGGCCCTAAGTCGAGTGTTTGTTGGGAACATTTTATGGATCCTTCTTTCTCGCAAACAAATATAAAAATGAGGCCTATTTTGCGAATAAAAGCTCTTTTATAGGATTTGTCTTAGACGAAAATGCAGCATTACAAAAACTTTACCTCTTTGAAAGGGTACTAAATATCCAGAATGAAGTCTTATATCAATATGAATCGTTTGGAAATGTTGACGAATAACGGGTAAATAAAACGGCCTTGGATACTGGGCATTTACAATTTCGCCATCGTTTCCTTCTACAGTTATAATTTTTAATAGAGGAGCTTGAACATCGCCCACGATTTGTGGCTCAACAAGATCACAGTATACATACATAACAGGAAAAGTAGACTTTGGATCAGCTACAAAAGGACTTTGTTGATAACCTGTATATTCTCCTGGCTCAAACCCCAAAAGCTCTGCTAAACCTTCGTTAAGAATTACTTTCGATTTTGCATCCGTCCTAATTTTTACCCTTTTCGTAACAGGATGATAATGAAAGTCAATCTTATTTTTATGCGATGGTATTATCATGCCTTTAATGAGGTCCGGTATCGTTTCATAACAACCTGGAGGAATTCTTCTTCCTTCAAGTTTTCCATCACCCAAATCGAAACCAAATAAATTATTATCGTTTCGAACATTGTACCAAGTATGTGGATAAATAAAATCGACTACAGCCATCTCCCAATCTCCATTTAAGTTAATAGGTCTGGGTAATTGCGTTGTAAATTGTGAAATTTTATTATTTGGGAAAAAAGTCAAAGAACTGTCACTGATTAGTGTGATATAGAACGACATCGTGTATGCAAATGAAAAGAAAGTACGGAAAACACTCTTTTTATATCATTCTTACTTCGTCAACCCATGCATTGAATTTTTCAGGATAACCTTGAAACTTTACAAAATATTCAACCTTTCCACGCCGTTTTCTTTTTTCAAAATTTTCTCTACAGGGTAAAGTCCAGAATCTGCAACTTTTTGAATTTCTTCCTCATAAAAGGTCCCTTTTATTATCTCTCCAGCCATATCTTTAAGTTTATAAACTACAGGAAACCGAGATAATATTTTATGAATAATAAATATTTCCCTTGTCCAATTTTGTTCGTATCCTTTTTCAAAGAGCATTTTTTCTCGACTAATGCGAACTGTATCGCCAATTTGTAATTTTGATTTAAATTTTTTTTGTTTTGGTGTTTGACCGTACAATACATGCCATATTTTTCCTTGATTCTGTAAAGTGACTGATATAGGCTCTGTCTTGATACTACGATGCCAAGTATGGTTATAACTATGCATAAAATCATCTATAACGTCAATGTACCGTTTTGTATTCATTTCAGTAAAATATTTCCACATTTTTGTTTTAAGAGTACGGTTAAATCGTTCAATGACTGATGCTTTTGTAGCATTGTGAGTTGTACAAAAATTTACATTTCTCTTTTTTAAAAAGTTTTGCACAAGCGTGTTTGTAAACTCTTTACCAGAATCTGTCTGAACAGACACAGGCGTACGTTCAGAAAATATTTTTTTAAAAGCTGCCACTATGGAAGCAGATTTTTTATCTTTCAGGGGTACAGCCCAGCCATATTTCGATAAGATATCGATACAAGTCAGCAAATACTTATAACCGTCGTTGTGAAATGATAAAGACTGCATGTCTACTAAATCAGGTTGAAATTGCTCGTTTAAGCCTCCTACTATAACACGATTTCTCGGGAATTTGTGTCTCAAAGGCTTGTGCAAAGTATAAGAATCTTTTGTTTGCACCCATTTTTTTATGTCTTTGATTTTTACCCGATCCTTTAATGCACGCTTTAAAGCACCAATCCCACCAAAACTTGCGGGGAGCTTTGGATTTTGATATCTCTGATTCAGAAGTGTTTCCATTGCAACAACTGTTATGATCTAGTCGGATGCTAATGTTCATAATAAAAAAGATTGTTTCCACGCGTCTTATTTATACGTACTCCCCCCAAGCTGTGTTTATTTTAATGCAGCAAAAAATAAAATAAATAAATAAATAACAATAAATATTCATTACTAAAATCTATCTTCTTATTAACACCTAATTTCTTATTTGTAAAAACTAGCACTTAACACTTTATTTTAAAAGGGATTGAAAATTATTTAAGTGCATCCGCTGAAAATAATATGTGCTTTTTTTTTCTCCTACCCTCTCTTCACATTCTTTCACGCAAGTCCGTTCTAACTTGCATGCAGACAGGGAGGTCTACTGACCATCCCCTCTTCACACCCACCTTTTAGAGGCCAGCTGGACAGCAGACGCCTCACCTGAACAAGGCTTGCCATTCCCTCTTTTTCCACCCCAAGAGTAAAAATGTTCGATAAGGTGGTGTCGTAGGGCAGAAGTTAGGGGGGGAGGGGCGGATGACCACCCCTTTCTCCGCTCCCAGTGACCGACCGCAGAGCAGCAGCTGCGTACACACTATCCTTCTAACTGTAATCAGTGTCGGCTTCGTTTGTTCTTGCCACGCGGTGTCTTTGATTTTTAACGACTTTAGCAGGAAAGGGACTGATGTCCAGCAAAAGAGGAACCTTTCCTTCAAGTAGAGTCGAGCTCCTTATCTCCTGACCCATTGTTGATTCCCCTCATTCTTTTGTCAATAAACCGCAGATGGGTTTAGAATAAAAGCTTTTCCAAGAATACTGGACAAGCAGGCAAAATACGCGTGAGTACGCAGCCTTCCTGACCGAAGTCCGCATCCCCCCTTCGCTTCCTCCCCCTCTTTGACCATCCCCCTTCCCCGCTCTCCAAGTGACCGACCGGAGCAGCCACCCTTCCTGACCCAAGTCCGCCTCCCCCCTTCGCTTCCTTCCCCCTTCGCCGCCAAAGTGGGGTGCTTACTACTGCTTTCCGATCAGCGGATACGTCTTTTTAAGGACCATTATTTCAATATAAAGAATCTTTTTTTGTAGCTATGTATTTTTACACTTGAATAAAGTAAAAATTAAACATTAACAAAACAAACGCTTTTAGAGATTTTAGTGCACATACAAATATTTTACACTAAAAAAAAAATTAGTTAGGTGTTTTTTAGTGAATATACTGGGTTCTTTATAGAGATAAAGAAGACATTTTAAATTATGACGCATAACATTATAAGAAAGGAAAGTGGATTTAAGAAATTTTACTAAAATATTTACATCTAAAAATATACAGTAGTACCTCGACTTACGTTCCCTCGACTTACGTCACCGCGTATTTAAGTTGTCTGGCCTGGAGAAAAAAAAAAATCCTTAATTAAGATGCACTTCGAACTTTTCTGAAGACTTTTGGTTCTATGAAGAGAAAGTTTCTTTTGGCAGTTAAGTGATAGTGACAAAAAAAAAAAAAAACTCATAAGGAAAAGCTTAGAAAACTCACACTACCGAGAGTGAGCTTCTAAGAGAAAAAGAAAAAAAAGTGTTGATTCAGAAGCTATTGTTCGATTTTTTACCATCCTCAAAGTCTGGAACGGTGCAACTACAACTTATTCATTTATTCTAAATTGTTGTATTGAAAAATCATTTTCTTGCTAATGTTAAATGCATTTAAGGGGGCCGGAAAAGCAAAATTCAAATAAAAAATCGGTTTTTAGTTTTTGTATATCATTAAATAGTTTAAACTTTTATGTTTTCAACAATGTGTTACACATGTTTACACTGTCAGGAAAACTCGTCAATATACACTAAATTATTCCTCATTTTTTAACAAATAATTTCCGTACTCCTAGAAAATATGTTTTATCCGTGAATTCTCCCCGAATGTCTAAAAAAGAGGGAGAAATTCCGTACATTCCTAGCACGCATGCGTATTGGGTCTATTAATAATAAATCCGAATTTATTTAAAAAATGGAAAACCAAAAAGTCTATAAATAAAGATTTCTAATTTAATTAAAAAAGACAAAGTTTTCGAATTTCAAAATAAATAACAATTAATTTCTCATTCATTCAAAACTACTCATAATTTATTTTTTAAGTTGAACAAAGTTAAATGAAGTTGAATTTATAAAGTTGTTTATAAATAAATATTTGAATTAAAAATATACTTTAAATGAACACATTTAAAAGATACATTGTGAAAATTAAATGAAAAAAAATCGAAATATTTTTTTTAAAATTAGGATCTTATCGAATAAAAATATAATATTCGTATTTTACCTATAGCAATCTACCTAAAATTATTTAAAATTCCTATTTTTATACTATATTAATACTAAAGTATAAAAACTACAGCCACAATCTCATTACAAACGAAATCTTCCCGAAATGAACTGAAGCAAACATATTTACATCAAAGCGTTTTGATGCTGTACAACTATAGCTCAGTGCTATTGCGTTTGTCTCGCAATGCTGGGATACCTTGGTCGATTCCAACGCCGTCCGCATTTGCTTTTTCCCAACTTTCTTCAATTGACGGATATTTTACATCCTGTAACGGAGGGGGGAAAACGGATATTCGTAAATTCACGGAAATATGCCGGCAGCACTGCTACCTGTAGAATTTCCGTGAATTGAAGAAAGTTTTTTTGAGAGTGTATATATATAAAAATATAAGTGTTGAAATTATTCATTCTTTCTAAGAGTACTTTACTGATTAATGGTCATTTAAATCTTTAATCGACTTTTTCTCAAAACTTGGATTTTTCATCTTTATGTTCCTTTTTTTTTTCAATATCTATTAAATTTAAGAACTCAGATTTTTTTTTAGTACTTTTATTATGTTGTATTGTATACTTTGTATCAGGGATTTAATGATTTGTTGAAAATTATTTATTTTAGGCAGATAAATCTTACCAAAAATGTTAATTTTAAAATGACTTTCAATAAATAATTAATAATTAATTTTTAGTTTGTTTTTAGAAAGAAAGTGGTCTGTTGAAATACGTAAATCATGCTATTCTACTGCTCTAAAAAATCCAGACCTCTATCTTTCACCATTTCTGAGAAAAAAGTACATAAAATTGGTGAATTTTATATGGCGGAGATAGGGCTTTCCTTGTCCCCTTAACATAATAACTAAGAAGAATAGGGTATATTTATTAGATTTTGTAGAATTTTTGTTACTTATTCTTTTTTGCTTATCTAAATGTACCTCGGCTTACGTCGTTTTCGACTTACGTCGCTAGCCTTGGGACAAATTGCTGACGTAAGTGGAGGTATTACTGTACTTTCATTTTTATATATTAAATATGTAATATATATCATCATCATCAACAAAAACAAACGTTTTCAATCCACTGCTGGATGTAGGTGTACCCCAGATTTTTCAAATGTTTCCTGCCTAGTGCTTTAGTCCTCCAATTCACACCGGTCACTTTTCTGATTTTGTCACTCCATTTTACTTGATGTCGTCTTCTTGGTCGTTTTACATTCATGAGATATCTCTGTAGGGTGTATGTGCTCCATCTATTGTCTTGTCTTCTTGCAATGTGTCCAGTCCATTCAGGCGAAGAATCTGGCTGTGCAGCTTTTCGACGTCTATGATGGGATACCCTGTACATATTATAAACATCACTAGTAAAACACACACACACACACACACGCATATATATATATATATGTATAATAAAAATTTTCACCTGTTTTTCTTAGTAAAACTATTCAAAATTCTTAATATTTTTCCATTTTTACCTATCTTTAATAATATCTTAATATCTTTTGTCTTTTATTTCATGCATTTAAAGTTGCGTATACTTTTATTATTCTAAAAACCTTAATCCATTCGCCTAATGTTATAAAACCCATTAAATTACTTTTTAATTTTATTCTAAAACTAAATTCTCTTTCTTTCGAATGTTTTAATATCATTTACTTCTTTGGTGTTCTATACCCACAATTCCATGCGTCCGCCAGCAATGTTTGCACTTTAATTCTGACGCCGTATAAAAGAGCTCATTATTGACGTCATCCTTTCCCATTGAATCGCAATCTGTTTTATGTCCCAACCTCTCCCACCTCTCTTCTAGCATTGGTCTTTTACCTTTCTGTAACCGTCCGCGCGCTGTTTTTTCCGAGTACAAATATCGTTACATCGGCGAAGAAGCAGAAGATTTTACGTTTTTCTGGTTGTCTAATTAAGCTGCGTCGCTTGGAGTGAACGTTCTAATGTGTAGATCCTATTCATATAACATCTAACATTTTATGAAGCTATGATCGATTTTTGAGAGTGGATGGAATAACTACTGGAAGTGTTTTACTATGTTTTTTGTCAATAAAACCAGTTTAAAAAGTGACGATGACTCTCTATGTTCATTACGCAAGGGAAATTATCTCAATGTGTTTCGAGCCTGTCTTTTCTCGCCACCCTGACTGCAATCCGATATTTTCAATATAACGGATGGATGGTTTTGATTGTTCTACTACAATTTATGTCGAGGTGTACTGGTGCCGCCTAAATATCTGAAAGTCGGTAGCAAAATGCTACATATATATATATATATATATATATATATATATATATACACATATATTCAATTGAAATTCAGAAGATTTTCAAATTTTGAATTTCATAGAAAGGAAATTTTGCGCATCGGGATAATTGAATTAAATGGTAAATTATGGACATAAAAAAATTCCACTTAAGAGGGCTGGTGACTCAGCATCGGAATTCTCCTCCATAATGTTAAAGCTAAGGACTTTTGATGCATTCGTATATTTAAAATATCTTCTCGGGAAATTAATATTTTTAACATATTTTTTTCTGTGTACTCTTCTTAAAGGATGTCTCTTTTTTTATTAGTTTTCAAAATATTTCTAAAATCTATGCTGAATTTAATATTTTATGTGTTAAAAGCGAGCCAACTGTAAGAGAGATTTCAACACTTCATATAAAATTAAGTCTATAATTTAGAAATATTTTTAGAACTACAAAAAATAGAGATCTTTTACGAAGTGTACACAAAAAATTGAAGTAAAAAATATTAATTTCCCGAGGAGATATTTTAAGTATACGAAAGCATTAATTGCCCATAAACTTTACATTAGTGAGGGGAAATCGGAAGCTAGGTGAGCAGCCCCTTAAGGTCTTAAATTACTGCGATTAATTTGACATTTTGTCTATACTTATGTGAGAAATTTCAATTTAACGATATATTTTTTCATTCAATTTGGTGCAACTGATCCAAAAATACAAATCATTTTAACTTTTGAATTTTTTGACTTTTGCCATTAATCTGTTTCGCTATTTCTCAACCTCTTTAACTGTTACATAGTAGCAGTAATTTATAATGCATTGAAAACAAGAATATTTATTAAAATAATTCATTCATTATAACATTCCGAAAATGAAAAAAAAAAAAAAAAAAAAAAAAGCAATTTAACAAATTACAACCACCATTTGGAAAATGGTTTTTTCAAAGACCAAAATTTAAGACATAAAAAATCGCACGGAGTTGATCCTACATTACGTACGCCATGGATTAAACGATAACATTCCTGGACCCATCATGAACAAATTTTAAAAGAAATTTCAGTTTTACAATTGTTGGTACTGTAAATTTTTAAACTTCTACGGAGCTGGTCATACATTACGTACGCCATGAATTAAAGATTAATCGTGTTATTACACGTAAAAATTGAAAGCAAGAAAAATCGCCTGCGACTCGTCAGATTTCCTATGAAACTTACGTAATAGCCAAGCATTTCATTGGCTGTTCGGGAAAAGGCTTTTCTATCATCAGATTTCCAAAAAATCTCACGACCAATTTTAAATAAAATTTCCTTCTTAAACTTCTAAACATCCGACAATAGTACTTTTTATACCGTCGGATAGAGAAAAAAAATGTACTTTTAAATGCAATTTGTTTGAAAGCTGTATTTAAATTTGTTTCCGATTTATTAATGTTTTTGGTAGTTTTTATTACTTTTTCTCATAGTGGCAACACTTTGTTGCCCATCGTTGTTAAAACCAAAGGGAAATATAGATTACTGTATATACCAATCAGATAACGAATAAATTGCGGATTAAACCAATGAAAACGTTCAGATATGCTTTTGATTTACTACCCTGACGAGAACAATAACCATTTTTCCAAATAGTTAAAAAAAAAAAAAAAAAAAAAAAAAAAAAAAAAACATAACTAATTCTTTTAGCGTCAGAAGTTAGCATCAAGGACGGAAAATTCAGAGGCAGTATGGTTTAAGAAAGTTGATCACTCAGCTTCCAATTTCCACTCACTAATGTAAAGTCTATGGGCATATAATGCATTCGTATATTTAAAATATCTCTTCGGGAAATTAATATTTTTAACATCTATTTTTTGTGTACACTTACTAAAGGATATCTCTTTTTTCTTAGTTATCAAAATACTTCTAAAGTATAGACTTAATTTTATGGGAAGTGTTAAAATCTTACCAACAGTTCGCCCGCTTTTAACACATTAAATATTTAATTTAGCATAGATTTTAGAAATATTTTGAAAACTAAGAAAAAAAAGAGACATCCTTTAAGAAGAGTACAAAGAAAAAATATGTTAAAAATATGAATTTCCCGAGCAGATATTTTAAATATACAAATGCATCAAAAGTCCATAGACTTAATATTACGGAGGAGAATTCCAAAGCTGAGTGAACAGCCCCCTTAAGGGACCATCTACATTAAGAGACAAAAAAAAAAGCAAAAAACACTTTATTATTATTATTTTTTATTTATTTATGTTTTTTTTTTTTTTTTTTTTTTTTTTTTTTTTTTTTTTTTTTTTTAAGAAAGCTGCACGATGGATCTTTCTGAAATTTTAACAGTTTATTGTACATATCTTGAGGTATACACAATAATTTTCTTATTAGATTTTGTTGCTTCTACTCTAAGATATAAACAAATATGTACAACTGCTTTTTAAAATTTCGTCTGGGCATGGTAGCGAATTGTTGAATTATTTGAAACACAAAAATAATTTTTTCGTAAACTTCGTGAGTATAGATTCTAGTTAAATTAAAGGAACCCAACAAATTTATTTTTAAAAAGTTATGTAATGGCTGATTTAAAAAAAATAATAATAAATTGTTACAAAAATTCGTTCTTATTTGTTAATAACTGTTTGTTTAATAATTTTAGTAAAAGCTTTAATTCATATCGAAGGCAATTAATTAAAAAAAATTCAAAATGATCCATTGAGTAGTTTTTTTTTTTTTTTTTAAATCTTGCCCACCGTGTCAAAAATGTGGTTGGCAAGATATTTGTACAAATTATTTAAGTTTATAACGGAATTTTTTCATTTGATTTAACTATGTTGCAGTCATTTATTTGTATGAGTAATTTCCATAAATAACAATAACCGGTAAAAATTGGGTTGTCTGTTTTTTAGTTTGTTATAATTGTTTCTTGTGTATTTTGTATTACTCCAAAAATTACATTAATTTTTTATCATCACGAAAGTATTTTCGCAAATCGTAAATATCAAAGTTAAAAAGTCTAAAAATATAGAAAATCTGTTACTATAAAAAAATATGTCATTGTTGTTTTTTTAACTTTTTAGGTGTATTTTTTATTGTTGAACCTGAAAATGACTTTCATTTTTAATCATCACTTCAGATGTTTTCACAAATAGTAAATTTTAAAGTTAAAAAGTTAAAAGTTAAAAGTGAACCTCCATCTCCCTCATCGAACACCTGAGCTGTTTAGCTGTACGAATCCACAATATAAGCCAGAAAACTGAATAAATTATTATCTAAAAAAGAAATAAATTGAATAAAAAAAAGTTTTACATCTATTTTATAGTATCAGATTTTCTCTATTTTTATTTATTTATTTATTTATTTATTTATATTTTTTTTATTTATTTTTTTTTTTATTTATTTATTTTTTACTTTGAAATTTACTATTTGCGAAATATTCTGACGTGATGGTTAAAACTGAAGGTTAATTTCAGATTGAGTGCAAAAAAGTACATAAATATCAATTATCGAAAATTTAAAAACACAACCACCACAACTGTTTTATAGTGTTAGATTTCCTCTGTTTTTTACCTTTTAACTTTGAAATTTACGATTTGCGAAAACTCCTGATGTGGTGCTTAAAGATAATGGTAATTTTCGCATTCAACGCTAAAATATATACAAAAATTAGTTAAATAGAGTAAAAAAAAACACAACCATTTCCTCTATTTTTTAGTATTAGATTTTCTTTATTTCTTTACTTTTACCTGTGAAATTTACAATTTACGAAAAATAACGAAGTGATGGTTAAAAATGAACGTCATTTTTGGATTCAGCGGTAAAAAATACATAAAAATCAATTGTTAAAGTTAAAGAAATACAACCATCGCTGGCTTGTGCAATTAGTAGCTCATTAATCTATTTAATATCTTTTTGTTTATTCATTTAAAAATTTTCTTTAATATTATCACATTTAAATATACTTTACAGATATAGTTGTAGCAAAAATTTGCACAAGTATGAATTACTCTAAAATATTTCTAATCTTTCATTACCTTATTTGCATTATCAACACATTTTACTAATAAAGAAAAAACAATAAATTCCATAAATATGTTATCATCATATCATGTTAATTATTGCGTTTTCGTATTTGTTGTCGTACGACAAAATGAAATATGTCGAACTAAGAAAAAATACTATTCGCAATTTCCAAGTAAGAAATATTAATTAGATATCTAATTAAATAAATCTTTCTAGCGATATTAAACTAATTTGATAAAACAGAAGATGTAAATGAATTTTGTTTAAGGTAGTTGCTTTTGCTTGCAAATCAAATTTTAATTTAGTGAAGCAGATAGGATGTATTGTACAGAAAGAAGCGAATCATATTACCAAATAAATACTTCTTCAATAGAAGATAAGCCTGGAAAAAATCTTGTTCATTCGAACAATCGGAATTAATCAAAGAATTAATTAATTTCCTCAAAGCTTAATATTTTTATCACTGTGTTTTTTAGCAACTAATATATTGATTCATTCAAGTCCGCTAATAAATCTACTGATCTTTAAATGTCTTTAAGTTTCTTCAAACGTTTAAAGATATAAGACACAGATGTACAGACCGACATTAAATAAAAATTGGTATAAAGTTTAGTAGCTTATATAAAGAAAAAAATATGGGTGCGTACCATTTTATCATTTCCCTTGTGTGATTGTAAACTAGGTCTGTCTGTTAGCAATACATGATTGGTATAATCATCATGCACTATTTACTGGACTAATACCGACCTGATGTATTATTGATTACGAAAATTTAAAAAAAAAAAAAATGATTTTACTTATATTTTAATGATGAAAATAATAAATAAATAGTAAGTAATAGAAATAATAAATAATTATTTTATTTTAAAAGAATTATAACCTTTTCTATAGGTTTAACAATAAAGATTGGATAATTTTTGTTATTTTTATATTTTAGCATCAAACTTGCAATGATTCATTAAATTCATCTGTTCTTTTTTTTTTAACTAACAAGGGGGCTCGGCCCCCTACGAGCTACGCTCGCCAACCCCCGTTCAGACACTGCAGTCCCTAAAAGCACGCTAATTTGATCGGCTTTAAAAAGATTTTGGAAGATTGAATTATAATTAAAAAAAAAAAAAAGCGATCTCCCTATAAACGGGTTTCTATTCATTTCTCTTTGATTGGGGAATTTTACGGAAAAATCAGCTGCTGTTAAAAGATACAATGGCATTTCAAAATCATCTAATATAAAATGAATTAAGTAAACAGAGTCTTTGTCTCCCGGTATTTTTTAACAAAGCGAAAAGAAAGTCCTTTTAAATAAGACATTTTAAATATATCGTGTTTAATCTGACGTAATTTTCACCAAACTTTTCTTTCCCTTTTTAATATTCACGTGAAAATGCTTTTATTACAAATGAAATATTATTTGCGCTGTCCAAAAAAAAAAAAAAAAAAAAAAAAAAAAAAAAAAATAGTTGAAAAGTTCATCTCAAAATATCAAGTAAATGTCTCGCGCTATTTTAAAATTTATACTCTTTTGCAATATCATTTTGCGTTCATTTTATGTAATAACTGTAATGTGAGGCAAATGTGATGTAATTCCTCCTATTTAAGACTTCTAACGCATGTTAATAAATTTATTATTTTACAATTTCCTTTCTCTGTTAAAATTCATGTGTAATTATAGATGAAGTAATTTTCAATAAGTTCTTGCTTTTTATACGTAATTAATTAATTCTAATTTGAAAGTTTTTTTTCTGTTTATAATAGTCACGTGTAAATAAATTTTTAATTTGAAGCAAACATTATTGCTTCCGTTTTTTATACAGTTGGCAACAGATTAAATTAATACAATTTTCTGAAATAAGTAAAAAATATCTCTCGAAATGCTGAAAATTTGAATTTAAAATAGAAATGAAACCTCGAAAAATGAGTCAAATTAAAAAAATTAATTAATTCTGCACACCGGGAAATTATAACGCATAAAATGATCTAAAAATTATTGAATTCCGATGTATAGTTTTTGCTCCTATAAAACTTTTTTAGTGGAACGATTTTGTCCAACTTTGGCATTAAATATCTCTTAAAATAATTCTTCGATTTGAAAACTGGCTGCATCAGCGTGTTTATCAAACATTTTTGTATAATACTACCGATTTTCATATTTTTGTATGCATTATTTTTCTTAATATTACCGAAGAAAGACCTCCGGTCACAAAAAATTCAAAACCGGCGGCGGCGGCGGTGACGGCGGTAGTTACTTTTTTTTAGAATAGAGAGATGCGGTTTGAATAAACATTCTACTTATCAGATTTTACTTGCATCGAATTTTATATATTTGTATATATATATAAGAAAAAAATGCATTATTATATTTTTTTTGAAATTTTCAGCATTTTTGCATTATTTTTCTGCACTTAACTACCTTTTAACATTTTTAATTATATTTACTTCAAAAATCTATGCACAGTATTACTTGTATGAGTAAACCAAACTGGCATAGAAAAAATATATTAGGGATTTATTTGATATGGAATGCTCATGGGGCATTCTGAAAAGTTCTTCATAACGCGTTAAAAGTTTAGGAAAATTCCTTATTTTTCTTCCCATTTATTTTTATTTCTTGTGTAATAAATATATGCCATAATTCATAAGAGTGCCCTTGAATAGTGTCTAAAATGCAATTAAAAAAATAATAAAAAAATGAGTTTGAAGGTACAGTCATGGAAAAAAACAAAGTAAACGACCCCTACTAACTCCTCAACAAATTATTGTAGACAAAAATTACTGGTACCGAACGATTGGAAATAAAGTCTATTTTTAAATGATGTATATAAAATTTTCTTAGGGGGTCATCTACATATTAAAACGAATCGCAACTTCATTTTTTTCAATAGCAATACCCAATTTTAACGAGATATTTTAAATCTTCGGTTCAACTTATGCCTAGAAACCAAATTTCAAGTCATTTGAATAATAAGTTTTTGAATTATAAGCATAGAAAATTTAATGCTTCTAATGTTAAATTACATTTTCCTATTTTTATTTATATCTCCTGAAATTATGCTCCTAATGTGCTATTTTTTTTTCTTTTTTTCTTTCTTTTTAGCAATAATACTAATATTCCCAAACATAAATACGCTGAATTTGCAATTTTTATAGTTTTATGATATGAATTATGAATTATGAATTATGAAATGAATATTCGAAAAAATTATGAATTGCAACCTACAATTTTTTTAATGGATTTAGATTTATTAAGTCCTGCTTTATGGAAAACCAAAATTTCACATTTTTCTTCCAAGTAGTTTTCAAATTATGCTTAAAAAACAGCAAAATGATGGTTTAAGGTCTATGATGGAAGTGAGTAAATATTTTGTCTGCTGTACTGTAATGTGACAGGCTTCATTGACTCCTTGAGTGGCGCTTAAAGTGCATTGATCAAGAAAGGGCCCTCTCGATTAACAATCGAGTACGGAACTTCAATTCAGATACAACCCTTAAAATATGCTCGTTTTAAAATAATTAATTTCTCGGAAACTTATTGTACGAATTGCATAAAAATTCGTTTTTAGGCTAATTGAAGAGAGTAGAGTTCATTTATGCTGTCAGAACTGTGTACTGCTATTGAAAAAAAGACAGTTATGGTTCGTTTTAATATGTAGATTCCCCCTTAAGCAAATTTTATATACATCATTTAAAAGTAGACTTTATTTCCAATCGTTCGGTACCAGTAACTTTCTTATACGATAATTTGTTGAAGTGTCAGTAGGGGGTGTTTCCCTTTTTTTTTCCCACGACTGTACCTAGTCCCCTAAAAGTGTAGTCCCTAAAAAATAACGTTCCGTTACAAAAGCCAGTCGTTAAATGAATCAAAATGTATCAATGTACGGTTAAATATTGATAATCTCTGCTGCAAATTTTTTAAACTAATGAGCATCGCACATTTTCTATTTTTACACCGTCGTACAGGGAAAAAATTTGCTTTTAAATTAAATTAGTTAGAAAACTGCATCTCAATTTATTTTTGAGATATTATTTTTTTGTAATTTTTAAAGACATTTCTGCAATGGTGGCTGCAACTGCAGTACTCCATTTCTGTAGTAAGTAAAGTGAAAATATTAGATTACTATATCTTTCTGTTGTCATTTTCTCATTAAATCTGAAAAATAAAACAAAATGCGTGCTATCCCAAGAATATCCTCAGCTATAAAAATGTATTTTAAAGCCTATATGTGTGACCTTTTTCACCGCATTTACTTTTTTCCTATCAAAAAGCTGAAACAATGCAACTTTATTAATCCGTGTATAATAACATTTTCTGAATTTTGAAAATATATATATATATAAATGAATGATTTCTGATAAAACATGGAATTACTATAAACTATATTTAAATTTCAGTATCCATATTAATGTTACGAACAACAGAAGTCTTATGAGTCATTAGATTTCCTATTATTTTGTCCAGAGTCTTGACTGATGACATCGCTTTTTGTTGGATTTGTATAGTATTCCTCGATAGTGACGTCATATGCATACTTTTCTATAGATGTTGTATAAGACTATTCGTAAATGTGTAATTCTTAAGTGGAAGAAAATGACGTCATTTAAAAAAAATAAAAGCGTGCATTTTAAATCTTAAAATTGAAATACGTTTTGTACTATCTACATTTATATACTTTTTTTTTTCATAGGGGGCGGCACTAAATTCTGAAAAAGCAAAATTCCTGTGTACTGCTGTTTATTATTAAACTTACGAAAACGCGATTGTTTTAAGCATAATAAAATAACTGAAGTTATTTATAACACATATTTTCTTATTTATACCTTAGATCAATTTAGTTGTCAGTTAAGTATGTTAAGAGAACTGCTCAAGGAAATTTCAGTTGCTATTTATGTAGAAAAAAAAAAAAAAAAAAGACAAACTGCAAACTAATTTTACAGTGATTTGTTATTCCAAAAACGAAAATTTTCTGAAGCAACTTCATTTACTGTAAACTACTTTAGATTTCGCTGATTTATTTCGCAATACATTTTCTACAACTTTCATATTTATAAAATAGCACGTATAGTAGAAAACGCAAGGTAAATACTTTATGTCAGTAATCAACCCGATGAAAAACCAAATTTTCTCAATATGAAGTAAATAAACTTCATCAAATTTATTGAAGTGTATAATAGGATGTTTTCTCAACCATACATAATTTTGAAATAGTGTAGAAAAAGAAAATCTCTATTTTGAAAGAGCTTAGTTTAGATTTCCAACATCTGTTGTCATGAAGTGCACTATAATTACACATATTATCTTTTACCATTGTATTTGTTTGTTTATTTTAATAATTGGTATTAATATTTCACTAATTTATGTTTTCTCAATTTTTTAGCCTTTTAATCTTACAATTAAAAATTTAAATTTAACCCCGTCGGAACGAGCGTCTTTTGTAGAATTTTTAGTCTTTTATCACCGGTTTTTCAAAATAGAAAATTTTGCCTAAATTAATCTGGAAAGTACCCTGATTAAATTCCTTGATTTAGGTTTAAAGAATATTTAATATTTAATTTTTTATATCTTTAAATTTTTACATTTTTAATTTTACCTTAATATTCTTCATTTTACTATTAATTAGTTTTAAAACTGTACTTCTTCTCACAATGGCTCACAAATTTACAAGACATCTCAACAACAGACTGCGTGTTAAGCTGATCACAGCTAGGTAACTACTCAATGCTGCTCAAGTGTTCAGCCTGATTAAATAAAGCAAAGTTTATAATTAAAATAAACTCGAGGGAATAATCAAAGATTCTGAGCACCTTATACATACGTATCTTTCGACCCCCAAGAGGTTAAAAATAATTTGAATTTTATACGCAGATTAATATTGATAATTTAATGTATTTGATCATACCTCTTTATCAATGAAAATTTTGAACGTTTTAACCCTTAAAAATATCTGTACAGAATTTTATTTTTTATATTATTAACCAAGTTTGTTAAAAAAAAATTACATGCTTAAATTTAAAATTTTAAAAAATTCAGAATTTTTTTTAATTGACGAAACAAAACATACTTACCACGAAAAATTTTTTCATCTAATACTTAATAGAACTCATTGAAAGTTTTGGGACATTTTGGTGTATGAAGTCATTTAATTCGACAAGATTTCTCATAGTTTTGTTTATTAAAATTAAGTATTCGGCTGCACCAAAAAGAAGCAAATTTTTATTACTGAAAAATAGCGAAATAGAAATTACAGAATGATGTACGTGAGTGACTTCAAGTGATACCAGCAATTAAACTCACGTCGTGCAGAAACACAATATTTAATGTTATAATATTATCTTAGAAAATAAATCAGGAAGATGTTTACCGCTCTGGATACATTCTACCATGAAGAAAAATCATCTACAGCAGCTTTTGATGTCTAAATGCATTTACAATTTCGCCAGTATATTCTTTATTTCTATCTGTTCTATTTTAACAAACGACCGTTAAAAGCTGTCATGATATTTATTTTGATCAGTCTCATTCTCTAAAATCGTAAATTTGCAACGTGATGCAGCTAACGATTTATAATATGATGTATATTATTTATTACTCTTCATATCTTGTTACGAGATGAGCAGAGTGGGGTCAATTCTTAATTTTGGCTGTATTATAATGTCATCGAGTTACGGCCTGAAAATTTAGCACAATAAAGATACAGATTAGTACAATAAGAATATTTCAGTCTGCCTCGTCATATCTTGCACGAGATCAGCAGAGTGAGTCGGCAATTCTTAATTGTTGCGCTATTATGATTTCATCGAGTTACGGTCCAAAATTTAACACATTAAACATACTAGGTAGTACAATAAACAGTCTCAATCTGTCAGTTGATATCGTAATACGAGATTTGCAGATGAGGATGCAAATTCTTTGTTTTAACAGTCACCATCACGTCATCGAGTTACGGCCTGAATATTTTCCATGTTGGACATACCGATTAATGAAATGAAAAAAAAAAAAAAATCAGTCTGCCTCATGATATCTGGACACCCGATGAGCAGATCGGAGCGTCAATTCTTAAATTTGGTGGTACGATCACGTCATCGAGATACGACCTGAAATATAGCACATTAAATGTATCGATTACTGCAAAACAAGTATTTGAGTCTGCATTGTGATATCTTTGTATGATGTCAACAAAGCGGCGCCGATTTCCTATCAATAAGTTTCAGAAAGACCAGCAAGTCACGTAGGGCTGGGGTATTTAATATGGGGGACGGGCTGTCGTTCAGGCTTTGAGATCCTTAAACCTTTCGCAAAGAACAAGTGTTCGTGTGAAATTAGACCACCACTAATTCGCGAAAAAGGTGCCCGTGCGCCCGTTGAAGGTTTTTTAACCTTTCAATGCTACAAGCGAACTTTAGAGGCAGGCCGGATTGTAGAAGATTTCGAAGTTTAAGACATCGACCAGCGGTTCTGTTAGAGATGGGAGTTTCATACATTGGTGTACAGCGGCGGATTCCGAATAGTTTAACCTTAGAATATAATTAATACATTGTTTAAGTTTAAACTATGCACGAGTTTAATCGGTAAACACTGTGGCCTGAATATGATCTTACATCTACCATTTAAATCATTCATTCCTCATAATCCTTCATGTCCTCCACAGATATCAAGAGCAGACGGACATATTTATATTCTACTAATAGCTATCTTTAATGTGCTAAAATTACAGGCCGTAACTCGAAATCGTGATAGTCCTGACAAAATTAAATAATGGCGTCTGCCCATCTTGTACCAAGATATCAAAAAGAAGGCTTACATATTTGTATTATATTAAATTTTAAAGTGCGACAGTTTCAAGCTGTAACTCGATGATTTGTTAGTACCTCCAAAATTAAGAATTGACGAACCGCTCTTCTCATCTCTTACCAAGTTATTACTAGACAGACTGAAATATTCGTATTGTACTAATTCGTATTGTACTAAAATTGTATCATTAATTCGATAAATTGTCATACCGTAACTGCATTACGTGATAATACCACCAAAAATAATATTTGGTGCATCATGTAGCTAATCTCGTACCAAAATATCACAATGCCATCTAATATTCTTAATGCACTAATGTGCATCTTTTATGTCTAAAATTTGCTGGCCAAAGCTCGATGACGTAATAATACAACCAAAATTAAGTAATGGCGCCACGCTTTGCTCATCTCGTAATAAGGTATGATGAGGCAGACTTAAATAATCTTATTTTACTAATATGTGCATTTAATGTCTTAAATTTTCAGACCGTAACTCGATGACGTGAAAATACCGCCAGCATTAAGAATTGGCGTTCCGCTCTACTCATCTTGTTCCAAAATATCAGCGGCCGGCTGAAATATTTGCATTGTATTAATCGGTATTATTAATGTACCAAAATTTCATATCGTAACTAGATGACGTGACAGTACCGTCGAAATGGACAATTACCGCCTCATTCCTCTTGCATTAAACCAAATTATGCATCATTCGTTCACGCACTATTAATAATATTTCTTAAATCATTAATCGTAATGTAAATTATTATATTTATTGTGTTTAAATGGCACAACATCACGTATTCTTTTGTTTTATATTTTAGTCTATCGGGGGTTTCTACCTGGATATGCACAGCCATACTAAAATATTTTCAAATACATTATTTTACCTTTAATTTGCCACCAACTTCATCAAGTAACTTGATGACGTGATTTTGACGCCAAAATGGCAAGCTGACGCCTTCTATAGCTTATATTCTACCAAGGAATGTCGATGCAGACCAGTTATTCCTTTATCTGTCCCTACTACTTGTTAATCGGTGACGTAGTCATTTTTGTCGCAGCCGTCCGCTCTATATATTAATTTCTTCTATCTTCAATAGAAGCTAGTATTGTAATCGAAATTTTTTCGACTTCCGGTTTTCGACGGATTTATACGTTTTAGGGGCCAGAGATCCCCCAAAACATGTTTATAGAAAATGTCTGTCTGTCCGTCTGTCTGTCGCCATTGTACCATCAAAAAGTGTATGAAGTTATGCATAGAATTGAACCAAATTTTTATTTTATGTTTTTGGCTATGGCAAGCAGATTCTGCCTGAATTTGGAAAAAATTCGCCGGTAAGGGGCGCTGTAATGGCGATTTTTGTGCGATTTTGAATATTGTACCATCCAAAAGTGTATGAAGTTCTGCATAGAATTGAACTAAATTTTCATTTTAAGCTTTTGGCTATGGCAAGCAGGTTCTTCCTTAATCTGGAAAAAAAAATCGACGGTAGGAGGCGCTGTAATAGTGATTTTTATGCCTTTTTGAATATTGTACCATTGAAAAAGTGTATGAAGTTATGCATAGAATTGAGCCAATTTTTTTGTGTTTGGTTTTGGTCACGGCACAAAGGTCCTCAATGAATTTGGAAAGAATCCGCCGGAAGGGGGCACTATAATTGCGTTGTCTGTACCATTTTCATTATTGTACCATTGAAAAGTGTATGAATTTATGCATAGAATTGAACCAAATTTTTTGTGTATGTTTCTAGGTATGGCAAGCAAGACTTCCCTGTACTTGAAAAATTCCGCCAGAAGGGGGCGCTATAATTGGATTACTGTGCCACTTTCATTATTGTACCATCGAAAAGTGTATGAATTTATGCATAGAATGATTCTCATCGATGATCAGATATGATTCTCATAGGTATATGCGTTGCAGCTTTAGAAGTTTAGAGTTCACGCGTTTTTTTTTGTTTTTTTTTTTTCAACCACTGCCACGGGAATATTTCCAAAATGTTTAAATTAGATATCGACCGAAAAATCGTTTTAGTTTTCGATCCAAAATCTGAGTTTTGCACAAAATGAATTTTTGTCGATAATGCATTAAAAAATTCGGCCTTGACCGAAACTCGACGGAAACTATGAGTATTCCAAAAAGCTCATTTCCTTCTCCGGAAATTTTTAACATGACTCATGGATTTCAGCTTTATCGGCTCAAATGCGACTATTTTTCGCTACGAACTACGTTGTTTATATTGATCAGTAAGTAAGTAAGTAAGCACCTACCCTGGGAATCCGCTTTTGGCTTATGGTTAGGTGTAACCCCCAAGCCCAGGGCAGGGAAAAGTTTTACTACCTGCGGAAACAAGCCCAGAACCACAGTCTCCGGGAAAGAAGACTTCGGAACGACCTGCCTGACACCCCGAAGAGAGCACAAGAGGCAAGTGCCGTGTCCCCAGACCGCCTGTGAAAATTTATTATTATTTAAGATGGCGATTCTTCACCAATCACAATTGGCTGCACTATTGTTTCAGGGCGAGCCTAGAAATGTATTGCAATTTTGATTTATATGTTTTGGAATTTGTGTACTATTTGAAAAAATTTTAAGTATTTATATTCATCTTTACTTTTGATAAGAAATATTTTTTTCCCTTTTTTCCTCCTTTTAAACAAAAATATTTGTACTTATTTACAATATTTCCAGTAGTATTTATGTTCTTAAAAATAAAACAATCTCAAAAACACCCTTCCATACACCACGTGGACCCATGATTTTTTTTTTTTTTTTTTGATAAAGTAGTATAATAATTTAGATATATAATTATTTACCAATAAATAAGTTTTTTTTTCCTCTTTTTGACAGAAAATATGAAATACACGGAGCGATGGTAGAACTAAAAAGACAATCACAGGACAAATTTAAGCCCAACGAAGGTGGCCCATAACTGGAGGCCATCCCCGCCGCAGCAGAAATATTAGGACAAATGCTGATACACTTATTATGATAAAAAAGATATGAAGATAATGAAGTAAAATTGTAAATATGGTTAAATAATTTAAAGTTCTATGATAGTGATGTATATACAGTGAGGATAGTGCTCTGAGTAATTGTTCTAGATACATAAAGTTCAGATTAGACAAGGTCAAGGTCAGAGTCTGTTAACTCTGCGTCTATCAGTCAACTGCGACTGATACACTGGGCAGGAGCTGGAATCGGCTGTATGTTGTTGATAGTCAATACGCGTGTGACAGTTTGTGCAGCGAAATTGTGAAGGGTCATTGGCGTAAGGACAGTCTCTAGTACGGTGTCCACATGACTGAATCAAGATGTGAATGCAAATTATAAAGCAAGCAATGCATATATAAGTAAATTTTTTCCCGTTTTCATTAAAAGCTGCAGACATAACAGTAATGGAAAATTTCCAATTTGAAACCGTCGATGTGTTTCGAATACTCTTTGAGAAAGCTCTAGTATAACAGATGAACAGACATTTACAGAAATCATTATAAAAGATAAATCGAGGAATGTTTATAAAAAAAAACTAAAATATTTTTTAATCAGAAAAAATTCGTATAATTGGAAAATCTTTTTGTGACGTTGATGATGTCATGACGTTTTATTTTATATGAAAATAAAAAGTTTTACGTCTAAGACACAGAGAGGCAATTTGGGTCACACGTATAATTAATTAATAATTAAGTATGTTTAAAAAATACGCTAATTAATTATTTATTATGAATATTTAATAAATACGTATAATTAATTAATAATTATGTAAATTTATGTATGTATTAATTACTTTAATACATAAAATTTAATTACTTAAAAAAATGGAAATTTCCGTTTTCGTTTTCGGCCAAAATTAGGAAGATCATCCAAATTGGGCTTCGGTTTCAGCCTTAAAAACCTGTTTCGAACGATCCTTAGCTTTAAATGCTTCAAAAATTCAAGAAGTTATTGTATTTCCGTAAAACGATACTTCTTGTTTTTCTTCTGTTAGTTTTTAAACTTGCTTAAAAATGTTTTTGCAATCTCAAAAAACATCGAATCTGTTAAAAATTGCAATGTAACTACATATTTTCTTATAAATATGCACAACAAAATTTAATATTCGACTATTTAAAACGACAGTTTAAGACGAAATTTAATGACAAATCTTTTTAAACAAAAGATACGATTTAAGCTATGAAAAGAGGTGTTACAGTCAACGATGCGTATTATCGCTGAAACTACTTTTCTATTCCCACTGCAATTATTTCCATCTCAGTAAATGTATTCGAATTTGAAATGAAATAGAAAAGAATCACTGGAATGTGAAACCAACTAATTTCGAAAAGATGTTCTTCTAAAGAAGAGATAAAGGAATATGTGGTTTGTGTAATAATGACTAAAAGCTTCGAGAATAAGAGATAATGCAGTATTTAATATCTAAAAATTTATCCAATGAACTTAAATTAAATGATATAGAAGAAACATCCATTTTTAACCATGCAGTCTTTTTAAATGGATATTCAGTAAAATAATTCATTAATAAATACATTTTAATCACTAAATAAATTTACCGTAACTATATATCTAACCAATTAGTAAATTTGTAAATTAGTAACACTCTAGTAACTGAGTGCAATGTAATAATTAAACTGATAAAATTACTATATTTAAGTATTCTTTATCCATACCTTAATTCTAGAGTTTTAAATGTATATTATAATATAAAAACACAATCACAGCCTTATATTTGAAATTAAGAATTTGTTAAGATGTGGGGCATTCTCACAATCTTTTGACTTTCTTGTCCCTGAATAATAATTTTTATTTTAATACACTTCTTTGTGTTTTTTTTTAATTTCATATACTGGGGAACATCCCACTGCATGATTGAATAACAATGTTAACGAGGTAAATATGTTTTGGACGATGTTGGGGTCTAAATACCAGGAAAACTCCTATACCGTCCCGTGTCCCTGAGGCTGATTTTTAAGTTTGGAGCTGTCTGTATAAAATTCTTTCAATAAAAGTAGTTCGATGTAATTTTTTTCCGAAACTGGAACAATTGTTTTATATAAATATGTAGCAAAAAATTAACCTGCACACATTTTATGGTTGATATTATTTTTTGAACTCTGTCCCTGGGTTTTTCATCTTTACCGTCCCTCTTGCTAAACTTATACAGAAAATCACTTCATATGCAGCCACAGCATTTTTATCAAGTTTTTTTCTCATGTAGAAATGTGCTAGAGAAAGAATGTCTAAAATTGTTTATCAGGAAATTTACTGCAGACTTTAAATCAGCATTTAAATATCAATTTCAAGATCGTGGCTTTATTGATAGTCTTTCCGTCCCCAAGGTTTATTCCTGCACATTTTGCGGTGAATAAAAATAAATTATTTAATCCAATGTGGACAACTGTTTCTAAAAATAAATGAACATTGTTGCTATCACTTAGTCTTAACATGATTTGCCTAAAGTAGGTGGAAATTTTCATTACCGTCCTTTTTTTTTTCCAATTTGTCCCTTTTTTCCTATATCGTCCCCCTTTTTTTTAACTTACCGTCCCTTTTTTACTACACCTTTTAATACAATGTTATACCAAACTTTTGCACTAAAAATACTATATTGTTATTATTTCTTATTTCAATGTCCTGTGGGTATTATGCAAATTCATTATAAGTAAAATTTTCGAAGAAAATAAAAAAGTTTTAGTTGTAAAATGGTAAGGAAAATTAAACTCGCAAAGTTTTCATAACATAAATTTAACATAAACCTCAGTTAAATAAATAAAAAAAAAAATTCGCTGCTGACCATTTTTTCTTTATTTTGAATCATTAAGGCGTTCGTCTATCAGACTAAAATGTTATTTTAGCAAGTTTAATTTCACCAGATTTTTTTTCCCCAAAATTCAAAAGATTGTGAGAATGCCCCATGTACTGTTTTTGACGCGTACACTAAAGGCCTGTAAAAAATTTATTAGCAATATTCTGCCAATTGGTTTTGTCGATAATGCAGCAGAAAATTCGACCTTGACCGAAACTTGACCGAAGCTATCAGTATTCTAAAAATCTCGTTACGTTTTCCGGAAATTTTTAACAATACTCATGGATTTCAGCATGGAAAGCTAATCTATCACATTAATAATTGTAAGCTTTGACGTACTATAATTTTTAAGAAACAAACTAATTGGATGTGCGAATCCAAAAATTTACTTCTATCGCATTCATGTTAATATTCGAAATAAAACCTTATAATGCGTAAATTTAGCAAACGCCATCTTATTCTTATAGTATCCACCATCATTGAAAATCAGTTTTTCTACAATAAATTAAATCAAAAAAGGCCATGATGAATTTTTATTTTTATTTTTACGTCAATGGAATTTATTTCAATATTTCAGCTGACAGGCGATATTTTGGTTTCTAAAATAAACTGATTTCTGAAGCTTGAATATGTCAAAATAATATTGTACTTTTTTTGTAATTTTTTCAAATAAAAGTTACTTTCAATTTGAAAATTATGTCTAAGAAAGAAATCTAATAATTCCTATCGTTTTCCCTTTTCTCTGTTTTATCCACAAAATCTAAGCAATTTAGTTGCCACCATTACAGAAATACCATTAAAATGTCCGAAAAAAATAATATCTCGAAAACTAGTTCAGATTTATAATTCTAAGACTACTTTTGACATCGTGGGATTCCATGTGGATAACTGGATTTAATTTGATCGCCCAACTTTCCAGATTGTAGCAGGAGTAACAGTGAAATACAAACAGACAGTCTCATTTTAATATAACAAATTGATAAAGATTTAATTTCTCTATGAAAAATTAGCTAGACATAAATGCAGAACTATTTATGTATTTTTAAAGTTCAGTTTGGTTATATCGTAACTCCATCGCCTGCATGCGATGGAGTTGTATGAAGTTGTAATTCCGTTATGAAAAATTACTTAGAAATAAATATTGAACTATTTATATTGTTTTAAGTGCAACTGAGTTATCATGTAATGGAAAACGCAGGCGATGGAGATAGATTTAATATATATATATGGTTATAAATTATTTTAAAAGCCTTAATAAGTCAGTCAGATACTATTTTCAAATAAATTGCATTTGAAAAAAAGGTTTTTGTTCCTATATGATAGTGTAAAAAATTAAAATGTGCGATATTTGAAAATTTAAAAATTGCAGTAGCCAAAACGGGAAAACCGAAATTTTATGGTGAAGTGTTTCTATTTGGAAACTGACATCAAAGTTACTCACGGACACATATGTTCATTATAATATAGAATGTTTTAAATATTTAAACACATTATGTCTTTTATTTACATATTTGAATCTTTCGTGCATGTCAATATTTCAGAAAAAATATGTTTATCAAGAATTATACTACAACATTCGCAGATGTACTCAAACAGTTCACACCGACAGCACTTGAAATCTAAGATATGAATAACATGAATTAACATCTGAAAATATCCTAATGATGATTTTGAGACAGTTTTCTTTTAGGAATATCTAATGAAGAGATGCGTAATATTAAAGTTAATATCAAATTCAACAACAAGTTTTCGCGAGTTCTACTATACGTTCGCAGATATATATATGCATCAAAAAAAAAAAAAAAAAAAAAAAAAAAAAAAACTGTAACGTTAATAATTTTTTTTTTTTTTTTTTTGGAAACTGGGATTCCTAGAACTTCTTATCTAACAGAAGCAATAAAAATTCATGTAACAGACACACTTTTGCACCGTAAATCAAAAAATCCGTAACGTTACTAAGATTTTCTTAGAAAACTGGGATGCCAAGAACTTTTTATGTAACTGCAATCTGTGTTACAGATAAAATTTTAGTAAGATTATTGTAATTTTAGTAAATTCTTTTGTGAAGCTACAAATTTATGTAGCTTTACAGAAACTAGTTTTGTAGATATACATATTTTTTTGTACAGTGCTCAGATAAAATTTTAGAAAGCATACATATTTCGGTAACTTTATATCTGTAGAATTACATTTTTTTTTTCTTTTTGCAGTGTGACATCAGTTTTGAATATAATTATGATTATTGACTATGTATTTAGTATGAAATTCTAATGTCGTGATAATTTGATTACCTGTTGTCATCGGTATCTAGAAAACACTTTTTCTACAACCTTCTGTGAACATCCACAAATCGTAACAATCATAAAAACAACGAAAACCTTGCTAAATGTGCAAGTATCCTGCAAGTGAAACGAAATTTATATCCCCCAACGAAACATCTCGGACTTGCTAGACTTCTGCCCACATCTGAATCCCTCTGTTTTCTTTTCGATTATTGATGCTCAATATAAAAAATTCCTGCCGACTCGGCCTATAGCAAGATGCAGATTTCAAGGTTAAGTACTAATTTCACATACAAACACTAAATCAAGATTAAAGATAAACCAAGTTTTAAAATTTCATTTGACCGCTTTTGACGAGTTTATAATTTCAATTTTCTGTAAGAGCTGTTGTTATCAAAATCATGTAAATGTGATTTTTTTTCTTCCATTCAGCAGCACTTTTAGTTTTTTTATAATATATATATTTTTTTTTTGCTGTAAGCCCTGGTCCTATCAAAAACTTTACAATACAAAAGTTGTATATTGTTATTGTATTAAGGATGTTTATAATAAATTTAATGAAATTGTTATACCGTGAATTGACGAAGTTATGTTCCTTTTTCTTCTTCAACCACATTTTTTTTCTTTAATTTATTTTATTTTATTTTGCTGCAATAATTCGCTGCATCAATAACTTGTCAATATAAAAGTTGTAGATGATATTAAGAAAATTTGCAGCAAATTTAATTGGATTTGATATTTTGCAAATTGACTAAATTATAAATTTTCCCTCTTAAAACACTACTTTTTTTGCCGATCGAGGCTATTATTAATGATATCAAAAATCTGTCTTACATAAATTTTTGGTCCTTTTCCTAGAAGTAATAATAACTTTAAACTTATTCTATATGTATCACAATTAAGGAGTTATAAGGTTTTATCTGTTATTATAAAAACCCTCCCCATTCCCACTCCCTTCGTCCGATTTTGCCCATTAGCGAACTTAACCGAGATTTTATGCCATTGATTTCATGTATCAGTTTGGAAGAGATTTGTGCAGAATTATGAAAGTTGCCGTGCCCATAAAAAAGTGATATATATATATATATATACAGGGTGATTCAGAACTCTTTGTCAATAATCAAAATTTAGGTTAGGAAGACGATAACAAGGATGAATCATGCAGAAACATAGAGTCTCAAATGCAATACAGATGCGCTACATGCCCAAAATGTTGGGTACGGCTACCGTCTACTGTCGAAACCAATGTGCTCTGTCCAAACGGTGCTGGTAATCACTGGCGGTCAGAGATTGCACACGTTGCACATAGTACGGATACAGCTCGTCCGCGTGTAAAATACGCCAAACGCTGGATTGAGACGCACGTACACTTGCTGCAATATGTCCAGTACTCGCCCCTGGGTTGTTTTCGACATCAAACAGTATAGTTTCTCCCAGTCTACGTGTCCGCGTTATTCTCTGAACACCAGTATCAATCATTCGTGTGTCGAAACGTCCCGTTTCACTCAATCGATGATGGAGACGTGCGAACATGTTATGAGTATGGATACGTCTGGTTGGTAACAGGAAACGATGCAGTTCTCAGCGGCTATTTCACTGCAATTGGCCGCCTCGTGCATATCCGCCAATTCACTATTCATGTAACGGTGTATCCTTTCTTCGGCTCATACACCCGAGCCCCACCAGTGGCCGAGAGGTTCTGCTCTCGAAGCTGGTAGACGGGAGGTGCTGGGTTCGAACCCAATCGCGCCCGTCGGCCTAACCGTTTCGGAGTTTTCGTGGTTTTCTTCGAAACCGTGGATTCCCATGCGTAAATACGGGTTAGGTTCCCTTAGAAAGACCCCCACGAAGGGCACTCCCCACAGGGCCTATATCCCACGTGTTGATAATCGGCCGTCATAAACACAAACTAAACCAAACCAAGCTCATACACCCGAAATATGCTTTTCCTAGTTTTTGCCTGTCCAGCTGTCCTCACGAACTCTAGCGCCCTCTTGCGCGTCAGATTTGCATGTGCGACAATATATTCTTATATAATTGTTGCTTGTTATCGTGTTCCTAACCAAGATTTTGATTATGGACAAAGAGTTCTGAATCACCCTGTACATAGTGTTTTTAATTGGGTATGGTTTTGGGTTTCAGGTGTCATGATCGGCGTAGATCTCTAAAAATTGTTCAGAATTTCCGACATAGGGGAGTACGTAATAGGCCGTGTTTCTTTCGAAATCTACTTAAAATTGTTACATGACTCACAATCTTTATTTGTTGTCTCCATGATGATATTTCAACATCTGTAATCTTATCAAGATATGTGATGAATGTTTCACTTTTGATTGTGTCTTCGATTTAATCTTCGTATGATTGGCATAAACATCCTGTGATTTCAATTCTGATTCCATGCAATTATAACACTGTAAAAGAAAAAAAAAATCTAGGAAACTGTGATGCATAGAACTTTTTATGTAACGGCAATATGATGGAAAATCATATATTGATAATTAATATACTCAAAATCATGTTTATTCCTAAATTACTTTTCGTTAAATTATTTGTTCTCTCATAAATCTTAAAATCTATCCATTTACTGTTTAATATAAGTTTACTTATCTCACCTAAAAAATGTTCTCTTTCATAATAATATTATTTCCTGTCAAAAATAAATCTTTAGCTAAGGTACTTTCCTTTTGCATTTCGTTAATCTTTGCAAAATGTTTATGATAGAAATTAAACAGTTGTCACTATTTAATCGAAATAAGAAAATGTAAATAAATTACTGAGAGATTTATTGCTTATTCCATGCAATCATTATAAAATATTTTTCATCCGTTACCTATTGCCAGATTGACGTCATTGGATGTTTGAATTTTATTTGTAGGAAAGCTAACGGTTTTTAAATTGTGTATTGGAATGGCTCGATACGATATATGAAGTCAGAACTGCTCTACTAACCTTCGAAATGTAAAGTCGAAGAAATTGCTCGTGTATGGGACCACCTCACTTTACGTATCTCTTCACAATAAACATAATTGTTTCCATGGATAATTTTTGAATTTTATGTCTCCTGTGTATTACTCAACTTAGTTTCATCGGGATGAGAATGCTGGAGTTCTTGCTGCTTAAATTTTTCGCAATGTACACCCTGTTTGGATGACGTGTCGTAATTTTTTGTTAAAATGCCACCACACCATATAAATATTGACGCCGTTTTTTTCGAAACTAAGTCTTAAAAAAAATAAATAAATAAGAGATAACGAGGTGGTTTCCTAAATATATGCTAACGTAAAGTGCCTGTACTGATTGTAAACGTATTTATTTCTACTGAATCTATGCTCACAAAAGCCTCTTGATTTTCGGATTACCGATGTCTGTGCCTATATAACGGATTACTGTACAGAAAATTAAATGCAAGATATAGACTTCTCTATTATCGGCGGTTGGCCTTCAATTGCGCAGTGTTGAATGATGGACTCAACACCGGTGCTCGTCGATGCTTTTTATTTCGAAAGTCGTCGGATCTCGGTGTGTTATTATCACTACTGTCAGGTGTCTTCGCCGTGATATTGTGAAACTCGATGACGAATTTGTGCTCCAAAAAAGTGTTGGTTTTATACACCATTCTGTGCTTCAAGTAGTGTGAATCCAATTTTGCTACTGATTGTCTTTGTGTGAAAAACATGTTTCGTGACGCATGTTTTATAAAGAAAATAGAACCCGCTCCCTGTCTAATAACTGGTTTCCATCCAGTGCATTTACCAAATGAAAATTCGGGAATGTATGTTTTGTTTCGTGGGGCTATTTTTGCAAATAAACACAAGTTTTGTGAGAGGTCAGCTGAAATACAGATTATGTATTCTTGTGGAATAATGACAAATGATCACCTCGGTGGTAAAGAGAGTGCTCCGTTCAAACTTGGAATTGGATAAAAACAAAAAAAAAAAAAAAAAAAAAAAAAATACATACTCATGAGTGGTAAAAATGCCGGTATTACATATAGTTAATTCTAAAAAATTGGGATTACAATTAATTTTATTAACAAAGGGCTAACCAAACTTTTTAGATCATTATATGATTTTAATATTCTTGTTGAAAAAAAAAGTTTGATAAGATTTCAAGTTGTCTTATGGGTAAGTTTCATCTTTAGAAATATTGACTCATGAAGAAAGATTTTCATTTTTGATATTTTATGTTGTAGTATAATGCAGCATTTGGTTGCAGCACAATTTAATTCCTATTTTATTATTTGCATATGCTTACATTAAAGGTTAAATTCTTATTTGTGATTATTTTATGTACGTATTTTGTTTACAGTATTACTTAGGCTGGAAAATTTGAAACAATTTAATTTTCTTGCATTATTTAAAATTCTACTGAAGATTTTTATCTTGTAATGTGCGAAAGATAGTATACCTTTCAAAATGAAAGGATGCAATTTTTTTAAAGATATATTTATGTGTGATATATTTTTTATTATTTTGTTTAGATAGTTTGAAATGATAGACATCTACCCGATTTAGAATTTTCTACATTTTTTATTCATACGTAATTATTGCATTTGTTTGCATATTTCTTTTGTGCATATCTTTTAAGGAGGGAACAAAGTATGGATCACTAAAACTTAAATGACAGTTTTTTTTTTAGTGTTTGTTGTACTTATAAGTCAGATTACTCTCAGTTTTCATTTGTGTGCAATGCAAACTATTTTTTAGATAAAATTTTGACATAGATGCACAGCCTGACATCATGATTAGCCACGAAAATTTATGCGCCCGTTTTCTTCAGTTATGATATTTTTATAAAGTCATTTCTTACAGTGCATTTTGTTCAGTTTATGCTTTTGAAATATTAGGTGTTTTAATCGGACATGTTTGCGTTGGGTTGTCGCGGTCTATCCATGTATGATTTGTATGTAGTATCTTGCATTGTTTTAATTGTAAGTCGTGCGCACGCCTTTTTTTTTTTTTTTTTTTTTTTTTTTTTTTTTTTTTTGTTGTTGTCATGTGGCTGGTTCCATATGTCATGTCTTTTTTTATATGCACAGATGCTGGATGCAGATTTTGTTTTTTCCCCCCTTAAAGTTCAGTCATTTATGGGTGTTTAAATAATATATAGATAATATAAGAATAATATAGGTGATTATATTTTTCACGAAAGTACACAGTTTGCATAAATTGTGGACTCTGGTAAATTGTTGGCTGTGCATTTTATTTCTACAAAGAGAAAATAGTAATAATAATGTTATTAAATATTCACATGAAAGTGTCATAATAAAAAAATAATAAAGATTATATACTGTGTATTTGATTTTTTTTAGATAAGATGTATTTTAGGAAATATTGTTTGTTTTTGTGTGGGTTATGAAGCTAAAGAAAGTTCTTTAATTGAAGAAAGATATGCCAGAGTTTCATAAATATTTGTTTTTGCTTTAAAGTTTGAATTGGATTATTTATAGTGTTACTATTTTATGTGTAAATGATATATGACTCCCTGGTTGTGAATGTCGTTATGCCTGTCATGCATCCAATTAGTTAAAAAAAAACATTTATTTCAGTCTTTAAATCTAATATAAGTGTTAATTATTCCAGTGATGCTAATTTCCATGCATCAAAAATTTCGTGGGGTAATTGTTTTTTTTTTTTTTTTTTTTACTTTTTCGAAATGGTTGCCAAATTTTAGTTATTTAACCCTTGTGTGCCTGTACTGTTTCCTTAATTTGTATGTAGAGGTCAACTTTTTATGTGCATATTTTTCGGATTTCTAAGCTTAGTTATATTTTTAAGCAGTACGTATTATTTTTTTACATAATGCTCATCACATGCAGATATCATGTTTTTAGGTTTGTTGAATTTTTTTCAATTATGTTACCATTGCCATTTAATATATCGTAATGCGAATGTGAGTAGATTCTTTCATAGGACTAGTTACCGGTAATTGCTCTGTGATTGATTACATTTCCTATCTGATTTGAGTGAGACGGCCGCTTATTCTTGTCGGATGTGGAATGGATTACTTGCACTCTTCCAGTTTAGTTTTTACTATCACATTTACTTTTATTTTACATTATGGTTCGAAATTTTTATTCTGTTTTGGCAATGTTGTTAAATTTCACAGAAGCACAATACTTGCCTTATGATTTTTCTTAAATTTTTCAGTTTATAAATTTTACAATTATAGCATGCATAATTTGGAGCGATATTTTTTTTATTTTGTCTCGGAATCGTTTTCAACATGGGCTTTTCACTCGTACACACACACAATTTACAAGATGGTATTCAACGATTTTCAGCGATCTTTTTACACACGCCCTATTTGAATTTTGTTTCTGACAGTTTAGATGCATTAATCTGCTCATTTTGTGCATTACACATTTTTACACTTAATATGTGTGCTGTGATATAGTGTTTTTCAATCAATTTATTCACACATTTGTTCATGGTGTATGGGTTTTTCCGTACCCAGGTCGTTTTATTCTACACATTTGTTCAAGTTTTACACGAAATGCTATTCACAGACAGTTTTTTTTTTTTTTAGTCATATTATGGGATATATTTTTGGAAATGGTCCAAGGTATTTTTTTCTATTTTCATACATGTCATTTATTTAAGGTATAGTTGCAGTTCTTTGCTGCTGCATATAGAACTTTGTACACCGATTGTTATGAAATATTCACGGAAGTTTCACCAATTGTCGTACATTTGGGTTGGTTCACAGAATGTTTTTTTTTTTTTTTTTTTTTTTTTTTTTTTTTTTTTTTTTTTTTTTTTGGAGTTGGTTTAATTTTACACACATACCCTTGGATTATTTTTCATTTCTAAATTCTAAACAGAAAATTCTTCATTTTTTTAAGGTGTTCTCATTCAAGATTCTTTTTGTCATTGTCCACTTTATAGTATTAAGTTTGGAAATATGCTACAGAATTTAAACATATGCTATATCTTTCAAAATTCTACACTATTTTAAATTTTTTTTTTCTGCATTTACTCTTAATTGTGTGGAGACAGGCACTGAAATCTATTTTTATAACATTTAGATAAGAAATTTTTCACTTTAGCATCGCATCATTTTCATCTAGGATTTGAAATTAAGTTTTGATTTATTGTATGTAGATAATAAAATTTTAGGTGATAAATCTCTTAAATGGTGAGTAATTTAGATGGAATCACGAGATTTATCCTTCACTGTCAAGAGTCTTTGCTGGGATGATATGTGCTGGTACAGGTATCCTTTATTTATGTTTTGATCAATATTTAGGTTTGTGTTAAATAGTTACACGTTAGATTCTCTGCTGCTCTTTTAAGGTTTACATGTACACATTACATACTTTTTATTTCACAAACACCGAAGTTCATTATGTTTTGCAACATGTACAAGAAAACGAAAGATTTTACATGTCAGACATCATATTTCACACTTGTAAGAAAATTGATATACACGTCGGTAATGCCATCAGGTTACATATGACTTTGATAGGTACTTCTTACGCCACACACAAGTTATATAGAGGGTCTTCAACGTTCATTTTTTACACACGTACTTCCTAAATTGTTATTGTACCTAATGTGCTTACCCCCTTCATTTAAAAAATGTAGATCTTGTTACTATTTATTTTGATTGAGGTTCACACACCTTGTTTACGTTTTTCATCGGTTGGAAAATTTAAATTTCATTTTTTCAATAGTTACATATTAATTTAAATTTTAAAATTTAATGTTATTAACATTCGATTGTTATCCATTTTTCATTTGTACACACCAGCCATATTCTGCACTCAGTTCTTTTGATAGATTTTTTTTTAATTCTAAGTTGTATGTTATACAAAACTACACGCAAGGCAACTTTCTAGATTTATGCTTTATTTTATGACATGTTTACACTTGTAATTGCTTGTTTTAAGTGAATTTCAAGTAATTGTTGTTTTACTTATAGTACACACTTTATTATTAATTTTAGCAGTTAAATTGTATGGCATTGGGCATACAATTCATTGGCCTTTGCATTCTCATTATTTAAATTACTACTTGATTGTCTAGTTATTTTAATTAATTTATGGAGTCTATTTTAAAGTAATTCTATGTATATACAGCACATTGCACATTTATATACAAATTCAACTGTGCAATTTATTTTTCTGTGCAATTTAAAAATTTCTGTATTTTATATTACTTTATTATGTTATATTCGTTAAAATCCTTATTCATACCAATGTTTATATTTTATAAACATTTGAAAATTAATGTCAATAGGCATAACAGAAAAAGGCTCTTGACCTGCTGTACTAGTACTACTATTAATATTATATATACTTGATATAAACTTTATATATGCACATTATTTTTATGCAGGTCTTCGTCCGTTTGAGTTACGAAACTTACTAGACTTTGTCGTTTTGTCTAAAGAAAAGACTATATAAACAATTGTACTGCAGTTTATCATTTTATATAATGATTATTATATTGTCATTTATATGATATTATTTTGGGGTACCCACAGTATATTCGTTGTATGTTTTTGTATTTGTATCTTCAGGTGAGTCCTCGGAATATCTTTAATTAGTCTATCTGTTATTTGTGTTGTTTGTTTCATAAATATCTGTGTCGAGCCATGGCATGTTTAAATATTTTTAGTCAATGGGGAGAAATATATGATGGATATCATAAATTGATAATTAATATACTGAAAATCATGTTTATTCCTAAATTACTTTTCGTTAAATTATTTGTTCTCTCATAAATCTTAAAATCTACCCATTTACTGTTTAATATAAGTTTGCTTATCTCACCTAAAAAAAGTTCTATTTCATAATAATTTTATTTCCTGTCAAAAATAAATCTTTAGCTAAGGTACTTTCCTTTTGCATTTCGTTAATCTTTGCAAAATGTTTATGATAGAAATTAAACAGCTGTCACTATTTAATCGAAATAAGAACATGTAAATAAATTACTGAAAGATTTATTGCTTATTTCATGCAATCATTATAAAATATTTTTCCTCCGTTACCTATTGCCAGATTGACGGTATTGGATGTTTGAATTTTATTTGTAGGAAAGCTAACGGTTTTTAGATTGTGTATTGGGATCGCTTGATACGATATATGAAGTCAGAACCGCTCTACTAACTTTCGAAATTTAAAGTCGAAGAAATTGCTGGTGTAAGGGGACCACCTCACTTTACGTATCTCTTCACAATAAACTTAACTCTTTCCATGGATAATTTTTGAATTTTATGTCTCCTGTGTATTACTCAACTTAGTTTCATCGGGATGAGAATTCTGGAGTTCTTGCTGCTTAATTTTTTCGCAATGTACACCCTGTTTGGATCACGTGTCGTAATTTTTAATTAAAATGCCACCACACCATAGGCAACAATAAAAATTCATGCACAACAGATTTCTGCAATTTTACATCTGTAGGATTACATCTTTTTTTTTTTTTTTTTTTTTTTTTTTTTTACAGTGTAGTAAATATTTATATCGTCAGTGTTAAACATTTCGGTTGGACAAGAATTAATTATTCAAAATTACTTACTCATGAAATCACTCCTCCAAGTATTCTAGCAACTAATCCTCTGATAATTACATTCAGCAAAATAGTGTTCACTTAATATATTTCTGTAAAAATCTAGAAATAAATAAAGCAGATACAAAACAATTAGCAAAAACAAAAAATTAGAACGCCACGTTCTATTACATGTGTCACTCTATAGACCTAATCAGTGTAAAAATTTCACAGAGTGCCAACGCTCATTAAGTAAGCTCGTAGTGCCAATTGCAAAGGTGTGATTGTATATGATTGTATCTATAAATCAAGACCTTTGAACTTTCTAATTTATTTCATTTTTCATATTTTGAGTTCATAATTTTGATAAAGTTTTCTTAATAAGTAATGAAGTTGATTTAATTTCATGATACATGTCCCAGCAAACACGGAGCTATCGGTAAGCAATCGGGCGACAGCCGATTGCCACTACCGGCGGTATTGGCACGATACCGGTTGCCGCTACCGGTTCCGTATCTTTTTTGATACGCCGCACGAATGCGGCCCGATTCATGAGGCACGCAACCGGTCCGGTATCGGCAGATCACTATGCCGACAGCACGCCAATACCTATCCATACGAATGCCGGCCGCAGTCCGACACCAGGATAAATTGAAAAAAAAAAGTATTTTGATGGCGCCATCTATGAACCATCGCGGAATGTATATTTGAAAGGAACGTGTTTCAGCCGTGGAAGGGGCGGGATTTGATCCAACGAACCCGAGGACAGGAAGCAGATGCCTTAACCACTTGCCCACAGAGACTTGATCAGGGGAGGATTGTACGAGGAAATAAGGGGAAGACATATCAATAAGTAATTGTTTGTCGTTGAAGACAATTGGTAGATGGGAAAATTAGAATTTTTAAGTGTTTTTATTTTATTTTATTTTATTTATTTATTTGTAATTGTCTTAAGCGCGTGTATTTAAAAGTTAAATTAATATTTAAATGATTGAAATAAATATTTTATCGAATTCGTTAAAGCAAATTAATTAGTTTTTCATATAAATTTAAGAATAATTAAGTATAAAAAAATATTTTTAGAGGTTTTGTTCAGTTAATCAAATTTTCTTATTAGGAATTATAATGTAATTACATGCGTTGCGTTGCATTAATTTATAAAATGTATATTTTTAACATGGAAAAATTTATTTTAATAAATAAAAAGTTGGTAATTAATAATTTTAAATTAAAATATGAATTCAGTCTTTTTTGATGATTTAAAGTAGAACATATATTTAATGAGTATGTTGCAATATTTATTTGTTACTTATCAATATTTTTAATTTAAAAATAAAATAAATATTAATTTACATATTTTTTTTTTCTTTTGGAAGTTAATTTTAAAATGGGGGATATTTCTGAATATTTCTTATAAATTTAAAAATGCTTATTAAATAAAATAAGTGACTTTTAGAAGTTTTTCTGTTATAAAGATATATATTTGTAACATAGAAAAACTAATTTTAATTAAAAAAAAAAGATTGGTAATTAATCACTTTTAATTAGAATAAGAGTCCATTTTTTGTCGTTGAATGATTTCATGTAGGATATATTTTTAGTGATTATGTAGCAATAATGATTCTTTTACTTATCAACATTTTTTAATCATCAAATAACATAAAAATGTTAATTTTTCTTTTCTTTTCTTTTTTTTCTTTTCTTTTCTTTTTTTTTTTTTTTTTGATAAATAATTTTTTAGAAGTGAGAATTTTCTGAATCATTCTTTTAAATTTTAATGCTAAAAATTTGGGTAGTTTTTATTTTTATTTTTATAGCTTGTAAAATAATTTTAAACACTTTTTAATAATTTGATTTTTAAATTAAAAAAAAGAAACATAGCTTTTTTTTTCTACGATTAAGTTTAAAATGAATAATAATTTTAAGGAGCGATATAAAAAACTCTTTTGGTGATTCAAATAATCGCAAGTCCTTTTTAAAATGAATTCAATAACAACTTTTTAAAAATAAATAAATTTAGGCTTTTTTTTTTTTTTTTTTTTATATATATATATATATATATATATATATATTACTGTTAGAATTTTATATGAAATACATGACATATACAAATCTTATCAAAACTCAAACTCAAACAAAATTAAGAAAAAGAAAAAAAATAGTTCGGCTACGACTAAAAATCCGAATTCGGACCGATGTTGGCAAATCTAATCGGGCCACTGTCAGAAATTACATATCGGTCCTGAGTCAATTGCCGGTGTAAGTCGCTTACCGATATATAACCATAAGGGGACCGATTACGGTAACCGGCAGTCGAAAAAGCAGATTCTTGAGTTTCAGTTGCCGACACTTCACCGAAACCACTATGCCCATGCCGACACTTGACCGACACTGCCGGATGCGGTCCGATCGTGTGCCGAAAGGTATGTGTTTGCTGTGGTGTCTTGATTTGTAATTGTGTCTAAGTTATTAATCGAATTAATTTATCGTAGCTTCCAAATGAAATTAATATTCATAGGTTAAATTTGTTAAGTAGTTTCAATTTCACAATGCTCTGCGCTTTATTACTTGTTAATCAATCGTTTATGCATTCTAAAGTAATATTGATATTTCCTTCAGGCCATTTTCTATTCGGGAATTTTAAGAAAATAAACTCCATTCTTCATACTCAACTGTAGGTTTATTCATTAATATCAATTTAAATTATTATCAAATGTATATATCTACTTATTTATCTACATAGTGCTAATGTTGACAGATATCAAAAATATATATTGATTCAATAACAGGGTAAATTATATAGAGAAAATATAGACCAATGAGAATTAATAAACTTCCTAACGCAACGAATAGACAGATCCCTTTATAATTCTCAGTATCTTTGGTACAAAATCATTTTCTATGTTTTTGAAAACAGAGCTGAAACATCATCAACATTTGCGTTGACGGAGATATCTGAACACGTTATCAAAACTCATATACACTTATTTAAAATATCTCTGTGCTTAAACAGGGGTTCAAATTTGTTAATTATAACCCAATTTGTGAATTCTAAACTTGCATTTTAGAGACGGAATCTTCAAAGTTCAAAAATGAGATTACACATCTAAACTTAAAAGTGGCAATTGCCAAAATACTGTTAAAAAAATCCACGTCTTCCTACACTAAAATATTTTAAAAGTGAAACTGATCATATAAATTCAGATAAATAATGTATACAATCTCGCAAATTTTAAAATATTTAGTCCATAGAAATAGTTAAAAATGAAATAATCAACATAAAATTTTTAAGCAACAATCAAACTAATATAAATAATTTAGCCCTTTACTTGCAAGTTTCAAAACTGCTTTTTTATTACTTAACATATTGATTGAGATTTTTTGAAGTTAAAAATGTTATTGCAATACTAATTATTTCTAATTGTAAATATATGCGCATTATCCCTTAATTAACTTTGTTAAACTTTACCAAAATTAAAAATAAATAATTATACACATAAAACTTACCAAATTATCATTCCAAGTTATGGCTGATTTTAAATCATATAATGTATAAGATAAACATGAATATAATACCAGTTGAAAAAATAAATGCTAGAGGTAATTTCTTTATGTTATTTATATATACGATTTTAAATCGACTAAAATATTGCACTTATTAAACATATAAGTCTTACTTGTTTACATGCTGATTTAAAAATCTATAAAATATCTTATTGGAAAATAATGACTTCAAATCAGAATAAATTTTCAAATATGCTCAGTAAAAAAATCCTTCCTTATTTGTTTTAAAACACTTCATCTAAGCGTTTTGTATGAAAAAGTGATTGAGATTCCAATGGAATGGAACTGTGTTATCTAACAGAAAATTTATTTAAGAGTTATGGTGACAGTGTCAAATGCCGTCGATAAATTCAGCTTAGTTTTGCGAAATACATATGCAAAAAAAAAAAAAAAAAAAAAAAAAAAAAAAAAAAAAAACCTGAATAAATATTTGTGTTGTATTTCTTTAGGGACACATTTTTTGGATTTTCTGACCTTATACTTCTAGGTATGTGATTAAAAATTATTTTTACTTCATAATATTAATGAAAAAATTTATTTTAATTCAAAGTAATATTCAATTTTTAGGTGCGTTCGTAATTATATAAATACGTAGCACCTATAGTCGTCGTTCAGTCCGTCCGTCTGTCCGTCCGTCTGTCCGCATGTAACAGAGCAAAAACTACCCAACCGAATGGTCTGAAATTTCAAATATATGATTGTTGCAAAATTTTGTCGAGCCATTTCAAATTTTATGAAAATCGGATGTATAGTTTAATTACAGGGACAGTCAAAAGTTTTTCTTTACATTACGGCCAATGGGAAAAATTATTGCAAGTGCATTTTAATGATATTACAGCCTTCCGAATGATCTGAAATTTTAAAGATATAACTGTTGCACAATTTTGTCGAGCCCTTTCAAATTTTAGGAAAATCGGATGTATAGTTTAATTACAGGGACAGTCAAAAGTGTTCCGTTACATTACGGGGAATGGGAAAAAAAATATTGGAAGTGCATTTTAATGATGTATCAGACTATGCGCTTTATCAAGTGCAAAAAATTATACATTCAGTACAATATGGGGTGCAAAAAATAATTATAAAACTAGTTATAGTACGAACGCACCTCATTTGCCACGTTTGACGAGCAATTTCCAAGTTGTTAATTTTAAGTAAAACATTTAATCTATGAAAATTGTATATAAAATCCTTTTAGTTCAAGAAATATAATGCGCGTGATAAAATAAATAAAAAAAAAGTCCCAACATAAAGAAAAGAGCCTTGTAAAATTCAAGATTTTGCAAGCATTTGGAAAGTTTGTACAGGTATTTGAAGGGAAATGAAAACTATAGGTTTTACTTAAAGAAATATGCAGTTTTATTTTAAGTTCCATGCAGGTTTGTTTAAGCAAGTTTATGGTCTAAAAATTATCTTTAAAGACTCAAAAGATTTTCTTAAGAACACTTTAGTTGTTTTAACACTTTAAGGACTGAGCTATTTCAACAGCGTATCTCGATCTAGAGTGAGGGTATTTGGTACTTTTCATGATTAAAAAAATACTTGGAAGATATATATTTTAATATCTTTTTTATTATAAACTTCAAACTGTTCTTATTAAAAATCAAGGAGCTATTTAAACGCTAGAATAAATAATATTTAATGAGAAATTATGAAAAAAGAATGTTTTATATTAAAAAAAAAGTCCCGGAAAGAAAACAGCATTTTTTAACATAGAATTTCACATAGACTTGAATTAAATCTTAGGCATATAATGTACAAATATCTCAAAATAGGTTTTAATTGTAAATGGACATTAAGAAGTAAAATTTACTTTTGTGTGGCTCATTTCAAAGCACTAAAAGCAACACTACAAGGTTCACAATAAGTTCGGTATAAGCTCTCATTCTAGATATTTTCATATACTTACTTCTGTTTAGTGCTGCCATGTATTTTTTTTTTTAAACAAAAGGTTCGTAGATACTATATGGAAAGACAGTGAACGTACATAGTAGGTATATTTATAGCTCAGAGATTTGAAAATTGACCCCGAGAGACTCCCGGTCTTAGTTAGCTTCACCGAAACTAGCAACCCGATTGACACTCGGGCTTAAAATTCAACGTGTTAATGAAAAAAGAAAACTGCTTCTCATGAGGAAATATCACGAGGCTTTTCTTGCAGGTTTCAAAATATATTATAATAGCATATTGTGATAGCTAACTCACAATCATATAGCTTTCTTCTAGGTAGGTTCAAGCAGAAAGTGGGATGTTAAAATCAGGAGGAAATTTGAAGTAGGTCCCTAACTCTGTTGGGAACTTTTTTTTTTTTTTTTTTTTTTTAAGAGTTGAAAACATTGGCACAACACAAGAAAATCCAGTGAGATATTGAAATATATTACTATTGTTATATGTACAGGCCACGTTTATTAAAACAGACGTAGTATAAAAATAAAATAAGATAAATAAAAGATTTTTTTTGTCAGAAAGACATGTGCATGGCAGTTTGAAAATACCTGAACAAAAAAGCAATACAAAAATTGGAATAAAGAAAACTAAACATAAAGAAATATTTAAATACAGAATAATACAAGTATAGATTGTTGGAAGATAAATTCCTACTACCGTTTTCAAATGCAATTAAATTAATAAGTAGGGAAGCTAGGGTATGAATGGGACATTCTCAATATTTCATGGAATGAATGTTTTTTTTTTAGTTGATTTCTATTCTCACATATGGCCTACCATAGTGTGCTTTAGAACCAAGAGCAAAACCACACGTCTCTTTTCATTTTTTTAAGCTCTGCTTAAAAGTAACCTTTTTTTTTTTTAATTTGAAGTTGTCAAATATTTTATACAATATAAACAAATAAAATATGGTGTAATTATTTTTTTGAAGGATCGATATTGGTAATTGAAATGAGAGCATGTGACAAAATAATTTCTGAGGCAAAACAGCGGACAATTGAATCTTTGTATCATAGGGATGATTGGAACAATTTAAATGGGGATGAATGGGACAGTCTTTTTCATCCTTAGGGGTGTTAAAACATTTATTTATTAGCTAAAAAATATTATACAGGTTTATAAATTAATGTTTAATACTAATAATCAACATTAATGATTTGTGTTGATTATTAGTATTAAACTGTACTCGTATTATATAGGTTGTTTATTATTAAAAATTATATTGAATCTTAATTATTGCACTGTAATAATGGTTAATTAATTTATCAAAAAATTGTCTTTGAAACATTATCAAAATATATAAAATTGTTAAAAGTAGTATATGTTTATAGATCAGATGGGGTAAATTATGTTGAATTTGAAAATTGTGCTTAAATAAATTCCCACTTGCACCTCCCCTAACATAGTTTCATTTGTGCATGGTATCTAAGAAACATTGAATTAATATTTATTAAGAAGTTGTGAATGAAAAATATTGGCTATGCTGCATTTCAAAGACATTTTTCATTTTCATTTCATATCTAAATTGTCTCGTAAGTGGAAAAAGGGAACAGATAGACCTTTGAAGTTTGCATTACAAATTAAAACTGCAGAAAAAGAAGTGATTAGTGACGCTGAGATATAATAGCCATAATATAAGATCCTATATTACAAATATAAGTATATATAAGTTTATAATTATAAATTTTAACTGGGTAACATTGAATACAGGGAGAAAAATATTGGTGTCCCATGCATTCCTATTAGTGTCCCATTCATCCCTGCAATAGGAATGATTGGGACAGAGAGTAAAGTTTTTAAAGTTTTATAATATTTTACTGTTTAACAATAATGTGGACAAAATATGGTACATAGATGTAGTCAAATACCTAATGTATGAAATGTGATACATAATATTTATAATATCTTTAAATAAGTATTAAAAATAAACATTTTTGTAAAAAATGTCGCATTCATCCACCACCTCCCTTAACTTATTTTTCGTCAGGTTGTTCTTCTCCCTGAAACACTACTGAATTCAGACATATTTCTACGGGATGGATGATTGAAGCTCCGCAAGGCGTGTTGATTATAAATTTTTAGTTGATATTTCTTATTTTTGTTCATCAAACAGTAGAAAATATAAAATCTTCTGAAGGGTGGATACTTAGATACTCAGATTGAGAAAGAATGTCCCTCTCGAGCAGCTCCTGAATTTAACACTGCCCGAAAGACACCGTTAAATATAACATTTAAATATATATAATCAAAAAAAAAAAATTGTGATCTAAATTTCATAAGGGTTTAAAGAGGCGAAATTCTACCATTAACGGAAAACTCTTCGCCCATTTATCTCTTGAAACTTAACTTTTTATATTATTTGAAAATAATAAATCCTACTGTGTTTTTCAAATTTGAACAAAATGAAAATCTAATTAATTGCAATTCAAATTCCAGCGAGGGTAATGGCCTTCCCTAGTTCTCGTCCTATGTTTGGTGCAGTGTTGGGTACGCTCACAAAAAAAACGAACTAATTCAAACTCAAACTCAATTTCTTAAAATTGAGTCAAGTTCACGTTCAAATTCAAAATTTTTCAAACGAACTCGTTCAACTCAAACTCATCTATGAAAGTGAGCGAAGTTCACTAAAAACTCGTTTTTTTTTTTTTTTTTTTTTTTTTTTTTTTTTTTTTAAATATATATTAGAATTTTATCGTCCAAATTTACAAAATTTTGTGAACTAATCTTTTGGTTATTCGATGTAAGGGTCTTCATGGGCCCGGCCCAATTTTCCTTCTAGACACTCGCTCCGAGCTTGGTTTAGGGATTACTTTTTTCTAGAGGTTCAGACCGAGATGGGCAGAGACTGGATTTATTTTCCGGCCCAACTCGGGGCTGGACTGCATTCTTCTTGAGGTCTGAAGAGGCAGAAATTTTCAGCCCCAGTTTAATCCAGCTCATATGAAGATCATTGAACAGCCACGGCTCTCTCGTATCCATTAAAAATATCAGTAAAATTTGTACCAGCCCTTTTTTAATATATAATTCTTGATTTCTTTTCACAATTGCATTAATCATAATTTACTTTCCTTTCATTTCGGTTTCGGGTCGGGTTGCTGGTCGACGAAAATTATTTTGGTGCGTTCGGGTCGAGTTGCGTGTTGATTTCAAATGGAATTTTCGGGTTCGAGTCTAGCAGCACTCGACCCGCACAGGGCTCTATTTCTGATAATCTTGGAAAAAAAAAAAAAAAAAAAAAAAAAAAAAAAAAAAGAGTAAAATTTACTCGTCGTAAGTGGCGCAAAAAAATTAAACACCAAGAAAACCAACAATGAGAAATTTGCGCCCTGAACACCCAGTGGAAGACAATTTTTAACACTTTCCAACAAAGTTGAAAAGTGTTTATGCATTCGGTTTGTCTGGCCGTCTGTCCACGCTCTAAGTCCCGTAAATATACTCGGATTTTCATGAAATCGTTAAACGTTATTTAGGGTCACCCAAGCATGTTTGGTATTGTATATGAAGTATGTAGGATTAATCGTTCATTTACAGGGGCACTCAAAAGTATTCTATTACATTATGGTATATGGGGGAAAATCGTTTGCAGAGTATTTTAATGACATTATGCTTTATCAAATGTATTGAAACTGATATAAATCACTGAATTTCACTACGATCCCGTTAGAACAGGACATTCATAGCATTTTTTATTCATTTACAGGGACACATAAAAGAAATCGGTGACAGTACAGTACTGTCTTTGAGTAATAATTGCTGGAGTGCACGCTTTAAAATTCGGTATGCGCTTTTAAATTTAATTAATTTTTTGCATCTTACCCGTTATATATAAATTCTATACCTCAAATACAGGGCTGCACAAAAGTATTCACGCACCGTTCTCATTATTAGAGTAAATTGCTGAAGGTAAATTTTCAACTGAAGTATATGTAGCTCTTAAGTGAACTAAATTTTGGCTTGCATGTATAGATAATAGATTCAAATCTATAAATCATATACAGGGCTGCAATTCGCATAATTTTCCGATTGTGGATGGGAACAGCTGAAATTGGGTTCTGAAATGTATTATGCGTTTCCATAGGGTTGAATTAGACGTAATATTTTAATTTTTAAACAGTGCAGTTTTGTTACATTATTCTGAAAGTGTTGGAAAGTGTTTCATAATCTATGCTTGACGCACGATTTTTTCTTACTTGTTAATTATGTTTTTGTTTTAACTTTAACTGTTTAAAATTTATCTTAAACAGGCACTTCAGGAGGGCAGGTACAGTTCTGAGCGGGTCGGGTTGTAGACCCAACACGAACCCGAAAATTTCATTTATAGTCAAGTCAGCCCGACCCGAATCCACCAAAGAAATTTCTTCGAATCGCAACCCGACAAAAAAAATTTCGACGACCCGCAACTGCACATCCGCACCTGATCCGAACGCGAAATTCTTCTACTTGCAACCCGAACCGAACCCGAAATGAAAAGGAAGTAAATCTTGTTTTTTCATTGAAAATAATCTATAATTACATGTTTAATAAAAATTTTATCTTTTATATAAACAAATGTACATATTTATATTCTTTAATACTCAAAAACCTATGAATAAGCAAACATCTCAGGATCGTTGAATAGAGTCCTGCATCGGATCGGGTTGTAGTTTTTTTTTTTTTTTTTTTTTTTTTTTTTTTTTTTTTTTCGGGACGGGGTTACTCTAATTTTTTTTTCTGTGGGTTGGGTTCCCTCTAGAATAATTCTTATGGGACAGATTTAAGTTTTTTGCTAATCGGGTTGTTGGGATTTCCTCTAAAAGTTTAGAAGAATTATTTCCCAGAAGAAAATACAAATGTATTTCAGTATGAATGAGTATATATTCAATTACTGCTTCAGAAATAAAATGTACTATATAAGAAATGCAATCGTAGATTATTCTTCTTTTACGGTACATTTAAGAACCATTTTTTTTCTCTCGTAACATGGAAAATATTATAATTCGTTTTTTACCAACAACACATATATAGTGTTTGTGATAGTTTGTGCACGCGTTTATATATTGCATGTGTATAGATTGTAAGATGTCCAGTATTCAGCGGTAAAAGCGTACAATACAAATATATAATTGTGTTAAAAGTTGAAACGTCTTTGCTAAATAGAGATGTAACGCTTTTTGTGTGTGTCCGCTATGTAGGTCTTATTGCATATAGATTTTTAAACTTTATTTTTGACATTCTTTTGAAAAATCGGATCTATCCGAACCCGACATGTAAGAGTGAAGACTCAATCTGAAACCGACCCGAACCAGAAGTCAACCTCTAATGCCAAGTCCTTTGAAGTGGTAGAGCCTTCTTTAGTGTTCCTAAAAGCAGAGCCTAGAGGTCTGAACGGGCCGGAATTTCCAGGCCCGGGCCGTATAAAAATCAGTGAAAACAGGTCCGGCACGTGGAAAAATCAATTAAATCAGGCCCGATCCAGCCCGACTCAATTTCTACAAAAAATTCAGATTTTTCTAAACATACAGTTAAGATTCTTTTAAAGACCCCATACATATTTATGGGATAATTTTACAGCATATTTTAAAATTACTATGTGTTTGCAAGATACGCAAAAAATACACGAAAATACACGAAAGCAACATTAGCATTCTCAGGGTCTTCGACGTTTCAACATTCAAACAAGGATTCATTGAATAATTAATGTAGTTTAGAAAAAAAAAAAAAAAGGAGTGTTAAAAACATGATAACATTTGAAGTTGTATAGTAAAAAGGAGATTTGTTAAACTATTTCTCTGCCATTTATTAAGGCTTTTCTCAAATCCAAAGGAGCTACTTTCTGGTACATTTCTGAATTCATTTCTTTTCAGAAACGCACAAGATTGGCAGGTGTTCTTATTCAGAATCTATGTAATCGAATAACGTTGCCCATTTTTGATAAAGGCAATATATCTTTGAGAAAATATACTGTCAAAGTTAAATGTTTGAACCAAATTTCTGGAAGCGATAGCACGGGAAAGGAGAAAAACAAGCAGTCACGTGGCAAGAATATCTTATATCTTGATAAGTAATATATTTATCAAAAATGGAAAACGCTATTCGATTCCAATTCCTTCAATAGTCAGGCCTGTCAATTTTATGTCCTTACAGTTAAAAATAAGTCAGAAAATTTCTCATTGTTGAGCAGTGAATTTGAGAACCACTTTTAGGTATATAATAAAACACACATACTACAATATATATTAAAACACACATACACGCATAAATAACGCCTGCATTCATCAGTTAAAGATATATATAAATATTATACAGGCATACATACAATAAATACAATAAACCCAACTGTAGTGAAAAAATAGCCAAAGCCAGGAATCGAACCCGGGACCACAGTATACAAGACTGCTGATCTAACCACTGAGCTACTCCGGCCGATACATGGGTCTGTAATTTATCACTAATAAACCATGCTGGGGAAATCACCAGCCATCTATACGACAGCCTTGGATGACCGGACAACGATGAATAGATTTTACTATTACATCGATCTTATCACTTTTAGGTATATTTCCAAAGATTCCGCTAACATAAGTTCATTATCGCTATTAATATTTTTACAAAACATATTGCCTTCCCTACACATCTTGAGAACAATAAAGCCTAGTTCTAGCCCTGCTCGACTATGCAGCAAAAAAATGCAAGCTTGATTTCGGCCAGGCACGAGTCTGCTGAAAAAATGAAGCCCGGGCCCTGACACCATGCAACTATCCGATGCTGATCTCTACGCTGGACATGTTACATTTTTGTATTGATGTTGTCAAACCAGCATCGGCTCGTGACGCACATTTATACTTATTCTCGCGAAAATCACATTAATTGAAAATGGCTCATACGGCTTCGATTAAAATTTTTTATAGCGGGACGGTAGGCCCGCTTAATTTTTTTATCGGCCCGGCTCGGTCCGATAGGCCCGTTCAATTTTTTTGCCCGACCGGCCCGTCTATTTTGTTTCTCGGGCCTCGGGCCCTTTCCCTTCATTTTATTCACGAAATATTTATACTTATAATAATCAAAAATAATTATTCAAACTTTCTGAGAAGAATTTAGAATTTCTTAATAATAGTTTCTATAAATGACGCATAAATGCATCAGCTACAACCTGTATAGATATTTTTTACGTCGATATGTTTAAAAAGTTCTGACAAATATAAAATTATTATTACAGTCTCTTTTTCATGTTTATATTCTTCATTAAAAAAAAAAAGTTCCTCAGGCTACATAAACAGTCTAAGCACATCCGTTTCAAAATACTGGTTCTCCTATATTTCTTTCACCATATCCTATTGTAAACCACATTGATTTTTTAATGAATTTTTATTTGTATGTAAATATCTGAATTATTATTAATATCAATAATCCATTTACACGGCTTGGAGGTTAAAAAATCTGAAAAATTCTATACAGGAAAACTTTCTAAGACGGAATCACAAGAGAAAAAAAATCGTTATAGTTAGATTCATTTTTTAGCAGGATGTCTTTTTTTTTTTTCAAGCGGATTATTACATTTTGCGTTGATCAAGAAATTTTTCATTTTAATTTCAGTTCAATTTTTTTTTTTTAAATATACATTTTAATTCGTAATTTAAGTTATACTAAGTAATTTTAGGACTGGGAAACTGGCTTCAGAAAAAGACCCATTCTTACAAATCCGTTGATCAATGGATACACAAGCTCCCCCCAATAAAATTTACTTGATCGAAGGCTAATTTAGGTCATAGATCATTTGTATTATGAGAAACAATAAACATTAAAATGGGGTCATTAATATTGAATCTAACGAAGGATAACAATATTACTTAACAGTAGAAAAGGAGTATATTCTTTATAGTTTTATGGAAATAATTATCCATCGCGACTTACAGAAAGCCAGTTTGATATGTTTAAGGTAAACGGTAAAAATAAATAAATAAAATAAAATAAATAAATAATAGAAAAAAAAATGAAAAATCTATTTTTTTTGTGTTGAACCAAATTTCCTAAATTGAAAAAAATAATAAATTTTAAAAAGCGGATTGACAAAGATAATGATTTCCTATTTCATACAAAATGTGTATGAATTACTAAGTACCTACAATTAAAATTATGCTATTAGTAATTTAGATTCGTCAAAATCCATGTTTTACTACTAGCATCGTGTTTCTAATAATAACAAAGTAGATCAACCTTTTACAATTTATAAAGATTTTTTTTAAATTAATTTTAATGCGTGTTTAGTTTTATTTCTGTTACTTAATTTTTAAAAAATGTATATTTAAACTAAAATTTTGATGTTTGGCCTGAAATTTGACAGAATATTCATTTCCAAATCACTATTCGTTACATCCTATTAACCCTCTCGTCACCCTGAGCCTCAAATGAGGCTCCTACTTCGAATTCCAATATTTGAAAGAAAGAAAATATTTTTGTTAATTTCAGTACCTAATAGTGATATCATATGTCGATACATTTACTATTATTACTTTACTTATGTTTCAACATTTAATAATAATAATATTAACAAAAGTTTTATTAATTATTAGTAAACCGTTGGCGTTTCTTTTAATTCAAACATATGTTTCACTCTTTAAATTTAAAATAGGGACTCATTTTCCGAATTAGTAATTTGTGATAAAAGATAAAAAAAATACTACTAATTTTTTTATTTATGTTTGTTTAATCTGGTTGTAATACGACATTTTCCAAACGTCTTAAAATATTCTTCCTTAGACTATTTTTATATGAAAAACACGCAACATAACTACATTCGTTAGGTTTCTGTAAAGAACACATTCGTTAAATTTCAGTAAACTGTATCTTCTGTGATTTCGATAGTTACTTTTAATTTTGTTAGCGTAAAAGTAATTTTCCCCAAAATTGAAAAAAAAATCGGTGCCGAGAGGGTTAAGGACCTAGTAAAATTTGGGTTAAAAATGATACTCAGATTACATTAGTCAAGTTCCGAAATAACAATAACTTCTTTTTTAAAAAATCCTATAAATATTATAATTTAATCCAACTTAGTTATATTTCGTATGTAAAACGATATAAAAAAAAAGTGCTTCATATATGATATTTTTAAATATTATTAATCGAATTTGAAAAAGAAATAATTTGGAAATTATATTCAAAAATTATATATTATATATTATTTCATACCCATATGCTCATTTATATTATTTCATTAAAGATAATAATAGGAATAGAAATGGAAAGTTTTTTCAATTGTTCTGTGATAAAACACAGTAATAATTATTTATTCTGTGGAGCCATCCACAGCATGTGTTGAGAATACCCCTCCCCAAACAAAGACATTATGTTGCTAAGTAAAAAAATATAGTAAACAAAATCAATAATTCTTATTTTTATCAAGGCTTGTTTACAGATATAAGAACATGAGAAATTGTTTCCCACGCGCAAATTCATGGAACTGACCGCCGCTAACCACATATAACCATTTAGCTTAGGGTCTCCTAGATAATAGCCTTGTTCGGCCTCGGCCACCTATGGTGAATTCGGATTCGCTGATAAGAAAGTACAAAAGCGAGCCCTGCATTGTACAAAACATTTAACAAGACGGTGACAAATGTAAGTGAAAGTCATCCCCCATTGCACTTTTCTTCCGTTTTTAAAAGACATTTGAAAAATACCCAGATGTTCGCTAAAAGGAAAAGATTGTAACAAAAATAAGAATTATAATGTGCAGAATTTTTCTTTTCAATTTATTGAATCAGTGTTTTAAATAGATATATTTTTTTCATTTTATCTCATTTATTTTTTAAATTTCCTTTTTAATTACATAATTGCTCTGTTTTGAAAAAATTCTCAAGGACAAATGAAACATACAGCAGTAAATTATATAAAACAATGTTAGATCTAACTTTTGTTGTAGCCAAAAATTTTAAGAACTTTATACATTTAAAAAAAAATCATTCTTTTCCTGTAGAAGATGTAAGTGAAAAAATAACATAGAGAGAGAGAGAGAGAGAGAAATGAAAACAATAAAAAGAAAAAAAAATAATAACTTTCTATGCTTGCCAATGCGAAACTTTTTGACATATCCATGGACGCCTTTTTAAACATAAAAACACGAAATTTTCAGGCATTGTTTTAGAAGTGATTTGTAATTCAATAGCATTTTTAAATTCTCGATAAATATATTACATTTTGGGTTATACAGAACCACCCACAAGGCGGAAAAGGGGTGGGGGGGGGGGGAATATACGTAATTAATTTAGCTACACTGTAAAAAAAAATCTGTAGTTCTACAGATGTAAAGTTACATGCTTACTAAACTTTCACCTGTAACTGTACGAAAAAAGCTGCAAATCTACAAAACTAGTTTTTGTAAAGCTACAAAAATCTGTAACTTTACAAATGAATCTGCTAAAATTTCAGTAATCTTACTAAACTTTTATTTGTAACCCTGGCTGCAGTTACATGAAAAGTTCTCGGAATCCCAGTTTCCAAAAAAATTCTTAGTAACCTTACAGATTTTTTGATTTTCGGCGCAAAAGTGTGTCTGTTACATGAAATTTTGTTGTTGCCGTTACATGAAAAGTTCTAGGAATCCAAGTTTCCTAGAAAAACTTTAGTAACTTCACAGATTTTTTTTTACAGTGTAGAAGCTATGACAAATTGATGGAAATAAATAGGAAACGGGTTTCAGTGACGAAACTAGCCTCTTTTGTACCCGGGGCAAACATAGATTTTAGCCCCATTCCCCCCCCCCCCTCCCGCCTCCCCAAAATAAATTTACAAAGAGAATTTTAGTATGTTTCTAATAGTCGACTTGTTTTCAAATTTAAAATATGTAATAAAAAAGTACGTAATACGGAATTACGTAATCAACTTTGTCAAATATTGATACATTAAAACCTTGAAAACGAAATCCAAAGGAACCGAAAAAAATTCCGCTTTATACGGTTTTCGATCTTAGCAGGTATAATTGTTGGTATTTTTTATGTTGGGAACATGTATTTTTTTCATTTAAGACAGGGTTCCGTAATAGACAGATTTCATTTTCACAGATTTTACGGTAGTTATAGTTAGTACAAATGAGGCGTTTAAAGTCACAGTGATATGAATCACATTGTCTTAAAAGACTACATTAGTCACGGGAAGAATCCAAACTCGCAAGCTAATGTTAAACCTATGGGAACGTTCTTTTCAAATTTCTCGCTTGCATTTTAATATTTTTAAATGATTTTTTCTGTTTGGGATAGCTGAAATTGATAATTAACCGGATTCGTGTTTACTTTTTCGATTTCGGTCGCTGCTTTTTTTTATATATATATAAAGTTACTTTCACTTTTGGAACCGGTTCCGAAAGTGAAAGTAGCCTCATAAAAAAAGAAAAAAAAACTGTAACCAAAACCGAAAACATAGAAACTAACAACATTAACGATCAACTTCAGCTATCCTAAGAAAAAAAAATCATTTAAAAATATTAAAGTGCAAGCCAGAAATTGGAAAAGAACGCTCCCATAGATTTAACATTAGCAAGCGAGTTTCTTCGCGTGACTAGTGTAGGTGCTTAAGAACTCAAAAACCAATCTTCATTTGATGCCCTGTTCGTTTTCCGTTCTGACGCCTGGGGCACATGCCCCTTCTGCTCCCCACCCCCCTCTAGTTTCGGCCCTGGTGGGGATTCGCAAAATTCGTGGTACAGGAAAGAAAGACTCATGGGCGATTGCTGGGAGCATCTCGGCACGGATTTCATTATTTTTAAAAAGAGAAGGGCGCATTTTTCCGATTTTAAAAAGGACAGAGCGCTGCACCCTACAAAAATGGCCTAGAGCAAACACTATCTATATCCTTTAATAAGTAAAATCCCGAATAACAGACACTTTGGGACCGTTGAATAGCGTCTTGCATCGGATCGGGTTGTATTTTTTTTCGGGACAGGGTTACTCTGATTTCCTTTCTGTAGGTTGACTTCACTCTAGAACAGTGGTTCCCAACTTGGGGCGTGAGGCCCCACCGGGGGGCAATTTCAACTTTGTAACTCACCCATTCGCTGCGAGGTTTTTTGGGAAAGTAATCTTTAAGACTAAAAATAAAAGTTATGTATTCAAAATTAATAATAATGATTTTTTTCCCCAAGATGTAATCAAAAGCTTGAAATAAAACTAACACCAGAATAATTACATGAACAAACTTTACAACCATTTTTAAACCCTTTTTAATATTTAATTTTTTTTTTTTTGGGGGGGGGGGGGGGGTTAATGATCTAATTTACAATTTTTTCAACTTTTTCGATTATTTATGAAATGAGCTTTTTATATCTATTTACTCTGCTGTATGCAACATGGAGAAACTTTTATACATAAAACTACTTAAAAGTATATCTAAATTTTATTGTTTTGAACCTATTTAAACAAAAAAAATATTTGGAATATCTAAACGTGGTACTATAAACTTTATAAATCTTAATGCTTCTTGTGTATTTTGTTATTCATAGAAAAAATTGTACGTTTTTTGTTATCAATTTTAATGCTAAATGTAAGTCTCTCCAGCATTTTGTGAAGATAAAAATGCGGACCGTATAACACTTTTGTTAAATATTAAGTAAGTTGGAAAGGCAAAACAAAACTCTTTTGTGCATAAAAGTGAAGATGTATCGCCTCATTTGCAGAATTTTGTTAAAAACACATTTATGATAAAAAAATTCATAATTTGATAAGATAAAAAAATGTGAAATGAATAATTGTTAAGGCTGCTTTAGGCTTCCTTCAGGTTAATAGACTTCATTTTAAAATGATAAGATATATCTGTTACAGAATTTGTGTGTGGGAAAGCGGAGGGGGGCCATCGCGACTTAACAGATGCTTCGGTGGGGCGTGGCCAATAAAAGGTTAGGAACCACTGCTCTAGAATAATTCTTATGGAACGTACACATTCTACTACATTTCTTTCTATTTATCCCATTGTAAACTATATTGATTTTTTAATGGATATCTATTTGTATGTAAATATCTGAAATATTATCAATACCATTAATCTATTTACACGACTTGAAGACTTAAAAATCTGAAAAATTCTATATCGAAAAACCTTCTAAGACGAAATCACATGGGAGAGGGAAAAAATCGTTATAGTTAAGTTCCTTTTTCTTCAGGTCTGCGGTCTCTTGCAAATGTATTATTTATTTTCAAACGGATTATATATCCAATTCGAAGATCCAGATCCACCGATAAAGAAATTTTTCCGTTTAAAACAGGAACTCATCATACACAGATTCTTATAACATGTTTTACAGTACTGTATCCCCACCTCTAGAAATGTATATGTACTACTATTCTTTAAGGAGAATGTTAATTGTAGAATAATGGTAATTTAAAAATATATGTATTTTCGGAAAAAATTGTTAACCCAAGGTAGGTTGTTCCTTAAGGCTGTTCTTAACTGCTCTGCTCAACAAGCGCAAAACGTTTTGACACATTTACAAATTCATTTTTTAACGGAAAGGTATAAAACTGGAAAGCCTGGCCAAGGAAACGATTTGGAATAGAACTGTTTTTTCCATTTTTTGATCAATCAATTACCTATTGAGTTATAAGCGTTTTTGATCACGTGGCAAACACGTTTTTCGCCCACTCTTGAGTGCTCTTTCTTCCTTCGCGCGGAAATTCGGTTCAAAACGCTCACTTTGACGCTATTTTCTGAAAGATCTATTGAGTTTGCAAAAAAAGGAAAAAAAAATAGCTCAATTACACAGTTTCTGAACAACACCATCTAGTTTCATGCATTATCGAACAAAAATAAATTAAAACTTATGTCAGAAAGTTACCCTTTTGGATTTGAGAACACCCTTAAACAGATTTTTGCATGAGTCAGACTGGTACGGGGCAATAATTTTCATACAAGCAGGGGCGACCGGGCCAGATAATTTCTGTCGGTGCAGACTTCTAGGAAGAATAAAGAACAGGTCCAGAAATAAGTCCGGTTCGGTCCGGCCGGGCACAACCCAGAAAAATTGATGATCAGACTCAACCCGTCCCGAGTCCGTTTAGGCCTTTAAATGGAATTTGAATCGGAAAAAACGTGTTCTTACGGCTGGAAAATTTTAAAAATAAGTTATGAAAAAAATTGAGTTTGAGTTGTAAATTTCGTTCAAACTCACGGATTTTTTGAGTTGTCGTTCAGTTCACGTTCGTTTTTGAAAAAGTGAGTCAAGTTCAACTCAAAGTTCACAGAAAGTGAACTAAGTTCGTGAACTTTCGTTCAATGAACGCGCTCATACCCAACACTGGTTTGGTGATGCTTAAGATTAGGGATTAAATATACAGGTGAAGTTACTAAAATGGAATATTTACATTTATCCCTATTGGCATTGCGGGTAACCATTTTTTATGAAATTTTTTTACTCTTCTTAAAAATATGAGACATAGATAATTCTTATTAATTTATTCATAAAGAAATATAATTGTCATATATAATTATGAAAAAAAATCTTCCTTATTTACACATTTCAAGTTACTGTGTAAACCGGAAGAAGCCTATAACTCTGACTCTCAAAAACTATAGCATACTTATGGTTTACACAGAACCTTGCAATTTGATACGATGGAATGACTTATTTCACAGGTAAAGAACAAAAATCGAAAATCATTAATTTATAATGTTATACTGATTCATTATGTTAAAATCAATAATCGGTTTTTCCAAAGATAGACAAAAATTTTTACGTTTTAACTTTGAGGATACGGGACCTTACAAATGACAATACGGGGATCATGTTAAATTATAGGGTAAATCCAGGTTAGATACCCAACCGGGTTAGTTGCCCTATTTACTGTACTTAAGCCGTTGGAAATGTGGTCGAGATAGTAACGTTGTACTACTCTCAATTATTATATAAACGCGTAGTAGGCGAAGTCACAGCGATTTCATTCGCCAAATAAAATTTATATTCACCAAAGAATGTTAAGTTTGGACTTTGTTATATGTTTTTATTATACAGAGACAAGTAAAATTCTTACTAAAGATTTATCATCAAATATTTAATGAATACAGTTGAAACAGATATCAAGCTATGTGTAAGGGTAGGTTTCAAGCCATATTTGTTGTTACTTCTAGCGTTATTGGCTGTTGCATCTATACCGAATTAAAAGGAGATTTGCCCCATTTTGCATCCGGGATAAATGCCTCATTTGTGTTTAGGGATAAGACGCCCAGTTTGTAATCATCAAATAACTTTTATGCTTGCGAATATTTTTTTTTTAATTCTCAGGATTGTGTATTAAAAAACAATATGCTTTTTTATTTGGGTTTATCGTGGCTCTTCCGGCGGATAATTCTACAACAAGTCAGGGGACGGGTTTAGTAATGATAAATACTCTATTTAAGCAATATTTCTTTTCTGAAAGTCGGCTGACCATTGAAGCTGGGAAATTACCGAAAATTGAGCCACTGATACCACTGATATGGATTGCTCTAACTCCGCATCTGTTTAAAATTTGGACATGCATTTTTAAATACACATTAAAAGAGTTATATGCTAATAGTCAATGCTCTGAAAAGAAGTCTAGATGCATAGAACATTATTTTATTTATTTCATTTGAAATTTAATGTTTGTTTTTTTTTTAATAAGCGAATTCACCTTATATCCCCTGGGCTCATGATTTCCAATATATGAATATTTACAGTGAGCCCATTTTTTTATTGAGCGGAGATTTTCCACGTCTTTTAAGTGATCTGCACTAGAAAAAATATAATATTAGTGTTTTGGAAAATAAAATTTAAAACCAAAAATCTCAAAATTAAATATATATATATATATATATATATATATTAGTGATGGGCGATTCTCGAAAATTCGACAATCGAGAAGAATCGTCATCGTAAAAAATCACAATCGATACAGCCATCGATTAATTCCTAGAATCTACAATCGAGATGTTTTACAATCGAGTAAAAACAATTGTTGGAAAACTTAGCTATTATTCTGGTTGAAATTTTCGTAGTAGTGATAGGGTTTGCTCGATAATTCTGCTATCGTAATTATTTTCTCCTGATTTAGGCTTAAGGGGTTACTTCAGTCAATTGAAAAGACCTGCTCGGTAATGCTAATCTTATGGAAGAAATTTATAAAGATATCTCATTTGAATTTCAGTATTTTAAAATGATTTTCTTTGCATTGGAATAAATTCCCCTTTCTTCTTTATGAAACTGCAATGTCCAAATCACGTAACTATGGCGCATTTGATGAATCAAATAACCTTTCTACTAAAACACACATACGACAATATATATTAAGACACACATACACACAAAAATAACGCCTGCATTTAACAGTTAAAAAATATGTATATATACCTTTAACCTTTCTACTGTTTAGATAACTCCAAAAAGTTTGATACAGTTTAAAATTCCCCTAAATGTAAAATACTGTGGAATTTCTCCATTGATCGAAAACAAAAGTTTCTTTCGAAAAACGTAAGGATAGTAAGATAAAGATACCTGCCAAGAGGGAACTGCCTAACACGGAAACTGTTTTCCAGTACCTAGCGATTCCAACATGACTCTTTAAGTCTGTATCGAAATCCAAAGTAGCTACTTTATGACACATTTAAAAACTCATTTTTTATTTTAGACGCATTAGCTAGAATCGATTAGCATTTCCCTCTTTTCGATAAAGGAAAAAGGTTTGATACAAATTAAAGTTCCCGAAATGTCTAAAGTGTATCAAATGCTGTGGAATTTCTCTGTTTATCGAAAACAAGACAGCTTTATCGAAAAACGTAAGGATAACCAAACATATATAACTACTGAGAGGGAACCTGCCTAACACGGAAATTGTTTTCCAGTGCCTAGCGATTGCAACATGATTCTTCAAGTCTGTATCGAAATCCAAAGTAGCTAGTTTCTGACACATTTACTAGCTCATTTTTTATTTTAGGCGCATTAGCTAGAATCGATTAGCATTTTCTTCTTTTCGATAAAGGCAGAAGGTTTGATACAAGTTAAAGTTCCCTGAATGTCTAAAGTGTGTCTAATGGTGTGGAATTTCACCGTTTATCGAGAAACATAAGGGCAACCAGACAAATATAACTGCTAAGAGGGAACCTGTCTAACACGGAAATTGTTTTCCAGTGCCTAGGGATTCCAACATGACTCTTCAAGTCTGTATCAAAATCCAAAGTAGCTAGTTTCTAACACATTTACTAGCTCATTTTTTATTTTAGGCGCATTAGCTAGAATCGATTAGCATTTTCTTCTTTTCGATAAAGGCAGAAGGTTTGATACAAGTGAAAGTTCCCTAAATGTCTAAAGTGAGTCTAATGCTGTTGAATTTTTCCGTTTATCGAAAACAAAGGAGTGTTATCGAAAAATAGAAAGGTAAACAGACAAATATATCCGCTAATAGGGAATTCTATAACTAAAATAAAACTTCAATGGACTTCATTTTTGGTATTTCGGATAATTTTAATTTTCCAATCCTTACCAACGTGGTATTAGATGATGGGCCTGGAAAAGGTAGAAGAACCCCTCCCCCCCCCCCGAAGGGGCATTAGGCCCCAAATTGACAATAGGGCAGACCAAGGATGGAAGTTAACTTGATGTAAGAGAGGACTAGGGGAAATTGAGAATTGTAAAAAAAAAAAAAAAAAAAACCCGAACCATTGAATAAGAAAAAAATTGAAGAAAAAGAAGAAATGGTAAAAGAACAAATGCAGCGTGTGATTACAGCCAGACAAATGAAGAGGGACCCGATGGGCCACAGCTGGTCCAGAATGAGTGCCCAAATGGTCAGAATGGATCAAGAACTTAGAGAATAGTATCTACAAGGAAGAAAAACAATGAGACAAAATATTATGAAAAACAGATGAAAAATACCAATAGACTGAGGCCAAAAGTAAAATGTTTCACTGGGCGGCGTCCCCTGGTGGTAGTAAAAATAAAATTGATACGAGAAGATAGGGAAGAGTAAAAAGACTTTATTTTGTGAATTTTATAATTTTTGGACAAACAGTATACTAAAGGTTTGAAGAAACAAAACTTTAAAGCGCCCTCTTGAGGCGAAGAAGGGAGTTAAAATTAAGAAACACATGTCCATATTTTTTATTCGATTTTAGACGCAATTTGATGTTAGTCTTATAATTTTCCTATGAGTGAAAGATACCGTACCAGAGTACGAAAAAAACCGCCGCTAAGTATATTCCTTTAGAGCATTTTAAGCCCAGGGGTCTAAAATTAACAGTGGATTGACAAAAGAAAGGTAGATTTAGAAAGGTTATGAAATTACCCTTATTTTAATATATTACATGAGTGGGGTAAAATAATTTTGAAAAATCCTCTTCCCTGAGGCGACACTTAAAATCTTGAAAACACATATTTTGCAGTGCAGTTTTGTTTTAACAATAGCATTCTAATATTAAGAGATATGGGACAGCTTAGGAGGGCTAAAATAAGAGAAACATTGAAAATCAAAGACAAACTGGCGCCAAATTCAATAGAAAACTTCTATATCAACAACTGAAACTCGAACTGATAACTTAAACCACTATGCCTCCTAACCCATATCGGTTAATAACAAAAGCGAATGGAAAAAACATGCACTCCTTTGGGAAATCATGACTTACACCAGAAGCGCGGTAAGTTTGACTCTTCTGAAAGCTTCCTTTCTCTCGAAGTGCGCGAGAGAGCTCTCGCACTTCCGAGATCTATTTTCTGGAAGCAAACTGCTCGTTTATCTCGAGGAGACATTCTGCTCGAGGGCAAACCTCTCGCTTACTTCGAGATATCTCACCGTCTCGTTTCTCGCTCTCGGTCTCTGTTCAACATTTCATATGACATTGTCGAGAATGAGAAATCAGTTTTCGTCCTTTCTCCGAAATGTTACTCTCGATTATTATCATTTCACGCTCAGCCAAGAAGGGCCGAGAAGAGATATCGAGGGGCAAACTGGAGAAAGAAATAGGCATGACAATGAACTGTGAAATGAAGCTTTAATTTTCAATGTTTTTCTTATTTTAGCCCTACCAAGCTGTCACATACTTGGAGCCCTCCGATAAACATTATTTATTAAATATAAAAATTTCAAAGAGGAAGGTGGGTCGGGTGAGTTCCGAGGACGTGAGAGTGGGTGGGGCGCAATTTAAAAAAAATTACCGAACTCTTCCTGTGACATATAATCGAAAAGCCCTTTGACAACTCTTTCATATTATGAACCTTTCTTCCACCGAAGGTGAAATTCGGGGGGGGTGGGGTGGGGGCGAACAAATTTTTAAAACCGTAGCCGACTTCTATAATAAATTTAAATATCATTTTAGATGTAGGTTTTTATGCGGTCTTCCAATAAATATTATTTATTGAACATAAAAATTTTAAAGTGGGGGCTGCGTAAATTCCGGGGCGAAAAAGTGGGCCCAAAGGGGGGAGGGAGGGGGAGCAATTTTCAAACTTTTTTGGACCCGTCATGTGATATGTTATCGGAAAGCTCTCGGATGACTCTTTCATATTATGAGACTTTCTTCCTCCCCTCCCCAATTTGGCCCCCACTGCGGGGGGGGGGGTAGTTTTTTCCGTTTTTATCATTTTAGATCGGATTTTTTTATGGAGCCCTCCGATAAATATTATGTATAATATATGAAATTTCAGAACACTTTTCTAAATTTAGCCAAGACCCTTCATGTAACATATCGTTGGAAAGATTTGTGACTACTTATTGATGTTATGCACTTCCGGTGGCCGTCCAACCACTTTGCCCCCCGGGGGGCACTTTTCCAAATTTAGCCAAGACCCGTCTTGTGAGATATCATTTTAAAGGTCTGTGACTACTTTTTGATGTTATGCACCTCCGGTGACAGACCCCCCACATTGCCCCCCCCGGGGGACATTTTTCCAAATTTAGCCAAGACCCTTCATGTGAGATATCGTTGGAAAGGTCTGTGACTATTCATTGATGTTATGCACCTATGGTGTCCGTCCCCCCCACTTTGCCCCCCCCGGGGACACTTTTCTAAATTTAGCCAAGACCCCTCATGTGAGATATCGTTGGAAAGGTCTGTGACTACTTATTGATGTTAAGCACCTCCAGTGACAGCCCCCCCAATCCCCCCCCCGGGGGCACTTTTCTAAATTTAGCCAAGACCCCTCATGTGAGATATCGTTGGAAAGGTCTGTGACTACTTATTGATGTTAAGCACCTCCAGTGACAGCCCCCCCAATTTCCCCCCCCGGGGGACATTTTTTAAAATTTATCCAAGACCTTCATGTGAGATATCGTTGGAAAGGTCTGTGACTACTTATTGATGTTATGCTCCTCCGGTGTCCGTCCCCCCAACTTTGCCCCCCCCGGGAGACACTTTTACAAATTTAGCCAAGACCCCACATGTGAGATATCGTTGGAAAGGTTTGTGACTACTTATTGATGTTATACACCTCCGGTAATCGCCCCCCCCCACCAAATTTTCCCCCACGGGGGACACTTTTCTAAATTTAGCCGAGACCTCTCATGTGACATATTGTTGGAAAGGCCTATGACCACTTACTCATGTTATCCACCTCCCGCACCCCTCCCCCCACTTTGCATCCACGGGAAGGGCATTTTTATAAATTCAGATCCAGACCCCTCGTGTGACATATGGTTCGAAAGGCCTGAAGACCTGTGACGGCTTATTCATATTATGCAGCTACTTTGCGCCTCCGCTCACTTTGACCCCTCCACCAAGAGATCTTGTCCGAGGTTCGTTCGTTTCGAGATTATATTTTTTTTTTCAAGATTTTGTAGTGCGTGCACACCACGCCTGCTATACGGTGTCGTATATAGCGGGTAACCTGTTCGTGATTTCATATTACAAGATTACGTATAACTTAGGGGCCCGATTAAAAGAGGGGCCCACTAGCGGGCGACGTCACCTTGTCTTTATTAACACCGACTCATTCCAGTTCACCCGCAGACGATTCTTGATAAATGTATGACGTATATAATATATGATGTATAAAAGCAATTGGCAAACTGGAGTCATCGAGAAAAATTTACACAATCGAAAAATATCGAGATGTCCATACAATCGAGACAATCGAGAAAAACATCTCGTTATCGCCCATCACTAATATATATATATATATACGTAAAAATAGTTATGCTGTTCTAAATTTCTTATTTGATGAACATCATGGTAGGTTAGTTCATGCGTCTATAAGGTGTATACCTTCAATTAAAACTTTATGAAACTTTATTTCAGCCATTTTTTTTTAATCATACGAGCAGTGACCAAAATCAATGTTTTGAGAAAATTGACTTTAGAGATAAAATTACCCGTTGATAATGAATGGAACCTGAAACTATTTTAGACCTAACTTCACCTCTGAACCGAATTTTTGCATAGAGTTTCTTTTAAAATATTAATTAGGAATAAAATTATAAAATAAGCCATTAAATTAAAAGGGTTTTTTGGACACTTTCAAAGGTACCTGATCCTTAAGTGAAAAATATATAAGTGTCTTGCATTCATAGCTCTGCAAAAAAAAAAAAAAAAAAAAAACATTCCAAACGCTCTCTCGCTTTGTATCAGCATAAACTAAAAGAACTAAATGAAAATCTAAAAAGAAAATAGAAATATAAAATTCCCAATGTATATTAATCTAACAGCGAAATTCGAAAGGATTAATGCCGGCGCTTCATGTTAGAGATATAATCCCCATAGTTATTTATTTATTTAAATAACATTCTTGTATTGTTGGCAATTTTTTGCTCATCCACACTTAATTTATATTAAATAAGTTTAACATTACGCAGAATATAAAACATATTTCTTATTCATTCATTATGAAACAAAAGTCACGTATTTTGCAAATTTAATTTTTATAGATTCATCACAATTTTTATAGATATTATGCAAATTTAATTAGTTTTTAGAGTTTATATACAGAATGTAAGACGGAGGTGGGAAATTCCTTTTCAGTTAAACAAGTTTCGCCTCCGTTAGAATTATCCGATTGGTTTCAAATTGTATATATCCACGTATTGGTGAAAGTCGTTTCCAGGAGTGCCTCTAATGTAAGAAGGGTGGGGGTTACCCTTCTTAGTTTAGATTAATCTCTATTTTTTATTGGCCGTCTCACAGACCGCAGCTTTTTTTTTTCATTTTCAAGTTTAATTACATATACTACTGCGTTGATTTTGTTTTGTTTGAATCCCCGGTACTATCGATAAAGACTTTTGAATTTGTGAAATTGAATTATAGAAGTCTTGTACAAATAGTTAACTACAAAAACAGTACAATCTGAGTTAATCCATCATTTTATTATTCTGTCCATGGATTGTTCTCACAGACAACTAACAGTAGTGATGCAAGAGTTTCTGTCACAGCAGTTAGGGGTTAAATGATTTTAGCCTAGGTTACTATTACCCGATTCACTTCAACATTTGAACGCCTTTTTATTGTGAAAAGTCTGTGTGCTGATTGTTTGAAGGAGCTAATGAGATATGAGGAATACACAATGCATAATACCCTTTGCAATATTTCCGAGAATTAAAAAATTTAAAAAAAAGTTTCTGTTCAAAAAAATTTAATTTTTTTTTCAAAATAGAATAAATAAATTAGATGTTGATAGTAAATAAATGGAAATCTAATTTTTGATTTATAAATGTTAATTACTCATATTTTCTATTATTTTAACGATGCAGCATCTATCATGACCAATATCATTGATTAATTGTTTTGAAAAAATCCCATTTTGTGTGGTATTTTTACTATATTAATATTTTTTATGAAGTATTACATCAAATGTGAGGTAGATAAGTAAAATATGCACTACAGAAAACGTCACTATAGAAAATAGAAATTAGTGGCGCCTTAAGAAAGGCAAAAAGCTTTGATTATTTATATATATATATATATAAATCCTATTTTATCTGGTATTTACATTACAGTAATATTTTTTATCGTGTTCAACATAGAATTTGGAGTATTTAGGTTACATGTGCACTGCAAAAAATATTATTATAAAAAATAAATATTAGGGGGCAGAAGGGAGACGACTATGCCATACTTGCCTTATGGGTATATCTTCAATGTTTTTTTTGTTTTTTTTTTTGAAAATTGTTCTTAATGGAATTTTTTTTATAAAATCTGAATTATTTAACAAAACTTTTAACATTTCTTTAGTGACTTCGAATAATAAAATCTTCATGTTTAATATATAAAACCTGTACTTAAATGTGTGAATAATGTATATATATATATATATATATATATGAGACATATAAAATGTGAAAACAATATTACTGCAGCCAATAACATAATCTGAATTTCGTATTTTTAATACTGATGATTTTATTCAATAGTTTAAACATATGAAACACTTTCCAGTCAGATTTGATGCCTCATATGTAAAATGATTGATTTTTCTCAACTCGGGGGTATTGGTTTTCTTTGTGTTATAAGAAAGGCTTAAACGAAAGGAAAGTTTTTCAAGAAATGATAAACTTATAAAGAGAAATGTAACAAAAGGCATGTCTGGGGTTATTGCTTAAACTTCAATTTCATAAAAAAATGTAAAATTCAAAAAATTATTATCTCAACGATAAGGAAAATATTACTTTGATGTTTAATTTTTTAAATCAATACTAATTTAACAGTTATTTTAATAGTGTAATATCGAATATGTATATTTTCACTGACGATGACTCTTATGCTCCAAAACCATCATCTGACCAGATGTTGATATATCTATGTCTTTCTCTATATATACAGTGTGATTCATAAAAATCAAAACAATAGTCTAATTTCTTAAATATTGCCTCTAGACACATACTTCTAATTACAAAGTTTCATAAAAAAGGGTACAAAATTTAATGACATGGGTTGCAACTCCTTGGGGAATCCATTTGAGAAAATACAAAAATTAATCTTTTATACTGCCCCCGTAGAGTGTAATTCGCAATTAGGAATTTTTTTCTTATCCATTCCGGAATTAAACATAAGCAATTCATCTCGATATCTTCAAAATTCGCAGAGATATTAAAATCCAAAATTCGGAACTTACACCATTTATCCATGCCTCTGAGCGACGAGTTTTTAACTAATTTTCAATGCTAGTTCGGGATTATCCACAATTTTGTACGTTATTAAATTTCGATTTAAGACAGTGCCTCTTGTTTCACATAAAATAGTAGCGTATAGCTTTTACGTTAAACCAGATTTCAAAATATCCTGGTGGTCAGCACTAGAGGTCTGCACGTGTCGAAATATCTAGGTCCGGTCCCGAAGTGACCCATAGGAAAATACTTCGGCCCGATATGGAAAAAAAGTTTAAATCATAGCCCGGTCTGAGTGAATTTCTACATAGTCTTTACATCGATATGGTTATAAACTGTTTCGTATGGAGAAGTTCTCAACAAAAATTCTTATTATAGCCTTTCTTTTTTCATGTTTATAATTATTATTTTCAAAGAAAAAAAAAGCTGTTTTATTAATAAATCTCTATTTGTATGCAAATGTTTCACTTATCCTTTAATATCGCTAATCCATATTCCATGTGTTGGAGAATTTGAAAAATGCTGTATAGTAAAATCTTTTAAGACGAAATCACGTAGGAATGAGAAAAATGTGTTATAATCAAGTTACCTGCTGACGAGTTGTAAATTTAGTCCAATTTTTTTCTCAGGTATTATTATATTCCTTTTGCATCGATCAACATATTTTTCTGTTAAAGAAAGAATTCTGTCATAGACAGTTTCTGTTTCACTAATTTTATTGTATTTTAATTTTTTTGCCTTTAAATCTACTATCCTTTAAAAAAATGAATTTTAAAGTTTAATTGTAAAATAATAGCAATTTAAATATATATACATATACATTTTTGTAAAAGTTTTTGGGCTGAGCTAAATTTTGCTTATTTTTGCTCGGATTAGGTCAGCCAGGGACAGTGATTTTAATACGTGTTGTGTCGAGCCAGGGAATGAAAATTTCACCATGTGCAGACTTAGGAAGAAAAAAGCCAGTCCCGGCTCAGTATGAAAAAATTCGTAAGACTCGAAAAATACGTAAGCCTGGCCGAGTCTTCAGAAAATAGTGTCGGCCCCAGCATACAACCTTCTTTAACGGTGTTGGCGGAACGATAAAATGACCGAAGTTGTGAGGGCTAAAATTATGAAAAAATTCTTAATTGGCATGTCAGAAAACGCATTGTTTTAAATTACCCATTTAACATTTAAATACTACAGAAAGCAGGTGGAAACGGCAAACGTTAAACTGGATCGGTAATTTAAGCTGCAGAAAGGAGTTATCTTCCACGTACAATTAAAAAAATATATATATTTAAACATTTTATTAAGAGCCAATCTTTGTTTAAATCTTTAAATGTGTTTTTTCTGCATAATGGGATTTTTTTCTACCATTTCTCGTCTGTAAATTATTATAAATCAAGAATCGATAAATAAAAAAGATGCGAACATGGAACATGTCTTATTTTATTATTTTACATTAATTTTGTTTCGGCAAGTTTAAAAAAATACTTACTTTTGAAAAAATATATATTTTAAAAATACACTCTTAAAAATCTGCAGCAAACTGTCCAACAATTCGACCGTTTTTAAAAATAACGGTTACTTGGTGATAATATTAAGTGCATCCGACCATATTATTGATAATATTATGGTCAAAACAAAGTTATATTTCGGTTATGTGACCGTTTTCTATCAAAACGGTCATATTTCTGGACAGTTTGCAGCAGATTTTTAACAGTGTACGTTACATCATTTTTTAAATAAATATATTTTTTTAATTAACGTTTAAAAAATCCTTAAAAAAAACTAAAATTATACTTTCATTTTTAATTAAATTAAAAAAATTTAAATCCGATTTTTCGAGTTATAACGATTTTGAATTCCCCCACTTAAAAAATACTATTCATTTAATAAAAGAAATAACTTTATGAGAAATGTTAGGATGTGATGTTGTTTGCAAATTATATGGTTAACCATCACAAATAAAGAAAAATAAATCGAAATTCTAACTCAATATATATATTTTTTACATGTTTCTTACACTTCTTAAAGTAACATTGTTTCTTGAATTGCTTAAAGTATCATTTCAATTTGTGTCTAATCAAGTGGTTCCCAACCTCTTATTTGCCACGCCCCACCAAAGCTTCTGTAAAGTCAGTATGCCCCTCCCCCCCTGAATCTGTAATTTATGCCTCTTATTATTTAAAAAAGTGAACTCTATTCACACGGTGGAAACATAAACAATAACTATTCATTTCAGATTTTTTAAGTTATAAAAGAGGTGAATATTTTTGTCACAAATGTTTTTTTTAAACAATTTTATAAATTCAGTGACATTATACATCCTCATCCTTTGTGCCAAAAAGAGTTATTTGTACTTTTTGAACTTAACTTATCGTTAAAGGAAAGTGAATCGTTAAATGATACTCTGTTTTTTTTATCTTCACAAAATATCTTGGAGAGATTTACATTTAAAGTTAAAATTGATAACATTCACACATTTTATAATTCATTTTTGTAACGTATTAAGAGTTGGTGGAAAAGCTTTGGACTCTAAATTTTCTTTCTGTGGATAACACAACAAACAAGAAGAATTTCAAGATTCTCATAATTAAGTTTAAGTTGTCGTTATTCCTCATCAGAACATATTTTCCTTATTTTTCTTTCCCAATATCGTCAGTTTTCTCCCATATTTTTTGGAAGAATATAAAAATTTAAAAATAATTTAAAGTGTACATGTCTATATGTTTTTATTAATTATATGTTTATATAATTTATATGTTTTTAAAATTTAAAATGTACATGTCATCATTGCCAGCACTATAGAGCCATAGATATATCTTGCACATATCTTGCAAGGAACTTTAGCTATATTCTTTTAAAGTTGACAAAACATGAAAAATTCATTCCGAAATAAATGGAGCTAAAATTATCGTCATAGAGCAGCTGATGCATCGCTTCTCAAGGCAAAAAGTGTGATATCTTTGGATCTAATGAAGATAAAAGCATTTGGTTTGCGGTATGTAACGCTAAAAACTCACAAGGGGAGGGTCCGTGGTTGGTCTCACCGAATGCTATGGACATTTGTGTATCGATAGAATATAGTTATTATATGAGCGTCATAAAGTGCAACCCCCTGAGCGTCTTGAGAAAATAAGTCACAAAGTTTAAGCTACAGTTCAAAATCGGATAAAATTTCCTTTTTTGGCGAGCGGTTAAGTAGCGCGATCAGCAGCACGCTGGATTTGAGTCTTTTCGGCCCGGGTTCAAAACCAGTTCGGACTTGCTTTTCGGAACGAAACTTTTTATTAATCATTTTCGAACCGCAATTGAAAAAAAATATGTATAATAATTGATATTTACGAAAAATATGAATTAAATGTATGTTTTATAGCATATAAATTCTTTTTTTTTTAACTACAAAATTTTGCGTGTTTGAATGTATAATGAAAAGCAAAATAATAATTATAATAATAATAATAATAATAAAACGCATATTTATATGTCTATAGACCAGAATTTTTTTGCTGTTATTTAAAATTATTTACAGTTATTTCAATGAATATTAACAATTTTTAACAGAGAAATAAATTAAAATAAGTGAATAAATATATTATTTTTTTTATTTTGTTTCCTCATTCAAGTACTTCAAATATTTGATGATTTATAAAAAATATGCTTTTATATTTTTAATATGATTTTAAAGTCTGGGATTCTTGATTTTTAATTAGAATAAGTGTCTATGTAGTAATTTCATTCGTAAATCATTTTTTTTCTCTTTGTTAATATTTTTATGTAATGCAGCTTAATTATATATATACAATTTTAAGTGCGAATACTTGCATGCTTATATATTTAATGAAAAGTAAGGATAAAATAAATAAATAATAATAATAACAATCTAAAAAAAGTCAATTGTAACTTTTATAGGCCATAAAATTAAGCTAATTTTAAAATTTATTTACTGTTGTTTACATAAATAACCTATTATTTTTCAAAGCGAAATAAATGTATCGTTTTTTACCAACTCGCTTTTTAACTTTTGAATTTTAGAATAACTGTCTTTCTGCTTAAAAATAAGTTGTAAAAAGATATTAGATATTGAATTGATGAAAATAGTTATTACGTAGATCAAACATCCGAAATAAGAAAAAAGTCATATTAGGAATTTTTAAAAGGGTATTAAAAAAATCATCAGATATTCGGAATAGTTTGATACAGAAACAAAATTTAAATAATATAATTATTCACGTATTTATATCACGTGTTTTAATTAATTCCTCTGTGAAAAATAGTAGACAGTTCATTGAAATAACTGTTAAAAATTTTAATTAAAAAAAAAAAAAAAAAAAAAAAAAAATTCTGGTCTATAGATATGAATATGCGTTTGTTTTTTTTTGTCTTTTTTAACCATTTGGAAAAATGGTTATTGTTCTCGTCAGGGTAGGAAATCAAAAGCATATCTGAAGCTTTTGATTGGTTGAATCCGCATTTTATTCGTTTTCTGGTTGTTCTATACAGTAATCTGTATTTCCTTTTACTTTAAAAAGAGATGGATACTTCAGTTGCCACTATGACAAAAAAAGTAATAAAAATTACAAAAAAAAAATTAATAACTCATAAGAGGATAAGATACAGCTTTCAATCAAATTGCATTTAAAAGCACATTTTTTTTCTCTATAAGACGATGTAAAAAGTAATATTGTGAGATGTTTAGAAGTTTAAGAATGAAATTTCGTTTAAAATTGCTCGTCAGATTTCTTGGAAATCTGACGATCGAAAAGCTTTTTCCTGAACAGCCAATGAAATGCTTGGATAATACATAAGTTTCAGGTGGATAATACGTAAGTTTAATGAAATCAGAGGAGTCGCAGGCAATTTTTGTCGCTTGCAGTTTTTACGTGAAACAACACTATTGATGTTTAATTCATGGCTTACGTAATGTATGATCAACTCCGTGCGATTTTTTATGTGTTAAATTTTAGTCTTCGAAAAGGTCATTTTCCAAATGGTCGTTGTAATTTGTTTTTATTTATATATTTTTCTATGCTCATTTTTTAATATTCAAAAAATTTCTTTCAATTCGTTTCGAAGTTTGAAGTTCTTTTGCAGTTTCTAACAGGGTGCGTATAATTTATAAAGCATACTTACTACAAAGCATACATTTAATTCATATTTTTCGTAAATTTCAATTATTATACATATTTTTTTCAATTGCGGTTCCAAAATGATTGATAAAAATTTTCGTTCCGAAAACCAAGCCTCAGCCGGATTTGAACCCGGGTCGAAATAAACGCAAATCCAGTGTGCTGCAGCTCGCGCCACTGAACCGCTTTCCAAAGACAGAAATTTATCCGATTATGAACCGTAGCTTAAACATTGATACTTATTTTCTCAAGACTACCTGGCGGTTGCGCTTATATTATTTATAGCGCTTATATGACCTACAGTGAAACAGGTTGGTGTGGCTTTACTATTCTAAATCACATATACTAACTATACTCAATCGATATACAAATATTTATCGCAATCGGTAAGACCAACCTCGGAACCTCTCCCTGTCGGTATTTTTTTAACCCAATAAAAAGAAATTACATCTTTTTTGAGAATTTTTAGCCTCTAGTGCTCTGCCATCTGAGCTAACCCGGACGATTCTGATCGAACTTTTTCATCCAGCTAACCTTGATGATTACAGCATCTGGTCTGACACCTGGTTCAGCTCAACAGAATAAATCACAGGTAATGGAACGCCAGAAATCGCTGGATACGAAATTACACAAGATTAATATTAACATAATTATTCTAATTGGTAAACAAATCATATTAGATGGCACCTGTCGCGATGGCACATGTAAACATGGCAGATGTCGTCCGGGATAGCTCAGATGGCAGAGCACTGGCGGCTTCAGCCAGGAGGTCCCGGGTTCGAATCCTGGTCCGGACATTTTTCTCCCAGTTGGAAATTTACATCTAATATGATTTGTTTACCAATTAGAATAATTGTGTTAATATTAATCTTGTGTAATTTCGTATCCAGCGATTTCTGGAGTTCCATTACCTGTGATTTATTCTGTTGAGCTGAACCAGGTTTCAGACCAGATGCTGTAATCATCAAGGTTAGCTGGGTGAAAAAGTTCGACCAGAATCATCCGGGATAGCTCAGATGGCAGAGCACTGGCGGCTTCAGCTAGGAGGTCCCGGGTTCGAATCCTGGTCCGGACATTTTTCGCCCAGTTGGAAATTTACATCTAATATGATTTGTTTACCAATTAGAATAATTGTGTTAATATTAATCTTGTGAGGTAAGATATGTCAACATTCAACGGTAAAACAGGTTGGTGGGGATTTATCAGTCTAAATCACATATAGTTATATTCTGACCCAGAGCAAAGCAATTCATTTGTTAAAGCGTAGAAATATTAAAACCTCTCAATGCGCTTGGCTTTATCGAATAGCAGAGGCCAATCTGGAGTACAGAAAAAGGAAACAAAAAGTTTCCAAAGCAAGAATACTTTATATATAGTTTTATTCTAAGCCAGCGAAGTGCAATTTAGGAGTAATAGCATCGGAATAAAAAAAACCGCAATGCGCAAGGGGTTTAGAGAATAGCAGAGTGCAATTTGGCGTTCAGAGAAAAGAAACATAAAATTTCCAAAGGCAAAACAATTCAATATATTTTATTCTGACCCAGTGCAATCAATTTATGGGTTCTATCGTGGAAATAAAAAATCCTTAATGCGCAAGGCTTTAGCCAATAGCAGAGGACAATTTGGTGGACAAAGAAAATAAGTAAAAACTTTGCAAACCGCGTGAACACATCGAAGCGTCCTTCAAAAAATGTTTATGATCAAGAAAAACAATAATTGGAATGGTTTCATGGTGAAAATGAATTTTGGCGTACGTCCAAGACAAATTTTGAATGCGGAAATGTAAAAGTATATAAGCGCATTGCAAATGGAAAATAATAAATTAAGTGTAACTAAATTTAATTAAAAGGGATAAAAGGTTAATATTATATGGAGAGAGAGAGCAATTTTTGTTTCGTCTCTATCTTAAAATATGACTGAGATATAACATTTAGAATTTCTTTGGTGTGTGTCATTTTGAACCAAGATAGCATATTAAAAATGAGAGATTTCTCGATATTTATTTTATTTTTAATTTATCAGTTTTATTGAAGTACGTGGTTTCTCGCATTTTTTTTTAATTGCTGTATTCATTGTATATATTTATATCTACCCTATATATATAAAATCCTAATGAAACGAATTTATGAAAAGACTGATTAAACGACTGATAATGTTTCACGGCGATTTCTCCTAAAATATGGAATATTATGCGGTGGAGTTAATTACGTCATTTATGTTAACTAAGGTGTTAATTACGTCATATGTAAAAAGCCCAAATATAAATATCGCCATATTTAAAGTGCTTAAAATAATTAAATTATTATACGTGTAAAACGTTTAATGGTGAATATTATGTCATATTTTAAAAGCTCAAACAATAACATTCCTAACCTCTTTTAAATTAAAAAATGTACGTGCACGTGCATCTTAAAATAGGAAAAAAAAATATCACATGAAAAATGCATTTACCGTATTTAATCGTGTATAACACGCATCCCCTACTTTACAAGAAAAAAAAATTCTATCTCGTATATAACACGCACCATAAATTTGACATGCAAGTGAATGAATGACCAAGTGAATTTCAATAATGAAAGTGGAAATAAATGTTACGCCAGGACAGGAACGAAGACTAAAATTTATTTTTAGACTTCAGGTAGGGAGTGAGTGTGGGAGTGAATGCGTGACGGGGGGTAGGAGTGAGTGACGTATCATGCTCTGGTGACGTCCCTCTCTTAGCGAAATACCTGAGAGCGTCTTTTGACAACGTGCGAGTAAGATGCAGAATATATGTAGTTATACTACGATATTTAATTTGAAAATATTTCAGTATACAAAAGAAATGGTAACCTTGCTTCAAGTTGGAAGTTCGGCGTTGTTGATTCAAGTGTGCGAGAGTGGCGGAATAGGGAAGAAAAAGCACTATCCATAAAGCGTGTTTTCGGGCGAATTCTTGTAAGTATCCGCAAGTGGAGCGGAATCTTTCAACTCACGTAACGGATTTGCGACGTTCGGTGTACTTAGTCTCGATCGAAATGTTGATGTTCGAGATCTTTAAAATAGCTAGAAAAACGGATATTCCAAGAAAAGAATTCAAGGTGAGTTATGGCTGGGTGCGAAGCTTTATGATCCGTAACAGTCTCTCTATCAGGAGAAGAACAACGCTTTCGCAGACTCTGCCGGAAGAATACGAAGAACATCATACTAAGTTCTTACAGTACGTTATATGGCTGCGAAAACAAAAGGAAAATCAGATGTCGCAAATCGGCAATGCAGATCAAACTCCATTGTGGTTTGATATGCCGGAAGCCACAATCGTTCATCCCGTTGGAGCTAGAACCGTTCAAGTGCGCACAACAGGAGCAGACAAACAACGATGCACAGTTATGAGAGACAATTACGGTGACGGCTGCAAGTTGACAGCATTTGTGATTTTAAAACTTAAAACTATCCCAAAAAAACTTTTCTTGTAGGCAAAATTGTAAGAGCACAGAAAAAAAGGTGGATGACGGATAAGCTCATGAAAGATTGGATTAACGTTGTGTGGAAACTTCGGCTAAGTGCTTTACGTCAGCCATCAATGCTGGTCCTTGGCAGCTTCCGTGGACGCACGATGCCTGGAGTAAAAGCAAAAATTCGTCGCTCAAGTGATTTGGTTCTGATATCAGGTGAGATGACGAAAGTGCTGCAGCCCTTATATGTTGTCATAAATCGACAACTTAAGGTTGCATTTCGGCATGCCTACAATTGGTGGATGGCAACATCAGATCACAACTTCACTCCAAGCGCGAGAATGAAGTGTGCGTCACTCCCAACTTTATGTGAGTGGATATGTAAAGCTTAGAATTCTATCTCAACCGAGATGATAATAAAGAGATTTCAAGTCACTGGAATTCCCAATCAGGTGGATGGAACTGAACACGATATGAATTACGAAGATATTGACTGTGTAGTGATCACGAAAACAACAGCAGTAGTGACAATGACGATTGCTAATTAGCGTTTAAATAATGTTACTAGCGCTGTTGTATAAAAATGTGCAAGTAATGAAATAAAGATGCAGCAATACTTGTATTAAGTATCATAAGGCTTTAAATTTCTTCTTTGAATACATTTCTTGATTAGGTATATCTTCTAATTACATCCAGCAGTAAAAAGTTATTTCATGTATGACGCGCACCTAGAGTTTTTGCACTAATTTTTTGAAAAAAAAATGTGCGCGTATACACGCGTAAATACAGTAATAGTGAACATTTCGTCGTATATTAAAATAGTACATTTAAAATAATTTTCATTCTGGAGAATTTTACTGTCACGTTACATGGTATAAAAGTGATGTGACTAGCAAATTTCTTTATATGTTATACCGAGAAGAGTTCCATATCCTGTTGAGGTTTTCTTGGCGATAAATGTATCGATGTAGTTATTGCGATCTTCAGCATTTGGTGGTTGCTTTTTTTATTATTGAATGCTACTGGTGGGTAAGTAATTATTCTCATACATATATTTGTGCGATTTCATTTACAAGCTACGTGCTATTTGAAGCGCCATCAGCTCGTAACTCTGATATCATGCAGGCACTCTAGAAATCGTCTGAATAGAGGTGGCGTGGCTTAAAGCCAGCCGGAGAAGGGAAGCGATGCGAGCTGGTTTGGAACAGGAAAGAACGTGATTTGGAGGTAAACGAGGGAGTTATGCTGAAGAAAGTTAAAAATAGAGGTAAAAAAGCGAAATAGATGTGTGCCCGACGACGAAATTAAGATGTACTAGTAATTTTGTAAATAGTATTTTCTTTGTATATATCGTGTAAATAAGTACCATTCAATATAAGTGTTTTAAAGAGAAAGTGTATGCTATTTCTGGTATCAAGGTAGTATTTTTATTGTGTCAGCGAACATATTATCCATAAAACTGGTGTCAGAAGTGGGATGTAAAAATCATTCTCTAATTTCTTTTCGTTCGTGCGACTGCGTAATTACATTCCCTCATAGCATGCATGGTCACAGTGACGTCATTGTGACGTCACTGTAAGTCACTGTGGTCACGTCACAACTATAACCGAAATGCCACCACTCAGCGATGTCACATTGTGACTAATATGTGAACTTTTTAGAAAACTTTTTAAAATTACAAAAATTCTTCAAAACGTTATTTACTGTAAAAAATGTTTTTCTGGCAATTAAAAAAAAAGTTGTGCCGTCACTGTTATGTTACTACATGTAACGTACGTCTCATTATCTGATAAAAAACCCTGCCATATTATGAACTCACAGTGTGACAAAACATATGTTAAGATTAAAACTTTCAACTTCAAACAATAAAAATAATTCAGTGTTTGTTTCCGGCTAATATTTCACAACAAAATTTAAAAAAATCATCAAAAATGTACATAAATAAAACACAAATTTAATAGATATGTAATCGAACTGCTCGCTTAGCCTACTACTAAAACTATTTGAATTAAAAAAACTGTTGTAGGTAGTAAAATATTTCGCGAATTTTTCGAATATTAACTCTTGTAATGTTGCTAATATGAAAGTATCGCTATTGAATTTTAAAACTTTATTTGAATACATAATTGATATTTTTCATATAAAACTGTTTTTTGGTGTTATTAGTAGTCAATCTAGAAAAATGCATTAACTCTAGAGATTTCAATTATAAGAAAATGTTTTCCTCCTGTATTCTATAATCCGGGAAATTGGTTATTTATAAATTATTCTTATCAGCGGAAATGACATAGTAATTAATATACAGGTGGAGAAAGGATAGATTTGTTTGTGTGTGGGCATGGGAAGGGACGTTTTGCAATAAAGCAATGCTTTATTATAATAAATAAGAACACTTGCATATTTTCAATAATAAATTTTCTGCTAGTGTTTAATTATTTTAAGTAATTCTTAAAAAATAAATTTGATTACTTGTATCACACTTTTTAATTAAATTTAATTTTTTCCGAATATAAAATAAAATATACAAAATACATGTAAAATGCATGGCGTAATTGATTATTCATTTTTTTTTTTTTAAAGAAATTTATTTTGCAAAATACTGTTATTTTACAAGCTGTATTTTCTACAGGAAATTAAATTAGAAAGAAATATGACAATTGCCTGATTCCCCCTCCCCCCCCCCACACACTCCTCCACTAAAAACATAATTTCGCCAGTAATTTTATTTCTTTTTTATGAACATATTTTGACATATTTTGCATTTACTGCGTATGATATAAACTTTACTTTTCTATTTTCAAATGATCTTCAAATGATTGCATATTAAAATGAATTTTAAATACTCTAAAAATTTAAACATTCTTTAATTTGTTATACTCCCAGTGTTAGCTTAATTATTGTCATATTTGACAAAAAAGTAGCTTTAGAAACTTAAAACTTGACCTATTTTGAAACACATAATAAAAAAAAAGTTAAATGCATCAAAAAATTCTTGAAACAAGAAATTTTAATTTTAACTATGCTTATAAAATATTATGCATATAAATGTATAAGAACGGAAAAGCCATCTGTTCTGGGTCTTGATATACAAAAGAGCGCGAAAAATCGCAGACGATAAAAATTATTAAAGACAACATATTGCGTTTAATCTTTGGAACAGACGGAGAGAGTTTTTTGCTGGACAATATGTAGTGTTATGAACATACAGTCTGTCAGATGTAAACATCTAACCTAAAAAATTTATAGGAATAATCATCCCAAGATAGTACTTTTGACAAAAATATCAGTTCGAAATAATTACAGTTGCTTTGGTGTGATTTAAATGATTCCCATCATTACTATTGTAGTTATTATTGGACATGTTTCCTACTTCTAAAATTTGTTCTTCCTCAAACATGGATTACATCGGAATTTAAAGAACGACGTTAAGGGGGAAAAAAAGGTAAGAAAAAAATATTTTATTCCAAAGTTTGCTTTTCTTTAAATTATAACGATTTCAGCATTTTCTTATAAATATTTCACTAACCTAATAAAGTTCAGTAGATTTATTGTTTAATTTAATTTAATAAATAACTGCTTATCAACAATTTTAATCAGTTAATTAAAATCAATTACATAAATTTATTTTAATCAAATTTCTTATCTTTTAAAATATTATAGGTTAAAATCACATTTTTCTGAAAAATACATGACGTATAAAAATATTATAATCAAAGTTTAACATAAATAGCAAATATTTAAATGTATTTAACGTACTAAATAAAAAGGCCTTTTTATAGAATAAAATTTTTTGATGGTCTGAAACAATTTGCGTTGTACATTTTTATTTAAAAATTAATATCTGTTCAGAAGAAAAGAAGATAGTTTATTTTATTTAGAAGAAATAAGAATTGTTTAACATAATGGAGAAGTGCTATTTAAAGGCTATCATGCATATGCAGCATTAAGGGGGAAAAATCAGTGTCAATGAGTATTATTCGATGTGAGAAAAGTTATAAAAATTCATAAAGAGACACCCTTAGCTGGTAAGAACTTTTCAGTTAAACATTATGAAAGAAAAGTTTTCAAAGTAAACCGGTGTCTCAATTTGTTGACAAATATAGAATTTATGCAACCCAGTGAGAATTCAAATATGGTTTGATTAAAAGATTTTAATTATTAAAAAACATATCCATGTACTTGAATGAATGAAGGTAAAATGTAAAATATATTTCGTTATTTTTTTTTCTGGATACTTTTAATATTTTACTTCCTGAATGATTTTGTACGCATAAACTTCGAAATATCTATACTATACACTCTATTAGAAAACAGACTGATTAAAGGGGGCTTGTTATTTATAATTATCATCTAATCCTGTAAATAAAATAATAATAGTAATAATGAACCAATGTGTGTTTCTATTTTGTGTTTATGGTTTGAATTTTTATACTTTATTCACATAAAAATGGCTAACTATTTTATATTATTTTCATTATTTTTGATTTTACTGTGTCATATAAAAGTAAATATGATTACCTGCATTTGTAGCAGACTGTATATATAAAATGTTCACCACACATTATTCTAAAACCTTTATAGTAAATTAAAAACTTCATCAAAAAATGTACATAAATAAAGCACAAATTTAATAAACATGCAATCGAACTGCTCGCTTAAACTACTAAAACTATTAGAATTAAAAAAAAAAAAAAAAAAAAAAAAACTGCTGTAGGTAGTAAAATCTTTGGCGATTTCTTCGACTAATAACTCTTGGAATGTTGCTAATATGAGAGTATCGCTATTGAATTTCAAAACTTTATTTGAATAAATAATTCATATTTTTCATATAAAAATGCTTTTTGGTGTTATTTGTCAAATTTATTAAAAAGAGGTGCTAGTTCAGTAAAAACAGAGCATAATGACAGAGCTTCATGAGTAAATGTACTAGTAATGTGTTTAGTAATGCTATAAGAAAAAAGTACATAGTTTGTTAATCTGATAAAGTGACATTAATTTTTAAGGATTTTATGAACTACAAATTGAAAAATACAATTAATAACGACATGATTTAACAATATCTTGTATTTTCTAAAGAAGCAAAGTCTTGGGCACACTGATTTAGAAATACTGTGATATAGGGAAGTTTTTTATAAGAAATCTCTGATTGCAACTAAAGGTTACTTTCACTTTTTTTTTCTAAGGGTGTATTTCGCCAATTTTAAAAAGAGCAGGGTGCTGCAACTTTTAAAAAAATTGCCTGGAGGGAGCAGTAAGTAATTGCAGAATTAATAAAACCAGAAAATAAATATAATTTAGTTAGTGGCACAAATAACAAAACAAGCAAATGTGGTTTGCAGTCCATCTTGCATTTGTGCAAAGGAATATTACTATTAATTACTAACATCTAAACTTACACACATGTATATATGTTAACCAAATATATGTGTATATATATGTATATATTTGTGTGTATTTATTTATATGAAAATTAGTTACACATACAGAGTAAATATAAGAATAACCAATTATATCGAAAATCCTCAAAATATCAGAGCAACATTGTTACAACTCAGTGAGGATTATTAACATACAGTGCTAAAAAAACTTACCTTTTCAATCTTTAACTAATTTCTTTATTTGGTGTATATGAGTTCAAAAGTAAAAAGAAAAATAATAAATAAAAACATTTATTCAACCTCTACCGAAGAAGCTCTTTCTGAGCTTAACATTTTATGCCAATTAATTCTTTTTCTCTTTCTATTCTTTATAATACCGTGTTTAGTCGCGTAATAGTCTCAACCCCTCCCCGATTTGAAGTAGAAAAAAAAAAAACATCAAAATATTTTCTTCGCATAAATTGGATGGATAAAAAAATGATGAAAGATTGGGTTCACAATATTTGGAAGAAAAGTCTAGAGCATTGCTCAAAAATCCAGCCATGTTAGTACTCGATAATTTCCGAGGACGTCTTGTTGATGATTTAAAGAAGGAACATTCAAAAGCAAAACAAACCTTGTGATAATTTCTGGAAGACTCACATCGATTTTGCAACCGTTCGTCATATCAGTTAACAAACCGTTTAAGGGCAACATAAAACGAGTATATGGATATAGAGAACAAAAAAAAAAAAAAAAAAAAAAAAAAACCCCGAATGAAAAAGTAACGCATCAATCACTGGAACAAATATGTAGTTGGATATTACAAAGCTTGACTTTAATAACAAGCGATATAATTTCAAAAAGTTTTTAGAAGACGAGTATCTCCGATGCTTTGGACGAAAGCGAAGATGACATTTTATGGAATGACAGAGATTCTTCAGACACTGATTAACATTACAGTAGTGATACTGATACCTTCATTGAAAGTTATTTATTATGAGAATTTTTTGTCAAAATTTTCACAAAGATTTTTGTAAATTTTACGTCTATAAATATATTACCATAAAAAGAAAAATGGTCTTTAATAAATAGCACATAATTTGGAAACATTTGATAAGTTACTAATTTTATTATAATGTGTTTACCAGTAATGTTTTAGCATTAGAGTGTATAATATTGTGCACTAGATTTCTCCGCATAACAGTCGCACTTAGACTTTCACAATGAAAAATTGGCAAGAAAAGTGCGACTATTACGCGAGTAAATACGGTAGTTGTTGAGCAGATATCATTCTTTCATTCTTCTTTAGCTCCAATTTTCTGTAATATTTTATTATTGCAAAAGTAGAATGAGAAAATAACAAATTACCTAATTATTCTTTTACTCGCAAAAATTTATTATGTTTGCTATGTTGTTTATTGAAAAGAAATAATAACTTGATTGGTTAAAGGTGAATTTCGTCAAAGGATCGCGAAAAAATGCAAATTTCGTCAAAAGATCGTGGAAAAAAATTGAATTTCATCTAAAAATAGCACATTTTTCAGATTATTGTAGAAAAAATGCGAATTTCGTTAATGGACCGCAAAAAGGCGAAATTTTGTAAATAAATTCCGCAAATAAATCGATTTTTTTTTCAAACGATCGCGAAAAAAATCTAAATTTCTTCAAAAGGTCGTGGAAAAAAAAACGTGAATTTCATCTAAGACGCGCAGTTTCGTCAAGAGATTGGAGAAAAACGTGAATTTCTTCAAAGGATCGCGAAAAAAGCTAATGTTGTCAAAACATAGCGAAAAAAGCGTATTTCGTCAAAGCATAGCGAAAAAACGTGGAATTTTGTCAATAAATCGTGCAAATAAGACAAATTTCGCCGAAGGATCGTGAGAAAAACATTCTGAAAAAAATTTTCTGTGAACTTCAGAATTTTCTTTTACTCATAATCACTCCTGCCTCCATTGTCTATGTTCATTGATTGGACTCGAATAGCAATTTCATTTTTCAATAAATATCTTGCATCTTAACGCTGTCACAACATTGTCATTGTAACCACATATTCGTCACAAAGTTAACGACAAAATCGTCATAAATTACACAACTTTCACAAAATTGTCAAAATGTGACTTCACAACATTCTCACAGTCATCACAGAATCATTACAGTGTTAATGACAATTTCGACATAAATGACATGTATTTCACAAATTGGTCTCACCGTGACTTCACAAATTGGTCACAATGTGATGTCTCAAATGGGCTCTAAAACGGCCATAACGACTTCACATTCTAGTCACCATGACTTCACATCGACGTTACGTGACGTCACATCGACAATCACAAAGTCACAGTGTGACTTCACAACGACGTCGCCGTAACATCACCATGCCTTACGGTTTTTTCGTGAGCGGACTTAATTATATTCATTTGTATTTCATCTGGGACAACTAATAAATCATTACTATTAACACATTTATAAAGAACATAATTTTTAATTAAATAATCATCATAAGATTTTAATTTTAGATTCATTTATGATTTTAATGTGCTCGACACATTCTGGAGCTTGGATAAATTTTAAAGTTAAGCTATCTTGAATGACCATACCAATAGGATATCTGATTAATACATGGAAATTATTCCAGAGGGAAACATTCGCCTTGGATACAATATTTCAAATGAAAATCAAATTTCTAAGTAATTGTTTAAAAGGCGCAAAGGCCAACATAGTGAAAAAGATTCCAAGCCGGGACTCGAACCCGGGCCATCAGTATAGCGCACTGACGTTCTACCGACTAAACCACTTGGAACGATACCCAGCAAGGAAAATTTCTCACTATTATATGTTGGCAAGGCTACAAACGCAGCACAACATGGAATATTTACCGTGAGCCACCAACCTGGGGCAAACACGGAATATAATTAAATCCAGCATCGATAGAAACTATATTAATACATGGAAATTATTCCAGAGGGAAACATTAGCCTTGGATACAATATTTCAAATGAAAATCAAATTTCTAAGTAATTGCTTAAAAGGCGCAAAGGCCTTTTGTAGCCTTGTCAACATATAATAGTGAGAAATTTTCCTCGCTGGGTATCGTTCCAAGTGGTTTAGTCGGTAGAACGTAAGTGCGCTATACTGATGGCCCGGGTTCGAGTCCCGGCTTGGAATCTTTTTCACTATGTTGGCCTTTGCGCCTTTTAAGCAATTACTTAGAAATTTGATTTTCATTTGAAATATTGTATCCAAGGCGAATGTTTCCCTCTGGAATAATTTCCATGTATTAATATAGTTTCTATCGATGCAGGATTTAATTATATTCCGTGTTTGCCCCAAGTTGGTGGCTCACGGTAAATATTTCATCTTGTGCTGCGTTTGTAGCCTTGCCAACATATAATAGTGAGAAATTTTCCTTGCTGGGTATCGTTCCAAGTGGTTTAGTCGGCAAAACGTCAGTGCGCTATACTGATGGCCCGGGTTCAAGTCCCGGCTTGGAATCTTTTTCACTATGTTGGCCTTTGCGCTTTTTAAGCAATTACTTAGAAATTTGATTTTCATTTGAAATATTGTATCCAAGGCGAATTTTTCCCTCTGGAATAATTTCCATGTATTAATATAGTTTCTATCGATGCTGGATTTAATTATATTCCGTGTTTGCCCCAGGTTGGTGGCTCACGGTAAATATTCCATCTTGTGCTGCATTTGTAGCCTTGCCAACATATAATAGTGAGAAATTTTCCTTGCTGGGTATCGTTCCAAGTGGTTTAGTCGGTAGAATGTCAGTGTGCTATACTGATGGCCCGGGTTCGAGTCCCGGCTTGGAATCTTTTTCACTATGTTGGCTTTTGCGCTTTTTAAGCAATTACTTAGAAATTTGATTTTCATTTGAAAGGATATCTGATTATCGCATCAACATGCCTCATGTTAGTACCGTGTCTATGCTCAATATTATAATCGAAATCAGATAACATTATTGCCCAACTAGCTATTTCTGTACTCATTTCTTTCTCACCCATAGTCATTTTAAAAGCATTACAGTCGGTTACAATTTCAAATGGAGTACCTAGCACATACACTCTAAAACTTTTTCAAGGCTAAATTACAGCTAAGACCTCTAATTCATAGCTAGTATACTTTTGTTCTGCTTCCGTTGTTTTTTTTTTTTTTTTTTTTTTTTTTTTTTTTTTTTTTTTTTTTTTTTTTTTACTGGCGAAATAAACGAGATGAAATTGATTATCTACTGGAGATTGTTGCATTAAAACATCTCCACAGCCATCAATACTGGCATCACAATGGATTTCTGTCGCGCTTTTGGGATTGTAAATTGAAAGTACTGGTTCTGATGACAAAATGCATTTGAGTTCACTAAAAGCTTTCTGTTCTTCTACATCAAACATAAATTTAGAATCTTTTCTTATTATGCAAATATTTTTGGGTGTCTTTTTTATGTTTTAAGTTGTGTATAAAATTAACCTTTATAATATAACATTGTGTTTTAATTTCACATGTATGATAAATATATAAAATATGAAATATATATAAATATATAGCAATATTTACATTAATAACTAATAATATTTATAATATAAAAATATATTGCATGTATTAATATGTATATTGAATTTAAAAATATTTGTTCATAAAAATTTAAAAACAATCTTTTTCTGCCATCTTGAAAATTTCGTCAAGATGCTAAAACGGCCTTTTGGCGCCATTTAGGATTCTTTCGCCAATTCCGCCAACCAGAACAAGATACGGAACTCTTACCACTATATCACTTGATGCATTTGGATTTATTTTCTACGAATTACTATTCATTAAATATGTATTAGAAATTTTGGATATTCTTATTAATTAATATAAACAATATGCATTGTAAATATAACATGAAAATATGCATGATGGAACATTAAAATTGACAAAAGTATTCATGAATAAGCTTTACCTGTTCCTGAAATTATCTAATGCTCGATCAAAACATAAAATATAACCGTAAAATTTTAGAACACAATGCCTTTCAATATGCCGTGGTTCGGAAGTCTATTCCCATAAGTAGACTATGTTTTTAACCTTGAACCTAAAGGAACAATATTTTCCATAGAGTCATCATAAAAGTCAGAAAGATAGCAAAACTTTTAACCTAACCATTTTATACAAGGTTATTTTTAAATTAGTAATTGATGTTACTTATCAATCCCCAAAACAGCCGTCACTTGTAAGGACAGTGAAGGATGAGTTCATGGTAACCAAAAAATGCCTCATTCAAACGGAAAAGTACAGCAGCAGCAGTTATAGTGATAATATCATTCTGTCTTGCTTAACCTGGTAGTATTTTTTAAACATGGCATATTGCTGTGATTTTAGAGGCTTCGAAACATGAACTGGTATTGGCGAGCGTAGCTCGCAGGTGGGTGGGGGGGGGGGGGTGGTCTGAACCTCCAAGTTAATATATATATGTATACCGGTTGTCCCAAAAATGACTGATGGATTTAAAAATCCAATAACGTGCAAACGGTGAGATATATTAAATAAATTATTGCAGGAGTGTTATGTAAGGTGTCAGGAGTTTTTATGCTGCGATTCTTAGTTTTAATTACAAATAGCATCGATAGATGGCGCTGCAAGCAATAACCGCTAAATCAAGGCTCAATTTTTCGGCCTCTCTTTTTTTCCATGCGAAAAAAGGAGACTAAAATGTATTGAATGGATCCCGAAGTACCAAAAATCGAGTATAAACTGAGTGCCAAACGCTCTCAGTGCCATCTATTGTTTGAAATTCAAACTAAAATTAAAAATGAGAGTAAAAAATCTCCTGACATCATACATAACCCTCCTGCAAGAAATTTTACTATCCGTCATCGTTTGCAAGTTATTGAATTTTAAAATCCGTCAGTCATTTTTGGGACACCCCGTATATATATTATACATACATTTATTATACATATTATATACATATACTCATACATTTATAAAGGTTGTTTCAAAACGATATGTGAAATATGTAAAGGCAGGTAGAACCTAAATAAGCAGATTTCGTATTGGAAAGTGAGTGCGGATATGTAGCATTGCGGCATTAGAGGGAGCTATTGAGTTAGGCGGACGAATGTGCTTCGCTGACTTGAATCGTACTTTCCCGCACAGATTTCGAGCAACATGCATCTTTACACGAACGCGGAGCTTGCTGACATGCATTTCATGAATAGGCTGCGCAAGCAAATGGCTCTCCACTAACGCACGTCCAACTGCTCTCGAGCTTGTCGGAGGACTATCCTCTACTGTGCGTAATACAGCTTCTTCCACTACATGAATTCTGTGATATCTTTCAGTGCCCGTATCACGCTTCAAAACATAAAATGTTCTACTTGCTCACAACGCCCGAAGAAGACGTTCAAATGTTTGGATATCAACCAGATTTCTAGCCTGGAATCGTTTCATGCACATCCTTTGAGCAACCGCTCCATTTCCCTTTGTATCCCAGCACATGAAATGAATTTCAGCAAGCTCCGAATTGAAGTTCTTCGAATGTTGCTCAAATAGAAGCGGAGAACGACGATTCAAAAACCGAAGCGCTTTTATCCGCATAACTTAACAGCGCCCTCTACTGCATCAAAGTTGCATTTTTGCACTCACATTCCTATATGAAATCTGCTTATTTTGTTCCCCACTACCTACCTTTACATTTTTAACATATAGTTCTGAACCACCCTGTATATCCATTTGTTCATTTTCGATAGCATCATACATTCGCCCATTTTGCGACTATTAGCGAAGTAAAACAAAATTTGGATAAAATCTCTGCCAAACACCTGGCGAAATAACGATAAATAAATCGCTGTAAATGGCAATAATGTCTGATGTCGCAATAATATTTTTTAATTGTTACTAAATCTTCTTTACTAAACCGTCATAAATATTTGTTTCCAATCTATCCACCTTGTTACTCTACAGACTTTTAGAATTCGGATGCATTCCGCTATTGCTAATCACTGCTGGTCCAACAATCAAAATTTTAAATTTTCCGAAGCCTCAATTATACAAAAATTCTCATCAATTTACGATCTTGACTTTTGGGAAGCCTACTACATATGGAAAAATTCAAACAGCTTAGTTAACAATTTGTCCAGCACGCCTAATTTTTCAAAGTTATAGTTTAATTTTCTTTAATGCACCCTCTCCCCCATCCTTTTTTCTCCGCTTTATTTGAACTCCAACTGAGCATCTGGGCGGTTTTTGATTGGTCTCCCTGAGTGCGTGTGAGACCGACGCCGTGGCTGTTTGTCAACAGGGATTTTCATTTCGCTGTTGACGGTCGGGATGTGAGGTGCGCCTTCTGCCTCTGCCTCCCCCCTGTTTTATTCCATAGTTTTATTTTTATATTTAATTTATAAGCACTGATGATGGGGCCTTAGAGGCTTCGAAATAGCTAGATGCTTTTTAAAATTACTTACATTTGTGTTCTTTAAACGTTGTTTCTCTCTTTTTTCTTTTTAATATAATTTCATTTGTATAAAAGATATATAAAGATTTTATCTTAAATATTTTATTTTCAGTTTATTGAAATTATTTCCTAAAGATATATGTTGATTAAAAGTTATTTTTTTTTCATAAATTTCATTACTAAAAAACAGAATTGTTTTTAAATTTCGTTACGTGAAATATTTAAGAAATATTTTGATGTGGAATATATGACAAGAATAGAAAACAATAAGAAATTAAAATGTGTGTGATAGTATAATAAAATATTTAAAACATATTAGTGAATAAACTATGAAAATGAAATGTGTCACAAATGTATCTGCAAGTTACTGCCTTTATAAATTTAATTTTATGTTATGATTAAAGTTGAGGATGTATTTAGCTTGTTTAAACATATGTTTAATTTTATGCATTTATTTAACGATATATTTCTATAAACGTTAAACCATACATATAATTAAATTATTTGAAAACAACGTGTAAACACACAATAAAATAAGTTGATTTGATCAGACGTATACGTTTTGTGAGTACTAGGACTCACATCCTCAGTGTGAAAAACATTAAAAACAATATTCCCCCAACTACATGTACGGTGAAACCCCAAAAATGTGGGTTTATTAACCCAAAGATTGTTTTTGTGTTTTCACCTTACATGTAGTTGGGGGGGGGGGGGGGTTGTTGTTTTTAAAGTTTTTTACACCGAGGATGTGAGTCCTAGTACTCACGTAACATATACGTCTGAACAAATCAACTTATTTTATTATGTGTTTACACGTTGCTTTCAAATAATTTATATTTCCACACAAGTTCTGTACTTACCATACATATACTTACTTTAAAGGTGCTAAAAACATATAAAGATATTACTTAATATAACCCTGAGATCTTTCGAACGCACACGCGATCATTTTTAAAGAGAAAAGATGACTCACTGTAATAAAATAAAACGTACGATAAACAAAAGAAATTACTACGCATGCGCAAGCAATGTTCAGTCCACTGCTCTGGAGGAGTTGTGAAAGGTTCAAGTAATATTTTCAAGAGCTCTTGAAATAACCAGGATTTTAAGCCAAATCGAGGAAATATTATAAGGAAGGATATCGTTGCAAACAGTATAACAGCTTAGTAAAATATCAATGGATTCACGGTTTATATAAGAGTAATGGTTAGATGTTGAAATGATTAGTTTCGCTTTTTCTAAGTTTATCTTAATATTTTCTTTTAATGCAGTCTGGATAAAGCTGTAATTGGTTTGTAAGCTTGGTATCTGATAGGTGTTCTTTTAGCCTTTCTTTAAATTTTCGAGATGTCATACCAATATAGGATAATCTGTTCTGATATTCTGTGCTGAATGGTTTTATGTAAATTCCTGCTTTTTCATAATCTGGAATTGATCCATTATACTGTGAATGAAATTTTTTTATTGTGTTAAATGTTTAGATATTAAATTAATATTATACTTTAGTAATGCATAACTCAATCTCTCATAAATCTATGGGATATATTCAAACGTCCAATAAATGAACTTCCTCAAACTTAGTTCACTCTTCTGTCTGGCTTGTTTTGCTTAATCGACTAATCTATTAATGAACTGAGGAGCGAAACCATTCTCAATAGCAATCGGTTTAACCCATATTGGGCCGCTGTCCTGTATATAGGACAGCTAATAAAACATTTTAAAAAATAAAATTGGTAAGGCTTTTCTCGATGCATTTTGTTATAACGTTTTTAAAATACATAAAAGTATAATATATAAACAAAAAAACAAGTAACTAATTGAAATATAATTGAAAAAAAATGTATTTAAAAATCCTTTAAAAATTGGGATCTTATAATCTAGAATTTTACCGTTATTATTATATTTTTATTGGAGAAATCATAGAGTATTTTTGTAGAAAATAAACTGTATTTTTAAAGAAAAATAAAATATTTGCTCATAAAATTAGTTTATGTATGCATTTTATATTTACTAACTATGTTTCCTACTAATATGTCCTGTTTATAGGACAGCTAGTTAATTAAAAAATTAAAAACTTTTTTTTTCAAAATTTTGATAGTATCTACTTAATTATACCATATTAATGATATAATCGAAGTTTTAAAAATTTTCAAAAATATTTAATCGTTGTTGTCCAATATGGGTTTATTAAACAACTATATTTTTCTAGGTATTTATTCTTACAAACATCGAAGGTATGTTTAACATAAAACATGTAGACTTCCCTTTTATATGAAAATGGTGATTTACAATTAAAAGAAATAGTGTTGTTAGATCTGCATTATTTTCTATGAACAGTACGTTCCAATTTATTTCCATAACTATACTTTATTAATTTAATATCAAGAAAGAGTAAAATACCCTCTTTCTCAATTGTAACTTCAACATTATCTTTGAATCCAACTCATTAAGTTTTAACAAAAAGTCATCAAAAGACTGCAAATCATGATAATAAATTATGAAAATGTCATCTACATATATAATCCAAACTGATGGATTAATTTCAAAATTTTCCATAATCTGTGATTCTAAGGTTCTGAGTTTTAATTCGGCTAAATATCCTGAAATGTGTGATCCCATAGATGTTCAATTTTGTTGTATGTAATATTTATTGTTAAAAAAGAAAACATTATTTTGTGTAATCAGGTTACATGCTGATTTTAACGTGGAACGAATATCCTGGTGTAAAATTGGGTTACTGTCAATAGATGTTTCAATTATCTTAACAATTACATTAATATCTATTGAAAGATAAATAGAGACAATGTTCAGGCTGGCAAGAATGCTATTACAGTTAACTGATATATATTTTATCCTCTTGAAAAAATCAGCAGTTGAGTTAATAACATAATCAGATGGAGGCAGTATAGTTTTTAAATACGGAACAAAGTCTTTTTCAATATAGTAGGTAGTAACAGAATGTTTAGTTACAATGGGGCGGAATATCTTTAAATGCTTTTAGCACCTTTTAAGTAATTATAATTATGTTTTAATGTTTACACTAGATGGTACCCGTCACGTTTTGATGGTAAATAACTTGAACGCTTTAATAGAAAAATTACTGAATTTTTAATTCGTTGTTCTTAATTAGTCATTGAAATTGTGACAAAATTCTATCTTGTATATCTGATTCCTATTTCTTTAAGACAGTAGAGGGTGCTGTCAGTCTAACCTATTCAATGAATGAAAGAATTTTAAGTTTATAATTTACAACCAATTTCGATTGCTTTTATGAGAAATTTAACTGAAAATATTGGGTAGAGCATTTATTTTTATATACTACGGTCTCTTTTTTTTCGAATAAGAAACAATATTTTTCATTTTTCTTAACTACATGACCAATAAAAACTGCCATGAATTTTATTTTTATCAGTCTCATTCTCTAAAACCCTAAATTTAAAACTTGATCCAGCTAACAATGTTTAATATATATTTCTTACTTTAATTTTATTTTTCATTTTTGTGCATTTTATAAATATTAAACCATGGGTATCAAGATAATTTCTTTTATAGTTCTTATATGAAAATTTTTCTCTCTTCCTTTATATTTTTTACGTTAAAGAGAGACAAACTTTTCTTTCTGACACACACACACATCTATATATTCTTGATAATGTGCAGAAAATATAAAAAAAATTGTAGATCAGATCAATTTATTTAATTGATAATTACATGCAAAATATTTTAAACTAGAAAGGTAGCCCGTCAAAAATGACGGAAATTTAGATATAAAGATATATACAACTCATGTGCAAGAATATGAGTTTTTCTCGCTTGTTCCTCAGTGATAGATGAAAATAACACATTTTAAGAACGAAACACATTTGGGAAAAACTGTGTACAGTAGACCACTAATCTGCACAGTTTGGTTGCAAGTAGTGTGTGGATTTGAAGCTTTTTGCGGTCATGACTATTCAATCTTTGTTGACATTTTTTTTAAATTCTTATATTGGACAATTTAGATTGGAAATTCTTAAAAACAAATAAATTACATGCTTGAAGTAAGGTAAAAACTATTAAACTATCGTATATGATTTAATAAAATGGTATTATGTGGAAGTATACGCGTGTGCTTCTCGATCTTGCATGAAATTGGCTGCAACTTGTCATACTCATAATTGTGTGGACCAGTATAGCAAAGAAGTAACCAGTTTTTAATAAAAATTCTGATATATAGTAGTTTACAAAAACTTGCGTAAAATTGCGGGCCGTTCTGATGTTATGTCAGTCCTATGAATAATATTTGTAACACTGAAGAGTTTCCATGTATATGTGGAATTTAGAAAAGCCTCTCCAAAGGAAAGTTCCTGAAATGGCATTGTATTTCCTCTAACTATAAAGTTTAATCGAGCACTGATGTTATTTACTGATATCTAAAAAATACAGTTATTTTGAATATTACAGCAGAATTAAACAGTTAAACTTACTTAACATAAGCCCGCTGTTACGTCAATGCTACTGATTAGTATTAAGAAAGAAAATTATTTAAATTTTTCAAATCATGCATTTATAATTTTTTTCATTATTTAATAACTATATAATGAAAAAATATGCTTTTGTTTTGAGTTCATAAATATGACAATAAAGTAATGTAACTAAGAGATATTTTAAAATAAAATCTTTGAGAATTGAAACCATAAACAAGCGATACCGCCATTATTTTACCTACTATGACGTCATAAGAATATTGTCCATTGATTGGTGGAGAATCTACTTTGTGAATGATTACCTCAATGGTTTAATATTTTTTACGGTTCACGATGAATGAATCACTTGTGTTTGTTTAGGTTTATGGAATGAGGTATTAAACTGTCAACATAATTTCAACTGAAGTTATCCTAGGATATATGTACTTTTTAATTGAAATTAAAAACAATGCTTTGATCTTGAAATAAAATGTTTTAGTTTATATAATTGGTTATTTCTATTAATTATTTATTTAGGTCCTGTTCCATTATAGAGCATTTTTTTAAAATGCTTGGCGCAATTCGGGCTCCAGAAAGTGAGATATGCTGCCAAAATATATAAACAGCTACGAAAACAAACCTGATGAATTTTTATTTTTGTTCATGCATGTATTTATTAATTATTTATTTAGGTACTTTTCCACTATAGGGCACTTTGCATTTTTAGAAAAAGCTTGGCGAAATTCGGGCGCCAAAATATAGGTAAGAGTTCCATATTCTATGCTGTTTTTTTTTTCGCGAGCTTTTACTTTTGGCATTAATTGAACCGGTGTGGTTGCGATTTTCAGCCTTTGGGGTTGCTTTTTTTTTTCTGGAATGTACTTTATTCATATTTTTTTGTGTAATTTGTTTGCATTTATAGCATATTTTTTTCGGAAAAATTTATAACTTTTGTTTTAATTTGACATATATAATAAATATATAAAATTATACATAAGCGCATAATATTTATTTATAGGTATATATATTATGTATGTATAAAGTATATCTCTATATGTAATATATATACATAAAAATAAAAGTATCTGTATAAACATCGTATTATTTTTAACATGCGACATATATAACATTTATTAAATATATATATATGTTTATAAATATTTAAGACCATGTTTTTCAGCCACCTTGAAAATTTGTTATAAGATGCTAAAATGGCTTTTTGGCGCTATTTTGATTCTTTCGCCAATTGCGTCAACCAGCACAGGATATGGAACTCTTACCGAAATATATAAAGAGCTATGAAAAGAAATCTAATGAACTTTTATTTTTCTTTATATATGTATTTATGGCACAGATGTCATATACGCATCATATTGGCGCGATTTTTTTTCAGATGCCAAAGTCATATACGCAACAGGCACTTAACTGGCGCCAAAGAGTCGATATTTTGCTTGATATGGTAACCCGGATGTTGTTGTTTATACTGTTGATGTTTTCGTCAAATTGGCGTCAGAAAAATATCGCGCCAATATGTTGCGTATATGACACCTATGCCGTATTTATATACATAAAAAAATCATTTCTAACTATATATAATATTTTTTTTTTTATATACAAATTACGGCACAGATGTGATATATGCACTGGGTTACTAACTGACGCCAAAATGGTGCTATTTTGCCTCATATGGTAACCAGGCTATTGTTTTTTATTTATTAATAAATTGTTTATTTACTTTTATTTTCCTTTTTTATTTATATAAACTGTTTTGGTCTATAGTTTTTAATTAAACTTTTATTTATTTATTGTTATTTCCTTTTCAAAATGATAGCAAATAATTTAAATACATATATGTAAATGGTATTCGAAAGCGGGTTTTTGCCAAATTGGTGTCAGAAACAAAAACACGCCAAACACGATGCGTATATGACATCTGTGCAGAAATTACTTCTGTTTATTTATAAAAATGGTTAAATAGCTTTTTTTACATTAAATAAATTGCATACATAAGGAACAAATTTGTTGTGAGTATGAAACAGTAAATAGTTTGTCAGAAAATACGTTGAAAAACTTCTTTCTCGCCAAGAAACGTTTCTCTGAAGTACTGTACACAAGCGATGATTGTAGGAAATGCATTTTTAATTATGATGTGCGCTTTTATGTTTCACTATATTTATGCATACTATACTGTGTGTATAAAAGCCGTTGATATACAGGGCTACACAAAGGAATTCGTAAGGGTTACTGAATATGAGAGTAAATTGCTTAAAGGTGGTTTTTAAAGGAGTTATGCATTTTTACGATGAACTGCATTTAGTTTACTAAGAAATGTTTATTGAATATAGATAAAATGATATACAGGGTCATGCAATGAATTGGATACATAACCGTCTGCGGATGATAATATTTGGAAATGTGATTTCAGTAGTTTTAAAAGTGTTTTAGTTTGAAATAAATTTTAGCTAAATAGTGGCGTGTAATAACGATACTATTGGCTATGTACGGTAACTGCTAAAAGCAATTTTTAAAATTTTTTTGAGTTTTCTAAAATGTTTACTTAGTTATCTTATTTACCGTATTTCCCTAAATAACGAAGATTTGTTAAAGTATTCAGGAAGTGTTGGAAAGTGTTTCATATTCTATGCTTAACGCATGCTTTTTCTTTCTTGTTTAGACTTATTTTGCATTTATTTTATTCTTATTTTTTTAGTCTTAAACTGCTTTATAGAAACTTTAATATTTAATGTTTAAACTTTCGCTCCCCCCCACCTTAAATATAGTAAAAAATATAGCGCAGATAGCGCAAAATAATAGACAATTTGGTACTTTTCCACTATAAGAGGCTTTGGCGTTTTTTTAAAAAGCCTGGTGCAATTCGGGCATCAGAAAGTGAGATTTGTTGTCAAATCATATAAACAGTTTTGAAAACAAACTTGATGAGCTTTTTTGTTTTTTTATATATGTATTGATATTTTTTATGTACAAATTACTTCTGCTTTTGTATAAAATTAGGTAACTGGCTTTTTTATGTTAAATAAATCGTATAAATATCGAAAAAAATGCGTGTGTACATAAAATGAAACAGTGGATAGGTTCCCGGAAAATATGTTGCCAAATTTCCTTTTTCGCCAAGGCACCTATACTGGAAAAGTACCTAAAGAACATTAAAATCGCCCAGTTAGGAGCTCAGACAGTACAGCGTCGTCTATTGGCGGTTATTTTATTAGTAACATCGGGAGGAAGATGTAAGGATGTACATTTTTGTATATTACATTTTAAATTCTCGCCCATAGATTTTGAAACAAATGGGTAAGTGTGATCACAGATCGCACAGAAGGTTTCGATTAATATTCGTTTCAAAATACTTTATACTTTTGAAAAATCTGTTAGTTCCACATTTCGCAACCCGGGGCGCGCTCTATTTAAAAAAAAAAAAAATAAAAAAAAAAAAAAAAACCTCTAACCGAACGAAACTCCGTTTTATATACTATCCGTAGATATATTAGTCGATGGGATTGGCCCGATAGCACCCAAAATAAGTAGGCGCCCCTGGCGGTAAAAAGTGGAACAAAAATATGTAAGGCTATAGTGCATAATATGAAAGAATGGCCAAAGGGGTGTCGGGTAAAGTTGGAAAAGTGCTCCACGGGTGAAAAGGGAGGACGTTAGAAAAATTGCTTAAAATACACAAGTTAGAGCCAAGAGGAGTAAATAATATAAGACTCTTTGGAAATTTTATGATTTGCCGTATGGTCAGAGGTATTCAGCTGTACGTATGCAATAATCCATGTCTCAAACTTAATTAGGGGCTCTCTTAGAAAGAATTGCTTAAAATACATATGTGGTAGCTAAAAGGATTAAACGTAACATTTTTTCAAGATTTTATGATTTGTCGCCTGGCTTCAGGTGTTCTGCTATAAGTATACAAAATTTCAAATCTCCAATTTAATAAGGGGCTCAGTTAGAAAGAATTGCTTAAAATACGCCTGTGGGAGACCAAAGGGTTAAATGTACGATTTTTTGCAAAATTTTATGATTTGTCGTATGATGTGTGGTGTTCAGCTATAATTATGCAAAAATTTCACGCCTCCAAACTAAATAAGGGCTCACTTAGAAAGAATTAATTAAAATGCACATGTGGAAGCCAAAGCGTTAAATGTACGACTTTTTCAAAATTGGTTTGTCATTTGATGTGAGATGTTCAGCTATAAGTATGCAAAATTTCACCCCTCCAACCTAATTAGGGACTCACTTAGAAAAAATAGTTTCAAATACACATGTGGGAGCCCCAAGGGTTAAATGTACGACTAAAAAGAAATTTTATGGTTTGACACTTGATGTGAGGTGTTCAGCTATAAGTACGCGAAATTTCACGACTCCAACCTAATTAGGGGCTCACTTAGAAAGAATTGTTTAAAATACACATGTGGGAGTCCAAAGGGTTAAATGTACGACTTTTACAAAATTTTATGGTTTGTTATTTGATGTGAGGTGTTCAGCTATAAGTATGCAAAATTCCACGCCTCCAACCTAATTAGGGGCTCACTTAGAAAGAATTGTTTCAAATACACATGTGGGAGCCCAAACGGTTAAATGTACGACTAAAAAGAAATTTTATGGTTTGTCATTTGATGTGAGGTGTTCAGCTATAAGTATGTGAAATTTCACGCCTCCAACCTAATTAGGGGCTCACTTAGAAAAAATTGTTTAAAATACACATGTGGGATCCCAAAGGGTTAAATGTACGACTTTTACAAAATTTTATGGCTTGTTATTTGATGTGAGGTGTTCAGCTATAAGTATGCAAAATTCCACGCCTCCAACCTAATTAGGGGCTCACTTAGAAAAAATTGTTTAAAATACACACGTGGGAGCTTGAAGGGTTAAATGTACGACTTTATCAACATTTTATGATTTGTCATTTGATGTAAGGTGTAAGTATGCAAAATTTCACGCGTCCAACCTAATTAGGTGCTCACTTAGAAAGAGTTGGTTAAAATACACATGTGGGAGCTCGAAGGATTAAATGTACGACTTTTTCAAAATATTATGATTTATCATTTGATGTGAGGTGTTCAGCTATGAGTATGCAAAATTTCACGCCTCCAACCTAATCAGGTGCTCACTTAGAAAGAGTTGTTTAAAATACACATGCGGGAGCCTAAAGGGTTAAATGTACGGCTTTTTCAAAATTTGTTTGTCATTTGATGTGACAGGTTCAGCTATAAGTATGCAAAATTTCACGCCTCCAAACTAATTAGGGGTTCACTTATAAAGAATTGTTTAAAATACACATGTGGGAGCTCAAAGGGTTAAATATACGACTTTTTCCAAATTTTATGGTTTGTTAATTACATGTGAGGTGTTCAGCAATAAGTATGGAAATTTTCACGCCTCCAACCTAATTAGGGACTTACTAAGAAAGAAATTTTTAAAATACACATGTGGGAGCCCAAAGGGTTAAATGTACGACTAAAAAGAAATTTTATGGTTTGTCATTTGATGTGAGGTGTTCAGCTATAAGTATGCAAAATTTCACGCCTCCAACCTAATTAGGGGCTCACTTAGAAAATATTGTTTAAAATACACGTGGGAGCTTGAAGGGTTAAATGTACGACTTTTTCAAAATTTTATGATTTGTCATTTGATGTGAGGTGTTCAGCTATAAGTATGCAAAATCTCACGCCTCCAACCTCATTAGGGTCTCAATAAGAAATAATTGTTTAAAATACACATGTGGGAGCCCAAAGGGTTAAATGTACGTCTTTTTCAAAATTTTATGATTTCTTGTTTGATGTGAGGTGTTCAGCTATAATTATGCCAAATTTCATGCCTCCAACCTAATTAGGGACTCACTTTGAAAGAATTGTTTAAAATACACATGTGGGAGCCCAGAGGGTTAAATGTACGACTTTTTCAAAATTTTATGATTTTTTGTGTGATGTGAGGTGCTCAGCTATAATTATGCCAAATTTCACGCCTCCGACCTAATTAGGGTCTCACTTAGAAAGATTGTTTTAAAATACACATGTGGGATCCCAGACGGTTAAATGTACGACTTTTTCAAAATTTTATGCTTTTTCATTTGATGTGAGGTGTTCAGCTATAAGTAGACAAACTTTCACGCCTTGAACCTAATTAGGGCTCACTTTGAAAGAAATACACATTTCGCCGTTTAAAATACACATTTCGCCAAGTTGGCCGACATTTGTCGCTACTGTGGTAACACTGCATTTGTGTTTTTCAACAATTACTCATTTCAATGAGGCGGTCCTACCGGAATCGTGAGGGACACACAGATACTTGGATTTTATATAAATAGATATTAAATTATCATTATTATTTCTTTTAATACTGTTCAGTCTTGAATTTTATTATTTATAAAGTATTCAAATATACTACTAATAAAATAAATATCGTATAACTTCTTCTCCTAATAAAATATGTCATTATTGAAATAAATTATGGCCTTCGATTCTTTTGCCGGGTGCTTGATTCGAACCTGCGTCTTCTACAAAAATTCAGTGCTTTAAACTTGTGCCTTAGACCTCTCCGCCACCAGGAACTCCTTTTTCTTTCATCTAAATGGAAGAAGTGCGAAAAATTGTTTTCGCTCATGGGCATATGCCCGAAAAATCGATACTTACATAAATACGTTTAGGATTTAATATACGTGATTATTAACAAGTTAAACAATTTACTTCAGAACATAATTTTAATACAGTGTTTTGAATCTATTGGATGTATTTTTATGCAACAAATACATGCATTGGCATATGATATAGAAACAAGTGTACAACAGACATGTAGATAAATATTTAAATTTAAATATATTAAAAAATGTCTTCCTAAATTGCGAATTTTTCTATATTTCACATGCAATTTCATCAGCAAGCCTACGTTGATGTAGTTTTTCTCTACAAAATTGATTCGGTTAGTTATACTTTTAAAGTTAATGTATAATTGACATAACGTAAAAATAATAGAAATATGTTATTTTATATATACTATTTAAATAATTTAGAAAAATCATTAGAATACTTAATTTTTTGCATTATCTGATGTTTAGATTTAATTTTTTTCTCACATTGCATATACAATCAAAGCCTGTTAATACGATCCCTGCTTAATAGGCGAATTATCTTCGGTCCCTTGAAATACGCCAATCTTATGCATATAAAAAACCCCTCTTAATACGCGAACCCATTTAATACGCGAAATTTTATCAGCCCCAGGCAAGAAAAACCTACGTTTATTACGCGAATGAGCTTATTCGAAACAGATAAGGTTTTAGACGGAATATTTTCCCAAGCATTTTATACGACAATTCTTTAAACTATGAATGCTTTTGTCTGTCAAAATTTAATGCAACCATAAATAGCTTTACTAAAAATATCAATTTTAATCTCTCGCGGTTAAAGGAAAAATCTTTACCGGCCTCGATTACTTCGTATAGTAAAACAGACCAGGACGAGAGAAAAGAAATTTTTACTGCTAAGGAGCACTTTGTAATATAAGAACTTCCCATTTGCTGTCTGGTCAGTGCTGTAGTATTTTACAACGGAAGAAGGTCGCTTCTCGCTCCAGGTAGGATCTAGTCTATGATATCCAGCTGTGTTTTAAAAATTTTAATCTAGTCTATGCCATGGCGAAATAAGCAAAACATATTAAAACCTAGTCTCTCTCCATCACTGAGAAGTTACAAATTGTAAATAAGTACGATGCTCAGAATATCTCAAGTAAGTACGCTTTCGCCAAAGAAAAGGGCGCCAACGGAGTCAACTTTAAGAACTTTGTTAAAGGAGAGGGATACCGTCATTAACCAAGCTGTTTTCTCTGTTCGGAGAACAAAGAACTAAAAAATAAAAAGCGCCATGTTCGAAGACATGGAGAAGCAGTCCACGAGTGGTTTGTTCAAGCGCGCTCCACGAATATCCGAATACGCGGCTTACTAATCTAAGATAAAACTTCTGAAGTCGCTGCAAAAATGATATTGCTATATTTCAATGCCTCAAATGAATGGATGCCTGGATCGATTTAAAGCTCGCTACGGAATTCATGCAAGTGTGCGATGAGTCAGCTGCTGTCAACAATAGAGACGTCGATTGTTGGAAAACAAATGTGCTTCCGTAGCTTGTAAAAAACTACTCAATCCGCGATATTTACAACGTGAATGAATTTGGGCGTTTTTAAAAATGGCACTCAAGAAAACAATGGCTATGAAAGGAAAATTATTTAATGGGGTAAACTAATGACCGTCTTACTCTTCTGTTCGGTGGCAACTCTGATGGTTCAGACAAGTTAAAGCTACTGGTCATAGTGAAATCATGCAAACCGCGATGCTTTAAAAAGGTACAGAATCTTACCTTCATGTACAGAACTAAGCGCAGAGCGTGGATGACGGGCAAACTTTTTCAACAGGGGTTCGTAATTTTGTTCGGCATATGGGAAATAATCGCGCTATGTTTTATTGCTTGTGGACAACTGTCCTGCACATCCAAAAGATAACGAGGGCCTAAAGAATGCCCAAGTAAAATTTCTACCTCCGAATTCGGCCAGAGTCACTCCGCGAATGGGCCAAGGAATAATTAACTGCGCCAAAGTATATTAAAAGACTCGCCTAGTACGACCGTACCTTCACCAAACGGAACACCGCAGCAACCCTTCTTGCTGTGAGTGTCGTCCTATTATAGTCCTCGAAGCTATGCACATGCTAACCGCTGCATGGAAGAATGTCACACCAACAACGATTGCAAATGGCTTTTGCAAAGCGGGTTTCGGAAGTAGCGAGGGCTTGATTTATAAAGAGCCAATCTAGCACCCTAATATTGTGGAAGACTGGCAGGGCACACAATAAACTGTAGGGGAAGATTTTGTCGATTTAGATACGTTCATTAATATCGATAAATAACTAGTCACCTCCGAGCTCAGAAGTCTGGATGACATCATTGCCAATGTAACTGCAACTGATAAACCATATGAGGAGGAAGAACATGATGAACCTGCGTGTCCGGCACCATCCCCTTACACCAAAGTTACGGATGCGTTCAGTTTTCTCATACAGTACACATCGTCACTGACGAAGAGCCCTCGACTAGAGAGCTTCACCATTGCTTGAATAGGGCTGAAGGCAACGTGACCGCACGTCAAACAGTCATAAATTGATACAGGGTCTGTCCAGGAAGTAATACGACTGGATCTTTCGCGCCAAGTAGAAGGTCAAAGAGGCAGATTTTGCGGTCGGTACGTTCTGTGGGTACTGTGAGCTACAGAGACTAGCGTAAGTCGGTTGGCCTTGAGGCTTTTTAACGCACGGATCACTCGTGAAGTAGACACGTGTTTGAAAATAGTGTTAGGTTTTCAGAATTCAGCGGAGTGTCGAGCAGCGATACGCCATAAAGTTTTGTGTAAAGCTAAATATATCGACCAATGAGGCACTTGCTATATTACAGGAAGCCTACGCAAAGGGTGTTTTGTCCAAGACTCGTTTAGGTGGCAAAAATGATTAAAGACATAAGAGAGGGCGTCGATGACGAAAAGCACGCTGGGCGTCCATCAAGTTCTCAAACGTCAGACAATGGCGCTTAAGACAATGCCGCTTAATTAAGGCGCTTTAGAGACTCTGATCGTCAGATGAGTGGCCGAATGATTGCGATGTACAAAATCGATTATGCATAAAATCGTCATGTAAGAACTTAAATTGCAGAAAATTTTTGCTAAGCTGGTTCCTTCAAAGCGACTTAATTTCTGGCAAAACGTAGCGTCGCAACGCTACATCCCAACCATCGTGCATCTCTGATCTGTCACTGCAGGACTTTTTTCTATTCCCTCGGTAAAAATTCAGCTTGAAAGGTCATTGTTTTGACAATCTGGAGAACTTACAGACAAATGAAACTCGCGTTCTGAACACCCTTTCATTTGTAGGCATCCAGGTGGACATAAATGTTTTGCAGAGTCGTTGGCGGTATATTAATGCGGTAGGAGGCTATTTTCAAGAATATTAAATGTCTATAAAATTATCTTCAAATAAACGAATTTTATGGAATCAGTCTCGTTACTCCCTGGACAGACTTTGTAGCTACTTTGCCAAAATGTTGTTTTTATGTCATTGTTGACATTATTAAATTTTAACATTTGTTTTTTATATTGATTTTTATTATTATCAACACTGTTCCCTATTTCTTCTATATAGCTAACAATGATTTTAATTTTATTAACATGCTTAGCAGTAATTTTTGCGTTCGTTTTGTTCAATGTTATGCGTCATACATAATAAATCTAAATTTGAATAGAGTTATAGGATTTTTACATAAGACAATAACACTAATTTGAATTTCCAGCTTTTGAACGTCCCTGCTTAATAAGCACATAATGACTAAAACAAATAAAATGTCATTTATGTATTAAAAACGCTAAAAATTTTCAAAAGATGTGTTTTAACCTTAGAGGTTGTTATTATATTGATCACTGGCCTAAAATTCGGAACCTTTGGTTAAAACACAAACCCGTTTAATACGCGAATTTTGATCGGTCCCTTGATTCGCGTATTAACGGGGTTCGACTGTATTTTTATGCAACAAATACATGCATGAGAATATGATATAAAAATAAGTGCACAAAAGACATGTAGATAGATGTTTAACGTAAAATTTAAATATGTTAAAAAATGTCTTCCTAAATTGTTATTTTTTCTATATTTTACATGCATAGTAATTTCATCAACGAGCCTACGTTGATATAGTTTTTTTTTCTACAAAATTGATTCGATTAGTTATACTGTTAAAGTTAATGTATATTTACATAGCATAAAAATCGTAGAAATACATTATTTTGTATATACTATTTAAATATTTTAGAAAAAAATATTAGATTACTGCATCTTTTACATTATCTGATGCTTAGATTTAATTTTTTTCACACATGATTATATTTTTATTCTGTCATCCGTAAAGTAAAGAAAAGAAAACACAAAACAAAATATATCTCTATCTATGCGGGTAAGTGAGATTTTCTTGCATCAAAGGATAAACGAAATTTTTATTTAAAAAAATATTTTGAAATTCTCTCAGTCCTTTAAAATTATCGAAAGTGTTTCCTTTAGTGGTTTATTGAAAACCGAAACAACTAACTTAAAACTTTTACGTAATACGCTTCAGTAAAATATTTCTAAAATATAAAAATCAATTTATCAGGTTTACTCAAACAGACATTTTCAAAATACGTACTTCTTAGTGCATTTAAGTACATGAAACGTTATATTATAAAGACTGACTGTCATTGGACAGAATCATCAATAGTTGAGGTTATAGATTAAACTGAAAAGTAATTTGATTTAAACGTTAAATAAATAGATTCGAACTTTAAGATTTTATTTTTGAAAATAATTTATTTCTTATAAAAATGTAGCTTAATATTTCGTAAGACAAATACAAATCTAAATAATGATGTATTTTTGGTAACAATAACATGTGTATTTTAAACACATTTTATAATTTAATTAAAAAAAATAACAATATAGAGTTAAATAATTTTAGAAATAAAGTCACCTTGTCGAATATTTCAGTTAATGAGTATATATATTTTTTTATTGTTACAGAACATTTTATGCACACTGACATCTAGGATTTAAATGTTACACAATAAAAAATTGTATCACCAAAAATTTCAATTACCACAAAAAGTAAGAAATATTTTCGTTGTTATTACTCGTACAATGTCTGTTTAGTCATAACATCCGAAATCATGCTCTTTATAGTCAATTAATGAAAAGCATTGCACCACAAATGACTATACAAATAAAATAATGATGTACTAACTACTCAATGCTGCAACAATATAAAACACTTGAGAACGTGTTTTCACTTGCATTCACTTGCTAGTCTTTGTGAGTTCTGCTGATATCAATACAAGATTATCTAACTTAAACATTGCTTTTGTTAAAATCCATATAGTATATCATAAAATTTCTAGCAAGCAAGAGCATGCCTGCTTATTTCATGTTGCCGCCTCCTTCATTCTCGTAGGCGATACTAAAAGTATCCGAAAATTCATGACTGCCACAGACGTACTACTGGAAAAAACAAATACCATTTACCACGTATTCATTACACATTACACTTACAATGGAATATAAAATTTAATTTGTTTGCTATAAATTATGCTAATAAAAAAATTATAATCATTATTTTTTGAATAGCCTTCGTATTTTAATAAAGAAATAAGATATCGTGTGAGTGTGTGTATAAGTGCGTCGATGTGTGAGTGTATATCTTAGATTACATTGTTTTAAATTAATTTTGTATTCGATTTTAGTGCTTTCGATTTTTCTACATTAATAAAAATAATATGGTTTAAAATTTTTACCTCAATGTAGTAAATTTTATCATTTTTAAAATAATGTTTATTTCGTGAAATTACGCCCTTAATTATCCAGATAGTATTTTAAAACTCATTAAAAGTCTCAACAAAAAATAATTTTTTTTTCACGAGACGGAAACAAAATGGCTTTTCTGCTGAACTAGATTTTCAAGTAAAAATGCAAAATAACAATTTTTATTAGTTGCCTAAAAATAACAAATTAACCGAAAACTACGAATTGAATATTTCCAATTGAGTGAAAAAATTCCTAGGCTGAGAATCGAATCCCAGCATTTGCATGTTTTCGCTCAGTTGGAAATTCAATTCGTATGATCATACAGCACGGTCGTGCTGTATAGTAGAGCTCAGCCGCATCTTTTACGTTTAAACATGATGAAAAGACAACAACTCAATTACAATCCAAACTATAAAACATTCAGTGATGAATAATGGCTTTTTGGAAAGGTCTTAATTTTGGGATGTGCCTTTCGAAGGTCGGGTCAAAAATATCCAATATTAAGGGAATGGCACCCATTTAAACTTACATAGCGTTCCATAATTTAACAATATAGAAATATCTCCTTCAATCTTTCTTTCCTGTTGCCAAATCCTAGAAAGCGGCATAATAATTTTAAAAAATGATAACACGCGTATTTTGTTTTAAATAAAAATGAGATTTCCTCTTTATATTTTTGCATGTTTCAAATCGCCGTCATTCTAATTAGAAAATGAAAACTTTTCCTATATATATGTAAAAACTTTAACTAAACACGTGTTAAAATGACGCAGTATCTTCATTTAAATGTTTTTAATGTTTAAAAATCTATTTTAATACAGGAGTTTTAATTAAAAAAAAACAAATTTAGGAAAAGATAATAATAAAAAAATCGTTTGCTAGGTATGACGTCAATTTCTGTTTAACTGACATAACTTTGAATTAATGTTTTATTCTGAAAAGAGACTCCTGATATTCTGAAATTAATCCTTATTATTACCATCCATAAAATGAAAGATTTATTTTTAAGTCATACGAAAGAAATTTACGGTAAAAGCTAGTTCATTTGGTTCTATTTATTGCATTTCCCTGCGTATTGTAAAGGAAATCGTATCCTATTGCACGCGCCAAGAAAACATGCATTTTAATTTTAAAATCTGAAACATTTTACTATAATTACGTCATTATAACGCCAAATGAAATTCAATTTCGCGAGTTAAAAAAAAAAATTAATATTGTTGGACCGAAAGTAATAATCTAAGACAGGGACGGCGTGCCATAAATGGCACGCTGCAGATTATTTTTGGCACGGCATAGATTTAAGTTTTACATCAAAATATAGTAAAATTTCACAAAATGCATTAATTAATTAATATAGATGTTGTCTGTGTTACTTGAATCCGATTATTTCGGTTGGTTGTGATTGTCACACAGATTGAAGAAATTTAAATATAACTTAATTTACCCGAATCTCAATATTGGCTCAGAAAATTTTGAGAATTAGATGATTATCGCTAAACAAAAATTAAAAGTGTAATAAGAAAAACGCTGATTGTAAAATTATAACAACTTGGAATTCAATTCCAGACACTAAAAGCTGTAGTTTCTGGCGCTTGCTATTTTGAGAATTTTTTTCTGCAAAACATTTTTTTCGTAACAAAAAAAAAAAAAAAAAAAAAAAAAAAAAAAAAAAAAAAATCAACTAAAAACGTCTTGTCGAGTGCAAGTAAACTTGCATTCTATCGAAAATAACTATACGAAGCGGATATAAATTATTTGGCATTGAAGATGAGACAACAGAAATAATATTTTTTAAATAAATTTCTACAGTATAACATCAAATATTACCTGCATTTTTTTAATGCTAAAAACAAAATTTTAAGTAGTTTTGATTCATTATTATTTGATCCATTATTATTATTATTTTTTTTTTATTGTTAGCTCGTCATGATCGCGTAAAGTATATTTTTGGGAAAATTTGGACGTGAAAAGGTTCGCCATCCCTGGTCTAAGAGCCTAGCAACGTTTTCGTCACTTGATTTTAACAAGGCTCATTTTTCTATACGCTCTTCCGTTTTATGGTGTAGTTTGTATGCGAACGGTCTGGCTGGCGGCAGACGTTGCGTTTACCTGCGGGAGAAGGGGTTATGCAGGTGAAAAAAATTCAAAATTAAGTCATTTTAGCAAGGCTCATGTTTCTACATGCTCTTCCGTCTTATGGTGTAGTACGTATGCGGACGGTCTGGCTTTCGGGAGACGTTGCGTTTACCTGCGGTAGAAGGGGTTATGCAGGTGAAAAAACTTCAAAATTACGTCAGGAAACACTTCTGAAATTCCTTGTATATTTCAAGGCCAAGGTTGAGAAAGGTTGTATGAAAGAATGTCTTTAGTTTGTTGGCTAAAAAAGTAGAAATATGGTTTTGGGATTAAATAATCCCGCGCGTGTACAAACGTTACTTTTCGTTATGTTCATTAGCTACGGGATAACACACACTAAAATAATTTTACTGAAAGAGTGAAATAAAAGCTACCTGCATATATTGATGAAAGTGTATTAAATGTAATTACTGTAAATTTTATAAAATAATTCATGTTTTAAGAGGTAAAACAAATCGTTGCATATTTTCTAAGGAAAAAAAAACCGCCATTTTTACAGAAACTGTTATAAAATCGGAAAATAAATATGAAACGCTTGATTTTTCCCTAAAAGAAGTAGTACTGATGAATTTTACAATATAGAGTACTAGACTTTTTTAAAAACGTATTTAGCCAAAAACATAATGGGAGACAAAATGAGGTGCGATTTACCCCACGCGTGTGTTAACGTTACAAAAATAGGTGCGTGCGCTTACGGTTCAGCTAATTATGCCCTAAACGACGCCCGGTAACATGCGCCAATTGTCTGTAGGCTCAAGTATATAATTTATCCGTACCAAATACGCCAATTGTCAATAGACTCGTTTACTTAAATTTAAACTATGTGTAAAACTGCTTAAAAGATGACAATATTTTAAAGATGTTAAATTACTTTAAAACCTTAGTACTTTCAACTATAAAAAGCATAGTTTTCGTCAGAGGAATATAAGAGATACTATTGTTATTACAGCCTAATTTTCAAAATCCTCGTTTATGTAATTTATCTCCTTAATTAATGCATACTTTACAAAGGACACCTACTTTCCAATTTTCCTGATTTTTTGATCAATGGTTACAGAAAGATGTAAATATGTTTAGTAATATAGATGTAAACAGATAGATGCAAATAGTTAGTCATTATCGTGATATTTTAGTCTGACCTCAAAAATATTATTATAAATATCCAATATTAGTAATAGTTCTGATATTATTTAATGGTGTATTGTATAATATTTTCAATCACTTTTGATCATTTTTCTGCATTCAGTCGTTTTCAGATTTTTTTTAAATTATTATTTTAAATTTTCATTAAGTTCCAAAGACAGAAATTTTCCCTTTTTATATTTTTATCGCAGTTTTAATACATTTCTTATGACTGTTTTTGACCCTAGCTTTTTGTGTGTTTGAGGGGTTGGCCTAGGATACTGCTTAGTCCCTTAAACCAGAGGAGCGTAGGTACATAGCAAAAAAATTGAAGAGATCACACTATGTATAAAACTTAGTCTAAGGACTAGTCTGGTGGTCAATCTTGAGTAAAATATAGGTCAATATCCCAATATGGGGTTTAGCAATAAGTATGGGGTCATCCGAGCTGTTGAAATACACTAGTGAACCAATGTTTCTGTTAGTTTTTGCTTGGGACAATTGGTTGGTTAATTGGGGCGGTTGTTTGGTTAGTTGAGGTTGGTTGATTAAGTTCCTAAAAGGATCTGAAAAAGATGTGAAATGATATAAAAAACTTGTGGAACCAGAGAGAGAAGTAAAGCTCGATCTAAAAAAGTTACAGTAAAAAATTGTCAAACAGTTTCAGTATAAACAAGTTGGAAATTGCTCGTCAAACGTGGCAAATGAGGTGCGTTCGTACTATAACTAGTTTTATAATTATTTTTTGCACCCGATATTGTACTGAATGTATACTTTTTTGCACTTCATAAAGCGCATAGTCTGATACATCATTAAAATGCACTTCCAATAATTTTTTCCCATTCCCCGTAATGTAACGGAACACTTTTGACTGTCCCTGTAATTAAACTATACATCCGATTTTCCTAAAATTTGAAATAGCTCAACAAAACTTTGCAACAATTATATCTTTAAAATTTCAGACCATTCGGAAGGCTGTAATATCATTAAAATGCACTTGCAATAATTTTTCCCATTCCCCGTAATGTAACGGAACACTTTCGACTGTCCCTGTAATTAAACTATACATCCGATTTTCCTAAAATTTGAAATAGCTCAACAAAACTTTGCAACAATTATATCTTTAAAATTTCACACCATTCGGAAGGCTGTAATATCATTAAAATGCACTTGCAATAATTTTTTCCATTGGCCGTAATGTAAAGAAAAACTTTTGACTGTCCCTGTAATTAAACTATACATCCGATTTTCCTAAAATTTGAAATGGCTCGACAAAATTTTGCAACAGTTAGATCTTTAAAATTTCAGATCATTCGGAAGGCTCTAATATCATTAAAATGCACTTGCAATAATTTTTCCCATTGGCCGTAATGTAAAGAAAAACTTTTGACTGCCCCTGTAATTAAACTATACATCCGATTTTCCTAAAATTTGAAATGACTCGACAAAATTTTGCAACAGTTATATCTTTAAAATTTCAGATCATTCGGAAGGCTCTAATATCATTAAAATGCACTTGCAATAATTTTTCCCATTGGCCGTAATGTAAAGAAAAACTTTTGACTGTCCCTGTAATTAAACTATACATCCGATTTTCATAAAATTTGAAATGGCTCGACAAAATTTTGCAACAATCATATATTTGAAATTTCAGACCATTCGGTTGGGTAGTTTTTGCTCTGTTACATGCGGACAGACGGACGGACTGAACGACGACTATAGGTGCTACGTATTTATATAATTACGAACGCACCTAAAAAGTAAGTAGTGCGTAGAAAAGTAATGGAATCAGATTATCTGTAAAGCTCATGAAATTACCCAAATTTTTGTTGATAGCTGAAAATGTGGACTGAGCTTTACTGGTGCCTTATATTCAAAACATTATCCCCTCAAAATGAGTACTGGGTATAGTAAACAGAATGTGTAGTTATGTGCAAAAGATTTTCTGTCAGGCCCAGAATTGTGGACATGATTGCATCAAGTCAAGCTAAATTCCACAAAGGTGAAAGGGTGTAAACCATGAAGTAATATTTTAAGTATAACATTAATATAGTCAAGTTGTTGAGGAATTGTAATTATTAACATTTCTGACATACCACATGTAGCGTAATAATTTTTATTTCATGTAATAACTGTGAAAAGGGAGCCTTATGTCAATGGAAATAAGCCAGACAAGTAGTTAGCATATGGTTGAATCGTACATGCTTAGGGTTTTGGGCTTATTTTGGACTTTGATCTTCCAGACTTATCAGTGACCCCTGGAATGGAATTTGATCCATACTTCGTACTGAACGATCTCTCATGTTCTCGATACCTCTCATGTTCTCGCTCTTTTCCAAATCAACCTCTAACCTATTCTTTAGAACCCAAATTTTTAAACTGGTTTTGAATGATTGGAATTCAGAATGAGTTAATAATGCCTTTACTTCCCTGATTGATTTTAAGGCACCAGTAAAGCTCAGTCCACATTTTCAGCTATCAACAAAAATTTGGGTAATTTCATGAGCTTTACAGATAATCTGATTCCATTATTTTCTGCGCACTACTTACTTTTTTATACTGAAACAGTTTGACAATTTTTTACTGTAACTTTTTTAGATCGAGCTTTACTTTTCTCTCTGGTTCCATCAGTTTTTTATATCATAACTTTACCAATCAGTTTGATTGTATTAAAATAATAGTTAATTGAAAACTAATCGATTTGAAAATTTCAGAACAATTGTAGACATTTTTTTTTTTTACATCCAAATATCTATTTTTTTTCTTAATTTTGAAAAAAAAAACTGATAACGATTGTACTAAAATTCCATGAAAAGCCGAAACATGGACACAGGCATTCATTTAAAACTGAACTAGCGATCGCTTTCAGCAGATAAGCCGACTGCGTATCTAATTTGGGATATGAAAGGACAGTAAATATTAAACGTTAACAAATGCTAAAAACATAATTTAAAGGATTTTATCCATTTAATCAAAGATAATTAGTGTGTTTTGTAGCAAAAGTTCCTTGATGAGAGTTAGAAAATTGTCCATAAGGTTTCTCCTCCCTTATTTAAAAAAAAAAAAAAAAAAAAAAAAAAAAAAAAAAAAAAAAAAAAGCAATTTAACAAATTAGAACGACCATTTGGAAAATGGTTTTTCAAAGACTAAAATTTAATACATAAAATATCGCACCGAGTTGATCCTACATTATGTTAGCAATATTTAATCTTTGCTATCATAAAAATTTGCGTGATGTTCGTTTTTTATCCTCAAAAATTAATTATCTATTTCTCAATATAAAAAACATAGGTAAGATAAATTGGGCTTACCTTATATATATGTATATCCGTTTATCATCTGGTAATTTTCCTCCGGAAAGGGTAAATGGATCTACATGTTCTTCCTGTATTTCTGATTTAATCCATATATGTGACTGATGGTCTGAACTTCATGTTGTTTAAAAAGACGCATATTTTGTGTGACTTATCAACTTAAGTTTGTGCCGAAACTTATAAATAGAAAAGTAAAATTGGATTTTAATAAGAGCTTTAAGATACACATCTCTCAGTTTGAGAGTTTTAGTTACAAGTGAAAGTAGAGAAAAAAATACATGAAAAAATAATTTACTTCGCTTAATTATTTTAATGTCCTTGTTTGGAGATTATATTTCACAATATCTGTCAACAATTCCCCCCGTAATCTCCTAACAAGGATTGTTCTGTAATTTCAGTTTGTTTCTATTATTTAGAAATTCAGGCTTGGGCTCTGCTTTCGTAAGTATGTCCGCCGTCATTGACTTGCTTGTGCAATAACGCAATTCAATAATTTTATCTTCTATCAGCTGTTTAATCACATTATATTTTATATCAATATGCTTCAATTTATTAGAAAACTTTTCGTATTCTATCATTTTTATGCAAGATTTATTATCTTCATAAATTACTATAGGCAATCTTTGCGGTATATCGAGATCTTCTAATAGTTTTAGCAGCCATATCAATTCTTGTGTTGCGCTCGCCGCTGCTACGAACTCTGCCTCTGCAGATGATTGTGCGACACACGTTTGTCGTTTTGTTATCCAGTCAGTTATGTTTTCACCTATGGCTGACAGTTTATCCACTATCTCTAAAATTTTAGTAATGTGGGCTGTCATATTGCCACCTTCAGTTAATTTTGAACTGAATAGTTTTCGTAGCAAGTACAGCTTACTAGAGATATTAGATCTCTCATGTATTTGTTTGAGTGCGTCCCATGTTTGCCTAGCTGTATTTAAATTTTTGACATGCACTATTTGACTGTCGTGAATGGACAAATTTAATAAAGCCCTTGTTTTTCTGTCTTTCTTGGTCCAAGCATCATTCAATGGAGTGGGGGCCTCTTGCGTAATAACTTCAATAAGTTCATCTCGAATTAATCGCATTTGGACCTTGAACCACCAATTTCTATAATTTTTGGCGTTCAGTTTTTCAATGGTCGTGCTATCTTTTGTAGAAAAATTCATAATGTTGCTAAGATTCGTTTTATTTTTCTAATAAATTACCCTATCGGATTACCAGATTTGTATTCTTATTTTTTCAGTGACGATGTTTTTATTGAGAATTTTTTTTTCACTCTCATAATCAATTTGTTAGCAATATTTAATCTTTGCTATCATAAAAATTTGCGTGATGTTTGTTTTTTATCCTCAAAAATTAATTATCTATTTCTCAATATAAAAAACATAGGTAAGATAAATTGGGCTTACCTTATATTTATGTATATCCGTTTATCGTCTGGTAATTTTCCTACGGAAAGGGTAAATGGATCTACATGTTCTTCCTGTATTTCTGATTTAATCCATATATGTGATTGATGGTCTGAACTTCATGTTGTTTAAAAAGACGCATATTTTGTGTGACTTGTCAACTTAAATTTGTGCCGAAACTTATAAATAGAAAAGTAAAATTAGATTTTAGTAAGAGCTTTAAGATACACATATCTCAGTTTGAGAGTTTTAGTTACAAGTGAAAGTAGAGAAAAAAAAAATACATGAAAAAACAATTTACTTCGCTTAATTATTTTAATGTCCTTGTTTGGAGATTATATTTCACAATATCTGTCAACACATTACGTACGCCATGAATTAAACATTAATAGTGTTATTACTACGTATTATCCACCTGAAACTTACGAATTATCCAAGCATTTCATTGGCTGTTCGGGAAAAGGCTTTTCCATCGTCAGATTTCCAAGAAATCTGACGACACATTTTAAATGGAATTTCATTCTTAAACTTCTAAACATCGACAATATTACTTTTTACACCATCGGATAGTGAAAAAATGTACTTTTAAAGGCAATTTGTTTGAAAGCTCTATCTCAAATTGTTTTTGAGTTATTATTTTTTTTGTAGTTTTTATTACTTTTATGTCATAGTGGCAACAGAAAGTATCCATGGTTGTTGAATGTAAAGGGAAATACAAATTGCTGTATAGACCAATCAGAACACGAATAAAATGCGGATTAAACCAATAAAAACTTTCAGATATGCTTTTGATTTCCTACCCTGACAGAGAACAATAACCATTTTTCCAAATGGTTAAAAAAAAAAAAAAAAAAAAAAAAAAAAAAAAAAACGAAATGTAGGCAGCAATTGTGATCATTTTGAAACATAATTGGTGCATTCTTTACACCCTCATGTGATATATCATTGGTCAGACCTCGAAAAATCTTTCATTGGGGCACTTTTCTAACTTTTTCCGAATCCCTCATATGATATATTTTTGGGCAGCCCTTTGACCGCTCTTTCATATTATGAACATGCCGTTTCTCTTCCAAAAAATTTCTCCCCCAAGCGGCACGTCCCTAAATTTTTCAGACACCCTCATGTGATATATCGTTCGACAGCGACTAATATATCTAAGAATAGATTTAATAACGGAGTTTCATTTGGATAACTTTCAGATGTTTTTTTCCCCAAACTTATTGATAAAAATAGCAAATTTTTTCTGCGACCTATTGAAAATAAATCGCCATTTGTTTGTGATCTTTGACGAAATTTACGACATTTTTATGACACAGTTTTTTTGTTTGTTTCCTCGTATTATCGACGAAATTCGTGACATGTTTCTACCTTTTTTCATGGCTTCTTCTTAAACGTATAGAGAAAATTCGTTCAATTTTGTTTGACGTGATCGTTTGATGAAATTTGCAATTTTTTTGAGCAACCAATAAATGAGAATTGTGATATTTGCTTACGGCCTACGCAAGAAAATTGCTATTTGTCTCTTTGACGAAATCTACAATATTTTTCCACCATCGTTCGAAAAAATCTACGAAATGATTTCGTGAAATTCCCCAAAAGAAAAACAAATCGTCGGCTTCCTTGAGAGAAAAAAAAAAAAAAAATGAGGAAAAATCATATGCTTGTTAAAGAATCTAAGAGGTTTTTTTTTTTTTTTTATTAAGAGGGATTTTCACATTTCTGCGCGATTCGGCTGCCCAGTACGCTATTGCAAACCTGCACTTAATAAAAACTTCGTAATCCTGAACCCCCACGTCCAAAAAAAAAAAAAAAAAAAAAAACCTCTTGATATGCCACCCCTGTATTTAAAGATGGGAATTCATGGCGTAAATATTCGCAGAAATATGACTCACTCGGCGAAATAATCCATTATAATGTTTTTGTGCTTAGAAACAAATGACTATTTTTTATGAAACAGAATTTTCTTACAGAAGAAGTATTTTTCTAAATTTTATGATAATGTTCTCAATTCTGACGTCATATGAACAGTGAAAACAGCATATGATTAAGTTTAACTTTTACTGCAATTTTTTAAACTTCTTAATATCGGACATTTTCAATTTTTACACCATCGAATAGGGAAAAATGTACTTTGAAATCCAATTTCTTCAAAATCCTATCGCAATTTGTTTGAAAACTGTATCGCTATTTCTTTATTTTTTATTGTTTAAAATAATTTACAAGTGTTTTATTTTTTTTTTTTTTTATCTATTTATATCACGTTCAGATGATTACGAAGATAACTCCGTTTTTGCACTTAAATTAACATAAACAGCATTTGTTCCCAGCTTTTATTCAATACAAAAGCATTAAGACATTCATCAATCAATAAATAAAACAATGAAATATAATTAAAACACAAATTTAAGACGTGCAATCCAACGAAATGTAAACCAATGAAATGAACAGAATCATAAAAACCGATTGGGAATAGTGATCTTCGGCGTTTTCTTCGATTTAACTTCTGACACGAGTTCAGTATAAAAGATACGGCCAATGTAATATCATTTAATAAATTTCAAATCATTATTTGACTGCATAATTGCTATTTTTCATATAAATATGATTTTTGGTATTTTTACTAGGCATTTTATAAAATATATTAAATGCAAAATTTCTATTATTGTTATCATTTTTTTTAATGGTTTCATTTATGTTCTCTAACGCAGAAAACTAGGGTTTACTTCTTTGTAATCACAAAACAAAAGGTCGCACTACCTGTCTATGTTGTCTGTTGGCGATGGATAGCGAAATGTACTAAACACAGAGTTCTGAAAATGTGTTTGAAGATAGTATAAAGCATGCTCTGCACACGTGACTCAGACAATTTATTACATGATAATTAGACGATATATTAATATAAATATATATATATATATATATACATATATATTTAATCGTCTGAGGCGTGATCACGTATGCTCAGAATATTCTTTTCGCACTGAAAGGTAGGCAGATTTAAGTATCTTTATTTTTGCCATTTTATGTTATCGCCCATAGGCAATTTTACATCGGCCCATCGAGAGTACTTTTTAGTAAAGCTAAAAAGTACATTTTAAAATGCTGAAAACTGGAAGACATATATCTTAATGCTCGAACTTTTATGTCTCAAACGCCGCAATCACTTTGATAAAGTATTGTTATTAACCTTTAAAAAAAATCAAAAGTCTCGTTTCCGCAGTCGATTTTTTTTTTTTGCTTTTTTCGCAAACAATTACCGGAGGCTCCATTTTACACATACCTATACAAAAAAAAAATATGAATTTAAAGCTAAAAACGTCTTCTCTTCGACAGTGCAGTCTATTTTGAAAAATACGAATATTAACACTTTTCAAAAATTGACCGCATTTGACATCGTACCTCCCGGAGACCATCATTTTTCTACGCTAAAAGTTACTAAACGTCCGTATTTTGATACGGTCTCTTAAGAGCATCTCAGGAGAACAAATTTACAGCATCTACTCAAATTTGGAAGCGTTTAAATGCCGCTCCTTTTCTTTTACTTCATACATTTTTAAGTCAACCTTTAATTAGATTTTCAGCCATCCAACCTTTCGGATGGCCAAGGACGATGATACCACTTGGGAAATATATCCACTTAAACAGTGTTTTCTGTTTAAAAATGATCATGAGAAATAAACGTGGCCCGTCCATTATGCAGCTTACAACAACTGTGAAACGGGTTTCCTCATGACCAGTTAGTTGTTTTAATAAAAACTGTCTTTACATTTTTCTTCTTCACTTTTCAATTTGAGTTCATTTTTCCTATTAGCTATGCATACAAAAGTGCTAAATTTTCCTTCGCTGAATTTCTCATCACCTTTTTTTTTTTTTTTTTTTTTTTTTTTTTACTTCGCTTTAAATACGGGTTCCGATTTTGGACTACTTATTACTGAAGAGTCGTATACTCGGCATATACACACAAATATACGGTAATTAATTTTATTCTTACAATTTAAAGAAATTTGAACAATGAAAATAAATAGTGAATTAAAAAATAATTTTAAAGCAACTACGAGGGTCAATCCAGAAGTAAGGTTCCCAAAGAGTTCCAGCCACATGGAATAGTGAGAGGCGAGATACGGCAACAGCACTGTGGGTGGCTGTTCCCGGACTCACGATTCCCTCGGTCGCGCTTCGCTGCGCCGCTCATTGTAGGGTCAGGAGCCGTCTGAGATGGAGGTCCCCATTATTGATCCCGCAAATTGCGAGATTCATCGCGTAATTTGCTTTTTGCACGCAAAAGAACTCCATCCTTGGATGTTCATCGTCAGTTGGAGGTGCCTTGCCAGGTGAAGGTCTCGTTACCTGACCAAGGTTCCACATTACGAGATCAACATAAGTAGCAATGTGCAGATTCCAAATAACAGGATATAAATGTTAAGCAACCGACATAACACCGTTCACAAGTAAGCAAAAGGCACTGCCGATACGTTCTAGGCGCTCGTTAGGTTTATTGCCACTACGCGGCGATTAGATGATCACCCGCCCCGATACTTGGAATCAAACCCGTTCAGCTGGGGCTTCCCGGCAGGTAGGGGCCTGGTCATCGGTTAGAAAGAAAAGACAGGTGTATGGCGAGAAGTGTATGACCGTTCATCACGTCCGAAAGTGGAGCAGGGAGTTGAGTGCGGAAGGAAGTTCACGATGAAGAACGGAGTGGAAGACTGTCAGTTTCTGTGTCGATTATCGCGATGGCGATTATAGGACCTTGCACCTAGTGATTATCATTTCTTCCCCATTGCATAAAGAAAAATTGAACGAATTTTTCTTTAAAGTTAAAGGAACTTTTGGGGGGGCAACGCTTCCGGAGAGTCGATGACATCAAAGAAGAGGTGAAACGCTTCCTCAAAGGATTGGCGGCAGAGTTCTACGACATTGGGATACAGATATTGAGCGCCGTCTACAAAAATGCGTAGAAAATGGTGAAAATTACGTAGAAAAATAGAGAAAACTTTCTTCTTTCCAACGATGTAAACTTCTATGAGAATAAACAAAGTTGTCTATTTGTAAATTTGATGGGAACCTTATTTCTGTATCGACCCTCGAAGACTTTTAAGTATGACAGAAGATCTAACTTTCAAATGTCTAAAATTAAGGATGAATATTATGTACTAATAACAAAGTATTCATCAAATACATTTAATATCAACAATCTCATCCAATTCACCGATCAAGGTTTAATGTTGCGAATATGGAAACCTTTTCCTCTTTGCAAAAACGAATATTTGAAGAAAATAAATATAAAATTATATATTTTTTATTTGTAATATTCATGCACAAAAAATGTTATCCTTTGACCGTGTGAAAATATCACGGAGATATCAACAATAGTAAAATCAGGTTTTGCATATTTTATTCTATATTCACACATAAAAATATTTCCTCCTTTTTTCGCAGAATAGAAATTTGACATTAGGTTGTTAATAATATATATATATATATATATATTTTTTTTTTTTTTTACATCAGAGGTTATTTAGTGCAAGTTCTGTAAAACAGTTAAATTCAATCAACACGACATAGAATTAATATGTTTTTTTTTTTTTTTTTTTTTTTTTTCATTTACTTTCTAACTAGAAATTTATTTCTCTTTCATTGTATTCACAGGAACTTTTCCGCTTAGTCAGGGAAACAATGAACCCGTTTTAGTTTTTTCTTCCTTTTTGGCATTTGAATGATCTGATTGATTTTTGAGAACGTGTAAACAGAGAAATGAATTTCATATTGGGTATCAAATTTATAGTTTTAATTTGTAAGACTGCATTTAGGAATATAATGCAAAAATTAATTTGTTTAATAAAAGTATACATCGCGTTGGTTATATGTAATTAAAAGTAGTATTAATACATATTATAAATTAGGCTTAAAATTATTGCAAAAAAGTGCGTAAAATCGAATACCTTTTCTAAAAATGTTTTTTTTTTTTTTTTTTTTTTTTTTTTTTTGATGAACAGTTCAAATGCAATACGTTTTATAAAGTTTTGCGTAATATCAGCTCATACATGATTCTATTATCTTGAGGAAATTCATGAGGGTCGATGAAACATTGTGTTAGTTTTTAAATTCCAATTTAATTTCAAAACACATTGAAGTTTCATGAATGCTGTACTTGAAAGAATATATTTTATTATTAGTAGTAGTATTAGTGTTAGTATATTAGTAGTAGTGGTGGTGGTAGTAATATTAATTTAGGAGTACCATTGCCGTTAACGGAAAATTTTACTGCTCATAAATGTATATTCTGTGTGCATAATTGTAATAAAAATATGTTTTATAAAATTTTGCCTAATATCAGCTCATACATGACTCTATTATCTTGAGGGAATTCATGAGCGTCGATGAAACATTGTGTTAGATTTTAAATTCTATTTTAATTTCACAACACCTTGAAGTTCCATGAATGCTGTATTTGAAAGAATATATTTTATTATTACTAGTAGTATTAGTATTAGTATATTAGTAGTAGTGGTGGTGGTAGTAATATTAATTCAAGAGTACCATTGCCGTTATCGGAAAATCTTACTGGTCATAAATGTATATTCTGTGTGCATAATAAAAATGTATGTAATAAAAATGTATAATCACTGATACGAAATATAATAAAGTACAAGTCATGCCACATTACGGCCTCTATTTGTTACTTAATAAAATGTAAAATTCCTGTTGTGATGAAATTTAATTACAACTATCTTATACACAATTAAATTTCACTATATTTCGGTTGAATTAACAATTCATATCTTATATATAGACAAACAGTAAGAAAATATTTTTTTTTAACTCACCCCTAAAAACAAATGAAAACTAGTATGTTGTGGCCATCACAAAACTTTCTTCTATATAAATCACGTCAATTAAATCTTTAAATAGTAAAAGAAATTACATCAATTTAGAACCAATTCGTATGAAAGTATACCTGAATTTGAAGTTTGATGAAAATTCGTGCATTACTTATTGAGATAGAGCTGTAGGGGAAATTCTGAAAAATGCAGCATAGCAGCGCCACATGTTGAGCGATTTGTACCAAAACACAAACAGCACTAATTCATATTAAGGTACACCGGTTTGATGAAAATTGGTGCATTAGTTCTGGAGTTAGGGCTATTGTGGAAATCACAAAAAATGCAGCACAGCTGCGCCACCTGTTGAGCGATTTACACGAAAAGGTACAAAACATCAATTCATGTGAAGGACTAACTGAATCTGAAGTTTGATAAAAATCCGTGCATTAGTTCTGGACATTGAGCTATTGTGGAAATCGTGAAAAATGCTGCATAGCAGCGCCACCTGTTGAGCGATTTACACCAAAACATAAACAGCATTAATTCATATCCAGGTATACCTGAATCTGAAGTTTGTTGAAAACCCAAGCATTAGTTCTTGAGATAGAGCTAATGCGGAAATCTAAAAAAATACAGCATAGCAGCGCCACCTGTTGAGCGATTTACACCACAAGGGGCAAAACGTCAATTTACGAAATTTTTTAGTACATGCAGTAAATTAAAATTCTGGATAGCAGCGCCACCTGCTGAGCGATTTACACTAAAAACTAATCAGCACAAATTTATATCAGGGACAAACTAAATATACATTTTTAGTAAATTCCGTGCACTAGTTCTTGAGATAGAGCGCCCACAAAATTTGTGCTACATACATACAGACAAACAGACAGACAGACAGAGTATCAGACAGACATTTTGCAAAAATACGTTTTTCGGAATCTCTGACATCTAAAACTTGTAAATCCGTCGACGAAAATTCGTGCATTATTTCTTGAGACACAGCTATAGAGGAAATTCTAAAAAATACAGCATAGCGGCGCCACCTGTTGAGCGATTTGCACCAAAATGTATAAAACTTCAATTCATGTCAAGGACTAACAGAATCTGAAGTTTGATTAAAATCCGTGCATTAGTTCTGGAGATTGAACTATTGCAGAAATCGTGAAATATGCTGCACAGCAGCGCCACCTATTGAGCGATTTATACCAAAATGCATAAAACTTCAATTCATGTCAAGGACTAACAGAATCTGAAGTTTGATTAAAATCCGTGCATTAGTTCTGGAGATTGAGCTATTTGAGAAATCGTGGAACATGCTGCACAACAGCGCCACCTATTGAGCGATTTACACCAAAATACATAAAACTTCAATTCATGTCAAGGAATAACAGAATCTGAAGTTTGATTAAAATCCGTGCATTAGTTCTGGAGATTGAACTATTGCAGAAATCTGGAAAAATGCTGCACAGCAGCGCCACCTATTGAGCGATTTACACCAAAATGCATAAAACTTCAATTCATGTCAAGGACTAACTGAATCTGAAGTTTGATGAAAATCCGTGCATTAGTTCTGGAGATTGAGCTATTTGAGAAATGGTGGAAAATGCTGCACAACAGCGCCACCTATTGAGCGATTTACACCAAAATGCATAAAACTTCAATTCATGTCAAGGACTAACAGAATCTCATGTTTGATGAAAATCCGTACATTAGTTCCGGAGATTGAGCTATTGCAGAAATCGTGAAAAATGCTGCATAGCAGCGCCACCTGTTGAGCGATTTACACCAAAAACTAATCAGCACCAATTTATATCAGGGTCTAACTGAATATCATTTTTTATTAAATTCCGTGCATTAGTTCTTGAGATAGAGCGCCCACAAAATTTGTGTCACATACAGACAGACAGACGGACAGACAGACAGACAGACAGACAGACAGACAGACAGACAGACAGACAGACAGACAGACAGACTCACAGACAGACATTTTGTAAAAACATGTTTTTCGGAATCTCTGACCCCTAAAACATGTAAATCCGTCGAAAACTGGAATTCGAAAATTTTCACGAAACCAATACTTTCTTCTTGTAAAGATAGAAGAAAGTAAAAAAATTGCAATGGAAAAGCTATAATTTATTCTAAAGGAAATGTAATAAACCTGAAACTAATGAATTGTTTTTATAATTTAAAATTCGTGATTTACATTAACCTTCTATTTTGCATCCTATTAATTCACGATATAGGATAGAGTTACTTAAAAAAATACCGCACATGTCAAAGAGAACTATAAATACAGTGCGACTTCTAAATTTCGGAATTCAGAAATCTGACAACTTGAAAAATCCGGCATCAAAGTTATCTCCCCCTCCCAACTTTTTTTTTTACACTTCCAACCAAGGTTTGATAGTTTGGCCTCTATTTTAATTCAGACATTTCGAGTTCATACAAGAAATAAAGAATAGCATTTGATGCTTTGCTTAATGAAAGACATTTAGCGATCACATAAAATATTTTTTTCTTTCTAAATTTCCGGTTCCAATTTAAAATTTTGGATTAAAATAGGAGACCAAACTAGCAACACTGCTTCCGACATACGGAAGAAAGGAAAATATCAATTGTTTACGATTAAAAACTTTAAGATCGAAAGCGATGGATTAGCGGACAGTGAGATCGCTGACGTCATGATAAATATAACCTCTGAAAACGATGGCAGCAGATCAGATGACTGATGACCAGAAGTCGACAGAAAAAAACAGTGTCGTTGAAAAAATGCATAAATTTGACTGAAAATTAATATCTGCATTAGAGAAATAAGACTATTTCCAAAGCCGATATACTTCACTTGTGTAAATTTTCCAAGAAAAGCTTGTTAAAGAACGTCCGAACAATATGAAACAAATAAATACGACATTGATGTTTCAGAAATTACTCGAGAAGAAGTGACTTCACTATTTATTAGATTCTTTTTTCTTTTTTGTAGTATAGAAAATATCAATTGAATTATGTTTTTCTTTTTTTTTTTTTCAATAAAATTTCACTTAGCTATGAATTAAATTATGAGTAAAATCACCGTTAAGAATATCGAAATAATTTTTGATAATCTTTCAGAAATCCGGAATTATCATAAATCCAGAATAGCCTCGATCCCGAAGATGCAGGATTTTCGAGGTTATACTGTATAATCAATCAAGCGTATATCGAGAATTCAAAAGCTACAGGAAATGTAAATATGATACAGTACACTTAAAAAAAAGGACAATTCCTCTTGTGAAAATGGTATTCTTATCGAAAAAAAAGTTTTCACCGACATGTTTAAGTTTTATAGAAGATGAACTGTAAAAAGTCTTTTTTGCGTAATATCTCTATTCTAAAAAATAACTAATGCTGTCACCGCCAGTGTAAATGAGTTTTTGGAACCGGTGTCTTTCTTCGTAGAAAACTACTGGAAACAAAAATATGAAAATGGGTAGTATTGACCTCTTGAGACCTAAGAAAAATTTAACCACTTTGTATTTGTCTTTACTACTTTATTTTCATCAAAAGAGTACAACAAATATAATTTTTAAAGATATTTTTTACTTATTTTTATTTCTTTAGGGTTCTGTGCCAAATAAAACAAGTTGGAAATTGCTCGTCAAACGTGGCAAATGAGGTGCGTTCGTACTATAACTAGTTTTATAATTATTTTTTGCACTCCATATTGTACTGAATGTATAATTTTTTGCACTTCATAAAGTGCATAGTCTGATACATCATTAAAATGCACTTCCAATAATTTTTTCCCATTCCCGTAATGTAACAGAACACTTTTGACTGTCCCTGTAATTAAACTATACATCCGATTTTCCTAAAATTTGAAATAGCTCAACAAAATTTTGCAACAACTATATCTTTAAAATTTCAGACCATTCGGAAGGCTGTAATATCATTAAAATGCACTTGCAATAATTTTTCCCATTGGCCGTAATGTAAAGAAAAACTTTTGACTGTCCCTGTAATTAAACTATACATCCGATTTTCCTAAAATTTGAAATGGCTCGACAAAATTTTGCAACAATTATATATTTAAAATTTCAGACCATTCGGAAGGCTCTAATATCATTAAAATGCACTTGCAATAATTTTTCCCATTGGCCGTAATGTAAAGAAAAACTTTTGACTGTCCCTGTAATTAAACTATACATCCGATTTTCCTAAAATTTGAAATGGCTCGAAAAAATTTTGCAACAATTATATCTTTAAAATTTCAGATCATTCGGAAGGCTCTAATATCATTAAAATGCACTTGCAATAATTTTTCCCATTGGCCGTAATGTAAAGAAAAACTTTTGACTGTCCCTGTAATTAAACTATACATCCGATTTTCCTAAAATTTGAAATGGCTCGACAAAATTTTGCAACAATTATATCTTTAAAATTTCAGATCATTCGGAAGGCTCTAATATCATTAAAATGCACTTGCAATAATTTTTCCCATTGGCCGTAATGTAAAGAAAAACTTTTGACTGTCCCTGTAATTAAACTATACGTCCGATTTTCCTAAAATTTGAAATGGCTCGACAAAATTTTGCAACAATTATATCTTTAAAATTTCAGATCATTCGGAAGGCTCTAATATCATTAAAATGCACTTGCAATAATTTTTCCCATTGGCCGTAATGTAAAGAAAAACTTTTGACTGTCCCTGTAATTAAACTATACATCCGATTTTCCTAAAATTTGAAATGGCTCGACAAAATTTTTCAACAATTATATCTTTAAAATTTCAGGTCATTCGGAAGGCTCTAATATCATTAAAATGCACTTGCAATAATTTTTCCCATTGACCGTAATGTAAAGAAAAACTTTTGACTGTCCCTGTAATTAAACTATACATCCGATTTTCCTAAAATTTGAAATGGCTCGACAAAATTTTGCAACAATTATATCTTTAAAATTTCAGATCATTCGGAAGGCTCTAATATCATTAAAATGCACTTGCAATAATTTTTCCCATTGGCCGTAATGTAAAGAAAAACTTTTGACTGTCCCTGTAATTAAACTATACATCCGATTTTCCTAAAATTTGAAATGGCTCGACAAAATTTTGCAACAATTATATCTTTAAAATTTCAGATCATTCGGAAGGCTCTAATATCATTAAAATGCACTTGCAATAATTTTTCCCATTGGCCGTAATGTAAAGAAAAACTTTTGACTGTCCCTGTAATTAAACTATACATCCGATTTTCCTAAAATTTGAAATGGCTCGACAAAATTTTGCAACAATTATATCTTTAAAATTTCAGATCATTCGGAAGGCTCTAATATCATTAAAATGCACTTGCAATAATTTTTCCCATTGGCCGTAATGTAAAGAAAAACTTTTGACTGTCCCTGTAATTAAACTATACATCCGATTTTCCTAAAATTTGAAATGGCTCGACAAAATTTTGCAACAATTATATCTTTAAAATTTCAGATCATTCGGAAGGCTCTAATATCATTAAAATGCACTTGAAATAATTTTTCCCATTGGCCGTAATGTAAAGAAAAACTTTTGACTGTCCCTGTAATTAAACTATACATCCGATTTTCCTAAAATTTGAAATGGCTCAACAAAATTTTGCAACAATTATATCTTTAAAATTTCAGATCATTCGGAAGGCTCTAATATCATTAAAATGCACTTGCAATAATTTTTCCCATTGGCCGTAATGTAAAGAAAAACTTTTGACTGTCCCTGTAATTAAACTATACATCCGATTTTCCTAAAATTTGAAATGGCTCGAAAAAATTTTGCAACAATTATATCTTTAAAATTTCAGATCATTCGGAAGGCTCTAATATCATTAAAATGCACTTGCAATAATTTTTCCCATTGGCCGTAATGTAAAGAAAAACTTTTGACTGTCCCTGTAATTAAACTATACATCCGATTTTCCTAAAATTTGAAATGGCTCGACAAACTTTTGCAACAATTATATCTTTAAAATTTCAGATCATTCGGAAGGCTCTAATATCATTAAAATGCACTTGCAATAATTTTTCCCATTGGCCGTAATGTAAAGAAAAACTTTTGACTGTCCCTGTAATTAAACTATACGTCCGATTTTCCTAAAATTTGAAATGGCTCGACAAAATTTTGCAACAATTATATCTTTAAAATTTCAGATCATTCGGAAGGCTCTAATATCATTAAAATGCACTTGCAATAATTTTTCCCATTGGCCGTAATGTAAAGAAAAACTTTTGACTGTCCCTGTAATTAAACTATACATCCGATTTTCCTAAAAATTTGAAATGGCTCGACAAAATTTTTCAACAATTATATCTTTAAAATTTCAGATCATTCGGAAGGCTCTAATATCATTAAAATGCACTTGCAATAATTTTTCCCATTGGCCGTAATGTAAAGAAAAACTTTTGACTGTCCCTGTAATTAAACTATACATCCGATTTTCCTAAAATTTGAAATGGCTCGACAAAATTTTGCCACAATTATATCTTTAAAATTTCAGATCATTCGGAAGGCTCTAATATCATTAAAATGCACTTGCAATAATTTTTCCCATTGGCCGTAATGTAAAGAAAAACTTTTGACTGTCCCTGTAATTAAACTATACATCCGATTTTCCTAAAATTTGAAATGGCTCGACAAAATTTTGCAACAATTATATCTTTAAAATTTCAGATCATTCGGAAGGCTCTAATATCATTAAAATGCACTTGCAATAATTTTTCCCATTGGCCGTAATGTAAAGAAAAACTTTTGACTGTCCCTGTAATTAAACTATACATCCGATTTTCCTAAAATTTGAAATGGCTCGACAAAATTTTGCAACAATTATATCTTTAAAATTTCAGATCATTCGGAAGGCTCTAATATCATTAAAATGCACTTGCAATAATTTTTCCCATTGGCCGTAATGTAAAGAAAAACTTTTGACTGTCCCTGTAATTAAACTATACATCCGATTTTCCTAAAATTTGAAATGGCTCGACAAAATTTTGCAACAATTATATCTTTAAAATTTCAGATCATTCGGAAGGCTCTAATATCATTAAAATGCACTTGAAATAATTTTTCCCATTGGCCGTAATGTAAAGAAAAACTTTTGACTGTCCCTGTAATTAAACTATACATCCGATTTTCCTAAAATTTGAAATGGCTCAACAAAATTTTGCAACAATTATATCTTTAAAATTTCAGATCATTCGGAAGGCTCTAATATCATTAAAATGCACTTGCAATAATTTTTCCCATTGGCCGTAATGTAAAGAAAAACTTTTGACTGTCCCTGTAATTAAAATATACATCCGATTTTCCTAAAATTGGAAATGGCTCGACAAAATTTTGCAACAATTATATCTTTAAAATTTCAGATCATTCGGAAGGCTCTAATATCATTAAAATGCACTTGCAATAATTTTTCCCATTGGCCGTAATGTAAAGAAAAACTTTTGACTGTCCCTGTAATTAAACTATACATCCGATTTTCCTAAAATTTGAAATGGCTCGACAAAATTTTGCAACAATTATATCTTTAAAATTTCAGATCATTCGGAAGGCTCTAATATCATTAAAATGCACTTGCAATAATTTTTCCCATTGGCCGTAATGTAAAGAAAAACTTTTGACTGTCCCTGTAATTAAACTATACATCCGATGTTCATAAAATTTGAAATGGCTCGACAAAATTTTGCAACAATCATATATTTGAAATTTCAGACCATTCGGTTGGGTAGTTTTTGCTCTGTTATATGCGGACAGACGGACGGACAGACGGACGGACTGAACGACGACTATAGGTGCTACGTATTTATATAAATACGAACGCACCTAAAAAGCGGAAACATTATAACATAGCTCCGTTGTCTGTTTGTCTGACACAGATATTTTATTTATAAACTATAAAATGCGGAAAGTTCAAATTAGGGAAGTAATAAAAAGACTATTGACCCACATATTTACAGATTATTAAATATTCACAATTATATTTTTAAAATTTAGAGGGCTAATTATGTTACTTGAAAATAAAACCTTTCTTTGTATATAGTGAGGGATATCGTGTGAAAGTTAGTAACTTTCGCGACGTTGAATTCAAACATACACTTCTTTTAATTTTTTGAATTGTATTTTCAAAGATATCTCCAAAAATGAAGAGCAAAAGTATGTCCCCACCCATCAATTTCCGAATCTGCAGAAACTGAAATTATGAATAAATTAGAGGTAATAGACGTTAATTTAAACCTTGCAGGAAAACTATTGCGATTAACCTAGGTCACATAGTTTTTGAGAAGAATATATCTTCCCGTTACTCACAGATTTCGATATACGGATATTTAGCAAAGGTTTTTGAGGAGGGCTGGGGGTACCTATGATAGCAGAAGTATAAAAGCATTGTTTATGATGATTTTAGAAAAAGAATCGTCGCTAAATCGCTGAGATATTAACCCTAAAAGACATGGAAGGCTTGGGCATATATAATGACAGGGCGGCGTACTATAGGCTACATCGGTTTTTAAAGCCAAGATAGCGACTTTTAGAGATATATGCGTGTAATGCAATGCCCAGTGTCAATTAAAAGCAATAAACGTCAAATTGTTAAAAACAGACTAATTTAATTAGAATTAATCTTCTAAATACTTTGGGAATCGCGACTAGTTTGCATTGAGTGGATGACACAGTACGCCTCCCATGTCTTTTAAAGTTAATTGAAAACCTATCTGGAAAAACCTGAAGTAGAACACGTCGCCTTTACAGTTATGCGACCGCCTTTCGAAACGCGATTAGCAAAATACCATGTTTAAACTTTGAACAAGGGTTTTGTTTTAGGTACATTGTAAAAAGTAAAGATTATTGCTACGCTTGAATTTAGTTTTATGAAATGCCAAAAGAAGTTTATATATACACTACTTTTATTGTCAGTATAAAATATAAATACGTTCATCATGAACATATTCAAATAAGATTAAAACTAGTCTTTGGGGGGCACCGTAATACTTACCCATCATGGATATACATAATATAAAATATGAAAATAAAACATATGGTACATGCTAACCATTGTATCATGTTACTTTATTCATAATTTAATTTACGTGGGCTCCCTTAAATATAATTAATAAAATCCCTTAAGCTAATATTACATTTGTTGCATTAAAATATCTCAATTTTTTGATTTTCTGTATTCAAGTAAACACTATTGGTTTACTATGGAAGTCTATGAGAATTTGGCAAAATATTTGAGATAACGCCAAGTTTGCGTCACTTTTGGCAATTGACTTTGGTCCCAAATTTAGCGATATATCGCAATGTTGGCGACAAACTTGGCGGCATTTGGCTAAAAAACAGCGTCCCTCTTATATTAACCCCCCATTATAGATATGGAGATGCATTAAATGCTTGACATTTACGATAAGCCATTATTGGCATTTAATCTTATAGTTTGGCGATAGTTTATTGGTCGGCGGTATAATCGAATAGTACCGATTTGCGTAAAAGAAACATCCTTATAACTCGAAAAATTATAATCATATTAACTAACAGTCTACTGAGTCGGATTAAGCGTCTCATTTCCAATTAAAATATAACTTTGAACTGAAATTTGAATGAAATACAGGGTCATGGAAAATCGAAGAGTGTGAAAAATATAATTACAACTATCTCAGAAACTAATTATCCGGTCGACTTCACTCTTTATGCAAAATTTATGTTTTTTTTTTTTTTTTTTTTTTTTTTTTTTTTAAATATTGTCTTTTATAGTCACTCCTTCAAATAAACAATTTCGATAATTTTTGTATACTTTTTATCAGAACGAATATTTCGAGAGTCCGAAAAAAATAGTTCCGGATAATCGGGGTTACTGATATTCAGTAGACTTCTTTCCATTATTACTTCCTAAATACATACCAAATTTCAAGTCTATCTCAATTTGTTCGGAAGATAGAGCGTTTACAGACACACAGACACACCCAGACGGACGTGACACACCTAGACAAAAAAAAAATTCTAAAAATGTGTTTTTCGGAATCTCCAGTGTCTGAAACGTGTAAATCCGTCAAAAAAAATTCGATTTTTAAAACGATTGCAAGACTTACCTAAACTACGTATGATGGGTAAGTAAAATGAGTTACAGAGAGTAGCAATAGGGGAGACTAGGGAGGGTTGACCATACGGGAGGCTTGACCCATCCATCAGTTTTGATATTTAAAAGAATTTCAGAGTTTTATCAATAGGTGTCAACCAAAGCTACTGGAATGCTCAAGCAACAGACTTTGTTTCATACAGATAATCGATAAATTATTCATCAGGTTTTAAGGGATTAGACACAGATCGAAATGCGTGCAATCCAAGAAACAATGTTACTTTAAGAGTTCTAGGAAACATGTAAAAAATATATTTGTCGAGTTAGAATTTTGATTATTTTTTTACTTTTTTGTGATGGTTAACCATATAGTTTGCAAAGAAAATCACATCCTAATATTTCTCATAAAGTTTAAAAAAAAATTAAATGATTAGTATTTTTTAAGCAGAATTAATTTAGAATCTTTATAACCCGTAACATTATTCATCGGATTTCAATTTATTTTCATTTAATTAAAAAGGAAAGTATAATTTTAGTTTTGTTTCGGGATTTTTTTAAATATTAGTTTTAAAAATATTAAAAATACGTATTAAAAAAATTACGTAACATGTTTTTTAAAAAATCATATTTTCAAAAGTAATTTTTTTTTTCAAATTTGCTGCAACAAAATTAATGTAAAATGGTCAAAAAAGACATGTTCCAAGTTTACCCCTTTTTTATTTACGATTAGTAATTATAACTTATAAGAATAAAAAAAATCATGCAGAAAAAAGCATTTAAAGTTTTAAACATCGATTGGCTCCTAATAAAATGTTTAAATGCATTTTAAGAAAATGCACTTGAAAAAGTAACTTATCTCTGCAACTTCCAACTCAGTTTAACTTTTGCCGTTTCCAGCCACTTTTTGTACTATTTAAATGTCCATAAATAAATGTTAAGTGTGTAATTTGCATCAATGCTTTTTCTAACATGCCGATTAAGAGTTTTTCATAATTTTAGCCATTACTAATTCAGGCTTTTTATCGTCCTGGCAAGGCCGTTAAAAAAAGTCCATTCTTGGGATGGACCAGACCCGGGTTTGGCGACTTTTTTCTGAAGACTCGGCCAGGCCGGGTCTAACGTAATTATTCATACCGAACCGGGTGTTGGTGGGATTTATGACGGCCAGTAATCTACACGAGGTATATGGGCGGCCCGAAGTGGGGGAGGGCCTTACGTGGAGGTCTTTCTAAGGGAGCCTAACCCGTATTTATGCAAGTTTATCCATGTTTCGAACAAAACCACTGAAAACTACGAACGACTGGGCCGAAGGGCGCGATTGGGTTCGAACCCAGCACCTCCCATCTACCAGCTTTGAGAGCAGAACCTCTCGGCCACTGGTTATACCGAACTGGGACTGACTTCTTTATTCCTAGGTCTCCCTTGGGCGAAATTTTCAGTCACGGTCTCGAGACAACCCGTATTAAAATCATTATCTCTGACTGACGTAATCTGTGCAAAAATAATTAAAATTTGGCTCATCCCAAAAACTTTTACAACAAATGCATATATTTTTAAATGGCCATTATTTTACAATAAAACTTTAAAATTCATATTTTTAAAGGATAGTAGATTTTAAGGCAAAAAATTAAAATACAGTAAAACTAGTAAAAATTCTGCCTATGACGGAATCCTTTCTTAAACGGAAAAATCTGTTGATCCATGGAAAATTAATATAATGATACCTGAGAAAAATAGACTACATTTACAACTCCTAAGAAGGGAACTTGTCTCTAACGCTTTTTTTTTTCTTTCCTATGTGATTCCATGTTAAATGATTTTACTTTAAAGCATTTTTCATTGTCTCCAACACATGGAATATGGATTAACGCTATTAAAGAAGTGAATCATTTACATATAAATAGAGATTCGTTAATAAAACAAATAATCACAGCTTTGGGCGCTTCTTTAAAAATAATAATTATAAACATGAAGTAAGAAAAGATATAATAAGTATTTTTGGTCAGAACTCCTCCATATGAAACAACTTTTAACCATATGGATGTAAAAAACTATGTAGAAATTGAGTCCGGCGGGGGCCAGGCTACGACTTGAACTTTTGTACAGGCAGAGCCGAACTTTTTGTCCAATGGGTCGGTTCGGGACCGGACCTAGATATTTCGACCTGTGCAGACCTCTAGTGCAGACCACCAGCGTACTTTGAAAACAGGTTTAACGTAAAATCTATACGCTGCCTACTTCATGTCCAAAGGAGAGGCACTGTCTTATATCGACTTTTAATAATGTACAATTTCTGGATGATCCCTATCTTGCATTCAAAATGAGTCAAAAACGCGTCGCTCAGAAACATGGATAAATGGTCTAAGTCACGAATTTTGGATTTTGATATCTCTGCTAATTTTGAAGATATCGAGATGAATTTTTTTGTGTCTAATTCAGGAATGGATAAGAAAAAACTTCCTAATTGGGAATTTTACTCTACAGGGACCGTATAAAAATTTAATTTTGTATTTTCTTGTATAGACCCCCCTTGAGTTGAAACTTATCTCATCAATTTTTCTTTTTTTTATGAAACTTTGCAATTGTAAACATGTGCCTAGGGGCAATATTTTAGGAGATAGCCTATTGTTTCGATATTTATGAATCACCCTGTATATGTATATATATACTACTAATTTAATGAACAACACTGAATTATTTTGCACATATCATATCCAAATGAAAATCTTTGAAACAATTTCTTTCACAGGCAATGCACAAAAACATTTTGCAACTTGTACAGCTAAATTTATTTTTATTTCGAATACATACTATTTTCAATCCAATTTTTTAAATAATCGTGTGCCGCGAAATAATTATCTTAATTTACATACTAAAAAAAAAAAAAAAAATAAAAAAAAAAAGGAAAACTTTATATGTACATAATTTATAACTTGAACTTACGTCAAAGATCCCTTTTAAATAAAAGTTGTCCTTTGATATTTCGTTAAAAACTTCCGTTAGTTTGGCGAACTGAACCAACCAACAAAATGATTATCTGATTCTTAAGTACTCTCATTTTCAGCTTCAGAATAATCTCCATAAATTTTATTACTATTAAAATATTGATCACTAGAATCACTAAAATGGAGATCTGAATCATACCCATCTGATATTATTTCTAATGCTTGTAATGTTGTTAATATTTTGACTAAAATAAAATACAAAGATATGTAATATTTACTGGCTCTTTTATAAAAACTAAACAAGACATTACTGAAAGATTAAATAAACAACAAAAAATTGTAAATCTAACACATGATGAAAACCAAAAATAATGCTAAATCTTTACACAAGTAAGACCCAACATCCATTTTAAGGATAGTTTTTGTTATAATTAGAGTTTTAAATACGCAGGTTTTAAAGGTCTTTTGGCGTGGCGTTAAGTATAAATCACATCGGTGAAACAGTTCATTTGAAAATAACAGTTCGTTTATTAAATTCAGTTTGAATTTTAGAAATTAAATAATAAAGATATATACATGTACCTCCAGCTTTTGCTGGGAACTTTGTTATACTGACATATTAAAACTGTAGCAAGGAGTATGTTTAAACTCCGGTTCCATCTTCCTTCCATTACATCACCTCACACCACAACACCCTCCATGAGTTGTTTCACACAAGATATACTTACTCAGTACATTAAACTGGAATAAGAATATGCATACAGTTACAGTTAAAAGAGAGTGCCGCTACGACCGAAATGGAAAAAGAAAAACCGGTTCGGAACGATATAACTTCCAAACAAACCACACGATAAATTGAGGGGGACAAGACTTTGTCCAGATTTCCAACATGCGGTCCCATCGGTCGTAAATACCTCCTCTTTCTTTTTATAATCAAAATCATTACAAATAGCTCTTTGAAACTTTACATACAGAAGAGGCTTTGTCAGAAAGTCTGCTTTATTACCTTTAGAAGTTATATGTTTTAACTCCAATATATTTTCATTTTTTAATTGACGAATAAATTGACATCTTATGTCAATGTGTTTTAATTTAAAATTTTCTTGGCTATTTTTAGAAAAATAAATGGCATATTCATTATCACAGTACTGAATTAGTTTTATTCTATGATATAAATTAAGTTCATTTAAAACTCTCGAATACTAAGTTAGTTTCTTTACACTCTCAGTTAATGAGATAAATTCAGATTCCATAGATCTGAGTGCAATATATTTCTGCTTTGATGATTTCCAAGCAAACGGAACGTTACCAAAGTAAAGTATATAACCACTACTTGAATGTATTTCAGTAAGTTGACATCCCCAATTAGCATCTGAATATGCACATAAACTTAATGATTTTATTTTAGACAGATTTATTTTAAAACTTTTAGTAGAAAAACATAATTCATAATGTCCACTACTATTAACCTTTGTTTATATGTATACCCATTAAGAAATTGTGACATTACATTTACAGAAAAATTAATATCAGGTCTTGATCTATTTGACAAGAATGACAGACACCCGATTAAAGATCTATATGGAATTTTTTTTCATTAGTTCATTTTCGATAATTTCATTTTCGTTAACTTTATCTGGTAAAACAGAAGCAATTTTAAAAGGTAATTTAACGTAACTTTTAGGTAAATTTTTCTATTTTAATTTTAATCTTTCAATATAAGTTCTTTGATGAACGAATAATGAATCTTTAATCTGTTCAAAGTTAACACCTGACAAATACTTTGTTAATCCTATTTCAGTAATTTCCAAGCTATTTTTTCTAACATACTAGGGGGCTCTGCCCCCTACGAGCTACGCTCGCCAAACCCCATTCAGACACCGCAGATTCTAAAAGCATGCTAATTTTATCGGCCTTAAAAAGATTGAATTATAATTTTAAAAAAACAGTGACGGTCTCCCTGTAAACGGTTTTTCATTAATTTTCCTTTGATTGGAAATTTTTAAGACGAAATCAACCGCTTCTAAGAGATACAATGGCTGTTTTCATCTTTATTAAAAACAAGAAAGAAATATCATGCGTACGGCATAGATTTTGAAACACTTTCCAACACTCCCTGAAAGCTTTAACAAAACTTCGTTATTTAGGGAAATAAGGTAAATCAGACAACTAACTAAACATTTAAAAAACTGATTTCAGCAGTTACCATCCATAGCCAAATATTTATTCCAATTCTTCCGAAGAACCCTGTGTTTGATCTGTAGGCTGCTATATATTACCATATAATAGAAAATTTAGTTTAGAAAGAAAACGCATAACAGGTTGAAATTTCTCTTTCAGCAATTTATACTAATAGATGGAAACATACTTGAATATTTTTGTTCAACCCTGTTGTTTACCTAATACCTTTATTACATGCCACTATTTAGCTAAACTTTAATTCAAACGAAATCACTCTTAAAACTACTGAAATTGCATTTCCAGAATTTATCGTCTATAGGCGGCCATGTATCCAATTCTTTGCGTGGCCCTGTATATCATTTTATCTATATTCTACAACCATTTCATAGAAAACTACATGCAGTTCAGCATAACACATTTTAAACCCCCCTTTCAGCAATTTACGGTCATACTCAGTAATCTTTACGAATTCTTTTGCGTATTCCTGTATATCAACTGTAACATTTACACACACCATATAGTATGCATAAATATAGTGAAACTTAAAACCGCATATCATAATTAAAAATGCATTCCCTGCCATTGCCCCAAATATACTGTACTTCGGATAGAAAATACTTGTCTGAAATGTTTTGTATGTTCCTGTAAATGCTATGCACTTCGTATTATACATGAAATAACTTAAGTAAGCCTCACCGACGTATATCAATTTTAATATATATGAATTTGTATAATTAAAATACGCCGCAAACAATTTCCCCTAATACCATTTGTAATGAAATTCCTTTGTGTAGCCCTGTAAATGAATAGTAACTATTCGTTGCGCCGCATATTCTATAATATTCAGCATATTTTAGTGCACTTCGTAAATGCATATACTTTTTATTATGTTTGAAATGGTGTAAAATCTTTAAAATTCATTTGATATTATTTTTTTTCCATTGGCCGTAATGTAACGGAATACTTTTGACTGTCCCTGTAAATGAACTAAACATGCTACAAACTTCATTTGAAATAGGATTCGTGCTAGGCTAAACGTCAATAACCAAAAATTTCAGTGCGTTCCGAGTATATTTACGAGAGTTAGAGCGCGAACAGACAAACCGAAATCATTAACACTTTTCAACTTTGTTGGAAAGTGTTAAAAATTTGAAAGTAAACTAATGAAAAATGAATTAAGTACACAGAGTCTTTGTCTCTCGGTACTTTTTAACAACGCTATGAGAAAGTTCTTTTAAATGTATCGTTTTAAATCTGACGTAATTTTCACCAAAATTTCCTTTTTCTTTTTAATATTCACATGAAAATACTTTTGTTGTTAGAAATGAAATATTATTTGCGCTGTCTTAGAATTCACGATAATAGTTGAAAAGATTATCTCAAAATATGAAATAAATGTCTTGTGCAAATATATTTTTTAATTTAAAGCGTTTTACCAACTTTTATTTATTTGGCCTTTTTAAATATGACGTAATTTCCTTCATTTGTGACTTTTAACGCATAATAATGAATGTAGTATTTAAAAATTTTCTTTCCCTTTTAAAATTCACGTGTAAGTGTAGTTTTTATGATGTAATTTTCAATATTTTCCTGATTTTTAACACGTAATCATTTATTTCTAATTTGAAAGTTTTTTTCTGTTTATAATAGCCACGTGTAAATATTTTTTTTATTTGAATTAAATATTATTCTTTTCGTGTTTTTAAAATTGGCAACAGTTTAAAATAATTGCCCTTTTCTAAAATGGATACTTTTCGGTTAGCCGGGCGCCAGTGTTATGTATACATACATATAGATGTTTATATACATATATGTATGCATATATTGTATATATACACATGTATACATATATATGAACATATATGTATATGTATACATATGTATATAGACGTATACATGTATACATAATACTGGCGCCCGGCTAACCGAAAAGTATCCTAAAAGGTGTAAGAAATATCTCTCGAAATGCTGAAAATTTGAATTTAAAATGGAAATAAATCCTGAAAAAAGGAGTCAAATTAAAAACGATAATTGCAGTCTGCAAATCGCGAACTTCCAATGTATAAAATGATCTAAAAATGCTTAAATTCCTATGTATACTTTTTCTCCTATAAAACTTTTTTAATGGAACGATTTTGACCATCTTTAACATTAAATATCTCTTAAAATAATTAATCGATTTAAAAACTGACTGCATCAGCGTGTTTATCAAACATGTCTATATAATATCACCGATGTTCATATTTTTGTATGAAACAGTTTTCTTAATATTAACGAAAAAAAACCCCGGTCATAAAAAATATGGATGCCGCTCTAGTAGGAGCATACCCGGATGATCTACGCAGATTTCCATTGGTCCAGTTCCAAATCAAAACTTTTTTTTTATATATAGAAGGATTAGTTACAGATTACAATACATTTTCATCTTTAGCAAACAAAACTAAATCATCTGCATAAACAACTAAAATTGCATTACTATTCAGTTTATACACACAGTTACTCCATTTTAATTTACCAAATCCAAGATTATGTAATATATTATCTAATAAAGAATTCCATTCGCGGCCACTTTGCCTTAATCCATAAATTGATTTATTTAACAAACAAACTTTATTTTCAGCACCCCTCATTTCAAATCCCGGAGGTTGTTTCATAAGCACAGTTTCTTTTAAAGACCCATATAAATATGCTGATTTTACATCCAATTGAATATGATACGAATTTAAACATTAGTTTTATAATTGAAAAATTTACAACAGGTGAAAATATATCATTAAAATCGATACCTTGTTTCTGTTTAAAACCTTGAGCCACGAGACGTGCCTACTACTTTTTACCATTTTTTTCCGTGTTTTTTATATTATAAACCCATTTACTTCCTACTATTGTGGAATTTTTCGGTGGATCAACCAACCGCCAAACCTTTCTCTTACTCATCATCTCAAATTCTTCCCTCATCGCGGCATTCCGTTTCCCCCTTTCTGGATTTGTTTGTGCATCCTCAAATGATTTAGGGAATTCGGTATTGTAAAATTCATGTTGAAATAATTCAGCTAAATATGGATCGTCCGAATTACTAGTTGAGGTTTCACTTAAAGTTTCAGTATTAGGATGAGTAGTTTTAGGTTTAAAGTCAAACTTATCTGGGTCAAAAGGGATTCTAATTTCCTTACAATATTTTTTAACATCATTTAAAGATCTCAGTCTCGTATTTGTTATTGGGGTATAATAATATGCGTCAATTCTCTTACTTTTTGTTCGATGTTTTTCAATACTTTTCCATTCAGAAATATTTATAGAACTTACAGTTACCTTAGAGTTAGACTTACAGTCTCCTCTTCATCTTCGTTTAAGCTTCCTCCTGGTAGTTCGTGAATAAGATCTAGAGTAGCGTTTTTTAAACCGTTTGTTTTAATTTGAGATTCATTAAAATTCAATATCAAATCCTTATATTTGTTTTCCCCCCAAATTATGTTTCTACACCCTTTTTGGATTCATCTATACGCACATGAATAGTCTCTACAATTCGCCTTTCTTTTGGAAAATAAATCTTATAGCCTTTTGTTTTCATGGCATAACCAACTGAAATACGTAGTAAAGCTTTCGGTTGAAGTTTATTTCGTTTAATTTTAGGAATATGAACAAATGCTAAAAAACCAAAAATTCTTAAATATCTTATCGAAAGTTTGAATCCCGTCCGTAATTCTTGCGGTGTAAGACCTTGGGTTAAACTGTGTTCAATCCAATTTTTTGTTTGAACAAACGCCAAAAGAGCTTCCCCTAGACTGACGGTTTTAATCCGCTATAGTGTAGCATTGCTTTAACTGCATTCATTGTTATCTTATTAAAATTTTCAGGCACACCCACCTGTTCTGGAGTATAAATGGTGGATCTTTCCATTCTTATACCTAAATCAGTTAACAATTTCTCAAAGGATTTATGAGTAAATTCCAATCCATTATCGGTTCATACACATTTTAACTTTTTACCAGTTTGTCTCTCAGCTTTAACTAAAAACTTTTAAAAGCATTCAAACACTTTCCCTTTATCTTTAATTATATAAACTTCAGTCCTTCTAGAATAATCGTCAATTATTGACAAAAAGTATTTCCTGCCTCCTAACGAGTTAACAGGACTAAGACCCCACAAATCCATATACACCCATATCGAGGATTTGACTAGAAATGCGTTTATACAAATAATTTTTTTTAACCGATTTTCTATTAGATTTTGCAATTACACAAGATTCACACATCTTATTTTTGTTTTTACAGTTAATATTTTCAATACCTTTTACACAATTATTTTTACTCATTTTTTCAAGTAAAGGTAAGTTTGTATGACAAAATCTACGATGTACAATCTCTGAATTTAAACTTACAGAATAAGCAAAATTTTCAAATTTTAACCCTTTAAGAGTCCGCCATATTTCTTATTTTATGTTTAATGATTCATAAAATAATATTGGGTGTAGTAAGAAGTTTTAAAGCGAATTTTGTCTGACGTTTTCTGCGAAATAGGACACCAATCAGTACACCGCGTTTGTATCGTGTTATAAGAACTAGTTCAGCGTTTTCAAATCGACAGAGAAGCTGGGAGAAAAAGGAAAGTAAAGTTGAAATTTCGAAGGTGAAAGATGTTATATGACAAGTCATTTGTTCGTCACTGCATTCGTTACGAATTTCACCAAGGAAAAAAATATTAATCAAACTTTTCTCTTCGTGGAGAGGAAATCGTATCGAAAAGAACGAGCGAATTTTGGTTTCAAAGTTTTAAACATGGCGATTTTGATGTTAGCGATCGAGAACGCAGAGGCGCTCCACTGAAGGCTAGTCATGAGGATTTGCAAGAACTGCTTGATGAAGACGCAAAAAGATCTTGCCGAACAATTAGGAGTATCACAAAAAATGATTTGTAATTGTTTACACGCAGTGGAAAAGATTCTGACGGCAGGAAGATTGATGCCACATGCATTGAGCCAGAGGAACAAGGATGAGCGTGTCTTGAAGTGCAAGAATCCGTTAAACAGGCAACTAAATTTTTTTTTTTTGTAGTATATCGTGACTGGAGGTGAAAAATGGATATGTTATGACAATCCGAAACGCAAAAAATATTGGTTGAATCCCGGCGGGGCAATAACTTCATCGCCGAAACGAGCCATTCACTCAAAAAAAGTTCTCCCCTGCACCTGGTGGGATACGAAGTGTGTGTTCTATTACGAACTGTTGAAGCATGGTGAAGTGTAACTGTTGAACGCTACAAGCAACAATTGCCTTAACTGAACCAAGAAATCGGTCGAAATTGTCCATTTACTGGCAAAGGTTTACGCCCCGTGAAATTGCTCCATTACAACGACAGTCCTCATGTTGCAAAACCGGTCAAGGACATGATAGTAACTCTTGGCTAGCAAGTTTTGTAATCCCGGCGTATAGTCCTGACATAGCCCTTTCGGACTTTCATTTGTTTCGGTCGATGCAGAATGCCTTGTCTTCTGTACACTCCAGGACAGTGGACGAAGTGCGAAACTGGGTTGACGACTTCTTCGCGTCAAAAGTCGAATCGTTCTACACTGCTGGCATCCGTCAACTGCCCGACCGATGGTAGAAGGTGTTAGATAATGACGGAGATAATTTTCATGAATAAAGGTATTATTCTCAGGTCTTAATTGCATATTAATTTCATTGAAAAACCCTTTAAAACTTTTTGTTACACCCAATACTTATGAAAACTATTTGTATGGGAATTTGTTCATGATTACCTTACATATTTAATTATCTTACGCACTGAACAAAATAACATTAATATCAGTTTTGTATTAAATAAGCCTTTGATTTCAAAGATTACGTGACGGAAAACTCGGTTTGGACGCTTAATGGGTTAAAGCATAACCTTTAACAATATACAATTTATCAACTCGAGGTACAATACAACAATATTAAATTTATCATACACAATCATTTTATTATTTCTCCAATTAATTTGGTTTCCTGCAATGTCTATATTAGACCCACCAATTAAATTTCTTCTCGTGTTAGCAGCATATAACACATTTTTTAAAGTTATTTCTACATTACCTGTTACGTCTAGTATGGTAAAGTCAATATCACCGATACCCAGTATTTCCGACTACGAGTCCTTGTCTGCTACTAGCACTTGTTGAGGAGGGAGGATTCTATATGTTACAAATAGACTCCTGTCATTCTTAAAATGAAAAGTAGCGGCTGAGTCCAGGAGAAATTCCACGAAGTTTTTACCATTTGAAGATATTAGGGCGAATTCAGATTGCTTTGTATGTTCACTGTAGAAAACTTGCTTTTTCCCTCTAGAGTCCTTTTTGAAACACCTGTATCTGTGTGACCAGGTCGCTTGCAGTAACTGCATATTAAACAAGGCCCCATACGATTAGCTGGTGAAGTATACGATCGTCTAGTGGGCTCGAGATCGCTTCCACTTCGTGAAAACCAAGGTTTTTTACCGCTTCCAAAATTCTCCGCTTGAATGGATGGTTTAACGGTAGGGTTTTTAAACTTAGGTGCATAAGCATCATATACAGCGATAACCTCTTTACCTTCATCTTTGCGTTTTAAACAAATTCTTCCACATTCAGTTATTAACTGATTAGATACATTTTCTAATTTGAATTCTTTATCATCTAATCTATATAACACTTGAACTAGATTATCATACTCAGCGCTCGGAATCCCTGGTGGTCCACTGGTCCGAGACCACTAAAAATCCAATCGGACCACTAATTTAAAAAATTTAGTGGTCCGCAAGACCAGTAACTTTCCCCCCCCCCCTTATGTCAGTTGAAATAAATAATCGGAAATAAAATATATAATTGATAATTTTATAGTTTTTGTACTGTTTAATTTTCAGCAAATTATAATTTTACATTTTATTATGCCTAAAACTTTGGGTTACTGAAAGGAAGTTTGGTTTATATTCTAGGAGGAGGCGGGGGGGGGGGGGTCACTCAAAGGGTTAAAGGTACTTAATAACTTAATAAAATTTTATGTAACGGGCCAGTGACGATGTCTGCGGACCAGTAAACTATGATGTTTACTGGTCCTTGGGACCAGTGACTTTTTTTTTATCAATTCTACCGCTATACTCCTCAGGTAATCGACGGAATAGTTGAAAACATACTAACAGTTCTGGCATCTCAAATCCAGCATCTTTAATTTGAACCTTCTTTTCTTCATTTTTTTTTTTTTTAAATAAACAGATAGTTTCTTCTTGCGAGTTTAATTCCATCTCAAAAAATCCATCGCTAATCCAGCTAAGCGTGCTCGTGAAGTTGGTTCGGAATTTGACTTTAAAATATCCAAGACGTCTTTGCTACTTTCTGTCTGAGCAATTAGTATCTGAAATTTCCTTTTTGATGCATAACAAACAACATTATAAAACAACATTACAATTTTACCCTTTACAAGAAATGGCCGCCATTTTTAAACAAAATGGCGGAAGAAGCTGGCCAACGAACTCAGTCGAGACATTGGTATGTACTATGTACACACCGAATTACATCCAAATCGGTTCATAAATACGAGAATACGAGAGTTACAGTGTGACATAGTTCATATATATATATATATATATATATCAATTTTGAACGGAGGGTGGTTTCGGGGTCTGGGGGTCATGATCGATGAAAATATACCAAAATTTTTTGAAATCGCTTTCCACCGAACGGCTGCAATAGGTAGCTTTTTGTAAAGAAAGCTACCTAAAAGTCCTTCCGGACAGTGCCGGGAAGAAGAGGTAGCTTTCATATTCCTTATTTTAAAAAAGTCAACTTATATTATTCAAACACACGAAGCTCAATTAAGTGGAAACCGAACGTAGGAGATTCAATACTAATTTTTATCAATACTAAATCATTATGAATGAGAATTTCGCGAAATTAGTCAGCTTTATCCAAGCTGCTTTTATTTAAAGTAACTTATATTTGGCTGCCAAATTCGGCGATTTCATAAAGTGCCTGCCATTTTAAGACAACATGGTGGATGAGGCTAACCAGTGCACTTTGTCGAGACCTTAGTAATTGCTGTGCACATGCTCAGTCACATCGGAATCGGTTGATATATACGAGTGCTGTCGCAAGCAAAAAATCAGATTTTTCAAAATGTCACCCACGTTAGAAATTGAAACTGCTATATCTGAGCCATTTTTTAAGATAAAGACAAACAAAAAATGCTCCTGAATCCTTATATCAAGGTCAAATACTTAAGAAAGAAACCTTTTTCAATTTCTAATTTTTTTGCACCTCACTTTAAATATATATATATTTTTAATTTAATGGCCGCCATTTTGAAACAAGATGGCTGATGAAGCTGGCCAGCGAACTTGGTCGAGATATTGATGTATACTATCCACATGCCTTCTTCCATCGAAATAGGCGAATACGTGTGGTATCGCGAGACAAATACAAGATCGTTTCAAAGTGTTAGACATGATAGAAATTCAAAGTGCTATAATTCAACCATTTTTTAAGATATAAACAAAAGAACAAATTTTCAGAAACAAAAACTGCTCCAGAATCTTTGTATCAAGGCCAAACACATAAAAAAATCTTTTTCATTTTCCAATTTTTTAATACCTCATTTTAAATTTTAAATTACATTTTTCTTTTAAAATGGCAACACTTTTGAAACAAGATTGCGAATGAAGCTGGCCAACGAACTCGGTCGAGACATTGGTATGTACTATGTACAGACCAAGTTACATTCAAATCGGTTCATAAATACGCCTGTTATCGCGTGACAAAAATCAGGTCGTTTTAAAATGTCAGCCACAATAGCAATTCAAAATGTTATAACTCAGCCATTTTTTTAGATATAGACGAAACAAAACCTGTTCCGGAATCTTTGTATTAAGGTCAAACACATACGAAAAAACTCTTTTCCATTTTCCAATTTTTTGGTATCTCATTTTAAATTTAATTAAATGTTTTTTTTTTAAATGGCCGTCATTTTGAAACAAGATGGCGGATGAAGCTGGCCGACGAACTCGGTTGAGCTATTTGTATGTACTATGTACACACCAAGGTACATCCAGATCGGTTCATAAATACGTCTGTTATCACGTGGCAAAAATCAGGGCGTTTCAAAATGTCAGCCACACTAGAAATTCAAAATGCTATAACTCAGCCATTTTTTAAGGTATAGACGAAACAAAAACTGCTCCCGAATCTTTTCATCGAGGTCAAATACATAAGAAAAAAATATTTTTTCAATTTTCAATTTTTTGGTACCACATTTCAAATTTAAATTTTTCTTAAAATTTTAAATGTCCGCCATTTTTAAACAAAATGGCGGATGAAGCTGGCCAACGAACTCGGTCGAGACATTGGTCTGTACTATGTATAAACGAAGTTACATCCAATTCGGTTCATAAATATGCGTTTTATCGCGTGACAAAATTCAGGACGTATCAAAATGTCAGCTTCGCTAGAAATTCAAAATGCTATAACTCAGCCATTTTTTAAGATATAGACGAAACAAAAACTGCTACGGATTCTTTGTATAAAGGTCAAATACATAAGAAAAAATATTTTTACATTTTGAATTTTTTGGTACCACATTTCAAATTTTAATTTTTTTTTAAATTTTTAAATTGCCGCCATTTTGAAACAAAATGGCGGATGAAGCTGGCCAACGAACTCGGTCGAGACATTGGTATGTACTGTGTACACACGGAATTACATCCAAATCGGTTCATAAATACGAGAGTTACAGTGTGACATATTTCAGATATATATATATATATATATATATATCAATTTTGAACGGAGGGGGGTTTCGGGGTCTGAGGGTCATGATCGATGAAAATATACCAAAATTTTTTGAAATCGCTTTCCTCCGAACGGCTGCAATTGGTAGCTTTTTGTAAAGAAAGCTACCTAAAACGCACTTCTAGCGTTTCCATCTTAGTCATCTCTAACTGAATTATTTTGAGTATGCAAATGAACGATAATTGCTATGCGAGTTAGCCTAAATGAAATTTAGCCTGAATAAAAAGGACAATGCAAATGGTTAGCTACTATTTAAGAAAATTGGATATGTTATCCGCATAAAAATAATTTTTCTATACAACTACAAGGTTTAGCAAAATATTTAATATTCATACATAAAATAAAATTTGTGTTTATACATTTAGTTTTGTACAAATTACTGAGATTAACTAGTTCGCCATTTTTTAATGCTTAATATTTTTTTGAGAAATAACACTTAAATGAACGTCTTGTATCTAAGAAATATATTTATGTGAAAATGTTTCCTTTTTCATTTTCTCTCAAGTACATTTATATAAAAAAAGCATTTTGGTATGCCGTCATAAAATTTCTTTTTTTAATATTCTTTTAAATAACTTGCATGAGTTTGGCTTGTAACATTGATAATTTTTGCCTGGATAATTTATACAGGCTTTAATTAAAAATAATTTTTACATACCAAATATGTCATCAACATGTTTTAATTTTTATATTTTTTGAGTGTAAAAAGTCGTGTTATAGCATATTTTTAATGGTGTTTTATTTCATTTAAATTAAAATGTTATCCTTAATTTTTTAATTGAAAGATTGATTTGGTTTATAAGGACTGACTGATTTTAAAATTGAATAACTTGAAAACGGTGACAGATATATAAAATATTCTTGCAGGAGGGTAATGCATGGGGTCAAAAGTTTATTCACATTGATTTTCGATTTTAATTCGAATTACAAACAATAGATGGCGCTGTAAGAAATATGCGCTAAGTACAGGCTCGATTTTTTGGCATTTTTCTTCTTCCATGCCGAAAAAGGAGATTAAAATGTATTGAGTGGGTCCCGAAGTGCTAAAAATCGAGCCAGAATTTAGCGTCTATTAATCGCAGCATTATCTATTGTTTGTAATTCCAACTAAAATAGAAAATCACTGTAAAAATACTTTCTACCTCATGCATAACCCTCCTGCAAGAATTTTTTAAATATGTGTCACTGTTTGCAAGATATTCAATTATAAAATCAATCAGTCCTTTTTAGAACACCCGGTATATATATATATATATATATATATATATATCACAAAGAAACATTTTAAATTAAGAACAAAGGTAAAAAATAGTAATAGTTTTGAAATATTTCTAAACTGATTTCTAAAAAAATGAAGCCGCATTGGTGTGCTATCTATATTATAAAGGACAAACATATCTGTGCGTAACGCATACGTCATTTTGCAAATGGCAACACTTTGAAATTTGAAATAAAATTTTAGTTTTGTAATTTTCTCTAATGCAAATTTTTATACTTCTAAACATCGCTCATTTTAAATTTTTACACCGCCATATAACGAAAAAAATGCTCTTTTAAATGCAATTTGTTTAAAAGCTGCTTCTCATTTTAATTTTAAGATATTAATTTTTTTGTAGTTTTTAATACTTTTTTTGTAATCGTGGCAGCTGAAGTACTCCATTTCTGTTGAAACTAAAGGGGAAAAAATGAAAATAGTAGATTGTTGTATCTTTTAATTGCCATTTTCTCATAAAAACCGAAAAAAAAATGAAATTAAAATACGTGCTATGTCAGTAATATCGTATGTTATAAAACCCAGTGAGTTTTGGCTTTATTTCGTTGTTATTTATCAATTAAATGATTTTGCCGTGCCGGCTCCATTGTGAAATATTAATAAACAATTTGCACATAAAATAAGTTCAGAATTTCTCTCCCGTTAATTTTCTACAAAGAAATTAAAGCTTCATCAATAAATAAATAAAAGAATTATATATAAAAAAGCACGAATTTAACGTATATGTAGTCGAACAATTTAAATTTTTAGAGCCGAATTGGGAAAAATATGTGCTTTTAAATGTAATTTGTATGAAATAGAGTTGATAGGCAACTGTTAAAGTAAAGGAGAAAAAATAATCTATAGATTGAAAACACAAGATAGCTTTTTTAGACATCTTCCTTGAACTTTCTACTGTCACAATTTTGCTAATAATTCTTTTTTTAAATGAAAGCTGTTCATTTGTAGATGTCCTCGCACTAGCTATTTTTCTAAATATTTTCACTTTTATATTTTTAATTTAATTTGAAAAGATTATTTGAAATTTCATCAAAATGGTAGCAATCGTATTATTTCCACTGTTGCAGAAAAAAAGAAATATTGGGGTTTATTTATCCTTATTGATATCATTTACTCATTACAATTAAAAGTAACTATTTTAAGTCTGAGCAGAAAATGACGTCACTATTTAAAAAACATTTTCGCTAATAAAGCTAATGTTACAATATATTTTCATTCGGCTGATACCGAATTTGAGACACTTGGCGTAATGCTTCAGTAAGTGCCATATTTAAAAGAAAACAATCCTTTTCTTTGATAAAACTATATATTTTTACACGAATACATCTAAAAGACATCAGTTTCTGGAATTTGTACTTCGCGGTACTGAAATTAGACCCTCAAGCCAGAATAATACATTTTCACATGCAAAGTTTTAGCTGACAAACGGAACTTCACGTTTGAAAATCTATCTAAAGGGAGAATATGTCCATGCGTACGGCTGACGTCATTTTGAGAATGGCAACGCTTGACGAATAAATGTCGGATTTGCAATGTTTGCTACTGCAATTTTTTGAATTTCTAAACATCGCGCATCTTCAATTTTTACACCCGCTTTATATAGGGAAAAAAATCTACTTTTAAATGTAATTTTCTTGAAAACTTTATCTTAATTGATTTATTTATTATGTCTTTTTAAATAATTTTCAAGAATAATGTTTTTTTAATCTATATCCATTGCGTACAGGCTCATTTAAGGAATAAGCCATTTGCACACAAAATAATATAAATAATTCAGCATTTGTCCCTGACTAATTTTTTATAGCGAAATTAAAACTCCGTCAATCTATTATATTAAAAAGTGACTGTCCATTTGTATTTCTCAGCTGTTCCTCCTAGAGTATGGAATGTTGGGCGTTGGGCGATCAAATTAACGCCAGTTATCCGCATGGGTCCGAGGATGTTAAACGTGGTCGTAGAATTTTAAAATTTGTTTAGTTTTCGAGGTATAAATTTTTACGTTATTTTTGATGACATTTTTGTAATGATGGAAACTAAAATTGCTCCATTTTTGTGGATAAATGAGAGAAAAGGGAAAATGACAAGGATTATTAGGTATCATTGTTTGAAATCATTTTAAAATTGAAATTAACGTACATTTGAATAAATAGCGAAAAAATGATTGTAGTTTTCAAGAAAATTTCACGAAATACGAACTCACACATATTCAAACTTCAGGAACCGTTTATTTTAGAAACACAAATTCGACTCTCGACTGGAACATTGAGATAAATTCTGTTGACATCAAAAGAAAAAAAAACACCGTACGTTATTTTCATTTAATTTAAAGTCGTAAAGTAGATTTTCAACCATTGCCTTAAGATGGATAATAAAACTTTTCAGAAGCGGACATTAAAAATGCGAAAAAGCGAGAAAAAAAAAGAGAGTAATGTTTTAGCGAGAAAAAAAAATAATTCTTTAAATATTTATTGTAATTCATAAATATAAAATGCTTCTGAATAAATTCGTCCAAACAAATTCATTTTTGTATAAGTTGACCCAAATGACATCATTTCTACGAACTCCGAAATTCAAAGCAAAATCTTGGAAGAGCAAAAAGCTCTAGGCAAATAAAGTTATAGAATATGTGCATTTTTATTGGGAAAGTTTTGACTTAAATTGTAAATATAACTTATTATTTGAAATATTGTATTTAATAAAATTAATATTACAATGACTTTCTAAATTTACAATAAAGTTAAGATTTCATTTTTCGCAAAAAGATCGATTGTCTCATACAATTCAAAAGGAACACAACGGGTTGCTACGCAACTAGTATATAATAATAGTTACATATACACAATTATACTTAACACATATTATATACACATATATATATTAAATACATATATATTGAAAATACACATTATACAGATATATATTAAAAATATATAAACACGGCTGTATTACCGGTGAAAATACAACGTTTATGAATGTTTGAAATATGAATAGAACTTAATTATAAATAAAATATTCAATTTTAAGTCTTTTTTTTTTTCGCTTATCAAGCGCAGGCGATAAATTCCCAATACTCTCTTGAATGCATTGCACTCATGTTATTTACGTAACAAATATTTCATTAAAATGCATGCATTAAATGTTGTACTATTAAACATGCAAGTATTGTTCATTTATTTGTTTAAATATTTTGTGATTCTAGACAATAGCTTCCATAATTATCCTAAAATTCCCTGTTCAAAATTCAATTACGCATTTCAAATCGTTACTCCCGTGCTTCTGACGTTTCTGCGTGCTTCTGAAAGGTTTTTGTATATTTCGGAAATGTTAGTGTATATTTCGAATATGTTTGTGTATATTTCCGATATCACTGTGTATATTTCGGATATGTTTGCGTATATTTCGAATATGTTTGTGTATATTTCGGTTTTGCTTGTGTATATTTCTTAAATGTTTTTGTGCGTTTCGGAATATTTCCTGAATTATGTCATACTTTTTTTATTTTTTAAAGAATTCAATACTCTTTTTTAAAAAAAGAGAATTAATGTTATCCGATGGAATCTTATTGCATAATAATTTTAGATTTACTATTAATCATTTGTTTCATATACAAAGTTAAAAAACTCTTTCGAAATATATGCTCTTGTCCATGCATCTATAATAGATTTTATATATTATTTATTTGATTACTGAATAATAATGTAGTTTTAGTATTAGTAAAGTACAAATAGCACTGTTTATACGTTTTTTCATCTTTTCGTTTTGAACTTATGTTCTAATTCACAAATTTTGAAATGACGAAATTGGCGTTTATATGACCGAAAAAACTGATAATTTCACTTCTACTAATGCGTTTTATCCTCGTTTCTGAATTTCATATATGTAAAACGATAATATTGTAAATTTGATTCGCATACCTATAAATAATTATTCTTTAAAATGCAGAATCGTGAGCTCTATCCTTTAAATAAATACTTTATGAAAATGTTTACATTCACTACATATAAATACATGGACTCTTTTATACCTTTAAATATTTTTTTTCGTATAAAAAGATACACTATTTAAAAATAATTATTATATGCGATTAATTACTTTATTTTCGTGAATTGTATACTAATAAATACATACATTTTCCCAGGTTATCTCAGCACTTCTCAAGTTATACAAATAAAATAAACACTTTTAAAGGAATATATTTAAAATAAAATATGATAATTGTAAAACAAAATATTAAAAATGTACTTACAAAGAGACAAAGCTTTTTCAAAATTATATCTGATTATAAATATTAAAATCACGAAAATAAATTAATTACTCAAGTGATATGAATTATTGTGAAATAGTATTGTATAATTATGAGAATTGAAAAAAACAAATATTAAAAAGTATAAAAAATTCCATCTATTTTTGTAGGGAAATTAAAATTTTAAAAGTATTTGCAGGATGGAACTCACGATGTTGAATTTTTAAAAAGAATTTTTTTATAGATATATAAATTAAATTTCAATACGATCTTTTTTACAAATATATGATTCATAAACAAGTAGGATAAAACGTATAGTATAAGTGAAATCATGCATCTCTTCAGTCATATAAACGATATATTTTATAGTGAAATGGAACATAAGTTCAAAACGAAAAGATGATAAAAACATATAAACATTCCTATTTGTACTTCAGTAAAACTAGTATTCAGGGTTCGTATGCTTCGATGATCTTTTACGAGAATTTTCGAAAAGCGATATTCGCTGTATTTAATGAAAAAAATTCTAGCTTCAGATATACCAAGCAGCACTTTACGAAATTTCTGGTACGAAAACACCTAAGGTACCTTGATGCGTACGAATCCTGTTATTATTCGGTAATCAACTATCTAGTCTTATATCTATCGTAGATTCATGGATAAGAGTATATATTTCGAACGAGTTATTTAGCTTTGTATCTGCAACAAATTATAAACAGTAACTCTAATATTATTATTCAATAAAATTCAATCGAATAATATTAATTCGTTTAAAAAATCGTATTACCTTCTTTAAAGAAATACATATATATATATAACAAAAATGCTTACTTTCTTCAAAATATCCGTTACGTATCTTCATTACTTTCAACCACAGAACAATAAAAGTCACGTGATCATGACGTTTGTAGATAGTATTGGACATCTGCAGAAAACCCGAATATTCGCTTCAAATACTTCAGAAATAAATTAGAGTAACGATTCCGATTTATTCAGTAACTCAAGAGAATTAATAGTTTACACTACATTTATGGAAACTTTTACATTATAGACTGTAACAGTTGTGAATTATTTTACAGTGTAGTTTACCAGATTTATTACAAAATATTTTTGTTACAGCTTGTTTTGATAAAAATATGCGCATTTAGAAAATAGCTGCAATGTCATTTTTGTTTCAGTCCAAAAGGCATTAATGTTTTCGTAGCATTAGTGCTCTTTTTTTCCCGAAATCAAAATGATATTGTGACCAGCTTCATCCGCCATTTTGTTTAAAAATGGCGGGCATTTAAAATTTTAAGAAAAATTTAAATTTGAAATGTGGTACCAAAAAATTGAAAATTGAAAAAATATTTTTTTCTTATGTGTTTGACCTCGATGAAAAGATTCGGGAGCAGTTTTTGTTTCGTCTATACCTTAAAAAATGGCTGAGTTATAGCATTTTGAATTTCTAGTGTGCCTGACATTTTGAAACGCCCTGATTTTTGCCACGTGATAACAGACGTATTTATGAACCGATCTGGATGTATCTTGGTGTGTGCATAGTACATACAAATAACTCAACCGAGTTCGTCGGCCAGCTTCATCCGCCATCTTGTTTCAAAATGGCGGCCATTTAAAAATTTTTTTTAATTAAATTTAAAATGAGATACCAAAAAATTGGGAAATGGAAAAGAGTTTTTTCGTATGTGTTTGACCTTGATACAAAGATTCCGGAACAGGTTTTGTTTCGTCTATATCTAAAAAAATGGCTGAGTTATAACATTTTGAATTTCTATTGTGGCTGACATTTTAAAACGACCTGATTTTTGTCACGCGATAACAGGCGTATTTATGAACCGATTTGAATGTAACTTGGTCTGTACATAGTACATACCAATGTCTCGACCGAGTTCGTTGGCCAGCTTCATTCGCCATCTTGTTTCAAAAGTGTTGCCATTTTTAAAAAAAAATGTAATTTAAAATTTAAAATGAGGTATTAAAAAATTGGAAAATGAAAAAGATTTTTTTTATGTGTTTGGCCTTGATACAAATATTCTGGAGCAGTTTTTGTTTCTGAAAATTTGTTCTTTTGTTTATATCTTAAAAAGTGGTTGAATTATAGCAGTTTGAATTTCTATCATGTCTAACACTTTGAAACGATCTTGTATTTGTCTCGCGATACCACACGTATTCGCCTATTTCGATGGAAGAAGACATGTGGATAGTATACATCAATTTCTCGACCAAGTTCGCTGGCCAGCTTCATCAGCCATCTTGTTTCAAAATGGCGGCCATTAAATTAAAAAATATATATATTTAAAGTGAGGTGCAAAAAAAATAGAAATTGAAAAAGGTCTCTTTCTTAAGTATTTGACCTTGATATAAGGATTCAGGAGCATTTTTTGTTTGTCTTTATCTTAAAAAATGGCTCAGATATAGCAGTTTCAATTTCTAACGTGGGTGACATTTTGAAAAATCTGATTTTTTGCTTGCGATAGCACTCGTATATATCAACCGATTCCGATGTGACTGAGCATGTGCACAGCAATTACTAAGGTCTCGACCAAGTCCACTGGTTAGCCTCATCCACCATGTTGTCTAAAAATGGCAGGCACTTTAAGAAATCGCCAAATTTGGCAGCCAAATATAAGTTACTTTAAATAAAAGCAGCTTGGATAAAGCTGACTAATTTCGCGAAATTCTCATTCATAATGATTTAGTATTGATAAAAATTAGTATTGAATCTCCTACATTCGGTTTCCACTTAATTGAGCTTCGTGTGTTTGAATAATATAAGTTGGCTTTTTTAAAATAAGGAATATGAAAGCTACCTCTTCCTCCCGGCACTGGCCGGAAGGACTTTTTGACTGTCGTATGCTTCTTTAGACTTATTTTGACTTTAGAATTACTGTTACATAGTATAATTCGTTCACATTAACCCTTAAATGCCTGATTTTTCAAAAAATCATTGTAATAATGTTTTTCGGCTTTCATTTTTTTAATAAATCATGGGAAAAAATACTTTAAAAAAGCATATTTTGTTTTAAGTATAGTTTACGGCAAAAAAACAGTTTGTTACTAATCGGTAATACTTGTGTTTAATTGAAAAAATAATTTCCCTTGATAAAATTTTATAACATTAAACACACAAGAATTTAAGGAACTATAATAAGAAATAAATTTTACTTGCACACTGCATGTCAAAATAGGGTATTTCGCAAGCTTCCAAACAAAACAAAAAGAACAAGTAGCAACAATTAAAAAAAAAAAAATCTATTTTTATTCTTAAACAGAACAAGTCTTGTCATGTACATGTTGAAAATAAATTTAATAATATTTTCAGAATGTATTTTATTGGCAACATTAGGCATTATAGCTTCAATATTATTCTAATAGTATTTTAGAGCCTAAATTGGGTATGTTGCCGAAAAGCAACAACAGGCATTTAAGGGTTAAGGGAACCGTGGACCTTTAATTGAGCAAAAATCGAACCAAAAAGTAAAATTTATTTCTATGCATATTATTATTCTCGTTTATGTTCTGGGCAATTTGCGAAAACCGAAAGCAGTTGCGATTATTTTTCGCAAAGTTACAGGCGTTTGAATTTTGTATAAAGGATTTTTTTTGGCCCTTTAATATAATTTAAATATATTTTTTTCAAAACTGATTTTTCAACGTTTTAAGATATTTGAAATGTTCCATGCGCCTTAATTTTTTACAAAATTCAGAAAATTGACAAAGGAGTAACCTGGTATTACTTACATAGAAGCCGTGTATGCATTGTAATATTCGACTTCATTAAGATGACATACATTTGATTTTTAACTTATTAAAATACAACATTTTGATGAAAATCGATATGGAGTTCATTAAAATAAATTACTAAAAATATAACTATTTAAGGGAATTAAAAATCAATACTCAAATTTATTTGTAAGAGAATTTTATGTGAATGAAATACAAAATCGAGAAAACATCTAAAAAATTAAGAAGCAATAATCATTTAAAAAATGCATCTTAAAATGTTAGCTTAAAAAAAAATCTTAAAATTATAATAAGATTGGAGATTTCTTGTAAGGCGCTCTATGTACTTATGGTGAAATGCATATTTGCACAAAATTTCATATCTCTATGATTCAAATTAAAAGAAAAAAACAATTAACGCCCACCGTCCCCTTATTAAATATCGGTAACAAATATTGAAAATGGATTTTTACTGAATTATGTGTGTATTAAAGGGCTATATCTAGACATTATATGAAGAGAGAGAAACTTATTAATAATACATGGAAAGTGTTGTAAATTGCTTTCATAATTTATTCCTGATTGATGATTTCACATTCTTGTTTATAATTAATTCCAGTAAAAATGTTATAATTATTAATAATATCATATTAATTATGTTTATCTTTTTTACAGCCTGCAACGACTATGATATTAATCAACTACACAAAACTGTGCTTTTCACTTTTAGTAATTGTATAAGTTATTAATTCAGTTTTATTAATTGTATAAGTTATTAAATCAAAATCATTAGTCCATGTGTATTGTTTCTGTATTGGTATTGAAATGTATATTTAATAAATTTCTCATACTTGTCAGATTGGAAGCTAATGATTTCACTATTATTATGCCTTAAAAGTAATTATGAGAAAGAACTTAATTATAAGTCCAATGCATATAAACTAAATTTTTCTTGTAAGTAATAATTAATATGAATAAGTGTGTTACGAAATCCTTGAATATCTTTTTGATAATTATGCATACAGTAATACCACGTTTTTCTTTGTTTTCTGTTATTGCCGTTTTCGATTTTTGTCGATTTTTTAAGTGAAAAAATTGTGTCGGTTTTCGTCTCTGTGTCCGTAGATTAAAATTACGATAATTAAAGTTACTCTGTAAAATAACTCTTTTGTTGTGATGGACCTGACAATAAATTATTCTAAAATGCAACAATTCATCTTAAATTTATATAATGTGTGAAAATATAATTTATGACGATTTTCTATGAAATCGCCGTTAGGAGAATAAGCAGTAGAAAAAAATCCAATAAAGTTAATTCAATATTAGGTATGTTCATTTAATTTAAAGAAAATTATTTGTCGTCTTAAACAGGATAATTCTGTAATAAGTGATTTTATAAGAAATCGTGACAAGTGCTTCCATTTCAAAAGAATAAAAAATCATTAAATTTTCTAGATCATGATAAGACACGTATAGGTTTTATAGTCTTTAACAATTTAATTAAATGATAACGATAATGAGACAACACATTTGATTGCTAAAAACATATATTTTATTATGTAGATATAATGTTAAAACATTTTCAATTCGCTTTTTGAAATTGCTGATATATATTTATACGAACGACGTACAAGTTCTTCAAATAAACTAAAAAAAAGTAAACGTTTAGCGATATTATTCATTAAGGATCATTGCCTACATTAACATACCCTGTTTTCTTCACCCTGGGTCCGGAAGTGCTATTCAGCATATGCTCCGCTCACGAGTTCAGCATGACGAGGAAGTCTCAGTGTTTAGTTCCCAAGCAGACTGGGTACTCATTTTATCAACCCAGAAGCGATGAAAGGTTCAGTGATCATTGCCCTGCACAGCACGGAGCCGCTCTGATCACTACGCAACCGGACTTGTGTTTAAATACAATAAGTGAAAATTTCGAAATAAATGCGATCTGCAACTTTTAAAACTTTGGTGATGTGCGAAATTGAATTGTTGCGAACATAATTAACCGGCTATATAGCAACCACTCTTCTAGCTACAATAGGTCTAACTTAGCATAATGTTTTCCATTTTACAAACTTTATCAATTTGACTCTAATATACCACGTAGCTGTTACAGTTCAAGTGAAATTTAACCTTCTCTTTGTAATATATCCTATAAATCAATCTGGATGATAAGTTAAATTCATATGATACACATCATAAAGTTTAATAACATTCATTTTTAAATGCGTAACTCATCGTTACGGATGTGAATCATCTTTGATACCTTGGCTGGAATGTTTGAAGATTGCGTTTTTTTTTTTTTTTTTTTTTTTTTTTTTTTTTTTTTTTTTTTTTAATGCACTGGAATTGAGTTATTAAAGAAACTAGTGGATCGAACCCGAGCTCCTCGGGTTACAGAATATAGGTGAAAACCATTTTTTTTAACTCTAATTATTTTTTTACATGTAATATATATTTTAGATTGCCCACTAACATCAAAAAGACTTTTTATATGAAAAATATCAATTATGCAATCAAATAAAATTTTGAAATTTATTAAAAGCGATACTTTCACATGTCACCGCATGCCAGGAGTTATTAACACAAGATTTTTGGACTTACGTCAGTTTTTAAGATCATTTCGATGCTTTAAGCGCGTGGTTCAATCACATGTCTGTTAAATTTGTTTCTTATTTACATTATCTTATTTATTTTTCTCTAGAGGAAATTTTAATTTTGTTATGGAACATTAGACGGAAACAAATGCTGAACTTTTTACATTGTTTTAAGGGCAAGCGGTTTAACCTGTCGTAATCGAGTTACACGTGATAGAGATAAATTTAAAGTAATTTATGCTTGAAAATCTATATATATATATATATATATATTACGCTATCATACGGGGCACAGAAATCGCGATTATTTGTTAATTGCTTAATGGCAACGCCCAAATAAAACACATCTGGTTATTGTGTAATATTTTTAAAAAGGGAATAACAATAAATAAATAAAAAGTTTAATTAATAACTATAGAACAAAACAATTTATATAACTTAAAAAAATAAAATAAAAGTAAATAAAAAATTTATTCATAAAAAAACAACAACATTCGGGTTACCATATCAAGCAAAATAACGACACTTTTGCGCCGTTCCCCGGTGCGTATATGACATTGGCATCAGAAAAAAGTCGCGCCAACGTAGTGCGTATATGAAACCTGTGCCGTCATTTATTCATCTAATTTAAAATACAATAAATAAATAAATAAATAAAGGTACTTTTCCAGTATAGGTACTTTGCGAAATACAGAAAAGATCCATGGCGAGAAAAGAATTTTTTTTTGGCAACCGATTTAATCAAAATATTTTTTTTCAAATAAAACTACATAAAAGTTGCCAAAATAGTAAAGAGTTCGTACTCTTATGTTAGCTGAGCGCAATTCTCGCCAATAGCATTTTTTAACTTGCCAGCAGCATTTTTTATTTTTCGAGGGGTAAATTAAAACAATTGCTTTGATGTTGAAATTAATTGTTTTATGGTATTATTTATTCTTTTTCTTTTCTTTTTTTAAAGAATTTTTTTTTGAAGTGAAAGTTATGAATTTTAAATCTTTCATTTTTAAATTAAAGTTATCCATTCTAAATAAAATGAGTGAAAGGATTATATTTTAATCTGAATTAACGAAATATGGAAAAAAAAATGCGACGGGTACAATGTTTGGCGATTTATCACCTGTGCCCGACTAACATAAAAGTAGGGAGTTCTCGATTTCTTTATCAGAATCTTGCAATTTGGCGAAGGATTGAGCAACTAAATTAAATTATGAATAAAAGTAACATGATACAATGCCTAGCATACGGGAGACCAAACTGGTCGCCACGGGCGGCTTGTCATTTTAAAAACCATAATAACTCGGTTAAGTAAGATACAATTTTCAAACATATTGCATTTGAAAGTAGGTTTTTTTCTCTATTTGACGGCTTAAAAATTGAAATTGTGCGATATTTAGAAAATTCAAAAATCGCTGACATAGCACGTATTTTAATTTCATTTTTTTTTTCACTTTTTATGAGAAAATGGCATTAAAAGCTACAGAAACATAATATTTTCTTTCCTCCCTGATTATTTTCCTTTACTTTCATTTCAACCCTCCACAAACTTTCAACAGAAATGGAGTTCTTCAGTTGCCACAATTGCAAAAGATGTATTAAAAACTACAAAAAAATTAATATCTCAAAATTAAATTGAGATACAGCTTTCAAACAAATTGCATTTAAAAGAGCATTTTTTTCCTTATACGACGGTGTAAAAATTTAAAATGTGCGATGTTTAGAAGTTTAAAAATTTAAAAATTTGCAGTAGAGAAAATTGCAAAACCAAAATTTTATTTCAAATTTCAAAGTGTTGCCATTCGCAGAATGACGTATGCGTTACGCACAGATATGTTTGTCCTTTATAATATAGATACCGAAAAACGCGCAGAAAACTGTTCATTTTTTATTTTATTAAGTAAAAAATGCACAAGAGCTAAAAGGTCGAAAACTTGTTTTTTCAATAAGGGGTCAACATTTAGCAACCGAACGTTAGCAAAGTAAAATGCTGTTTCTACTGGGCTACAACAGTGTTTGTATATTTAAAATGTTGTTTCAGCTATCTCACTGGAAATAACAAAATACTTTTTTTTTCTTTTCTGTTAATATCAATGAATCTTGAAATAAAGTTGTAATATCAATAAAATATTTTTATTTCGTATTATACGTGTGACAGATGCTAAAAGTCAAATAAATTATAAAGGATTCTACTACTTTCAGAAGTATTTTAGTGTCTAAGCACATTGTTTGAATATCTATCGTAATCAGTTTTTAAGTTTCTTGTGGAATATTACGAAGGGCTAAGACATTTATATTGTTTAATTGCAAAAGGTTTAATCTTTCGTAATCAAATTGAATGTAATAGAGATAGATTTATAAAAATTTCGTGATTGAAAGTCATTTTTTAAAAAGCTAAAAAAAATCTTGAAATTCAAATACAATTTTCAATCAAATTACATTTGAAGTTACATTTTCTTCCTTAATCCACGGTATAAAAAGTTAAACAGTTCCATGTTTAGAATTAATTTAATTTGCAATAAAAATAAAATGGATTAATTATATCATATCCACAGCCAATATAATGCCAGCCGTTACTCAAGGATATATATATATATATATTTTAATGGAGTTAAGTAGAAAAAAAAATGAATTTATTCCACTTGGCTTTAAAGTATTAATTACAATTATCTATAAAAATACACATGAACAAAGCATTTTCAGAAATTTAACATTTATTTCCGCTTTTGTCCGTTAAATATCTTTAATAAAATTGATTATGACAAACTTTAGGTGCGTTCGTAATTATATAAATACGAACGGCACCTGTAGTCGTCGTTCGGTCCACCTGTCTGTCTTTCGTCCGCATATAACATAGCAAAAACTACACAAACGAATGGTCTGAAATTTTAAATATATAATTGTTGCAAAATTTTGTCGAGTCATTTCAAATTTTATAAAAATAAGATCTATAGTTTAACTACAAGAACAGTCAAAAGTTTCCGTTACATTACGGCTACTAGGGAAAAATTACTTCAAGTGCATTTTAATGATGTCACAACCTTTCGAACAGAATGAAATTGGTGTGCTCTTATGATGTGCACTAAAATATACATCTAGTACAATATGCGGTGCAATATATATTTATAAAACTAGTTATAGTACGAACGTACCTCATTTGCCATGTTTGAGATTCTATTCCCAACTTGTCTTCTCTTACTGCAGTCCGCATGCAAATACATGAAGCGATATTTTTTGTGGCACAATTCAAATCACGAACAAGACATATTACCATAATTATATGGATTTTTACTTGATATACTTAAAACATACGATTTGTCATTATTCTCTCTAATTACAGTAATTTTTTTTTTAATATAAAACATTTAAATTATTCTTAAATATGACGTTGATTATATTAAAATTAAGACATACACATTTTTTCTCTCCTTCAGAATGTAAATAAAATTTATACTTTAAAAGACACGTGTGTTCGTAAAATGCGTTCACGCGAAAAACGCGAAAAGCGTTCTAAAAGCGTTCTAAACTATAATCTTTATTTGTCTTATTAAATACCAACCAGTTTTAAAAATTAATAGTTACAAATTGGTTGTGACAGAACCTACTCAAACATAAGCTATATCTTATGTCGGTGTCACTCTACAATGTCAGAAAAACTGTAAATTTATAAGCCTTTGTTGGTCAATTTTCACGTGCAACAGCCTTATTTAATGAAAAACGGTGTGATCCACTAAAAAAATACGGTACGACCCCATACATTTTCCTCCGCTAGGGTGTAACCCTTCGTTTCAGTCGTGTTTCGAAAAATAATGTCAGTTAACCGCGACCATAAAATATTTTAACCCGCCAAAAAAGCGATTCTGTGATACTTACCTAACGTGCTACGTGCTACGGAACAGAAAGTAAAGTGTTATTGTGTTTTGAAGTGTATTTTGACTGCCTAAGGGGAACTGCTCAGACGTGAAAACCACGTCTGTAGAGCATAGCTGTTTCCCACGTACACCTTTATTAAGGTCTTAAAAAAACAAGTGGGTAAGTGAGATCGCAGACCGCACAGAGGGTTTCGTTTAATATTCCTTTCAAAACACTTAATCCTATTGAAAAATCTGTTAGTTCCACATTTCGCAACAATGGGCGCACTCTATTCTAAACAAATCTCAATCTGAACGAAACTCCGTTTTACATCCTATCTGTAGATATATTAGTCGAGGGGATTGGGCCCATAGCATCCGAGATAAGTAGGCGCTCCTGGTGTTAAAAAGTGGAACTAAACTATGTAAGGCTATGGTGCATAACATGAAAGAATGGTCAAAGGGGTGTCGGCAAAAGTTGGAAAAGTGCTCCCCGGGTGAAAAGGGCGGGGGTTAGAAAAATTGCTTAAAATACACAAGTTAGAGCCCGGAGGAGTAAATAATATAAGACTTTTTGAAAAGTTTATGATTTGTCGTGTTGTCTGAGGTATTCAGTCGAGAAGTCTGAGGTCGTATGCAAAAATTCATGTCTCAAACTTAATTAAGGTCTCTCTTAGAAAGAATCCCTTAAAATACATAAGTGGTAGCTCAAAGGGTTAAACGTAAGACATTTTCAAGATTTTATGATTTGTCGCCTGGACTCGGGTGTTCTGCTATAAGTATGCAAAATTTCAAATCTCCAATTTAATAAGGGGCTCAGTTAGAAAGAATTGCTTAAAATACGCATGTGGGAGCCCAAAGGGTTAAATGTACGACTTTGTCAAAATTTTATGATTTGTCGCATGATGGTGTTCTGCTATAAGTATGCAAAATTTCACACATCCAAACAAAATATGGTCTCACTTAGAAAGAATTGTTTAAAATACATATGTGGGAGCCCAAAGGGTTAAATGTACGACTTTTTCAAAATTTCATGGTTTGTCATTTGATGTGAGGTGTTCAGCTATAAGTATGGAAAATTTCACGCCTCCAACCTAAAGAAGACCACTTAGAAAGATTTGTTTAAAATACACATGTGGGAGCCCAAAGAGTTAAATGTATGAGTTTTTGAAAAATTTATGAGCTGTCGTTTGATGTGAGGTGTTCAGCTATAAGTATGCAAAATTTCACGCCTCCAACCTAATTAGGGGCTCACTTTGAAAGAATTGTTTATAATACACATGGGGAGCCCAAAAGGTTAAATGTACAACTTTTACAAAATTTCATGATTTGTCGTTTGATATGAGGTGTTCAGCTATAAGTATGCAAAATTTTACGCCTCCAACCGAATTAGGACTCACTTAAAAAGAATTGTTTAAAATACACATGTGGGAGCCCAAAGAGTTAAATGTACGACTTTTTCAAAATTTTATGATTTGTCTTTTAATGTGACGTGTTCAGCTATAAGTATGCAAAATTTCACACATCCAACCTAAATATGGTCTCACTTAGAAAGAATTGTTTAAAATACATATGTGGGAGCCCAAAGTGTTAAATGTAAAACTTTTTCAAAATTTCATGGTTTGTCATTTGATGTGAGGTGTTCAGCTATAAGTATGGAAAATTTCACGCCTCCAACCTAAAGAAGACCACTTAGAAAGAATTGTTTAAAATACACATGTGGGAGACCAAAGGGTTAAATGTACGAGTTTTTGAAAATTTTATGAGTTGTCCTTTGATGTGAGGTGTTCAGCTATAAGTATGCAAAATTTCATGCCTCCAACCTAATTAGGGGCTCACTTTGAAAGAATTGTTTAAAATACACATGGGGGAGCCCAAAGGTTTAAATGTACAACTTTTTTCAAAATTTCATGATTTGTCGTTTGATGTGAGGTGTTCAGCTATAAGTATGTAAAATTTCACCCCCCTAACCTAATTAGGGGCTCACTTAGAAAGGATTGTTTAAAATACGCATGTGAGACCCCAAACGGTTAAATTTACAACTTTTTCAAAATTTTATGATTTTTCGTTTGGTGTGAGGTGTTCAGCTATAAGTATCCAAAATTTTATGCCTCCAACCTAATTAGAGGCTCACGTAGAAAGAATTGTTTAAAATACACATGTGGGAGCCCAAAGGGTTAAATATACGACTTTTTCAAAATTTTATGATTTGTCGTATGATGTGTGGTGTTCAGCTATATGTATGCAAAATTTCAAGTCCCAACATGTATAGTTTCTGAGAACTGGCTCTGTGACGGGCAGACAGACGGACGGACAGACAGACAGAGGAGCGAGACGAATAGGGTTTCGTCAGATGAACGAAACCCTAAAAAGTTACATCAATGAGTCTCTAGACTCAAGTCGCCGGAAAATAAAACGCGAGCATTGGGCGACTTTTAGAAGGGTAAAAAAAGTAAGATACATTGAGATATTACAGATTATGGTCGTAGACCAGATAGCCAAAAATGCGACAAGGGGCGATAGTATGTCCAACGCGACAACTGTTTAAGGTAAGAGATATAGAACTAATTGTTTGATAGGTCCATTAAAAAGCTATTTTTATTATTATTTTTTTTTTTTTTTTATTTTAAACGAAGTGTTGGACGGGATGAAATATTACTTATCCAATTTTTAGGGATTGATAAGGGACGCCGAATATGTCAGCGTGAGGTAAGTGGGCAAGCGTAGTAGTAGTGTGAGGCACTTGCTATATCGCCACATTCGCATACAGAGGAGCTTCAGCAATGGAATTTATGGAGGTACTCCCTAAATGGGCAATGTCCTGTAAGGAACGTGGTAACGGAGGAGAGAAGGGAGGAAGCTCTAAGGAAACCTTTGGAACCAGATCATGTGTGAATCTTCCCTTATCCGAATAGTCCCAGTGATCCTGCCACTGCCCCAACAGTTTTGTGTGCAAAATTCTCTTAACATATAAGTGCGGAGCTGGCAGAGAGTAGTCTAGTACGGGGAAGTTGGTTGTGTTTTTAGCAAGTGTATCTGCATATTCGTTACCAAAGATTTCCTTGTGTGCTGAGACGTGACTAAGCGAGGATTTATGTAAAATATATTTCAGCTGGATTTTAATTTCCAAAACTTGCGGGTTTTTTGATTTAGACGCGCTAATGGCCTGTAAACTGGAAAGGCTATCACTATAAATTTTAATCAAATTTTTGGAAGAAACATTAGAGTTAAACAGCACCGAAAACTGTCGATTTGAAGCAATTAAAATAACAAAACTTTGTAAAAAATCACCATTGCGGACACGTGTTTACTGTAGCTGATGACGAGCTATTATGTTTTTAGCTCGTAACGCGTCCTGTGTATTGTTTTATTTTATGGTGATTTTTTACAAAGTTTTGTTATTTTAAAACATTAGAGGTCCAATCCAAAGCTTTGTGAATGGCAAATAGTTCTGCTTGAAAAACGGAGTTGTTGTTATCCAGTCTACAGGACCGCTCATGGGTCACGACCCCAACTTCCGTTGCGCAGAAAGTTTACATACACCAGTTTCAGTACGTGAACCATCCGTGAACACTGTAAGTAAATTAGAAGGTTTCAAACAATTGAGGGAAGGATTTACTTGTATATGGGTAGTATCTTCAGAGGGATGGAGTTGCCAGCTTGGAGTCTTTTGTTGAATGACTACACATGGAAAATGTAAAGCAGTTATTTCATTGTTATTAAGGTGTAAAATTTTACTAATGTAACATTCACATTCTAAAATGAGAGTCATGGGAGGAATACAAGTAATAACGTGAAGGGCGTCACTGGAAATGGTCCTGCACCACCTTGATAATTGCAATAAAAACATTCTTTGGATTGAGATTAATTTTCCTTTTGCGACTTTTGTTAAATTAGCGACCCCCCATGCCCGCACCATAAGTGATAGTTTTTTCTGTGATAGTTAGTTACCAAATTTTTAACATTTTTTTGTTAACTAGGGGGCTCGGCCCCCTACGAGCTACGCTCGCCAACCCCCGTCCGGACACCGCAGATTCTAAATGCACGCTAATGTGATCGGCTTTAAAACGATTTCGAAAGATTGAATTATAATTTAAAAAACAGTAGCGATCTCCCTATAAACGGATTTCTATTCATTTCTCTTTGGTTGGGGAAATTTTAACGCCAAATCCGCTGCGGCACTACTTGATTATCCCGTCGACTAATTTCGCCAAATTATACAAATTGACAAAATTTTTATTTTAAATAACGAAAGAAAAATAAATTAGTACAACATTAATAAAAATACAAATAAAACGTCGAAATAAAAATAACTTGATGACGTAGACACGTGTAACAACATTTCAAAATAAGCTTATATAAAAGGAATTAAGTAAACAGAATCTTTGTCTCTCGGTATTTAACAAAGCGAAATGAAAGTTCTTTTAAATGAGACATTTTAAATTAATCGTTTTTAATCTGACGTAATTTTGACCAAACTATTCTTTCTCTTTTTAATATTCACGTGAAAATACTTGTGTTAGAAACGAAATATTATTTGCGCTTTCCTAAGAAAAATAGTTGAAAAGTATACTCTCAAGATATCAAATAAATGTCTAGCGCAATTTCTAAATTTAAACCGTTTTGCAATATTATTTTGTGTTCATTTTATGTAATAACTGTAATGTGACGTAAATATGACGTAATTTCACCTATTTAAGACTTCTAACGCATGTTAATAAATTTATTATTTTACAAATTCCTTTCTCTCTTAAAATTCACGTGTAATTATAGTTTTTATGACGTAATTTTTAATAAGTTCCTGGTTTTTGTACATAATTATTTAATTCTAATTCCAAATGTTTTTTTCTGTTTATAATAGTCACGTGTAAATAAATTTTTAATTTGTTACACGTATAAATATATATATATATATATTTTTTTTTTGAAGCAAACATTATTTTTTCCGCTATTTATTCAGTTGGCAAAAGTTTAAATTAATATCACTTTGTAAAATCTGTAAAAAATATCTCTAGAAATGCCGAAAATTTGAATTTAAAATAGAAATAAAACCTCAAAAAATTAGCCAAATTAAAAAAAAAGAAATGCAATCTGCACACCGGGAACTTCAAACGTATAAAATGATCTAAAAATGATTAAATTCCCATGAATACTTTTTGCTCCTATAAAACTTTTTTAGTGGAACGATTTTGTCCAACTTTAGCATTAAATATTTCTTAAAATAATTCTTCGATTTGAAAACTGTCTGCATCAGCGTGTTTATCAAACATTTCTGTATAATACTACCAATTTTCATATGTTTGTATGCATTATTTTTCTTAATATTAACGAAGAAAGACCTCCGGTCGCAAAAAATTCAAAACCGGCGGCGGTGACAGCGGTAGTTACTTTTTTTTTAGAATAGAGAGATGCCCCATGATTTAGCAGTTAGCTTAGTAGAGTTATGATAATATATGATAAGATTTAATTTTAAAAAGTTAATAGGCGAAAACCAATTGAGGTGCTTATCTATAACAATTCCAAGAAGCTGCAGACTGGGAACATGATGCACACTGGTTCCGTTTATTCTTATTGTTGGTTTTCGTTTTAAATTATGGGATTTGGCGAAAGTTAGAGCATTTGAATTTGAAGATGACAACTGTAGGTGAAAAGATGCCAAGATCTGTGTAAAGATCGCAAGGGCTGAAGATGCTCCAGTTCCAGGTCAAGACGCCGACATCCAGAGAAGATAAATTGTAAGTCATCCACGAAGGCATACAGTAATTAACCTAACTTGCCTAGTTCCTTCAGAATAAAATTTGTAATAAGGAGACATAAAATAGGTCCCAGACAGGACCCCTATGGGCATGCTTTTTTATGGCTAGAGAGACCAGCTTCCCAGTTGACTAAAATGGTTCTATTCGAAAGATAGGTGCGGATGGTTCCAGCAATGTTACAAGAGCGATTAATAGATATGAGTTGTCGAAGGATATCCCGCCATTCGACATTATCAAAGGCTCCTTTAATGTCGAATGAGACCAGGGAAGTTTGTAGACCTTCAGAATTTTTTCTAAAGGTCTACACAATCTTTGCCCAGTAAAATTACGGGCTGCACAAAATGACGGGCTTTTCTTACGGGGTATGACTGGAGTCTCTGCTGCCGGCCTCTGCCCGTAATTTTACAGGGATATTTTTAGATACTTATAAAATTAAGGGCAATACACATATTCTTGCAGTTCTAGCCCATCTGTCACGTCAACGGTAAAATCAAAAACCATCAAATACGGTACGACCCCATTCATTTTCCTCCGCCAGCGTGTACCTGTTGACACAAAATGATGGGCAGGGATTTTTTCTTTTATTTTTTTTTTCTTTTACGGGGTATGACTGAAATCTCTGCTGCGGGCCTCTGCCCGTAATTTTACAGAGTTACTTTTAACAGTGTAAATTAGGGATTTTTTTTTTTTTTTTTAAAGAACATTCGTTGAAGATTAAAGGTACTTTCGTCAAGAGAAACGAAAATGTTAATCACGTAATTATTTTAGAACTCGTTTAGTCACTAAGTAGTTCATTATGTATTCCGCCCGTTTCTTTGAAAGTAACCAAAATAAAGCGATAATTTAATATTTTATTTTATTTTATTCAAAATTTTGGGTATGTGAAAAATGTTCTATATGAATTCAAATCTCTGTGATTTATTGAATACATCACAAATCTTTACAACATAGTTATCTTTATTGTAATGTAAAAAAAGTTTTATCACATTTTGTGAACGATATAATTTAAGCATAGCCAAAAGACATGATTTTGAAGAAAGATAAACCTCCGTAATTAGTGAATATTTCATATTTCTATTAGTTATTTCATCTAAATAATATCTTATGTCCTCTTTGTTAAAATAAATAAATTATAATGAGTGAATGTACAAATCGTGTTCGTAAATATTATAGACTAAGCTAGTAATAATTTGTTTCTCTCTACACAACTCAGATGCAATTACTTTCCGATTTTATCTCCATAATCTATTTAAGTGAAGTATGCATCATTCAAAAAGACTTTAAACAGAAGCAATTTAATAATTTAATTCAGAATCTTCGAAATTCTTTTACAAATTATATGCTAATGTTTAATAAGAATCCATATGTACATTTAGGAAAGAGATGTTGGAGTAGTTAAATGGAAATCTACAAGTAATAGAAATCTTTAAACTATTTTTTTTTTACTTTACAATTAGTTATTTGAATAAATAAATGTCCTAAAAATTATATTTATAAATATTTACTCAATATAAGATGCAATAATTACACTTTTCTTGGGAAATTACTGCCACTCTAAATAAATAAAGAGTCCAGTATTTAAAAAAAATGAATTATCTATAATGTATATTTAATTCAACTTTATTATTATTATTATTACGGAAAGAACGATGCATATAAATGCAGTAGAACCCCGCTAATTCGAACTAATTGGGACCGGTGCCTATTCTGATTACCGGAGTAGAGATAAAACTAAACAAGGAAAAGTTGCGTGCCATAAAAGTGTAATTTATAAGTACTCAGTAGTAGAGTAAACATTCTCTAATCCGGCATCCTAAGACCTGTCAATGCTGTATAATCCGGCACATGGTATTCCTTGTTTAATCGCTCTTAAAAATCTTTATAATAATCAAATGAAACTTCAGAAGGAGAAATTGCGTAACAACCACATTAAAAATGGTTCAAAATCGAGAATCTATAAATAGCTCAACCACCATATTGACGAGGGCGGAAGAAAAAAAATATATTCTATGGAATTTGAAAAATTAAACTATTGAAAGGAAAAATAATTCTTTTATTATCTGAATTAAATAATTTTTGCCTTTTAGAAAAGAAATTTATAGTGACTAGCAAACGAACTGATATTCGAGATTTTTTTAAAGATGGCTTCTACGAGTAGGCTGACAGTGCACATTTACATTTTATATCCGTGTACGTATGTTGTACTTTTATAATATCAAATTTTTTTTATTATTATTATTCTACTCAAGCTGTTTAAAGAATAAACAACTTGCTTTATTACCATGCTTTGTTTAATTCTAACTTCTGCACTTTTTCTAAGACATTAATCCTGTAATCCTGAAATTTTCGTAAGTTAATCTTATCAGTTAATCTGTTCAAGTGAAATCTGTTCAAGTGTCAGCTACCGTCGTAAGTAAATATACCCTACTAACCCGGCAACTAATAGAAAAAAGTTATTCGTACCAAACGACTGGGAATAAAGACGATTTAAATAATGTAATATAAATAAATAATAACTAGATTAATGTGTATAAAATTTGCTTAGGCGGCCCATATAAAATTTGCGTAGCGGGCCATCTACATATAAAACCAGACCATTTTTTTTTCTTAATAGCAACACCCAATTTTGGCAATGTATTTTAAATCTTCAGTTCAAACTATGACCAGAAACATATAATCGATTCATTTCGATTATAAGTTTTCGAATTATTAAAATTCAATATTTATAGCTTCTAACGTTAAATTACATTTTCATGTTTTTTTTCATATATCCTGAAATTATAATCCTAATGTGATCATTTTTTGTCTGGACTATAATACTAAAAAACCCAAACATAAAAGCATTGCATTTGTAATTAAAAAACAAAAAAAAAAAAAAAAAATATGCATTATGAAATTAATATTCGAAAGAAATATTTATTGCAACTACCATTTTTTTTTTTATATAGTTTTATATTTATTAAGTCCTGCTTTATATGAATTCACATTTTCATATTTTTTCAGGTAAATTCGAATTATGATCAGAAACAGTAAAAATTATGGTTTAAATCTGTGATGTGCAGAAAAGCATAGTTTCAGATAAATATTTTTGCTCATTTTCTTGAAATATTTGGGTTGGCAATAGTCGAAACTTATTAAGCTAGTGAAATGATCTTAATCGGAAGAAATAATATATTACTAGAAGTGTGACATAATCATTCTGTAGCATTTCAAAAATCGAGTACGGAAGTTGAGCCCACAATGTATGCTCATTTTAAAATAATAATTTATCTGAAACTGATCGTACGAATTTCATGAATATTTATTTTTACTCTAATTGAACGGTGTAGAATTTATTCATGGGGTCAAACTTGGGCTTTGCTATGGAAAACAAGTTGGAAATTGCACGTCAAACGTGGAAAATGAGGTGCGTTCGTACTATAACTAGTTTTATAATTATTTTTTGCACCCCATATTGTACTGAATGTGTATTTATTTGCAATTAATAAGTGCATAGTCTGTAACATCATTAAAATGCACTTGCAATAATTTTTTCCCATTCCCCTTAATGTAACGGAAAACTTTTGACTGTCCCTGTAATTAAGATGTACATCCGATTTTCATGAAATTTGAAATGGCTCGACAAAATTTTGCAGCAATTATATATTTAAAATTTCAGCCCATTCGGAAAGCTGTAACATCATTAAAATGCACTTGCAATAATTTTTCCCATTGGCTTTAATGTAAAGAAAAACTTTTGACTGTCCCTGTAATTAAACTATACATCCGATTTTCATAAATATTGAAATGGCTCGACAAAATGTCACAATAATTATATGTTTAAAATTTGAGACCATTCGGAAAGCTTTAACATCATTAAAATGCACGTGCAATAATTTTTCCCATTGGCCGTAATGTAAAGAAAATCTTTTGACTGTCCCTGTAATTTAACTATACATCCGATTTTCATAAAATTTGAAATGGCTCGACAAAATTTTACAACAATCATATATTTAACGTTTCAGACCATTCGGTTAGATAGTTTTTGCTCTATTATATGCGGACGGACGGATAGACAGACGGACGGACAGACAGACGGACTAAACGACAACTATAGGTGCTACGTATTTATATAATTACGAACGCACCTAAAAACGAAGTTTGGACTGGTTTTGATTTGTAGATGCCCCTCTAAGGAAATTGTATATACATCATTTAAAAGTAGACTTTATTTCTAATCGTTTGGTACCCGTAATTTTCTTCTACAATAATTAGTTGCAGAGTTAGTAGGGTTTTCCTTTTTTTTTTCCACGACTGTACATTTGAAACTAATAAATAACATATAAATGCATAGATGGAACATAGTGACAGAAGCAGAATTATGTTCATTGAAAAATTCACGGTTAACCAACTCAGTCACGTTGCCACATCTAAAAATTTAAAATAACTAAACAAGATAGAATCCATTTTCCATCCACCAATGCAAATTTATACATGGTCTTTTGCCGGTCATGCAGCATATCGTCATAAACCGACCTTAAACAGGCTTTGGGCTTCTGTATTTTCTTGTCGAAAGATTAACTATTTAAATAGTTATATTCTTTCTCCCTTGTTCTGTGAGGAGGTGTTAGTTCAGGTCAAATATACAGTTTTTCTTACGTGCATATATATATATATATATATATTTGATAATAAATACTATTCACTGAAATTCACTGTTTCTTATGGTATTTTGCGTATCTTTACAACAAGGATGACTTTATTTTAAACCTTTGAGTAACTAGGTTAATTTTTAAAAACACAATACATATATATAAGTAAATTTAGTATTTAATTGTAAGTTAGAGAAAACTTTTATAACCATCAACAACCTTTGGCATAAATATGGAGTATTTTATTTACAATCTCTAAACTCATTTGTAGTATGAAACATAAAACAGCAGTATACTATTATGGATACCAATAGTGAGTATTTCGATAGAACAATTCAGTTTTGATAGCGTTATATAACGTTATACATCGTCATATATTTTTTGAGGTAAGAGGAAATATTCAAAACATCTCGACCCGCTTAGTTACATACTAAAGTTGTTGGTAGAATCTTTGAGATTTCTTGACTCCCATGATATGAAACCATGGCATAAGCACTTTTTACAAATAATATTTTAGTGGTTTATTTTTAATATAAAGTTTTCTTAATTCTATAAGATGCTTTGCATTTAATTTTTCTATCAATTCCGACGATGATTTTTTAAATATTTGTTTTTTGTAATCTTTTCAATAATTAAATATTTTTAGATTATATTTCTATGGTAATTGTAGAAAACTATTTAAATTATTTTGATGAAACAAAAAACAACCTTTGTCAAATTTACATTAATAATTGCTTTGAAGAATTAATGAAAATAATAATGGTTTTGAAAAGTAAATATAGTTCGAAATAACCCACAACGAAAAAAACTCGCTTGCATTTCTTTCTGTAAGTTACAAAAACGGGCAAATAGATTAATTTAACTATTAATATTTAAATTAAACCAAATAATAAAAATAGGTCTTACTTATTTATTGATGTCGGATAAAATATCAGGTTTATGAAAAGAAAAAACAAGGCGTGAAATGTATATGTATATTAAAGTAGAGCGAACAAACTAAAATCAGACATTTAAAAAATCCTATATGTAGAAAATTTTTCAATTTGATTCTATTTATCAGTCAAAATCTCAACTAAATAAATGAACGTTTGGGCTGTCCAAATAACTTTACAATTCAGTAATTTTTCTTAAATTCTCACAAAAAAAAAAAAAAAAAAAACAAAAAAAAAAAAAAACTAACAGAAAAAGATTCTTTATAGACTCTTTATAACAGCTCCGATTTGAAACCACGGTTGGTTAAAATTAAACTGTCAGGAAGAACAAAAGTTTAATGCTTAATATAACACTGGGAATTGAGGAATTCAGTCTTTTTGAACTCACTCAATTTGCAATGCACGTGCGCATAATCCTATATTGACATGTTACTCCTATCTCTGTTACAGCATTCCCACTTAGCATTTTAGGTAGATTTCGTATGAAATACTACCTATTACAGTCTCTCCTATTTTGGAATTTCTGAAAAAAAATATATATACATATATCAATTTCTTCTGGACACGATAACTTCCACAATTTTGCACAAATCTCTGCCAAACTGATACATAAAATCAAGGGGCATAAAATCTCTGTCAGGTTCGTTAATGGAAAAAATCGGACCAAGGGGATGGAAATAGGGAGGAGTTTGGTGAAAAAAAACCCCATAACTTCTTAATTTTTGTACATATCAAATCAGTTTAAAGTTTTTATTATTTCTAAAAATTGGGCCAACAATTTATGTATCACAGATTTTTGATCAAATTAAAAATGGGGACAAGAGGCCCAAAAAATAGGGTTTTGGGGCGAAAAAACTTCATAACTTCGTCAATTCTCAAGATATCAAATCCAATTAATTTTATTATAAATCTCCGTAATATTATCTACAACTTTTATATTCACAAGTTTTTGATAGGACCAATTCGTACCGCAAAAATAAATATACAAATAAATAAATAAATAAATAAATAAAAACGGAAACAGAAAGGGGGAGTTGAAGAAGAAAAAATCCATAATTCCGTCAATTTACAAGATATAAAATTCCCATGAATTTATCATATATCTTCTTAATATTGCCTACAACATTTATACAGACACGGTTTTGATTGGACCAGTTCTTACAGCAAAAACAAATTGAAAATACATAGCGGTTGAAGAAAAATATAATCTTATTAAGGGTGTATTCAAATCCAAACTGCTTATTTTTTTATTCATTTTTAAATTCATTTTTGCTCTCAAACACATCCAGTTGGTAGATTCTCTTATTCAGAAACTATATAATGTACCGTAATGATCGATTTTTTGATAGAGGCAGAATATATTTAAAAAAATTATGTCAAACTGGGCATTTGAACAGAAATTTCCCGAAGCGATTGTGTTAGAAACAAAAAATATTGTCCTACGGAGAAAATAATTGTTCATAAATCAAGTTTTAATTAATTGAAAGAAAAATAAAATCACAGGTCATTTATAAATCTCTTCAAATATCTCGTCAGCAAGTTTAATATTATTTTTCTATTAAGAATGTGTCTGAAAATGTGCCTGAAAATTTCGAGTTGTTGGTCATGAAAAAATATTTTTTTTGAACACCTCCTTAACATGATTCTGATAAAACCAGCTATTATATAAAAATAAAATAAAAACTCATCAAAAGCATCCAGATAAAATTGTTAAAGTGGAAAAATCTCTAACCATGATTTAGTTTTTATTGGTGAAATTAGTATACTTAACTTCGAAATCTACCTCCGCCTGTAGGACAGGCCGGCAGGAATTTTTTTAGTTTGAAGAAAATTTGCAAAAGTCTTGCTTTGAAAATCTGCAAAGTAGAAGTAAGCTCAACATGACAAGATTGAAAGTTCATAACAAGACTGCAGCAGATAATGTAAACGCCGATGTCACCACAGCTAACATGTCGTCCAAGTTAAATTCGTGCTGTATCAGATTTCTTGCAAATTACGGCAAAAAAGTAATAAAAAATATTGCAAACTTACTGCAAAGTAGTAATATTCCCATACCACATTAACTTTTTACAACTTTTGCACTATAACATGGGGGGTCCCACGCCCCTAACCTAGGCCCTCACAGGCCCAATTGTCCCCGCTCGAAACTACCCAGGAGACAAATCCCGCGACGCGTCCCGAAGGTCGCCGCCAAGAAAGCCTCACCAAGGCAGCACTCACGAAAGCTCCGGTCAGAACGGTGCACTGCCCAGCGCACGTCACGCCGGTTATTCTCTAAAGAGAGATGAATTGGCCGCATACGACAATCCTCACAACCCAGCTAGAAGAGCTAAATGGTCCCTTCTCTTGGTTACCCGACCCGGTAAGCCCCGACAGCCCGCAGGAACCAGACACCTATAAAGGAGTTGCGCCCACGAACCTACACGAGGTTTCCCGAGCCGGCGTTACTTTACAGAGGCCTCACAAGATCAAATACCATTATACCTGCAAAGACATACATGCGAGCCAACCGATAGGAGAAGAATGTGCACCTAGTTAGTAAGCCCCGGAGGGTCGGATAAAATCTCTCCTGATGCCAAAGATGGCGCCTCTCTCGGGGGATCATGAAGGTGCTCCTAGCGGACCCCGAGGAGACGAAGTAACTCCTCCTCTGACGACAAACACATCGCCTCGTTAGGAATTTTCACCCAGTCCCCCCTCTCACCTGCGGAACTCCTCGCGGTTCAACGCTGGGAGTCAAAGGATACCAGACTAGGTGCCCTTAGCGACCCCAGGCGGTCATGGAAGTCTCCACCTAGACGGGATAGTCCCCGACTCGCTAGGGGGTGAGGGTCGGTGTCCCGCCGGTCCCCCACACCTCGACTGCACCCGAGGGTGGAGAAGCCGCGGAAGACCTGCAAGAGCTCGGCACCCGCTACCTTACCTCACGGCCGTCGAGAGTACGCAGGCACGAATGCCCCTAAACCCGTGCAGTGATCGACCGCTACCTGTTAGTTGCGTTCGAAAGTTATTTTGAGGCACCACTAGATCCTCACCACTAGGCGCGGCAACCTGCAGTTCAACTATGTTCTCTCTTTGAGTTGTTTGTCTGTATTATTAGTGCGCATATTATTTTGCTTGCATTATGTATTTTATGTTTTTTTTGTAATTTTTGTCACGTATATTTAATTTAGTTATCTAGATTTCGTGCTATGCAAGGCTTAAAGAAATGCCTTGGACGCGTTTAGACGACTTGTACTTTATGTTTGGTGATCCTGTATTTTTTAAACACAGTATGCTATTAACCTATACGACCAGTATAAAATATTATTTATATATTCGACAAGAACTCTTAAGAGAATACAGAAAGAGGAGACTGGTATATCTGATATGTATTAGTCATTAATGAAATATGTCAAAAACACATGGAAAAAAAGGGTCTATTTCTATTGTAACAGATCAATAAATATATTATAAAATAAGAGAGTAGTAGTAAAAAAAAATCGTAATATTTAAAGGTAAACCAAGTTCTTTGAAAAAAAATTAACATTTAAAGAAACAGCGAAGAAAAAAATGCTCGATACAATAAAATGTAAATGTAAGCACTTTTTAATTTGTGCTTATAAACTTAAAGTGCCTGTAGTGGAAAGAGTGTTTTAACTAATCAAAGGAATAATCGAAGAATGATATTTCGAACTTTTGACGTTAAAGCCAAAAATTTAGGAAAAGAATGCAATGTAATAAAAAAGGCAGCATAAATAATTCAAACCGTTTAATTGCAAGAGAGTGAATAAAAAACAGAGATATACTTCCTTCTTCCGTTATGGGACACATTAGGAATCCTTCAAGTTCGTCTGATCAATATGAAACTACTGAATATTAAGAATGTGAAACGATGCACATATTTACAAATGAAGATTCTCCTTTAACTTTGCAAACAAGGTCTATGCTCCCAAATGTATCAGAGTCTTGCGACAGAACAGATGTTTCTCATGATCAGCAGCAATTCTTCTAAATGCAGTATTAAAGGATGTGAGAATAATTATCAATTAAATACTTCGAAAGTAATTGAATCGTAGCAATATCAGAAGGGAACGAATAAAAAAACGCAATGTCTTGAAAAGGTACAAGAGGGCAACACTCTTCATCGAAATGGGAAGAATTCTAAAATGTATACAAATAGCAAAAGTAGATCGAAAAGTTCGACAATTTCAGCATACTAAATTAATTTTTATATCATATGAATTCTTGGATCTAATTCAATGGCAATCAGTTACACATACTCAACAACTGCTTACGCTACCTCTTAGCCTGTATCAATACAGGTCCTGTATCAATACACTTATACTGCCATCAGCAGAGGAACTGTAAAGGTGCTGTGGAAGATACCCGTTACAAAACTGTGTGTTGAATCCATAGAAAAGTCAGATATTGTTGACGACAGTTATTTATTTAAATTCTATTTCATTCAATTACTTTATAAAAATACAGCTTTAAGTTGAAAAATATTCAGAGCCAACTTTGTTTAAAATAGCTAAGTGAATCATTGAAAATAACTTTTGTTAAAACCGGATTAACTTCAATACACCTGGAACTTTTCAAAAGAGCTTAAATTTAAATCATATCTAAAACCGTTTTCTAAAAACATCGTAAAACTCAAACTAAATATCTTACTGTAACTTAAACTCAAACATATTAAAATCATAATGATAACTTAAAAAAAAAAAAAAAAACGAACAGAAAAGAGAGAGCGGGGCAATTGATTAGCGAAAGGCAATTTATATCTTTGAACTGGAGACGATTCCACTTTACAAAAAGGGTAGGCCTGATAATAGTCTATTACGGAACGGCTAACGCCATCTATGAAACACTTTAAATTTAATGTCAGTTCTTTTAAATTAATTTACGTTATAGGAAACAATTAACATTATATTCCAGGTAATGAAGGTATTGCTTTCAAAATAAAGAAGTTCTATAGGCATTAAAATGTAGAAAGGAAAGCTATTAAATCAATATAAGTTTACGTAAATTTTTAAACCCAAATTAGCCATAAGTGACAAGTAAAATCGGTTGAACAGATCATACTATCTACTTCTGATAATGAGCCTTAATCAATGATTTCTGACATTCCTGCTGTAATCGATGTTTTAACCTGTAATTGCTCTTACAAAAATCGTCGTATAACTAGTGTGAGCGGTCTGTGAAACCGCTTAGTCTAAAGATGAAGAAATGCTAGAATCATTCACAAAACAACATTTCTCTACTAAACTTTACGTACAGGACTATTATACTTAAAATTCATCTACTCAGAAGTCTCTAGCGATAGTACTAGGTTTTCAGATGAAATAAATTTTAACCAATATCTATAGTTAAACTGAAAATTACAATTTAAACTGCGAAAATGCAAATAAAACAGCGGTCTGTGAGACCGCTAACAATAGTTAATGGTTCAGATTTCAGTGCGATTCACAAACATTAGAGCGTTGAGTTAATTGAGTTATTGAAACATAAACTCAGTGTGTGGCAACGACGCAAGAGATGGATTTATAAGATCGAAAAAACCAAAAGTCAATATCATCGAGTTCTATGTGGCAATAAAACTAAATGTTTAAAAATAAAGGGCGAGAGAGTTATGGAACTCGATGTATAGACACTATTGGTTGTGGCACACGTGATGTGTTCTAGATTATTTTCACGCAGAAAAAAAGCAAAAAGCTGTATGAAAAATTCGAAAATTTAAACATTTTATGTAACGTTCTGTACTAAATCGACAGCCAGTTAATAAATTAGGCTAAACTTTTTTTTCAAGCTTTTTCACTCCACCTTACTGTATGTATATGTATGTAGGATATAGTACCTCTATATGTATATATATATAAAGATTTCAACATAATTGAAAACTCTAATTATTTATATACACTCTATAAAATACAGCTAATCATTTAAAGTTCAATTTGATATATGTTCAGTAAGCGCCGTCTCATAGCGAAAACAAGAATATCGAAATCAGCGTTACCGTGTTAATGAATACTGCATATATGTTCTTGCTCAATGTAAAATATAACTCTGTTTTGTTGTTGTGGAACAGCAAAAAATAAGTATTCTAAAAAAAAAGAATAGTTGTTAGAAAAATATTACCTATTAAAAGTACAGATCATACTGTACATATCTCCTATGCTGTTAAATCCTAGTAATAAGCCTAAAGTTGATTATTCTTCTAACAAATAAGCCTAAGTACATAAAAACTACAAAAAATGAAATGAAATATAAATATTGACTTTATTTCTTGTTAATTTAATTGATGATTAATCAGATTACGCACAGTTTATAAATATTTACATATCTAATCTAATTTTATACTCATTATTTTATACTTAATTTTATTATTAATTACTCTCATTTAGACCTTTATGAACAGAAATTTCGCTCCACAAAAGATATGCATCATAAAAGGAGCATTCAAAATATAAAAATCTAGAGATGATATAATTTCTTTTAACCAATATAAAATCTCAATACACTCATCATTTTTCATCTTATAAGTTTTTTTAATATATTTGACTTCGGGTGGATTTCAATAAATGCAGATATTTCCGTAGATTCGGAACTTATGCAGAACACGTGTACTATCGTATATTTACCATTCATTTATTCTGTGATAAATATTTTAAAACGGAATATAAAAAAAAAAGAAATGTAACGTATTATCACGAATTTTAATCTACTTTTAGTACTGATTGCACATAAATTTTACCTTTCCAAATTAAAGGTTCAGTAATCTTTAAAAATTCAGAATAAGTTGTATCTGGTCAATAAAATGGATCTACAAAGCAGTATAACTATTAACTAATGGAGAGCACTCTAAATTAAAATGTCTGAAATTCAGACACTTAAGTGTCTGAAATGGAGTGTTCAATTTTCAGACATTTTAAAATGTCTGAATTTTTTCAGACACTTTTTGCGTCTGAATTTCAGACACTTCAAACGTCTGAATCGCATCCATTTTTTTGTAAGCATCATACGTAGCCATGTTTGACCACGTTGAATCCTGGAAAAATATTTGGCTGTGGTCCTGCCCCCCCCCCCCCCCAATACAGCCTGATTTTTTTGGTGCTCTCAGTTTTGGTATACAATTTTCGTTACGTTGATAATTTAAATCTTTTACGACATTGTACTGATTATAATCAATATCGTGAACTTCAGGAGTAGAACAAGATTAAAAAACAAAAAATATTTATCTAAATATTAGATTTTTTAAAATTTATTTTGTTTTTAACCTTATTTTACTTTAAAAGTTCAAAATATTGATTATAATCAGTACAATTTCGAAACAGATTTAAAATATAAGCTTTACAAATATTGCACATCAAATTTGGGGGCACTACAGTCGTAGGGGGACGGGGCACTTCCCAGTTTGCCCTTCCTTTAATCAAGAAGTACTTTTGCAAAAAACGCAACCCTGCATTATAGTTGTCTAAATTGAGATGTCCGGTATTCGGGAGTATCCGTTGTGGAGGTTAATGGAGATTCTCGAATAGCGAACACCTCTATTTAACGAATACTTTTTTAATCAGCAGACATACATATTTGTATATTTTTACCTCAAAAAAGTAGACATCTCCAATTATCGGACAAATTCCGCGGTCCCGAAGTGTTCGCTATTAAGGGCTTTTAAGGTACATAGATAAATATATATATATATTTTATAATCTTGTCCTACTCTAAAAGTTCAAAATATTTATTATACTCGGTTGAATGTGGAAAAAGATTTAAAATATCAGATGTACGAAAATGGCAAAAATCCCACCCCCCACCCCCCCCACCCCAAAAAAAAATTAAAATATAAAAAAATATATTGCCACATAGGCAATTTTACATATACATCACTTGATAATCACAACAGCCATTTAACTATGAATAATGAAAATAAATAAATAAATATTCTACTTTAATAACATTGGGGAAAAAATGACTTTGGTATTTTGTTAAATATATTTGCGTTTTTAAACTTGTCCTACTCTAAAAGTTCAAAACTTTCATTATAATCAGTGCAAGATTTAAGATATCAGCTTTACAAAAATTCATGCAAAATCCCCCCCCCCCCCAAAAAAAAAAAAAAAAATGAAAATACTTATTTAAAGATTATGTTTTTAAAAAATTTATATTTCCACATGGGCAAGTTTTTATGTAGATCAGAGGGTACTCACAAAAGCTATTCAACTATCAATAAAAACAAATAAGTACATATTCTATATTAAAAACATGAGGAAAAAATAACTTATGATTTCCAAACTTCTTTCGTCTTAAATATATACAGTAACATCTGTCATTTTTGTATTTTTCGTATAAGTGCATATAAATAAAGTTACCACAATTTTAAATACGAAATCTAGTTAGAGGTTTTTACTTTTTCCCATTATAAATTTCAAATTACTTTTTTATTAAAAATAATAAAAAAATCAGTATTAGAGTTGATTGCAAATCAAATACATATGTATATTTTTACAGGCAGGTTCATATAATAGACCAGTCTCATTTACTTTATTTATCTTTTTTTAATCTGCGGTTTTATGCCAGGAAGTAAGAAAGCATTAGGTCAACTTTCAAAGTTTTTTTTTTTCTTTACTTCCTTGTGGCCGTCATTTACTGCGAGATAAAAATTATCCTTTTGAAACTAAGAACTGACATTGAATATATAATTCGTAATAAAAAAGAACGTCATAAGTTTAAAAATATATACTTCTAGAATTAGTGGGGTTTTTTGCGAACAGATTCAAAACTAATTAAATTTCATGCAGGATTTTGTTTAGTACAATAAATAAAATCATAAAATACACTAATTTTACTACTATAAAGAAACTTACTTGAGTTGCTGCAAGAGGTAAGAAATATTCCTCGATTTGAAATTTTAAAAACTACCACAACCACAGTGAGGGAGAAAGACTTTCATCAGTTTAAAAGGTAATCCCATAATACATCCGACTAGCCATATTTAAAGAATGAGATGTTTCATCCTAAAAACAGGACCCGCCAGACAAAAGTTTCTTTTTTTTGCCAGTTTCGACAGGACGAAGATGAATAACACAATATTATTGATATAAATTGGTACGAGTTAACACTAAGCCCATTGAACACGCTTTGTAGAATTTCCGGGTGTAATCTTCAACCGCCGTCTACTTCTGTTCTGTGTCTATCCCGCCCTTGTATCGACGACAGCTTCTAAGAGACATTTGATGTCGAGCACACACGTCAGATGTATGTATTCAATAAATAAATACTCCAAGTTAATACGAATTAAAATCACAGTACTTCACATTTCGCAAAAAACGAATTAAAATACACGCGTACATAAAAACAAACTTTGTTTGAATTACAACGTATACCACTTCGAACGAAGACATCTAAAACGCATGCGCAACTGGGAGTGCTAGTGCCCCCTGGTGGTTATTGCGTCGGAAGAATCAAAACATCTTAAATTAAGACACGTTTAAAGCAATGAAGTGTCTTAAAATAAGACGTTTGCGGATATTTTAGACATTATTCTCAGTTCGTTTACACCATGGTCATAGTAAGACGCTTATGTATCTTAAATTAAGACATCTATAGTGTCTTAATTTTCAGATTAAGACACTTAAGTGTCTAAAATTCTTTTTCAGTCACATATGTGTCTAAATTTAAGACGCTTCTATTTGCAGTGAGTTTTCTTTTTGTTTCCAGTTTGCTTGAATGCTTAGTAATCCGTTTCACATTACGGATCACTTATTATGAATTATTTTCTACTTCAGTGGATTAGATTGCTATACGTAATAAATAATTTTTGCACCATTGTACTTCCATTACACTTTTCATAACATGATGTTGAAAAAGAGTTATGCTGGTAAATATTTCAGGATAAATTATTTGTATTTAATACACGTAAATATGAGCAAAGAGTTATGGTAATTAAATCATTATCATTACTTCTAATTGTTTTCTAGATTACCAACATATGCTAAGAAGCAAATTTATTTAAGGTATCCTAACAATGTTTTAATAAGTAAACTTTAAAGTAAAAATTGCAAAAGTGTTCTATATTTGATTCACATTCCAATTTCTGTGTATAAAAAGCATCTTTCACACTTAATGTATAGTTGACTATAATGTATATTTCATTGGTCCACTTTATAAATGATAAGCTCAAAGTATATATTTGAATCCATTTCATTTTTTAAAAATGTACACCCCAGATAACATGATGTCAGAGATTTTAAATTTCAATTAATTTAGTAATATTTAGCGCACGGTTTTTACAATAAACAAAAATCTTACTACATTCTTACTACAATATCAGAAAAACCTGTCAATATAAACTAAATTATTCCTCATTTTTCAACAAATAATTTCTGTACTCTTAGAAAACATGTTTTATCCTTAAATTCTCCCCGAACGTCTAAAATTGAGGAAGAAATTCCGTTAATTCCTAGCACGCATGCGTGTTGAGTCCATTGATAATAAATCCAAATTTATTTTTAAAATGAAAAATGAAAAATTCTATAAATTAACATTTTTAATTTAATTAAAAAAGACAAAAAAGTTTTTGAATTTTAAAATAAATAACAATTACTTTTCTTATTCAGCCAATTGCGTAAAAGTGCTTACAATTTATTTTTGAAAGTTGAATAAGTTGAATAAAGCTAAATAAAGTTTAATTTATACACTTGTTTATAAATAAATATTCGCATTTAAAAGATACTTTAAATGGACACATTTAAAAGATATTTTAATTATGAAAATTAAATGGAAAAAAAATCAATATTACAAAAAAAATCTTATCGAATAAAAATATAATATTTGTAATTTTACCCCTAGCAATCTACGTAAAAATATTTAAAATTCATATTTTTATACAACATTAACACTAAAGTATAAAAACCCCAGGCACAATCCCATTAAACACGAAATCTTCCCGAAATTAACTTCTAAATTAAAAGCTTTTTAAAGAAATTTATCAAGCCATACCCATTTAAAGCAAACATACTTATTTCAAAGCTTTTCCCTGCTGTACAACTATAGCTCAGTGCCAGCTTGTTCGGCTGGTAACGCTGAGATGGCTGTTTAGAATCCAACGTCAGACGCTTTTCTTTATCTCAAACTTTATTCAATTGACGAATATTTTACCTCCGGTAATGGAGGTAAAAAAAACGGATATTCGTCAACGGATACACGCCGGCGGCACTTCTGCCAGTAGAAGTTCCGTGAATTGAAGAAAGTCTTTTTTTTTTTCGAGAGTGTATATAACAAAACAAGTATTTATAATAAATACCATTAAATGATTAAAAAACAAATCATCGAAAATTAAATTTATACATTTGGATAAAGTAAGGCAAACAACAGTCGCTAAAACACCGCAATTGGCTGTAGCCAGACTAACGGACTTTTCATAATTAACACCTTAAATATTTTTTTTAATTCAATATTCCAATGATCCAAATATCAGCAAATTACCGAAACTACAGTGGTGGTTAGAATTATAAGAACAATTGAAAATTGCACAGAAAAAAAATCTGAATAAATAAAGTGATATTTATGCATAAAATGCTTTTTTATGCTAGAAATCATTATAGAATGGTAAACATTGGAAAATGCAAAATATGAATATTTTGCCATAATTAACAAAATATGCCACGGTAAAAATTGGACAAAATTATAAGGACAATCAATGTTTTTGCCTGAAACACACTAATAATTAATAATCTCCCCCTTCTTCTCAATCACTTTGATCAGTCTTAATTCATGGAGTTTGACAGTTCCTTAAGAACGTTCTTGGAAATTTTTGACCAGGCTTTTTCGATGGAGGACATGAGTTCTTGCTTGTTTTCATATTGTATACCATTTTGTATACTTCGTGTGCCAGAATACCCCACAGATTTACCATTGTGTTCAGATCAGGGCTTCTGGCCGGCTAATGAAATAGTTTCACGAAATTAGCATCAAACCACGATTTTGAAGTTTGGGAAACATGTACTGAGGCATTGTCCTGCTGGAAAAAATAGTCTCCACTCGTTATTAATGGTGCTTTCGGTAAAAGATTATAACCCAGTACATCAATATAACTCTCAGAATTCATTCTGTCCTGCACAAAAACTATTGGAGTAGTTCCACCAGTTGCGAAACCTCCCCAGACCATTGTTGAGCCACCTCCAAATGCACGCTTTGAGAAAATTTCATTTTCTCTACGGAAATCATACCAGAAGTAGCGAAAACCATCTGGTCCATCCAAATTAAAATTTTCTCATCTGAAAAGAGAACATTATCCCACTTTTTTTCCCATTGTAATGCATTTTTTTGGCAAACTCCAGCCTCAGTCTATTATGAACCTTTGTATGAGGCGGTCGTGACATATGTTTACCATAGCGAACTTTTTTTCTTTTTGTAAAACACGTCAAACATTTCGAGCACTGCATTCTAAGTTCAATTCACGTTTCATTTCTGTTGACGTTTGTTTTTTGGAGCAAGCTCGCCTTATTATCATTCTTTTCTCCCGTACAAAAGCAGAAGATGGACTACCTGTATGTCTTTGCCGCCCATATTTACCGGATTTTTTAAGATAATTGTAAATAACCGTTCTTGATCTATTAAGCTTTGTCGCAATTTGGCGTACAGAAAGTCCTGAACATTTAAATGCATCCATTTTCACTTTCTCAAACTCCGAAAGCTTTGTGCCTAGCGGAATGACTGAAAAACAGAATATGACGATCCCTAGGGCTTACTACTCATTTATATCGTCGCTGAGTTCCGTGTGCAGAGCAAAAAACATACAAATTTTACTTTTTAGAACACACAAATAGAGTTGTTCTTATAATTTTGTCCATATAAGATGGCTGTATAAATTCATTATACATTTGATGAATATGAATTTTCCACATATTTCCATAAAAACTTATAAAAATATTCTTCATTTTTCTTTTAGTTTCTATCCATTAAATTTGCATTAGTTTCCGAACAAATGTAGCCAAGATTTGGCGATTTTTCCCTTGTCCTTATAATTTTGACCACCACTGTATGTCTCGCTCACAGAAGATGAACAAGTCAATGTTCAATGAATAATAAAAAGATTGAGTACGGAGTTCAAATTTGGTAAATTCTTAAAGAAAGCTTTTCGTTTGATGTTTGGAAACAGTTCTTGGAGATTCAGTACAATTTTTCATCGAATAATTATTCTTTGTGCACCTCTGAATAACGAAGATTGCAAAACCGATTTCACGTCAATATCAGCCATTGTATGGTGTTATTTGGCTGGCGTATAACAAATGAAATAAAATAAAATAAAAAATAAAACAAAATTTTGAACGTCATTTCCCCCTTTAGTTCACGATTTTACTCAAAACCACATATAATACTGGATGTATGAGTAAAACATTGCAATCGGTGGAATTTATCTCATGGTAGTACATGTTTAAGTACATTAATACATATACTAGTTATGAGTCCCTACGTGTAGGCCAACTCTTCTAACTGAACTGAAAGAAATTTGAAGAATCTTAACTAAGCATTTGTGTGATACTGAAAAGGTAGTTTATTTAACATATCTGAGTTCATTGAAATAACAATTTTCGCATAAAGAAAAGAAATTCTGTGTTCATATCATTTTGCTCAGCTGACATTCGCGCTTCCAAAAAGGAATTTATTTTAATCTTTAATCCTGTTAATTCTGAAGATAGAGTCCAATTTAATAAATTGGAAATGAATTTTTAAGAGCCTGAAGACAGAATCAATATAAACGTTGCCGTTGTTTGATTTTAAAACCATTATTGAGGTATACATATTTGAAAAATCACCTTAATAATTAATTCATTCTATTGAGAGTTGATACTGTTGCGTGAAAACGTGACAGCTTGTACTTTAAAAGGAAGAAATTCCATTACGTTTTTTTTTTTTTTTTTTTTTTTTTTGCAAAACGCGCCTTATAACTAACGATTGCGGTAAACTTTATGATGTAAAATGTTTTGAGTGTATATTTAATAAACCTTGTCACATACATTTATGTATAATTATTTAGGCAATGCACTAGATGTATATGCTCTGTATTTTAAACTATTTATTTTAGGGTCAAATAAACTTTTTAAAATATCACATAGGTTAAATATTAGTTCAGACAATGTTAGATCTATTTCACAACTTTTAATAAATTGCAGAGGAAATTCTGTAGTTCAATCATGGTAAAATGAAATTAAAATATATCAAGGACATCAGAGTATAGTGACGTAAATATTAAAAATAACATAATTTCTGTTTAAATTGCGATTTTTTCTCTGAAAAACAACAGTATTTTTTCATAGTTTTATATTAGTATTCAACTAGAAATTAACTCATATCAACAATATACACCATTTTTCGAAAATTGTTCTTCTCACCTAGTTATCTTTATAAAAATTTTACTAGATTGAAAAAAATCCACACATATATAATATAGAACACAATTCTTAATTTAAATTTCACACTAAATAAATTCCTATTTTTCTTATTTCAATTATACCACAGTTCTTTGTGGCTGTAATCCTCATTACATTCGCAGTGTACATATATATGATTTATTTGCGTTTAAACATATACGCATTTTTGTAAATACGTATGCGAAATAAAATATCATTCTATCTATCAAAAATATATGTGTCGATTTTTTATATGTTTTTAATAAAGGTGTTAGTTAACGAATATACTGATATATATCGTGTTTTTCAAAAGATTTATTTTTTATTTTTAATACTAGGGGGCTCGGCCCCCTACGAGCTACGCTCGCCAACCCCCGTCCAGACACCGCAGGCTCTAAATGCACGCTAATTTGACCGGCTTTAAAAAGATTTCGAAAGATTGAATTATAATTTAAAAAACAGTGGCGATCTCCCTATAAACGAATTTCAATTCATTTCTCTTTGATTGGGGAATTTTAACGCCAAATCCGCTGCGGTACTACCTGATTATCCCGACGACCCATTTCGCCAAATTATATAAATCGCCAAACCATTTGCCAAATTATACAAATTGACATAATTTTTATTTTAAATAACGAAAGAACAAATAAATTCGTACAACATTAATAAAAATACAAATAAAACGTCGAAATAAAAATAACTTGATGACGTAGACACGTGTAACAACATTTCAAAATAAGCTAATATAAAAGGAATTAAGTAAACAGAGTCTTTGTCTCCTGGTATTTTTTAACAAAGCGAAAAGAAAGTTCTTTTAAATGAGATATTTTAAATTAATCGTTTTTAATCTGACGTAATTTTTACCAAGCTATTCTTTCTCTTTTAAATAATCGCGTGAAAGTACTTTTGTTAGCAATGAAATATTATTTGCGGTTTCCTAACAAAAATAGTTGAAAATATCCTCTCAAAATATTAAATAAATGTCTAGCGCAATTTCTAAATTTAAACTTTTTTGCAATATTATTTTGTGTTCATTTTATGTAATAACTATAATGTGACGTAAATATGACATAATTCCTCCTAAGACTTCTAACGCATGTTAATGAATTTATTATTTTACAATATCCTTTCTCTTTTAAAATTCACGCGTGTACATTTTATGACGTAATTTTTAATAAGTTCCTGCTTTTTATACATAATTATTTAATTCTAATTTGAAAGTTTTTTTCCTGTTTATAATAGTCACGTGTCAATAAATTTTTAATTTGAAGTAAACATTATTGCTTGCGCTTTTTATACAGTTGGCAACAGTTTAAATTAGTACGATTTTCTGAAATCTGTAAAAAATATCTCTAGAAATGCAGAAAATTTGAATTTAAAATAGAAATAAAACCTGAAAAAATGAGTCAAAATAAAAAAATTAATGCAATCTGCACTCCGGCAAATTCTAACGCATAAAATGATCTAAAAATGATTACACTGCCTTGAATAGTTTTTGCTGCTATAAAACTTTTTTAGTGGAACGATTTTGTCCAACTTTAGCATTAAATATCTCTTAAAATAATTCTTCGATTTGAAAACTGTCTGCATCAGCGTGTTTATCAAACATTTCTGTATAAAACCACTGATTTTCATATTTCTGTATGCATTATTTTTCTCAATATTAACGAACAAAGACCTCCGGTCACAAAAAATTCAAAACCGGCGGCGGCGGCGGCGGTGACAGCGGTAGTTACTTTTTTTTAGAATAGAGAGATAAATACTTTTTAAAAATATTTTGAAAACATTTTCATAGACAAATTGTATACAGCACGGTTTTCTTTTCAATAACAATATTTTTCCCATGTAAAAAAAAAAAAAAAAATAAATAAAAATAAAGAATATATTTTATCTAATGTAAAATTTTTCAAGAGAAACAGCTTCGAAGAAAACATATTATAAAACTAAAAAAGACAAACTGGGAAATAAATCTGTAAACCATATCCCAACGAATATATGTAACAGGTCCATCTGACATAAGTAATGTTGCACAACGTAAATACTACGCCTAAAATCTTGATAAGCAGGTACAATAGATGTAACTACAAAACATTAAATATGAAATATGACCATTGATATAGTCTATAGTATCTGTATTTTATACATAAATTATAAAATATTAAATAAAAGAATTATATTCATAAATGTTTTGTTGTTTTATATATATACAGGGTGGTTTAACCTTCTCACCGCCGCGAACTGATATATCCGTTCACTAAGCTGTAGGTTTCACTGCGATAGAAGCATTTTTAAAATTAATATGATTCTACAGATATAATTCAGTTTTGAAGGATTAAGATGTAATTTATACTGTCAAGGATTATATTACTATGCTTAACTAAATTTTTTCTATCATGTTAAAAAAAAAATAGCTTTTTTAAGCATTTAAAAAATATATAGAGAAAACAACATTACAATTTTGCCCTTTTGCTCGGCGGTCAGGGGGTTAAAAGGTAATGTGAAACCGGAACGTGTGGATGTGTCAGATCAGGAGGAGAAATAATAACATAGGAACTGGGAGTCGGCAACGCGATCCTGCCGGTGCAATTGCATCGTGAATGTGACGTAAACAAAAGAAAAAAACAAAAGCTGTAAAAAAACCTTTATGTTACAAAAAAAAATAAAAAAATCTAATGAAAGTATCAAATATGATTGAAAAATGTTGTATATTATAATAAGTGGTCAAAATGTGCCCTTTTAGCCTTAATGCATGCTTCATATCGCCGCAGCATGAAATTGCGAACACGTTCCGATCGGCACTGTATCGTGGCCACGTAGATCGACGGACCTAAACCCCTGGAATTCTACCTCTGGGGATATATCAAGTCTCTGGAGTACGAGACATCAGTTCAATCGGCCATGGAAATCATGGCACGGATTGCAGAAGCGGCGCGGCGGTGCGTATCCGGGGAACTCCTGGCCAATTGGAAGGTGTACGTGATTTCATGCGGTGACGATGTGAAAGATGCATCACGGCTAAGGAGGCATATTTTGAGCACTTGAAATGAGTTGTAACATTTTCATTTGTATGTATACTTCTATTAGGTTTTTTTAAAAATAAAGGTCTTTTTACACCGTTTGTTATATTTTCTTTGCGTCACGTTCAAGATGAATTGCACCGTCACGATCGCGTTTCCGACCATCAGTTTCCATGTAATTCTTGCTCCTGACACACAAACTAGTGCCTTTTGGACATTACCTTTTGAACCACCATTTACATATATTTAAAAAAATGTAATTTATTATTAATCTTGTAAATTTGAAACATAGATTGTGTTTGATGTTTATTTATGCATTGAATTATTGAAAATATTTCATGAAAATTAGGGATTAATTTATGGCGGTCTCTACGGTACCGTCGGTGAAAAAAATACACATGTCCGAAGATAAGGTTGTCCGGGGCTCAAAATTCTATTTTTTTTTTTTTATTTATAGAGATTTTGTTATGATTTTTTTTTCTTAAATATGTTTTAATATAATAAAAATATTATATGTAAAAAAAAAAAAAAAAAAAAAAAAAAAATCGAAAAATTGTAAATATTTAAAAAAAATTAAAATTTTAAATTTTAAACATATTTAATTTTGGATATAACTCTGGAAGTACTTACTCGATTTAACAAAATTTTTACACTTTTGTGTACAGAAAATGTGTCTTCAGGATTTCTTAAAATATTGATTATGAATGTTATAAAAAGAAATTAAGTAAACAAATGATTTTTTCTAATGAGTGAGTTTTGCAGCAATTAGCATATTTTCACAATTATCACTCAAAATTAAAAATCCTGCAGTCAATGTTTGGGACATATAGCATAAAAGCTCTGTTGAATATTTCATACTTATATCTTGCAAGAAACTTTAGATATATTCTTTTAAAGTTAACAAATCGCGAAAAAATTCATTCTGAGATAAATGAAGTTAAAGTCAGTTAAAAAGAAGTTAAAGTGCATCGCTTCTGAAGGAAAAAGGTGTTATATCTCTGGATCTATTGAAGATAAAAGCATGCGGTTTGCGGTGTTTAACGCCAAAAACTTAGTTTTTTTTCAGCTAATTAAATAAAATTGCATTTTTTGAAGAATTTCTATCCCCGGACCCCCCCAAAACACATAAAAGGTTGTTAAAAAGAAATCGTAGATAAGGATGGCAGTAGAGCGGACAAATAGTTGACAAAAATTCAAAAATAAAGATGTAAAGTTACCAAAATAAAAGCTACAACATTGAAGCGGTGGTGTAAAGCAGACGCCTTAAATTCTTCTCATTTCTAACACTAACTGAAAAAAAGACGGCTGAGTTGCTTGAATTCTGGAACTTGAATCCAGTTCTAACAGAAATTTCGTTACTCACTATAAAACAACACTTGAAAGAATAAATACAACACTATCGACAGTGTCACAGGAAAATGGAAACCCCGTGAATACAATATTCATTACTTGGAGCGATTTATGGAAGACCTTAACACAATAGTAAACTTACCATCCAAAGAACATAATTGAAAAATTACTTAAACTAAAACGTTACTCCTAATGATACGTGAACGGCTCACTAAAAAATCAAACATGTAGTTATATTTTACTAGAGACTAGATCCGACAAAATCTAAAAATACTCAATACTACTGATGTATTTATAGTAGATGGTCTATAACAGAAACCTAATTAACATATTACTTTATAAAATCGCTGCGACAAACATATTGTGGAAGATTCAATCAGGTTTTGCGAAAGTACATAACTTGACAGAATATGTGGCTCATTCATGCACAAATGTTTGAATCAGGCCAACAGATTCACATGTGAACTTAAGAATGCATTTGATACTCGTCTACCATCATAAGAGAGTAGCTCGGCACTTACGCTACAATGTCAGACTACACACATGTACCAATTCACATATATTTCAACAACAACACGTGTAAAGTCGCGTATTTTGTAGTATTTTATGAACTTTGGGAATAATACGTTTTTTTTTTTTTTTTTTTTTCCCGTTTGTATTATTTTTTGTATTAAGTTATATATTATTTATTAGAGTTCTATTTCATAAGTTATATGCTATTTTTAACTGATGTGACTGCTACAAATAATTTATTTACTTGACCTGAAATTTTATACAAGTATCTCATGAAATGAATTCCAATTTCCATTACTGGATTACGATTACATTATTCTTTTTGTAGGCTTCATGTATGTCATCTTCATGCATAGCTTCTAATGTTCACATTTACATTTCCTGCTATTCCACATTAAAAACATTCGGAAATGATGCAATTTTGTGTACTTAGTCATCTTTCAAACCAATAGTGTACACGGTTTTTTTTTAAACATAGAACAGAATAATTTCGATAAATGTCTGTTGTTGGTAATTCAATCAAGCACATTACAATGACATTATATTTTACCACAGTTAAAAAATATGCATTATTTATATTCCTTTAATGCATATTTACACACATCACTGCCCATAAGCACTTTGAAATATTACCATCTGTGTGGAGTAATTGATTGAAATGGACGTTAGTGGAATAAAGCTATTTCCAGAAAATTGCATGTGTTTTTTATAGCTTTCATTGCAGTAGCGTTCTATTTCCATGTATAACCAAGCAAATGAATTGCTCTACATTACTGCGTATGGTGTATTATATGATAATAAAAAATTTCAAAACTGAAAGAAAGCGTCAGTTTTTATTTTCGTTTGTATCAAGTTTATATTTGTTTAGATAAATTGTACGCATAATTTGAGTACTTTTTCATCTATTGAAATTATGGCTTGTATGCATTTTGATGTTGTTAAAATAATTTCAAGCTAAAAGTAATATATCTATATCGAAATACGTTTGTAAAAAATATCGTTCTTAAACAAACTTTTTCATAATGTATATGAGTGGTATATCTAACTTTGAAAGTAATTGTTCGAAACGTGATTGAACGTGAATGATATTATATGACTATCAGTTTTACAAAAGGGACTAACAGCATTCTACTTTTTGAAAATATATTGAAACTACTCGGAAGTAGCAATCCCAAAACGTTCTTCTATCTCATTCATGTTAATACTTCCTGAAAAATGCTACACAGCAGCACCACCCTTTAGGGGATTTACACTAAAATCTAATCATAAACAACTCATGCCAACTTTTAACTGAACTTGAAGTTTGATGAAAGTCCGTGCATTAGTTTTTGAGAAACAGCTATTGCAGAAATCGTAAAACATTCTGCATAACAGTACCATCTCTTGAGCGATTTATATCAAAAATTAATAAGCACCAATTTATATCAGGAACTAACTTAATCAGAAATTTGATGAAAATTTATGGATTAGTTCTTGAGATATTGTGATAATCGTAAATATGCAGCATAGCAGAGCCACCTGTGTGGCGATTTGCACCAAAAACAATACGACACTAATTTATATCAGGGAGTAACAGAATCTGAAATTTGATGAAAATTCGTACATTAGTTATTCCGTTAGAGCTATTGCAATAATCAGGAATAAAGCACTATAGCAAAGAGACCTGGTGGGCGATCTACACCAAAAAGAAATCAGAAACAAGTTAGGTCAAGGACAAACTGAATATGAAGTTTTATTAAATTCCATCCATTAGATTTTTAGATATAGCGCCCACAAAATTTGTGTCATATACCGACAGACATACGGGCAGGCAGACAGACGGGCAGACAGACAGAAAGGCAGACTCACTGACAGACATTTTGTAAAACATGTTTTTCGGGATCTCTGACCCATAAAACGTGTTTTTTTTAAATTTCTAATGCAACAAGCGATACAGACATTATCCTTACACCGAACAGAGATCACGATAAAAGAACAGAAATATGTGTAAAAAAGATAACATCAAACACAGGAACAAAGTAAAGGATACTTAATATGAGAAACACATAAAATCAAGAAATTAAGATGCGTAAATAGCCTCTGGCCTCCAACTAACGGGAGTAAATACAGTTCTTCGTGAGCGCTGAATAGTCGGAAAGATGAGCAGCAGTCATCGCCACGCCACATCGGCTGAGGGTCAGGCAGGACTATCCACTATCTTGTAGTCGGATAAGATGAGCATATAAACAATCATGTTTTGTCGCGAGACGAAAGGCAACTACAGCACTGCTTCTTGGACAATCGGGGAGGCTAAGAATGGTATTGCTCACAATTTTTCCTTTGTCCGTTCTTTTAGTAGTGCCATATGCGATGTCTTATTTGTTTAACCACTGAGCAGGCGGAATTATTGTTAATTAATTTACATGGGGCCTCATTAACAGGACAAACATTTTTGGCCAATTCATCCTCCTTATCTTTTCCGGGAATACCACAGTGTGAAAGGATGCATTGTAAGACAATCGTCTTAGATCCTTCTAGCATTCCTCTTATTAAAGATCTACACTGAATCACATACATAGAGCAAGGGGCTTGAGAGCAGTTGGCAACCGCCAGATTAGCAGCTTATGAATCTGAGAAAATGATAGCCTGACTGATAAGGGAACAAAGAGCATCTAGTTGATGCGGGACCACTTTGATTGACTCAACGTCACCATCAAAAGCGGTCCCGGCCGTCCCAAAGAAAAACAACGGGAGAAATGTTCACAATGAATACCTGCTCCGGCCACACTATCCATCTCAAGCTTTGAACCATCAGTATATATGTGTAGTCATGTTTTAAGAGGAAAGCGATTGTAAATAGTCTCCACACCCACAGTACAATCATTTGATTTTGAGGCATGACTCGTAAGGTCCATGTTAAAGTGTATTCTACTACCCTCCACGGGATTTATGGGAGGCAACAAAGGTTCAATTCGGGATGGAATTTCAAGTCCATCAATCTCTTTTAATACAGCTTGAAGAAATCCACTTTAAGTTTTCAGCCTGCGTGGTCCAGATTTGACCCACATATCACCATGAGGAAGGTGAATTAACTTCTGTTAAAGATTCAAAGCTGATTTCTTTATTCCATATTGCATAGAAATTTCATTAGTATGCAATAGAAGTGCGTCAATTGTTCTGAACTTGACAGCACCTATGACAAGACGGAGTGCATTGTTTTGTAGTCGTTTAAGTCTACCAACACATCCCACAGATAAAGTCATAAGAGGGGCTTTACAATAAGTCATAGCAGGTTTTATAAAGGTCATACAGGTAGCAAGTAGAGTTGTGGTAGCACAATCCCAGCTAACTCCTGCAAGGCGTTTAAGCAGTATCATACGCTTCTCAGACTGCTGCTTGATGTCATCAATATATAATTTCCACGTGAGTTCACGATCGAAAGTCACTCCCAGATACCTGGTACTCTCACTAGTCGGGAGGGCTATATTGTTATAAGATATATGTAATTGTATTGGTTGGTGGCACAATGAAAAAATCTGATATGTTGTTTTCTCCGTGTTGAAATCATATTGTTTTCTAACCCCCAGGAATGTAGTCTGGACATGGCGTTATTCAAGGAAATTTCAAGTTTCTCTTTTGCCTTGTTCTTAGGGATAGATGTTCATAAAACAAGATCGTCAGCATACATAAACAAACTTATATCATCATCAATCAAGGAGAGCATCAGGTCATCAACATACACATCGAACATTAAACAACTTGACACTGCTCCCTGAGGAAGACCAGTTTGCAGAGTCTTAAAACTAGACTGTGCGGTTCCATATCGGATAATTATAAGACGCTGATCAAGAAAGTCACTGAACCACCGCAGCACATTTCCCGATATATGTTTACTGCCATAAAACGTGTAAATCCGTCAAAAACCGGAATTCGAAATTTTTTACGAATCCAATACATTTTTCTTGTAAAGATAGAAGAAATTAATTTCATTAATTATACGTGTACTACATTATGTCTCCTGTTGAAAATGTGGTACGTTAAACCATTAATATTTTCTCGTGTTCCTTCGAGTTACCTTCCCTTACAGTTTGACCCATGAATTAGAGGACATCCTGTATAGCTCAATTCCATTTATTTTCCCTTTTTAGGTGCGTTCGTAATTATATAAATACGTAGCACCTATAGTCGTCGTTCAGACCGTCCGTCTGTCCGTCTGTCTGTCCGTCCGCCCGCATATAACAGAACAAAAACTTCTCTACCGAATGGTCTGAAGTTTTAAATATATAATTATTGTAAAATTTTAACGAGTCATTTCAAATTTTATGAAAATCGGAACCAAAGTTTAATTACAGCGACAGTCAAAAGTTTTTCCGTTACATTACGGCCCATGGGAAAAATTATTGCAAGTGCATTTTAATGATGTTACAACCTTCCGATTGGTTTGAAATTTTAAATATATAATTGTTGCAAAAATTTGTCAAGTCATTTCAAATTTTACGAAAATCGGATGTAAAGTTTTATTACAGGGACATTCAAAAGTTTCTCGTTGCATTAAGGCCAATGGGAAATATATTTCAAGTGCATTTTACTGATGTTACAGCCTTTCGAATAGAATGAAAATGATGTGCACTTATAATGTGCACTAAAATATACATTCAATACAGTATGCGGTGCAAAAAAAAAAAAAAAAAAAAATTATAAAACTAGTTATAGTACGAAAGCATCTAATTTGCTACGTTTGACGAGCAATATCGAACTTATTCTTTATAAAATTAACCTTAAATTTGTAAATAATTTAAAATTTTTCTCCGTAAGTATTTTTATTCTTCTATACACTATGCTTATACTTATTAATAAACACTCATTTAATTACAAATGTACTAATTTTTAAAGTAAAGTGCGTTTTTCTGAGATAAGAAATAATCTTATTCATAATCCCTAGGCTGCATATAAATATACATTGAAAATGCTAGTGATTTATTACAAACCATATGACCCAAACAGGAAATTAACTTATCAAACAACCCACAGCATGCTATTAGATAACAACATTCGTTTCTTTATGCTAATCAGAATGCCTCATATTAGATGCATATAAGATGAGTAACAAAGACATATTTTCTATCATAACAAATTGGGCGTGTAATGAATTGCATTACATATTATCTTTTTTTCTTTTTTATTCGACAAGGTAATTCCTGCTTATATCTGGAGAAATATTGACTAGTAAATGCTGGAATCTGTCTTCATACATATATATATATTGAAAGAATTGGCATTTTTTAAATAAATTAATTTTTTTTAATAAAAGCTAATTTACTGACATAAAGTATGTAAATGGCTTTGATTAAAAAAAAAATCACTTTGTAACATTACAGTTGGGAAGCCAAAAATCTTAAATTGTCAAAGCATTCTAGATCTTTCCGTGATGAAATAAAGTGTATGTATACATACCGGGAAAAAACCCCTGAAAATTATGAAAAATTACATGAATTAAAATAGCAATTCCATTTTGATTATATCCTTCTATATATAAAAAAAAGTTTTGATTTGGAAATGGACCAATGAACATCTGCGTAGATATTCCGGGTTGATCCGCATCCAATTTGAATGCTTAAGCATGGCCTTTCATCGTTAATATTAAGAAAACTGTTGCATACAAAAATATGAAAATCGGTGGTATTATAGAAAAATGTTTGATAAACACGCTGATGCTGACAGTTTTCAAATCGAAGAATTATTTTAAGAGATATTTAATGCTAAAGTTGGACAAAATCGTTCCATTAAAAAGTTTTATTTGAGCAAAAACTATGCATGAGAATTTAATCATTTTTAGATCATTTTATACGTTATAAGTTCCCAATGCGCAGATTGCATTTATTTTTCTTATTTGACGCATTTTTTGAGGTTTTATTTCTATTTTTAATTCAAATTTTCAGCATTTCGAGAGATGTTTTTTACAAATTTTATAAAATGTCATTAATTTAAACTGTTGCCAATTGTATAAACAGCAAAACAAATTATCATATCAAATATTTCTTCAAATTAAAAATTTATTTACACGTGACTATTACAAACAGAAAAAAAAACTTTAAAATTAGAATTAAATGGTTACATGTTAAAAGCAGGAAAATTACGTCATAAGAACCATATTTACACTTGAATTTTACGTCATATTTAAAATGCCCCAAAAATATGGTAAAACAATTTAAATTGAAAAATATATTTGCGCGAGATATTTTGAGATAATCTTTTCAACTATTATCGTGAATTCGAAGACAGCGCAAATAATATTTCCTTCTAACAACAAAAGTATTTTTACGTGAATATTAATAAGAGAAATAAAAGTTTGGTGTAAATTACGTCAGATTTGAAACGATACATTTAAAATGAATTATTTAAAAGAACTATCTTATAGCGCTGCTAAAAAATACTGGGAGACAATGACACTGTTTACTTAATTCATTTTACATTAGCTTATTTTCAAATAACTAATGTGTTTAATTAAATACGAAAACAGACATTGTATCTCTTAACAGCAAAAGATTTGGTCTTAAAAATCCCCAATCCAAGAAAAACGAATGGAAACCCGTTTACAGAGCTATCGCTACTGTTTTTTTTTTTTTAATTTTTAATTCAATATTTTTAAAGCCGATCAAATGCGTGCAATTAGCGTGCTTTTTGGATTTTGGTGTGCCTGAACGGGGGTTGGCGAGCGTACCTCGTAGGGGGCAGAGCCCCCTAGTTTATTTAAAAAAAAAAAAAAAAAATCCCTGCCGGCCCGGTTTACGCGGAGGTAGATGTTGAAGTTAAGTATACTAATTTCACCAACAAAAACTAAATCATGATTAGAGATAAACACACTTTAACAATTTTATCTGGCTGCTTTTGACTAATTTTTATTTCATTTTTATATAATAGCTGGTTTTACTAGAATCATGTTAAGGAGGTATTAAAAAAAAATTTCCATGCTCAACAACTCGGAATTTTCTGGCACATTTTCAGATTCATTTTAATAGAAAAAATATTAAACTTGCTGACGTGATTTTTGAAGAGATTTATAAGCGACATGTGTTTTTATTTTTCTTTCAATTAATTAAAACTTGATTTATCAACAATTATTTTCGCATTAGGACAATATTTGTCGTTTCGAACACAATCGCTTCGGGAAATTTCTGTTCAAAATGCCCACTTTGACATCATTTTTACTGTCTTCTATCTGCAATAGAAGAAAGTACTGTAATTGAAAATTATTTTACTTCCGGTTTTCGACGGATTTACACGGTTTAGGGGTCAGAGATCCCAAAAATCATGTTTATAGAAAATGTCTGTCTGTCCATCTGTCTGTCGCCATTGTACCATCAAAAAGTGTATGAAGTTATGCATAGAATTGAACAAAATTTTTATTTTAAGTTTTTGGCTATGACAAGCACGTCCTCCCTGAATTTTGAAAAAAAAATCGCAGTTAGGGGTAAAAGCAACTTTTGCAACTTTCAGTAATAGCAACTTTTAGTAATAGCAACTTTTAGTAATAGCAACTTTTGCTCGATTTTGAATATTGTACCATCAAAAAGTGTATGAAGTTATGCATATAATTGAACCAATTTTTTTGTGTTTGTTTTTGGTCATGGTACGAAGGTCCTCCCTGAATCTGGAAAAATTCCGCCGTAAGGGAGCGCTTTAATTGCGATTTCTGTACGATTTTCATTATTGTATCATCGAAAAGTGTGTCCGTGTGTCCCTCCGTCTGTCCATGTGTCCCTCCGTCTGTCCGTGTGTCCGTCTCTCCGTCTGTCTGTCGCCATTGTACCATCAAAAAGTGTATGAAGTTATGCATAGAATTGAACAAAATTTTTATTTTAAGTTTTTGACTATGGCAAGCAGGTCTTACATGAATTTGGAAAAATTTCGCCGGCAAGGGGCGCTGTAATAGAGATTTTTGTGCAATTTTGAAAAAAGTACCATCGTAAAGTGTATGAAATTATGCATTGAATTGAACCAAATTTTTATTTTAAATTTTTGGCCATGGCAAGCAGGTTCCCTATGTATTTGGAAAGAAGTCGCCGTTAGGGGGCGCTGTAATAACGATTTTTGTGCGATTTTGAAAATTGTACAATCGAAAAATGTATGAAGTTACGCATACAATTTAACCAAAAAATTTTTTTAAGTTCTTGACTGTGGCAAGCACGTCCTTTCTTAATTTGGAAAAAAATCGCCGGTAGGTGGCCTGTAATAGCGATTTTTGTGCCATTTTAAATATTGTACCATCGAAAAGTGCATAAAGTTATGCATAGAATTGAAAGAAATTTTTTGTGTTTGTTTTTCGTCATAGCACGAATGTCTTCCCTGAATTTTGAAAAAATCCACCGAAAGGGGCGCTATAATTGCGCTGTCTGTACGATTTTCATTATTGCACCATCGAAAAGTGTATGAGGTTATGCATATAATTGAACCAAATTTTTTGTGTATGTTTCTGGCTATGGCAAAGAAGTCCTCCCTGAATTTGAAAAAAATCTGCCGGAAGAGGGCGCAGTAATAGTGATGTCTGTGCCATTTTCATTATTGTACCATCGAAAACTGTATAAAATTCTTCATGCAATTCAATCAATTTTTTTGTGTTTGTGTAAGGCTATGGTCAGTAGGTCCTCGCTGAACTTGAAAAAATTCCGCCAGAAGGGTGCGCTAAAATTGCGATGTCTGTGCCATTTTCATTATTGTACCATCGAAAAGTGTATGAATTTATGTATAGAATTGAACCATTTTTTGTGTATGTTTCTGAAAAGAGGGGGGGGGGGCTGTAATAGCGATGTTTGTGCCATTTTCTTTAACGTACCATCGAAAAGTGTATAAAATTATGCATACAATTAAACAAAATTTTTTGTGCATGATTTTGGCTTTGGCGAACAGGTCCTCCCTTTAATTTGGAAATATTGCGCGGTAAAGGGGCTCTGTGATAGCGATTTTTGTATACCTTTGTTGATTTTTTGCAGTTCTATTGTCCATCGGCGGCTCGTACAGCGGCTCGTACAGCGGCGGGAACTCGCTTCTTGCTAAGCCGGCTATTCGCAAACACCTGATAACATCAGAATAAGAAAAAAATATTAATTTTAACAAATATCATGATATAGATTAACTCGTTTTTAGCCCGTTTAATTGACTGAAGCAGAAATTAAAGATCAAAATCAATGTTGGTATAGTGTTGAACTAATAATATTGAAGTATTAACATGTGTAACTACTTTTCGAAATCTTAAGATGTATAAGATAGAAGAAAATTTTGGGATTGGCACATCCAACTAGTTTGAAATGTATTCTCCCTCTATCAAAAAATGGATCATTACGGTACATTATATAGTTTCTGAATCATAGAATCTACCAATTGGATGCGTTTGAGAGAAAAAATGAATTTAAAATTGTGTCAGAAAATAAGTAGTTTGGATTTGAATACACCCTTAATAGAATGATTTTTTTCTTGAACCGCTATGTATTTTCAATTTGTTTTTGCTGTAAGAATTGGTCCTATCAAAAAATTGTCTATATAAATGTTGTAGACAATATTAAGAAAATATATGATAAATTCTTGGGAATTTTATGTCTTGTAAATTGACGGAGTTATGAATATATTCTTCTTGAACACCCCCCCCCCTTTTTTTTTCTTTGGTACGAATTGGTCCTAACAAAAACTAGTGAATAAAAAAGTTGTAGATAATATTAAGGAAATTTATAAAAAAATTAACTGGATTTGATATCTTGAAATTGACGAAGTTATGAATTTTTTTCTCCAAAAAGCCCTATTTTTTGCGCCCCTTGAGCCCATTTTTTAATCTCATCAAAAATCTGTGATACAAAAATATTTGGCCCTATTTGTAGAAGTAATAAAAACTTTAAACTGATTTGATATGTACTAAAATTAAGAAGCTGTGTGGTTTTTTCGGTTTTCACAAAACCCCTCCCTATTTCTATCCCCTTGGTCCGATTTTTCCCATTAACGAACTTGACAGAGATTTCATGCCCCTTCATTTTATGTATAAGTTTGGCAGAGATTTGTGCAAAATTGTGGAAGTTATCGTGTCCAGAAGAAACTGATATATGTATATATATATATATATATATATATATAAATTTTTCTGAAATTCCTTCTTCGAATATTCGAATATTCCTTAATAATTCGAATATTCTTTCAGAAATTCTTTTGCCCATTAACGAACTTGACCGAGATTTTATGTATCAGTTTGGAAGAGATTTGTTCAAAATTGTGGAAGTTATCGTGTGCAGAAGAAAGTTATATATATATATATATATATCATAAATTTGAAATCACAAATATGTGAAGAAATTAGCAAAGTCCTAAAGATGATTTAGAAATGAACATAGGAAACCAGTATGTAAAATAAGAAACTATGAATGACCCACAGAATCGTCAGAGGTGCTTGTGAGTTCATTCATAGAATATGTGTTATTTCATCCAATTTTGTCGGCATTAAACATAAAATGACAAAATTTAGCTCCTTATAATGCAAACATTACAGAAAATAGGTAATAAAATTATAAGAGATCCAAAGAAAGATACACCTCACATAGGATATTAAAAATTATTAGAGCACAATACCTAAATTACATACTAGGTGTCAAAACTACAGCATATCAGGATGGAAAACATAGTTAAGTCTAACTTAACATGTGAGCTACAGTTGGGCATCTCACTGAAACCAGAAACTGTGCTGCCATCTGGTGTGAGAAAGGAAAAAATGTAAATTGCAACTGGTATAATAACAATAATGTTTAGTGCTGCCATCGTTAGCCCCCAAAAATAATAAATAAAAGGAATGAAACTGATTGAGAAATCAAGAAAAGACTTAGATTAACTTTTATTAAAGTAGAATGAAAAAATAGGAATAAACTTAATAAGTGCTGAGTGAATACAAAAAAAAAATAAAGAATAGGAATAAATAAATACAAAACTAGTATGTTGCGGCTATCACAAAACTTTCTTCTACATAAATCACGTTAATTTAATCATTTAAATAGCACAAGAAATGACAACGATTCAGCACGAATTCATATCAAAATATATCTGAATTTGAAGTTGGATGAAAATTCGTGCATTAGTTCTTGAGATAGAGCTATAGCGGAAATTCTGAAAAAATGTAGCATAGCAGCGCCACATGTTGAACGATTTACACCAAAAGTAAACAACACTAAACGATATCAAGGTATACCTGAATCTGAAGTTTGTTGAAAATCCGAGCATTAGTTCTTGAGATAAAGCTATTGCGGAAATCGCAAAAAAATACAGCATAGCAGAGCCACGTGTTGAGCGATTTGCACCAAAAATTAAACAGCACTAATTTATACGTCGATTCATGTCAAGGACTAACTAAATCTGAAGTTTGATGAAAATCCGTGCAGTACTTCTTGAGACACAACTCTTGTGGAAATCGTGAAAAATGCAGCATACCAGCGCCAACTGTTGGGAGATTTTCACAAAAAAGTAATCAGCACCAAACTATATCTTGGACTAACTGAATCTGAAGTTTTATGAAAATCCGTGAAGTAGTTCTTGAGATATAGCTGTTGCAGAAATCGTGAAAAATGCCGCATAGCAGCGCCACTTGTTGGGCGATTTTCACCAAAATCTAATCAGGTCCAGTTTATATCATGGTCTAACTAAATACGAAGTTTTGTGAAATTCCGCGAATTAGTTCTTCAGACTCACAGAGTGACAGACAGAGTGACAGAGTGACAGAGTGACGGACAGACTCACAGACAGACATTTTCTAAAAACCATCAAATCGTCTTCTGGGCATTCTAAAACGTATAAATCCGTCGAAAACTGGAAGTCGAAATTTTTCCAGAATCCAATACTTTATTTTTGTAAAGATAGAAGAAAGTAAAAAGAACGAATTATATAAAAATAAATAAAAGGGCAATTGATTAAATTAACAATTTTAAAGACAAAATATTGTAATATAAAAAAATGGGAATATAAATAACATTTAAAAAGATGAGGAATATTTGAGATAGTAAAATTTACCCTTGTATTATGTAAATAAATGTGAAAATTTAAAAAGCAATGAGGAATATTGAGATACTAAAATATATCCTTATATTCTTATATGATGAAGCAATATGTGAAAATTTATGATGTTAAATGCCTGATACCCCGTATTTTTTCTTATATGAACATACAATATATAAGCATATATACATACAGATATAAACGCTCACACACATAAAAACATATAAGGTTTTAAACTTTTTTTTTTTTTTCCATTCCCTCCCTAAACCCTCCGTAATGGTATTTTTACTTTTTATTTTTTATTTTTTATGTTTTTTAGTGTATAATGTATGGAAAAACATACACATACACCAAACTTTTTTTTAAAATAAATATATATAAATATATATTATATATACATACATATAATTTTTTTGTATGTATGATTTTTTTAAATTTTTTCAGCAATTCACGTACCACCCTCCATAATAGTGTTTTCGATTTTTTAGTTTTTTTTATAAACCTATGAAATGCCTATACTGCTAAGAAGTAGAAAAAAATGAATATTAAGATTTGAGCCATGCAGATATAAAAGAGATGGGATAATTATAAGACAATGCTAATTGCTTTAATTTAAAAATGTTAGGCTGTAAGATTTGGGAGGAACGTAAACGTTTGATACGAAGAATTAAGCAGAATATTTCATTGAAATATGTAAGCAGGAATTGAAGTTCGTAAAATTAATTACATTAAATGAAAATTCATTGCGTTTATCATAAATGTTGAATGTTACGGTGTTATTGGGGAGAATATTAATTTTAACATCCATAAAATTGATACTAGAATTATATGAAAAGGTAGTACTAAGTTCTAGATAAGAAGGGTACTTTATATATATATATATATTTACACTATATATATATATACTTACACTACTACTATATATACTATATATATATATAGTTTTTTACTGAGGGTGGTTTTGGGCTCTAGGGGTCATGATCGTTGTAGATCGGAAATTTTTTTTCAGAAATTCCAACATAGGGGATAATGTAGTAGGTAGTATTTCATACGAAATCTACCAAAAAAAAAAAAAAAAAAAAAAAACCTTAACCTGTGGCTGTACGATCCATGAATTATCAGGTTCTACAGTACCCAACACTTTTTATTTGACCCTGGGTTGCGAGTTGCAATACTGCATATGCCCTTTAGGTAATCAGCCTGACGCGAGACCCTCCGTGTTATTTTCTGATAAGGTTAGTAATTTTGATTCAATTGAGATTAATTTTTCCGGTACGAGTTTATATTATATTTACGAGGATGGATCTAAAAAAGAAAAGTCAGAAGAGTAATAAAAAGCTATTTATTTAAAATTGACAGAAAATACAAAAGAGAATTAAGAGGCATCCCTGTCGATACCTTTCCCACATTACGTAATCAACAAATCTATTCAGGCGTTTATCTGAAAGCAGGAGAAATTTATTTCAAATTTCTTGGTAGAAATCACGTCTCTGCCCACATATTAACTTCTGGGCGTTTTGACGTCACTGTATGAAGAGAGCATCGTTCCAAATAATTGCTTCCTTCAATTTTGGTAACAGGAAGTAGTCACTTGGTACTAACTCTGGGTTGTATGAGGGTGTCTCTATTTTCGCAACTTGAATTTTTGCAGCAATTGTTATGTTTCATGAGGGAGGATGATACGAACATCCTGATCTAAACATCTTGATTCAAATCTCTCTGACGCGTCTGTGAATTTACATTATCTAACCGCACAACCGCAATAAGACAACTATGCCCATCTGTCTCATCTCTTTGAAAAATATTCACTATATAATATTTACTATCTGTCGCTGCAGCTTGTAAACTTTTTTTGGACTTTCGTTTCCTCTCTCCTTTATTAAAAACCGTATGACACAAACATCAAATTAACTTAATGAACCGCACACCCGTATACACGGAGATGAATTCTTTATACATTCATAAAAATCCTTATTCTGCTTCTTTTGTTATTTTTTTGTGACAGAATTTAGACTATCCGTTGTCATCCCTTTCCATTTTTAAGTCATACATCTTAATCCCTTTTGATTTTTTTAAAACTAAATACTACTATTCTACTACTATGTGCGTCATCCTGTTAGTAATTTACGCGAATCACAGTATACACCGGACTGTAAATAGATCTAAACAATAATTTGATTATGTAAGTAAAAAATATAATTATATTAATTCATATATATGTTAAATTAAATATTAAATGTTTATTAAATTAAATAGGCAAAATACACATAAAAATTTGTAAATATATTTTTAATAATTAAAATACAATAAACTGTATTATCACTATGCATGCAATAGGATTAAAATTATAAGAACAGGTTGATTTTCTTTTAAACTAAAATAATATTAAATGTGAATTGTATTTTCTTTGTGTTTATTAATTTCAATACAGCTTTGTTGAATGTAGTTTAAAATGTTTATAACTCGTCGGATTCATAATATACTTTATAACTATACGAGCAAATTTCGTCATAGAATGTATGGTCGGAACGCAAACGGAGATGAGTTAAAAGGTTGTTTTCCACTGTCCAAGGGCGATGGATTGGGTCGTGGTGGTCCCATAGCTTGACCACCAAGATCGCCGAACCTCTCGTGTTTGGAATTTTTCCTGTGGGGGCATTTAAAAAGACTAATTTATGAGAGCACCATTGAAACCGATATGGATCTAGTCGCCAGGATGGCATTGCTGCGGGCGGTATTCGGGAAATTCCTGGTGTCTTCGCAAATTTTCGTTTGTCCCATCCAACAAGTGTTAAGCGTGCATTACATCTGGTGGAAGATCTTTTGGCAATTTATTTCAGCAAGCACATGAATTACAATCCTGTTAATAAAATGTTTTTTGAAGTATCTCCTCTCATTCTTGTGTTAATTTTTTATCTGCGACAGTGGAAATCTACCTTTTAACTTCTCACCGGTTGAGTTCCGACAATACATCCTATGACACAATTAGTACGTACAGCTGCGTTCTATCATCCCGTAAAAGTTTGCCCTCTTTTTAGATACACCCTGTACATTTGGAGATAGATTTGTGAACAAGTTTCTTTAACTGCAATTAAAAAAAAATTAAGCAACATGTTAAATGAAGTATAATACATTACTTAAAATGGAATTATTTAATGCATTCAAACGCGTTCGGAGTGTATGGAATGAGATATCTGTTTGTATTAGAAAATATGCGGATTATATTAGCAAATTTAGAGAAAATAATCATACTAAAATGACAGTTCGTTTTTATAAATTTAACATATCCATTTAAAAGTTTGACCTTCTGTTACCTTTACATTTTAATATATGAGAATGAAAACATGGTATTTATACTTAAATAGCAAAATTACCCGGCTTTGCCCGTGTTCAACATGGTGGTTTTCCAGGGAAAATAAAGTAAAATGAAAAAAAAAATGTGCGGGGGGATGACTTTTCCAAACATTTCTAGTGCTGGTTCATTCCTCTTTCCCACCAGCAAACTAAATTGGAAATAACTAACCCCTCCCCCCCCCCCCCATCAAGAAAAAGTGTTACGAGAAAAATGATTTCTCTGTGAGTCAAAGTTAAATTTACACGGTTATAATAATGAAAAAAAAAAGAAAAAAAATGCAATTTAACAAATTAAAACGACCATTTGGAAAATGATTTTTTCAAAGAGTAAAATTTAAGACATAAAAAATAGCACGGAGTTGATCATACATTACGTAAGCCATGAATTAAACATTAATAGTGTTATTACACGTAAAAATTGCAAGCGACGGAAATCGCATGCGACTCGTACGTATTATCCACCTGAAACTTATGTATTATCCAAGCATTTCATTGGCTGTTCGGGAAAAGGCTTTTCCATCGTCAGATTTCCAAGAAATCTGACAACCCATTTTAAATGAAATTCCATTTTTAAATTTCTAAACATCCCACAATATTACTTTTTACACCGTCGTATAGAGAAAGAAATGTACTTTTATATGCAATTTGTTTGAAAGCTGTATCTCAATTTGTTTCTGAGTTATTATTTTTTTTTGTAGTTTTTATTACTTTTTTGTCATAGCGGCAACAGATCTCTGTTGAAAGTAAAGGGAAATACATATCACTGTAGAACAATCAAAAGACAAATAAATGCGGATTAAACGAATAAAAACCTTCAGATATGCTTTTGATTTCCTATCCTGACGAGAACAATAACCATTATTCCAAATGGTTAATAATATGGTAATCATAATAATGGAGCTTTGTGCATTCTCGTCAATAAAAGATAAAAAAAAAAATATAACATGAAAATATCACGTTAATATGTCGAAACCATAGGAAACTCACTCAACTTTAAGCATCAGAAGTCGAGTTTGCTTTGACGGCTGTAATAGAATAATATATTATTTTAAAGGCAAACAGCGTCTGTTACAGGAATTTTTCTTGTTGCCGTTACATAAAAAGTTCTAGGAATCCTAGTTTCCTAAAAAAACTTTAATAACTTTGCAGATTTTTTTTACAGTGTATTTTATAATAAACATCTGTCAGTGCATCTTAGATATATATATATATATATATATATATATATATATATTAATTCATCAATATGTAACAGTGTAACATGAACAAAATAAACCGGAAACGAGTCTTCAGCATAGACCGTCATGTAATGGAATACTTTTGAGTGTCCCTATAAATGCACGACGAATGTTTTGCATACTATATTCTTTAGTTAGCATCTTCTCGTACACTTCATACATACATAAAAATTTTAATGGGTTTTAAATTGTGAAATATCATTTCAGAGATCGTAATGTAACGGAACGCTTTTGAATGCTCCTGAAACTGAAATATTAGCAATACATATTTTCAATAAAATAGTATGCCATAGTAAACATTAATAACATGATCGTATATCCATTTCATGGAAATCTTAATATATTTACGCAAGTTAGCGAGATAGCTTAATATATTTACGCAAGTTAGGACTGGCAGACAAACAGATAAAGAACAGACAGAGACAGAGAGATAAACCGAATTCATAAACACTTTTCAACTTTGTTTGAAAGAGTTAAAAAGTATAGTTTGGTTTCTATAGTTTTCATTAAATTATAAATTTTAAATTGCAATATGAAGATGAAGCAAATTTCAAATTTAAAAATTCACTTAGAAGATTTTGATATGTTGAAAAATATATAAAACATAATAAAATAATTAATAATACAATGTGTTTTTATTCTAATAAAAATTTAAAGAAGCTATTGAGAAACTTTTGATACAGCGGCGGTCAAAAGTTTCGAGGCAGTTATTAGTTTCTTTGATTTGTTTGCCTGAATGTTTCAGCGAAGAAGTAGCGCAATTGTTCCAAAAGTTAGGAACATGCAAATGACAACTGACCATGGAAACATTTTGATTGGTTATTGAAGAAACTTAATGCAAAAGGGGGGGAATTCAAATTTCGCGTGTGCAAAAGTTTACAACCATTCGTCATTCCTCAGTTTTTGTTATCAGTAAAGTGTTTTTATTTTTGGCCGTGTTTGCTCATTAATACACGTGAATAACTTAATTGAAATTCAAAAATGAAAAGTTCAACAATTATTGTTCGTAAGCAAGTGATTTTTTTTGTCGTTAAAAGGCAAATTCCTTCCTGAGATTGGGGCAGAGTTAACGATTGGAAAATGTACTGTGAACGATATTTAAAAAATATATATAAAGATGGCCATCATGTCTATCAGGATTTTCCACGGTCCTGGAGATCTCGGAAAACAACCATTCGTATTGGCAGAAATATGAGAAAATAGTAGGATATACCAATCCCAAAGCTTTCTTCTATCTCATGCATGTTAATACTTGAAAATTCGCTATCACACTACCAAAATTAAACTGCAATCTATGCCCATCAAGAGGATTCTATAGATATGAAATTCCGTGCATTAGTTCTTGAGATATGGCTATCTACGAAATCGTGTAAATACAGCAAAATTCAGACTAGCAGCCCCACCTATTGGATGCTTTACACCTGAACCTATGTTAAACAAAACTACCAATCAACCACTTACATCAAACTGTAATTGAATCTGAAGTTTGGGGAAAATCCGTGCATTAGTTTTTGAGATAGAGTTATTGCGAAAATCATGAAAATGCCAGCATAGCAGCGCCACCTATTAGACGATTAACACCAAAGCCTAATCAGCAACAACTTGTGTTAACATCTAACTAAATCTGAAGTTAGATGAAAATTCGTGCATTAGTTTTTGAGATAGAGCTATTGCAGGAATGGTGCAAAATGCAGCACAGCAGCGCCACCTTTTGAGCAATTTACACCAACACGTAATCCGCATCAAGTCATATCAAGGAATAACTAAATCTGAGGTTTGATGAGAACCCGTGAATTAGTTCTTGAGATAGAGCCATTTCGGAAATCATAAAAATGCAGCATAGCAGAGCCACCTGTTGAGCGATTTGCACCAAAAAATAATCAGCATCAATTTGTAGCAGGGACTAACAGAATGTGAATTTTTATTAAATTCCGTGCATTAGTTCTTGAGATAGAATGCCCACAAAATTTGTGTCACACACAGACACGCAGACAGACGGACAGACAGACAGACATTTTGTAAAAACATGTTTTTCGGATTCTCTGGCCTCTAAAACGTGTAAATCCGTCCAAAACCGGAATTCAAAAATTTTCATGAATCTAACACTTTCTTCTTGTAAAGATAGAAGAAAGTAAAAAGCAGTTGATATGACCCGCATAAAAATGCCGCTGCAATATACTGCGATTTACGGAATGAAAATATAGCTGAAATATGTCGGTCTACCGTGTCAAGACGCTTACGTGACGTAGGACTTTATGAAAGAGTCAGTGTTGAAAAACCTTTCATAACTAAAAAAAACAGAGGTCTCGACTGGCGTTTGCCAAGGAACACAATGACTGGTCATGTGAAATCTGGAAAAGTACTATTTTCCAATGAACTGAAGTTCAATCTTTTATGAAATGTTGGCAGACACCACGTCTGATGACCTAAAAACAAAAGATATCATTCGAGATATGTTATTCCTTCAATGTAGCGTGATCGACGACACGTTATGCTGTGGGGAGCATTTTCTAGAAAAAGTGTCGGTCAATTAGTTGAATTCCGCACCAAGATGAATGGTGCAATGTATAAGTATTTCTTGCAAGATCAACTGCTGCATAATTGCAGGAAACATTTTGGTCGCATCTATTTTTTACTTTCTTCTATCTTTACAAGAAGAAAGTATTGGATTCATGAAAATTTTAGAATTCCGGTTTTCGACGGATTTACACGTTTTAGAGGTCAGAGAACCCTAAAAACATGTTTTTAGAAAATTGTCTGTCTGTGAGTCTATCTGTCTGTGTGTCTGTGTGTGACACAAATTTTGTGGGCGTTTTATCTCAAGAACTAATGCACGGAATTTAATAAAAATTCATATTCTGTCAGTTCCTCATACAAATTGATGCTGATTAGTTTTTGGTGCAACTCGCTCAACAGGTGGCGCTGCTATGCTGCATTTTTTATGATTTTCGAAATGGTTCTATCTCAAGAACTAATGCACGGATTTTCATCAAACTTCAGATTTAGTTAGTCCTTGATATGACTTGATGCTGATTACGTGTTGGTGCAAATCGCTCAATAGGTGGCACTGCTAACCTGCATTTTTTACGATTTCCACAATGGCTCTATCTCAAGAACAGATGCGCGGATTTTCATCAAACTTCAGATTTAATTAGTCCTTGATATGACTTGATGAGGATTAGATGTTGGTGTAAATCACTCAACAGGCGGCGCTGCTTTGCTGCATTTTTTATGATTTCCGAAATGGCTCTATTTCAAGAACTAATGCATGGATTTTCATGAAACATCAGAATAACTTAGTCCTTGATATGACTTGATGCTGATTACGTGTTGGTGCAAATCGCTCAACAGGTGGCGCTGCTACGCTGCATTTTTTTCGATTTCCTTAATGGCTCTATCTCAAGAACTAATGCACGTATTTTCATCAAACTTCAGATTTAGTTAGCCCTTGATATGCGTTGATGCGGATTACCTGTTGGTGCAAATCGCTCAACAGGTGGCGCTGCTAAGCTGCATTTTTAAAGATTTCCGCAATGGCCCTATCTCAAGAACTGATCCACGGATTTTCATCAAACTTCAGATTTAGTTAGTCCTTGATATGAATTGATGCGGATTACGTGTTGGTGTAAATCACTCAAAAGGTGGCGCTGCTTTGCTGCATTTTTTTATGATTTCCGAAATGGCTCTATCTCAAGAACTAATGCACGGAATTTCATGAAACATCAGAATAACTTAGTCCTTGATATGACTTGATGCTGATTACGTGTTGGTGCAAATCGCTCAACAGGTGGCGCTGCTACGCTGCTTTTTTTTCGATTTCCTTAATGGCTCTATCTCAAGAACTAATGCACGGATTTTCATCAAACTTCAGATTTAGTTAGCCCTTGATATGCGTTGATGCGGATTACCTGTTGGTGCAAATCGCTCAACAGGTGGCGCTGCTAAGCTGCATTTTTAAAGATTTCCGCAATGGCCCTATCTCAAGAACTAATGCACGGATTTTCATCAAACTTCAGATTTAGTTAGTCCTTGATATGAATTGATGCGGATTACGTGTCGGTGTAAATCACTCAAAAGGTGGCGCTGCTTTGCTGCATTTTTTATGATTTCCGAAATGGCTCTATCTCAAGAACTAATGCACGGAATTTCATGAAACTTCAGAATGACTTAGTCCTTGATATGGCTTAATGCTGATTACGTGTTGGTGCAAATCGCTCAACAGGTGGCGCTGCTAAGCTGCATTTTTTACGATTTCTTCAATGGCTCTTTCTCAAGAACTAATGCACGGATTTTCATCAAACTTCAGATTTAGTTGGTGGCGATGTGCGACAGATGCGGCGTCCGACGTCCTCTGATAATGTCTTACTTACTGCTAATTTATTATTAATTTTAAATCTGTAAAAGAATGATTATAGTTATAGGTACGATATGTTGGTCGCCAAAACCAGATTACAGAAAATTAGCCTGAGTTATAAAGGTGTTACATGATTTCAAGCAGAATGAATTTTTATATGCTTTTACAAAAATCTTAATAAGGCAAATCTTTTAGTTTATCTGTCCATCTTTCTATCTTTTACTTCCTTAAAACAAATTTTATTAAATACCGGGAGGCGTCTGCACAGATCACCACCTCATCGAGTTGATGGCTGAAATTTTAGGATTAGTTAAATATCGATTAGCGTATTGAAATGTAACTGGTCTGCCAAGTCATATCTTTGTGGAAACCATCTACAGACCCGATTTTACGGGTTAATTGGTGGATTTTCCATTGTGTTTTCCTGCACCCATTTCTCCATGTTTCCAAACTTTTGGATGCAGGAAAATACAATAGTAAACCCATAAACTAACCACTAAAATTAGGTCTTCAGGTGGTTTCTACCAAGATAAGACTTAACAGACCAGTTGCATTTAAATATGCTAATTTAGTTTTAACTGATCCTAAAATTTCAGCTGTAAACTCGATGAGGTGATGGTGTGTGCAAACGCCTTCCGGTCTATTATAAATGTCGGAATTCCAATCTCAATAGCACTCTGGTCAATCTGGCAATTATCCCTACTATTTATGGAACACTATTCCTTTAAGTGCGTTTTAGTGATGTTAATGAACTTATGCATATGCATCATAAATATTATACATATCCATATAATACGTAATGCATTTGCATCATACACATTATAGGTATGTGTATAATACATAATACATATGCATCATTATGACGTCAGAATAAACAAAACATTTTTTGTCGCCAAATTTGAGAATTGCCAAATTTGGCGAAACTTTGCTAAATGTCGCCAAGCTTGGCGAATATTTGACGCTAGTGGCTATTTTTCAATGACTTAATTGCGAGCCATCGATTTTTATTTTTCCGCATATCATTTGAATAGTTAAATGATATAGCGTACTAATATTTCCAAAGTGCTAATAGTTTCGTCGCTGCCCAAAACCTCTGCTGTTGTTATTATATTGTACTGTTATTATACTTACTTTGACTAAGTTTTAATCTTTACACCGCTAAAACTTCTGTATTATATAAGGAGAATTTCCGGAAACTATTAAAACATTGAAACTGCCAGTTCCCCTTATGATTATTATGATTCTATAATTCTATAATATGCAAACTGTTAATCGATATGTACGTTAGAATGAATCTTCTATAATTCGGTTCCTCGCATTTTAGTTTTCAGGTTTCGAATAAAGTTAGCTAAAATCTTAAAACCATGGCACATTGACTAATTCTTCAACACGATCAGATGAGAAGAATGATAGATTTTCAAATCGATCATGACAATGAACCGGTAGACCTTCTATTCTTCCGTAATCGAGTCTATTGAAAAGGTTAACGTGAAACAAAAATATATTAGCATCAATATATTGTTTAATGCAAATACAGATATTGTCAAAGGATTTCATAAGAACCATTTCACTTGTACCCAGTCGTATCAGTTAAAATACAACAATTGGCAGTGAGCCCAATTAGAAGAGATTACTTAATAGGTTTAAAATTTTCCGCGTTAGAGAACGAATCGTAACTGCTAAGGAAACATGCATAAGTGAGCTAAGAGATATTTGTCACGAAAGATGAAATACATAACAACACAAAATATATGATGTGCTTCCATGATCGTAAAGAGTTCTTGATTTCTCTATCAAAAGGTTCCGACTTGGCGAAAGAATGGGCAAGTAAATTAAATTATGAATAACAGTAACTTGATGCAACGTTTAACATGGCATTAATACGGTAAATACTGCTTGCTAGAGGCGGCTAGTACTTTAATATAAAAAGAAGTATAAATTTGTAAAGCTCAATAAAATAAATTTAGGTATTTTTATGTTAGCCGGGCGCAAGTGGCAAATCGCCAAATACTGTTCCCAACTCCCAATTGTTCATATTGCATTCATTTCATTTAATGATATATACTTTTCAGTCATCTCATTTAAAATAGATGCATTTCCCTCATTTTATTTAATAGAATATTTAACACAGAAATAAATAAATAAATAAGAATTAATATCCTAAACCAAAATATTTTATTTGAAAATCAAAGCATTGTTTCTAATTTACACATGTGAAAAATGAAAACTGCTATTGGCGAAAAAACAAAAGGCTAATGAGGAGATTTGCTCCCGGCTAACATAAAAGTACCGAAATTTAAGTTTTTTCATATGAATATAGTTTAGAATAACTTGAAAAAAACATACAAAAAGTAGTGATATCCCAACAAAAAGTTTTCGGTAAAAAAGAGGGGGGGGGGGCAAGTTCTCTTTAATGTTTCGGCCAGAAAAAGTAGTGATATCTGAAGTTCGCACAAGTTAAAAGACAAACATCCCAAATCTTTCATTGAAAATGGCTTCCTGCGACTTGGCCATTAATGCCATCGAGAGAGTTTTTCAAATTTTAAGATATGTACAAATGAGCTACATGCCAAATACATTTTTTTTATTATTTTAGGAATTTTGTGACACAGACTACAGAAATAAAATACACATTTGAAAAAAGCATTTAAACAACTTAAGTCTATTTAAATGTTTAGAAGTTAAAAATAACAAAATACTTGTATTCAGGAGATAATATCCCTAATTGCTAAAACATAATTAGTATCAGCTTTTAACAGTTTATCAATCGAATACCTCTTAATGTATACAGACAAACTGTAATGAATGTTCAAACGAAAAAAATCTCTTTCGTCAATACACAAGATTTCAATATTATACAATAAAATATAATGTAACATATTGTGAGATTTGAAGTAAGTAAATTTTGTTTTATTTCTTGGGTTTTACGTTAATGATCTTAGTTTTAGGCCGTACAAAATGGCAATTAAGCCACAAGTGGACTGAATGATCTGTAATCAAAACTAATGTTTGTTGAAACTGAATGGTACTTATCAGAAATCTTTTGCTTATAATGTCTTTATGTGAATTTGCATCTTTGCATTCTAATATTACTTTTAATATTTAAATAATTCATAAATGCGTAATTTCCAATCATTAATATTGAAATGCTGTAGAAGGCATTAAGGGCCAAGTCGCAGGAAGCCATTTTCAATGAAAGATTAGGGATGTGTTGTTGTTTGCGAGCATAAACATAAATTAAAAGTCGATAGCTTTAAACCTTAATATAATGGACTGTTTATTTAGATTATAAATGCGTGCTCTTTGAGCTGCGACTGCCTTGGCGGCGTACAAACTACTACTGAAGGAATTATGAAACATCTGTGGGAGGGTAAATACTGCGACGTCATAACAACATACAGTGGCGCCAACATACCGCCCCACGTTGAAATAACATTTCAATATTCAATATATAATATCTAAATTTACATCGAATAACATACAATACAATGAAATGCAGAATAGAATAATAATGAATATAACAATGAATAATTAAATATGCTGCAAACATTTGTTTACATAAAGTTTACAATTGAATGGTTATACAGTGTCAAATTTAACGATAATATGTCAGTTTACTGACAAGGCAGCAAGCATAATTTCGATATGCCTCTCTTGAAAATGCCATGAGGCGTTTTCACAAGAACCACTCTAACCTTACCATCTGGTCCTTTAACTACTTCCTGAACTCTACCCATTGTCCATCTGCAGGGTGGAAGATTATCCTCTTTTAAAAGGACCATTGAATTTGGAATAATATTATCCTTCTCAAATTGCCATTTATGTCTGGCTTGTAAGTTGTTAAGATAGTCCAATTTCCACTTTCGCCAAATAAATTGGACCATTTTATTTAATCTTTGCCATTGGGACAAATGATTATCACGTTCGCCAGTCAGGTCAGGTTCAGACACACTGTTCAGAGGTCTGCCTATGAGAAAATGGCCTGGAGTTAGAATTTCAAAATCATTGGGGTCAGAAGACATGGGTGTGAGAGGCCGACTGTTTAAAATGCCTTCAATTTGCGTGGTAACTGTTAAAAATTTCTCAAGAGTTAATCGCGAATTTCCTACAGTTCTTTTTAGGTGGTACTTAAACGACTTCACCCCAGCTTCCCACAAACCACAAAAATTGAGTGACCTGGGTGGAATGAAATTCCAGGCGATTTCCTCACTTGTTAAATAATGAGCCAAAACATCTGGGGGGTTTCTAATCATGTTCGCCAAACGTTTTAACTCTGCACCGGCTCCAACAAAATTTTTGGCATTCTCAGTACAAATAGAAAAACTTTTACCTCTCCTACTGAAAAATCTTTTAAAGGTTGCTATCATTGCTTCTGAAGTTAAGTCGGTGACCACTTCTAAATGAATCGCTTTTGTTACGAAACAAATAAAAATGGCAACATAACATTTATGGTAAATACCCTTCCTTTGACCCTTATATTTTATATAAAACGGGCCAAAAAAATCAATCCCTACATTAGTGAATGGCGAACTAGGAGTAATTCTCGCAGAAGGAAGATTTCCCATAATCTGCTCAGTACATTTAGGCTTGTTTTTTAAACAAACTATGCAATCATGAACAATTTTTCTAGCAGTATTTCCACCACTCAATGGCCAAAATTCTTGCCTTACAAGATAAAGTGAAGTTTGGGCTCCAACGTGCAAGTATTTAAGATGAAAATATGTCATTATCAATAAAGTCAATTTGTGATCTTTAGGGAGCAATATTGGAAATTTCTTATCAAAAGATAAATCAGCGTTATTTAATCTACCGCCTACCCTTAACAAATTCTGTTTATCAAGAAAGGGATGTAAACAACTCACCTGTCCCTTTTTGGGAATTTCTCCCTGTTCAAGGGTTTTTATCTCATAATCGAATGCTTTTACCTGTACCATTTTGACTAAAAAACTCTTTGCGATTCGAAGTTCCTCTGTTGTGATTGGGCCACGACGTCGAATGGCATTTTTGGCATTAAATAGGAATCTGAAAATAAAACTTACAATACGTATTAATTTTAAATAATTGTTACTTAAATTAAGAAAATCATCCACAAAGGAATTTTCAGAAGTGGAAATTAAATTGATATTGTCCATTTTTTTAAGTTCTTGCGCATAAAGTTCGTGCGATAAAATTTCAGTATTATCACTAGATTCATCAGAAAGTTTATGAAAGTTCAGGGGGCCATCCCACCAAAGATTCATTTTGGAAAGTTCTTGAGGACCTAATCCACGTGATATAATATCTGCTGGATTTAAATGCGCTGGGACATGCTTCCAATGATAGTTCTCAGTCAAAGTTTGTATTTGGATACTCTGTTGGCAATGAAGGTTTTTAGTTTGTTTGGCGATGTACTGATCCAAGCAATTGCTATTTTTGAATCGGTGTGCAAATAGATATCACTCACTATCATTTTTAGAGATAGACGAACTTTTTCTATAAGTTGAGAGAGAAGAAGGCAAGCTGACAGTTCGAGGCGGGGAATGGAAATTGTCTTTAAAGGAGCTACACGCGATTTACTAGCGATCAGTTTAGTTGATACAGTACTTGTTTCACTTGTGCAATGCATATAAACTACAGCTCCATAAGCTAATTCCGAAGCGTCTGCAAATCCTAGCAACACTAATTCCTGAAAGAATCGGTTAGAATGTATCTGTCGATTCTGATCTCTTCGATTTGTTTTAGGGACGACACAAAATTCATCCATTCACTTGCAACTGGATTTGGGATTTCATCTTCCCAACCTAATTTCATGAGCCACAATTTCTGAAGAAATATCTTTGCTCATGTAATAATTGGTCCTAGAAGACCTAAAGGGTCATATAGCCTTGCAATGGTGCTTAGCACATCTCGTTTCGTGTATGAGGATTTCTCCGTTATTGAAATCTTGAACATAAACTGATCTTCAACGGGTTTCCAGATAACCCCTATAGTTTTACTTGTTGATTCTTCATTTATGGAAAAGTTATAATCTTGAACTTCCAATGGCTTACTGTTCATTAATTCCCTTGAATTGGAATTCCATTTATAGAGGGACATACCGCATGTTTCTAACATGTTGCATAACTGATGTTGGAGTTCTATAGCTGTATCTAGATCATGTGCGCCTGTCACTATGTCATCCATATACACATCTTCCTTTATTACTTCCGCAGCTAAAGGGAATTGCGAGGCTTCATCTATGGCTAACTGTTTCAGAGTCCGTATTGCGAGAAATGGTGCGCTAGATGTACCATATGTGACAGTATTCTATCTGTAAATAACAGTTTCTTCATTCTCGTCGGTCTTCCACACAATTCTCAGAAGGTCACGTTGAGGTGGATTTATTAAAATTTGTCTGAACATTTTTTGAACGTCCGTCGTAAAGGCATACCTATAAACACAAAATCTTGTCATAATTTCAAATATGTATTCTTTTACTTCTCCTTTCAGCAGACAATCATTGAGACTGAAGCCAGATGTAGTGGCAGCTGATGCATTGAACACCACACGTAATTTAGTTGTGGTTTTGTCTGGCCTGAGAACACCATGATGCGGCAAATAGTAACATGAGTGATTTTCTGGATGTTCGGAATGAGGGTCTGCAACCTTCTCCATGTGACCTAATTCTAAGTATTCTTGCATGAACTGCTGATACAATGCTTTCATAGATTTATCCGTAGCTAATCTTTTCCATAACTGATTCAGACTTTTTTCGCAAGGTCTTTAGAATCACCTAAATTTTCCAAATCCTTGGTTGGCATAAGTACGATGTACCTACCTGCGTCATTTCGTTTATGCGTAGTTTTGTAATGCTCTTCACAGTATTCTTCTTCTTTACTAAGGTTTTTCGAAGTTTCATCAATGGTTTCTAACTTCCAAAAGTTTTCTAAACATTCATCAATGCTTTGCGACTGCGAAACAAAACCACAATATTGCATTTGGCTGACAGATTCTATGCTTCCTGTTGCGATGTATCCGAATACTGAATTGCGAAACACTAAATTACTGTTTGGAATGCGAATTTCTCCATCTTTTATTATATGAAAGAAGGATTCAGCACCGAGCAGCATATAAATTTTGCCAGGAACGCTAAATTTCGGATTTGCTAACTGATGAGGAATTTTTAAGTTATCAATGTTTAAGTTTGTAACTGGGAGTGAGTCCGTTATTTTTGAGACAACAAGAAAATCCAATGACGTTTCAAAAGATCCATTTCCGTTTATAATTTTAGTACGAATTTTGTGTTTAACGTTCATTTCCTTTCCACCTAAGCCTGAGATGGCGATGTTCAATCGCTTTAGTGGAATTCCCAATCGATTAGCGAATTCTGAAGTCACAATATTGGACATACTTCCAGAGTCCATTATTACACGTGCTTGTAAATAACTTCCAGAACAAGGGTTAAAGACCCAAACTAATGCAGTGGAGAGAATGACAGATTTATTTCTGTTATTAACGCAAGATAAAGAAGATGATACAGGTGATTTAGTTTCTGTCTGTCCATAAAACTCATCTGCGTTCGGATTCAATTTATGACCTTGCGCGGTGGGGTTAACTTCATCAACTTTGCTCGGAAAAGAATTGTTTATATTTCTATGGAGTAATGTGTTGTGTCTTGCCTGACAAATGTTGCAGGAACTTTTAGACTTGCAATTAGCAATCGCGTGTTGACTACTTAAGCAGTTGAAACAAAGCTTATTTTTCATTGCTACATCTTTTCTCTGAAAAGCATTTGATTTAAAAAATGCGTCACATTTATATATTGCATGATTTTGCTTACACATTACACAGAAATTAATGGAATTTGTTGACTTAACAAAGAGAGATTTTTGCTTAAAATTACGATCTTGAATTGATTTGGGTTTTACTGCAATGGTTTTACTTATGTTTTCCAAAATTTGAGAACGTTTTTCTAAAAATAAAATTAAATCATCTAACTTTGAAACTTCATTTGAACTTATTGTCATTTCATAATTTTTCCGTGTATCTTTATCCAACTTTTCAAGAATGATATTTAAAATTAAAACGTCGGAGAGATTGTTTCTGTTGTAATCTAAAACCTTTAATGCGCGAATGCTTTTTTTAACGCTGTCTACTAGATTTCTTAGATCTTTTGCGGAAGGCTGTGTAATTTTATCTGCATCTAAAAGTGAGTTTATGTGTATTTGTACTATAACTCTTTCATTTTCGTACCTGACTTTTAACGCTTGAAATAAAGAAGAAAAAGTATCTTCGGTTGTTTGCAAAGCTCTTAATAATGTAGTTATGTAGTAATAAATAATGTAGTTTTTGCGCTTCTGACAACTGCTCGTTTGATGTTATAATATTATTAAACTGTAGTTTAAATGTTCTCCATTCTTCAGGTTTTCCGGAAAATTTAGGAAGCGGTATTTCCGGTAACTTAATGTTTAGCGCATTGTTTGTAAGAGTAGATTTTAATTGATTTTCATTGAGAACCTTTCCCACTTCTAATTGCTTAATTTGCTTCTTTATTTTGAATTTAGTTTTTATAATATTTTCACTGTATTCTTCACTAGTGTTAATATCATTTTCATAATCCTTAGGAATGCTTATGGCAGCTTCTATTTCGCTATTTAAGCTTTTTAGCAAATCTTCTTTATCATTTAATTGTTCCAGAATTTCTAAATAGTCATCGGTTTCTTTATTTGCATCATTTATTAACGTTTCAAATTTAGTGATTAATTTGGTAACTGATGTTCTTAAATATGCACGTTTCTTTTTTAATTTCTCCAGCGGTTCAATTTTATAAAAAACTTATCATGCAATAATCAAAAAGAATAATCAAATATTTCCTACCTTGTTTCACGCAGACGATTTCGTTTTGTCTTTAATCCATTACGGAAGCTTGCGCAATCACTGTTCTAAAAATGCAAGTATAAAACTCGATGTCGAAACTTCAAATGAAAGAATGGGAACTTTTCCTTTCAACTGCGATGTTTTTTCACTATTTCAGACTAAATTATTTATTTTTTAAATAAATACCTCCGGCTCGACGGACCAAATGTTGTTGTTTGCGAGCATAAACATAAATTAAAAGTCGATAGCTTTAAACCTTAATATAATGGACTGTTTATTTAGATTATAAATGCGTGCTCTTTGAGCTGCGACTGCCTTGGCGGCGTACAAACTACTACTGAAGGAATTATGAAACATCTGTGGGAGGGTAAATACTGTGACGTCATAACAACATACAGTGGCGCAAACAGGATGTTTGGCTTTTAGCTTGTGCGAACTTCAGATATCACTAATTTTTCTGGCCGAAACATTAAGGAGAACTTGGCGCTTTTTTTTTTACCAAAAACTATTTGTTGGGATAAATATATTTTTTAAACTGGACTGCTTGTACCGTAATTCATGTACTCTTTTAATAAGAAGTTTAATGGAACAATGTGATCTTGTTGATGGGCTCCTAGTTGCGTGGCAACTTTACATCCAGTTGAGAGGTGATCGGGTTGCAAGGGAATTAGTGAGCCATAAAAAATGTATGTTTAAGCGTGGCTGGTAGACACAATGAGAAAAATAACTGTAAAAATTAAGAATAGCTGGTAAGAAGTAAAAATAAGAAAAGAATAACTTAAAAATAAGCACTAAAAGTATGCAAAGTATAACAACAAAAGAAAAAAAGTGAAAGAAAAAAAAAGAAAATTTTGAAAAAATTAGATTAATATATTTTTTTTCATTAGTTCTAAAAATGACAGGCGAAAAAGCTACCAGGGGATATTCCATCATAAAAAGAAGACTCTTTTCAGAGACCATACATTATGTTAAGCTGGTAAAAATGCTATTTATATAGCAGAAAAGCAAATTAGTTTTTTTTAATAACAAAAACAGGACAGCACAAACAGAAAGGTTAATTATAGTTGAAGGGTGAGGAAACCCCAGTCTACATCGTTAAGCAAAAGGGAGTATTTAGGACGTCTTCTATTAGTGCAGTCGGAGAACTCGTAGTCGGGTATTTCCGAAATGATTTGGTTAGGTAGATATTACACAGTTTTATAAAACTTTTTAGATAGATGTTTGATACGTTTAATTTTTTTTTTTTTTTTTTTTTTTTTTTTTTTTTTTTTAAAGATGTGGTTTTAAGATTCCTGCGGATAGTTGTATTGCGTAAAATTATTATAGGTACAGGTGACCATTACGAATATAAAGTAGATTTTTATTGTGAGTGCAATAAATGTGATCACTATTACTATTGCATGCGAATCCCCAGATCGGACAAGCGTAGGCTAATACAGATCTGATACAAGCACTATATAATATTACTTTATTATGTATAGAAAGTTGTTACTTTTAAGAAATGGAGAGAGAGATATTTGGAGAGTCCAGCGACCTTGCCACGAAAGTTGATGAAGTGTTTTTTCCAAGTTTATCTCCTATTAAAGGTAACCCGCAGATATTTAGTGTGGTTAGTCCAGGACATTGTAGTATTATTAATTGTTATACGATTGGGAAAAGTTAATTTCCTAGATTCTTATCAAGGCAAGAAAATCTGATCAAATTCAAGACAATATAATTTTACTGATGTTAATAGCATTATAGACTTTAAGTAATTTTATAAATGTTTCAGAAATAATATTTTAAAATTGAATTAAATAATTAATTATTGATATACACCATATGGCCATTAATGACCGGCAACTTTCTATTTTAGACATTTTGTCGAATATTAAGAAATATACTTGACATATTCTTCTGGATTTTCAGGATTAAAAAGAACAGGTATGACCTCATATTCATCAATGTCGATTTCACAAGAGGGACAATTAGGGGGTCAACAAAAAATAAAAAAAATAATAATACTTGGGATCAACCTGTAAAATAAAATACACGAAATGATCTATCGCTACAGAATATAAATAAACAGACATTGTGCAATATGCGTATTCATTTGCGTACGTAAGAAAAGTACGTATATTAATAGAAATATAGCATTAAAAAAAATTAAAAAAAATATCTTGCATGGTTTTTGCTTATAACATACAGGGTTTTCAGCCAAATTTAATGCCAGTCTCAGAAAAATTGACAAAATGCAGTGCACACAATATAGTGCAACAGGAATATAAATGTATTAAATATTTTAGTAAATATGAGCAGTTGTATGAAATAATTTTTATCTACGCATGCGCGAACGATAACAAGGATCTTTTTATATAATTTAACAGTCAAATCTATGGATCAACTTATTAAAAAAATCCAGTCTAATATCGTAAAAATTCAGAAAGATATCGTCGTTAAAGAGAGCTAATTTTTAGTTGTTCGCTAAAACTAGCTGAATGATAAGGGAATGTCCACAAGTTGTCAATTTTAATTAAAACATTTTTTTTAAATTTCATATCTATCTATTTTATAAAGGACAAACATATCTGTGCGTAACGCATACGTCATTCGGCGAATGGCAACACTTTCAAATTTGAAATTAATTTTCGTTTTGCAATTTTCGCTACTGAAAACTTCTACGCATCGCGTATTTTTAGTTTTTATACCGTCGTATAAGGAAAAAATGTACTTTTAAATGCATTTTGTTTGAAAATTGTGTCTCAATTTATTTTTGAAATATTATTTTTTTCATAGTTTTTAGCACCAATTTTGTAATTGTGGAAACAGAAGTACTCCATTTCTATTAAAAGTAAAGGGAAAATAGTAGATTACTGTTTTGTTTTTTATTGTTTTTTTGTGTTTTTTTTTTTTTTTTTTTTTTTTTTTTTTTTTTTTTTGCCATTTCCTCATAAAAATTGAAATTAAAATACCGTATAATATGTAAAAAATACCGTCTGTTATAAAATCCGGTGAATTTTTGTTTTATTTCGTTTCTATTCATCAATTAAATGTCCCTTAGTTTATAGCAAACAAATTTTCAAACGATATAGCACTTTCTGTTTACGAAAACATATCTTAAATATTTGTGTGACTTTCCTTCACAATTACTTTTTTCGTATCAGAAAGAATGCAATTTTATTTATCCGCGTGTAATAATATTTTACGAACTTTGAAAAAATGATTTCTGATAAAATGTGGAGCTATTATAAACAAAAACAAAAAAACAAGTGAAAGCATATGTAACATTAAATACCAAAATTTTTAAATTATTTATTTATTTTATTTTACTTATTTATTTTTTGCTGAGCTCTTTGAATGACAATATAGCTTTTTGTTTTGTTTGTGATTTATTCTGCGATAATGACGTCATTTAAAATCTTTTCTGTAGATCTAAAACTGTCAGCAAATTTTAAGAATTCTAGAAGCTCTATATAGATGTTGGTTAAGACTAGATCATAAAAGTACAATGCTTTAGCAGATGCAAATGACGTCATTTTATATAAAAGCGTGTTTTTTAATTCTTAAAACTGAAATATGTTTGTAGAAGTATGTAATTTTACCCCAGCTGCTTTCAAATTCTTCACAGGGGTAAAAGTAACATAATCGAAATCATAGGCTTATAAAGCGCAATGTTTTACAAAATTTTACAGTGTCTTTACAGAATTACAGTAACCTAGAATGTCCAGTCCATGCTCAATTTGGATGAATTCGTTTCGTCGAGTTATACAAACAAACAATGAGGGTCTTTGCAATAATTTGAGGTTTAAAATAGTATCAGGTTCTCCATGTTTTTGTCCAAAATTCTCTTGACTAATAAAATTTTACTGCTATTCTTTAAGACATTCTACTATAATTTCATTAAAATAATAAAATTTGCTTATTTTTTTTTTTTTTTTTTTTTTTTATAATTTTATATAATCTATATATTTAAAACACAAGGCTGTTTTTTAATCGTCTGCCCTAAGCTTTCTACTGAATCAATTTTACTAATATATATATATATATTTTTAATTGGAAGCTGTTCATTTGTATATGTGCCCGCACTAGCCGTTTGTTTAATATCCCCACTTTAATATTTTAATTTTAAAAAATATTCTATGAAATTTTTTTCAAAAGGATCGTAATTAGATAGCTTTCATTATTGCAGAATTTAGAGAATAATGAGGTTTGTTTACCTTTATTCATGCCATTTTTTCATAAAAATTTAAAAAATATATATATTTTTTCTTTTTTTCTATGATTTAAATTTCTTTGTATAGGTTTAAATGGCGCAAAATCCCATTAGGTACATATTGCACGAAAATGCTTTGAATGGAAAATCACGTACTGCTTTTGAAAATGCGCATTTTTCCTTATAAATTTTCCATATTTTTTTTTTCTTCTGCATGAGTTCTCATACTAATTTTGAGACGCTAGGTAAAAGGCTTAAATACGTGAAAATGACGTCATGTTTAAAAGAAAACGATCACTCTCTTAGATAATACTAAAGATTTTAACACAAATGCGTCTAATAAACATATATTAAGGCAATATTACTCTTCGGTATTGAAATTAAGAATGCGAAGAGTATTTAAGTTAAGAGTGCGCTGTTCACATGCAAATACGTTGTGGACAATTGTGACTTCAAGTTTTAAGTTAAAATGAATTTAAAAGGATCAAATTAAAATATCATTTTTTTAAACATAATGAATACGGATGTGAGAAGTACATATGTAAATTATGAGAAGGTGAAAATGATGTCGGTTTTAGATTTTACAGGGGAAAAAGATCTGATTGTATCAAATTAGAATAAATTTTATCTTTTGATTCGGGAAAATGAAGCATAAGAGATTTAAAAAGCAGAAAAACCAACGTCTAAAATGCATAAATAATACATGAAAAGAAGCAAACAGCTGTTTCGAATCTACTAGCGAGATTCTTCTTCAGTACAATATAGGGAAAAAGGAACAGCGTACTAGAAAAAGCAAGGTTGGGCGTTTAGGCTGAGCGTTTAGGCTGAGCGTTTAGGCTTAGGAGTTGGGAGAGGGTAAGTTCGAATGGAACTGAAGGGAGTAGAACGATGATGTGTGCGTTATGAGAAGGTTGTGTTTTATCGCGGGAGATGAGAACTGTACGACGTTGACGAATGAATAATGTTTGTCTTAAGACGAAAGACTAATTAGAGATTATGTTTTGAACTCGAACTGAATGTAAATATCTTGTAAATATTTCGTTAATATATCTTTAATTAATTAAGTAAAGTGTCAGTCTTATTTTTAGTACAGAATTACATTTATTGATATTCTACACACACACATATATGTATGTATATATATATCACACACCTTGTTTTACACCTTTTTTAAAAGCATTATATATATATGTTACCGGCCAAACCCGACTTTAGGCCAAACTAGACTGGGATAGCCCAAACTAGTTTATCCTAACGCGCATAGGATAAACTAGTTTTTCCTAGGCCAAACTAGTTTATCCTAACGCAAATAGGATAGACTAGTTTTCCTAGGCCAAACTAGTTTATCCTAACGCTCAGATGATAAACTAGTTTAGCCTGCTATTCATTGGTCCGAACTAGTTTATCCTAGATTAATTCAATTTGGCGTGATTTTATTGATCCCAAAGATCGCCCTGGTGCCAACCTTCCAGTCTATTCTAGGCCGCTGAAGTTTATCCTATGTCAATTTAATTTGACGTGCTTTTATTGATCTTAACTACCGTTCCGACGCCAACCTGTGCACAGTAATAATGCCGTCACCCCTGTGCAATATATTTTATTCGATGGGGAGTGGGATACTGTCCCCCTATCTTCCCCGTTTCACCGCCGCCGGTAGTTATAAAATATGTTCCACTTGATAAATTGTGTGCTGGAGGGCCAAAGAATGGGATGAGAGGTTATCATAAAATTTAGGAGAGGGAGAATTTGGAGGATTGATTAATAATGTACAGTATAACCTCTAAAATCCGGCATCGTCGATACCGGGACTTAAAATTCCAGATTTATGAAAGAATATGTACTTCTGATATTCTTAATGGTGCATTTATTCATGATTAATTCAAAGCCAAGTGATGTTTATGTGAGAAAAAAAAAATAAATATAAAACAAAACATAGATTTTTTTCTCACATAAATTTCATTTGGCTTTGAATTAAATATGAATAAATGCAACATTAAGAATATCAGAAGTACAATTGATAATCTTTCAGAAATCTGAAAATTTCAAAAATTCGGCAAAATCCCGATCCTCTTTTGGTCTAAAATACATATATTTTTAAGCTACCATTATTCCACACTTATAATTCTCTTTACAGAATAGTATATATACATTTATACGGATGGGGATACAGTACAGCTAAACCTGTTAGAAGAATCTGTGTATGTCGAAATCCTGTTTTAAACGGGTTTTTTTAATCGGTACTAAAAAAGGGAACTTGCCTACAACGAAGTTTTTTTCCTCTGCTATGGGATTTCATCTTAGAAGGGTTTTCTACATAATTTTTTTCAGACTTTCGAGTCTCCAAGCCGTGTAAAAAAATAAATGGTATTCGTAATTATTCAGATATTTACATACAAACCGAAATTCATTAAAAAATCAATATAGTTTACAATAGAATTCTTAATGTTGTTAATCCGCATTCTATAGCATCGAGATTTAAAAATTTAAAAATGCTATACAATAAAATCTTCTAAGACGGAATTGCATGGTAAAGTACTAAAATCCGTTATAGGCAGGTTTCTTTATTGGAAGGTTCATCGTCTGTTGTAAATGCATTATTATTTATTTATTTATTTATTTATTTATTTTTTACAAATACTAATATCTCATTTTACATAGATCAACATATTTGTTTATGTTAAACACCGGATTCAGTCATAGTCAGGTTATTTTTCTCAGGTTTTACTCTACTTTAATTTTAATACCTAAAAATGCATCTAGTCATCTTAAAATAGTAATAATAATAATAAATATATGAATTTTAATTGTGGAATAAAAGCGATTTAAAAATACGTGCATTAAAAAAAAAAAAGATGGGCCAGGACAAATGTTACTGATATTTTTACTGAACAAACCAGAGATCCTGCCGATCCAAATGAGCCCCATTTGAGCTGGGTTGGAAATTGGACTGAAAAGTTTTGCCTGTGTAGACCTCAAGAAGAATGCATCGCAGTTTCGACTTAATACGGAAAAAAATTGAGTCCTGGTCCATCTCGTTCCGAACCTCTCAAAAAAAGTAATCCCCAAACCAAACACGGACAGAGTTCTCGGGAAATTTGGGCGGGCACGTAAAGACCCTTGCATAGAATAACCAAAAGACAATCTTACACAATTTTGTAAACTTGGACGCTAAACTTCTATTATATTAAAAATTTACTTTTATTATTAAAAAAAAAAAAAAAAAAAAAAAAAAAAAAAAAAAAAAATCATAATTTTTAGTGAACTTTGCTTTCTTCCATAGATGTGTTTGAGTTGAGCGGATTCGTTTGAAATTTTTTGAATTTGAGCGTGCACTTGACTTCACTTTTTGAGAAATTAAATATGAGTTTGAATTAGTTAATTTTTTGTGAGCGTGCGCATCACTGGGTTAGCATCAATTAAAGCACATCAAATTGAATTGGCCTAGGATAAAATAGATTGGCCTAGGACAAACTGGATTGACGTAGGATAAACTAGATTGGCCTAGGACAAACTAGATTGGCGTAGGATAAGCTAGAAGATTGGCGCCGAAGCGGCTTTGGGAACAATAAAAGCACGCCAAATTGAATTCGCCTAGGATAAACTAGATCGACCTAGCATAAACTAGTTCAGACCAATGAAAAGCAGGCTAAACTAGTTTATCCTATGAGCGTTAGGCCAAACTAGTTTGGACTAGGACAAGCTAGTTTATCCTATGGGCGTCAGGATAAACTAGATTGGCCTAGGAAAAAATAGTTTATCCTATGGGCGTCAGGATAAACTAGTGTGGCCTAGGAAAAACTAGTCTATCCTATGAGAGTTAGGATAAACTAGTTTGCCCTAGTCCAATCTAGTTTGGCCTAAAATCGGGTTTGGTCGGTAACATATATATATATATATACTAGGCTAGCAAGCTACGCTCGCCAACCCCCATTCAGACACCGCAGAAACTAAAAATATGCTAATCTGATGGGTTTTAAAAATATTAGAGATATTATGAATTATACTGAAAAAGATGTGCAGATATCCCTGTAAACGGGTTTCCATTCACTTCCCTTTGATTGCAAAAATTTAAGGGCGAATCAGTTGCTGTTAAGACATCCAATGGTTGTTTTCGTTTTTGATTAAAGAGGATCAGTTAAACATTTGAAAAGAAGCTAAAATAAAATGAATTAAATATACAGCGTCTTTGTCTCCCGGTATTTTAAAACAATTTCTATAACAATAGCCTAAGTCATGTGACTATCATCAACAGTTCCGGACGGATCACATCGCTTTTTATACTCTATGTGCCATTTTGGTACTTTAACGTTAGCCATGCACATGTGATAATTCGCAAAATATTACTCTATCGCCATCATTTCATCTACATTAACAGTTGAAGCCATCAACTGTCATAAACAAGTACGGTCTGATGATATGAAAGTTTGGCACAGATGTCATATACGCCATATTCTTGATACGTATATATATATATATATATATATATATATATATATATATATATATATACGTATATATTGGCGCGATTTTTTTCCGACGCCAATTTGGAGAACGTATCAACAGCAACATAAACAAAAACATCCGGCTTACCATATCAAGCAAAATAACGATACTTTGGCGCCAGTTAAGTACCTGTTAAGTATATGACATTGGCTTCAGAAAAAAATCGCGCCATATGGGGCCGTATATGACATCTATGCCTAAAGTTTTCGATTTTGATTAAAAAATGAAAAAATTCTTTTTTCGAATAAAATTACATAAAAGTTGCCATGGTCGCAAAGAATTCTTGGTACTGTTACGCTAGCCGGGTGCAAATCTCGCCAATAGCTATTTTTCAACTCGCCAGTTGGCTTTTTTTTTCGAGTGGTAAATTAAAATATTGATTTGAAGTTGAAATTAAATATCATGATTTGTTGCATCATTTAATATTTGGCCAGATGTCATATACGCAACGCAGGTTTGGAGTGATTTATTTTTATTTTTATTTTATTTTATTTATTTATTTATTTATTTATTTATTTTTACGAAAATTCGGCGAAAACCTCGTTTTCGAATATCAGCTACTTATGCACTTTTGGTATTACTTAGTTATCCCGTCGACCAAAAATCTATCCTCAAACTATAACATTAAATGCCAATAATGGTTGATCGTAAATGTCACATTCACTTGACTTTAATTAAGTTACACGTGTACGACATCAAGTGATTTTTTTAGACTTTTTATTTGTATATTTAATAATGTTATACTCATTTATTTGTTCTTTCATTATTTAAAATAAAAATTATGTCAATTTGTACAATTTCGCGAGTGGTTTGGCGATTTATATAATTTGGCGAAATTATGCGACGGAATAACTAAGTAGTACAGTATTTTTTTTAATTATTTTCTATTATTTTCAAACGAAAATGACAAGAAACGATAATTAATAACTATAGAACAAAAGGTACTTTTCCGTTACACGGACACCATTGTCGCCAAGCGTAATAGTTGACGCAAAATGAAAATCACGTGTTTTGAATTATTAAAAAAAAAAACAAAAAAAAAAAACAAACATTGTCGATAGTAAAGGGAGCATTTTAAAAATATAATATTTGAAAATTACAGACTTTTACGGACTATTTTATTAAATCACAAATGTATACTTAAACTGAGTGAACAAATAATGTTATACAATAAAGTAATAAAATAAAAACTCATATTAAACCGCTTTTCACGAACAGGTTTGAAATAATTGGCGCATAAGCATACATTTTGGCATGGTTCCTGTATAACGGTATGGTGCCGAACAAAATAATTTATATAATTTAAAAAAAGAAATAAAAGTATATAAACATTTATTATTAAATATACAAAAATAGCCGGGTTAACATGTTAATCAAAATAATGCCATTTTGGCACCAATTTGGTACTCCGGTGCGTATATGACATCTATTCCTAATATTTTTCTTATCGTTTTGTTTTAAGAAAAAAGAAAGAAGTGAAAGCCATAAATTTTAATTGTATCAGAACGAAAATTTTGTATTTTAAATAAAATGAATGAAAGGATTATATATTAAATGGAATTAATGAAATATAAAAAGAAATGCGACGGGAAAAATGTTTGGCGATTTATTACCTGCGTCTCGCTAACATAAAAATACTAAAAATACCGTCAGAATTGATTTCTCTATCAGAATCTTTCGATTTGGCGAAAGATTGTTCAAGTAAATTTAATTATGAATAAAATTAGCATGATACATTTCTTAGCATACATTTAAGGGAGGACAAACCGGTCGCCAAATTAGTTTAAAATAATAAAATTTTCTGAAATATGACAAAAATATATATGTTATGATTAAAATTTGAGTTGCCATCATTACAAAAATGTATTTAAAATTAATATTTCGAAAACTAATTCGAATTAAAAAAATTCTAATACCAGTTTTGTGATCTGCGGATCAATACTGATTTTTGGTGTTAAGTTCATCGCATAATATTCTATATTTTAGGAGAAATCGCCGTGAAACATAATCAGCTGATTAATCAGTCGTTTCAAAGAATCGTTACATAAATTTGTTTCGTTTCAGCCGTTTCATATATCCGTTTCATAAATTCGTTTCGTTAGGAATTTATATATATAGGGTAGATCTATATATGAAAAATGCATCATTCAAACAAATATCAACTGTGGGAAAATATACGTACCCAAATATTAGAGTAGACAATAATTTTTAAAGGATGTGTATTAGGAATGATTTTATATATAAAAAATATATATATATTGGCAGTTTTCTCCATTTATTCAAATGACCTACAGAAAAAAAGGTTGTTTGTAAATGAAAAAAGAAAATGATTCGTAATGTTTTTATATAAAAAATGAAAGTAATATAAAAACCCTCAAAGGAGATTATAACTTTCAAAATTCTTAAGTAATGTTTTTCAATAAAAATATTGTAAGCATGAGATATAATATGTTTGTCCTTCAAGGTGTTTAATTTCGCTTTGGAATTCTGGTTTCTATCGAAACAACAAGGTTATATCTGTTATATATATTTTCATTAAACGCATAAAACACACAAAGCATAGAAACATATTTAAAAATCTTATTGTTCATATATTATTGTATATGAATAGTGAAATATTTTTGGTTACATTATTTTACGATTATTTCATGAAGATAACTTTCTCTTTTTTACGAATACAGAAAAAAATACATTTTAAAATTTATATCCGCTTCTTATAGTGTTAGGATTCATGTAATAATTACATTAGTCAGACCATCTCATTTCATGAAACTATAAAAACAATAAAATTCAAATTTATACGTGATGTAAAACATATTCAAGAAATAGCATTCTTAAAAGCAACTTTCTCTTCTCACTTGAAAATTTAGTTCCAATTGGCTGATCTTTTATACATATAAAAAATCAATTGCTCTAAAGAACTGAAACTGTTGTAAAATATATATATTAAGACACTCAAATGGAAAATAATTTTTAAAAAATATGTAGTTCCAGTAAAGGAATAATTGCTTTCGAAAATTGATTTTACAATTAGTTCTTTAGCCCCCGATATGCAATTTCTTTCTCCCAGCAATGAAAGTGTAGTCTCTAAAAAATAATGTTCCTTTATATAAGCCAGCCATAAAACAAAACAGATGTATCACTGTCCGGTTAAATACACTACTTCAAAGCTTTTTTTTATCTGTAAGCATCGCACATCTTCAATTTTATACTGTCGTGTTGGAAAAAAAATGTGCTTTTAAATGCAATCCGAAAACTACATCTCAATTTATTTTTCAGATATTAATAATTTTGTAGTTTTTAGCGCCATTTGTTTACTTTTGGCAGTGCAAGTAGAAAGTAAAGCGAAAATAGTTTGAAAATATTAATTATAGACTTTTGTTACCATTTTCCAATTACAACTGAAAAAAAAATGTAATTAAAATGTGTGCTGTTCTGAAAAAAAAATATATAAATGAATGATTTCTGATTAAACATGGATTATAATGTAAACTACATTTAATTTTAAGTATCTATATTAATATTACAAACACACGAAGGCATATGAATCATTACATAGCCGGGTTTTTTTTTTTCTGCCGAGGTTCTTGAATGACGACATCATTTTTTTTGGATTTTCGTATTATTCAGCGATAGTGACGTCCTATGCATACTTTTCTGTAGATGTTGTTTATATACTGGATCGTAAATGTTGATTTCTTCAGCGGATGCGAATGACGTCATTTTATATAAAATAAATGCAAGTGCTTAAGTGTTAAAACTGAAATGTATTTTGTATAATTCACCCATATGCAAAGGCATTTTATCGTCCGCTTTGACTCTCAAGTCAGGCAAACTTTTTCACAGTTCAAATTTATAATATTATTAGAATCGCCAAAGAAAAAAATGAGTGGCATCTGGGACAAAAAGATGAGAATAAAAAAGAAAAAAAAAATATGAGCTCCATATGCTTTTCTATGTTAAATTACCATCTAGAAGTAGCACTGGAAATAAATAAGTATTGCACTGCCGCGCAATACTTAAATATATATTTTCAATCAAATATGATTCTATTAATCAGGGGAAACTACCAAAACTTTTATTTCTTCCGAAAATCTTCCGGTCTTAAAGGGTTAAAGTTTATATCGTAAAGCATGAGAAAAAGAAGTTGTAAAAGCCTACAACAAGAAAATCTGGCAGGCAGAAATGCAAGTTGGTCTCAGACGCAGACGTTCAATATTAAAAATAATTTTTCATGAATTTTATGCATTACGTTTCAACTTTAAAATTGCATTTTTCTGTATATTTATACCTCTTTTTTTCTTTTCTTTTTTTTTAAATCGTATTTTAAATCATTTAAAAATTTTCATTCCTCATTTTGAAAACCTAATGTTTTTGAAACATTAAAATGAAGATTCGAAGTAATTAATTTAAAGCGTACATATTATTATTATTATTATTATTATTAACATTAATATTAACGTTTTTATTATTATTATTATTGCTCTTATTATTAGTAGTAGTAATAGTATGCTTTTGTAAAACTGAATGAGACGAAATTTATGAAATTGTGAAATGCAGTAAAATTAGAGTAACTTATTTATTTAAAAAAGTTAATAATTTCCTTAATAAATAAATTTACGGAGCACATTTATGTTTTGAGTATTCATTCATGAATTTATACCTAAAAACATTTTTTTTTTGTTTTGTAAACAAAAAACAGCACATGGTATTGTTGCAACCAATGCTGTGTTTTACATAATTTTAAATTAAAAATTTCACAATACGTTAGTCCAAGAATATAATATAAAAAAAATGCCCATGAATGCAGCAGATGCGACCAGTAAGGGTTTAGAAGTAGCTATTACAAGCGCATTGTATTTCGAAGGAATTGCATTAATTTAGACACCTTCGAATACAATATCTTTAGAATAAAGAAAGTTTTTATTTTAGTTATAAAAAATAACTGGTTATAGCACATACTGTAGCAGCACTATTTTATAGTGTTAATAAAATTATTTTTAAAACAGAAAAAAAAAAAAAAAAAAAAAAAAAAAAAAAACATTTTATTTATTCTCAGAATAATTCGTTTAAAATATATTAAAAGAAAAGTATAATATACTGAAGGAAAAATGCATCATGCCTATACAAAGGGTTGGACCTTTTTTGTTGTTGTTTGTTTGTTAAACATATTCTTAAAATTCGTATAAATCTGCATTGAGAAATAAATTTACTTTCCTTGTAGCTATAACTATTTATAATAAATATTATTAAATAATTTATTTGATGTCAAATGTGTGATTAAAAAAATTTATGCATTATTATATGCCCATTCATTGACGCACACAATGTTACGTAGAGTCCACTAATTCCGGTAGTTACCGGTTCCTTGAAAGCAAATGACAATCATGGATGAAAATTAACGTATATGAATTTAGCGCTTTATGACCAGGGAGATAACGGTTTCAGGATTTTTCCTGTGGGAGAACGATAATTCGGTTCTTTTTCCATTGAAAAGTGGTCCTTGAAGGTATCCCTTCTGCAGCAATATGGCGAAAATTTGTCGATGCGTACCTCACTCCATGTAACCTCACTCCATGTAACACCTGCGTACCTCACTCCATGTAAATCTCAGTATAATTGTGAACATCATCATAGATTGATGTACTATTTTGTAAAGTACTTTTTTCGTTATAGTATGTATTTTACATGCTATATTAGATTAGATATTATTAAAGAGTACAGTTTTCAAACAGGAACTTCGCGAACCTTTGATTAGAAAGTTTTTGAATAGAATGTTTCGCCATATTAATCCTACAAATCCCTTCAGTTTGTATGTTGTTTCTCTGACAATTTTTACTTTATTGCAATCATAATCATTTTCTAATAAATAATACTCTTAATTAATTAGATTTATTATTAATTTTGAAATTGCATTTAATACATGCCGCATCTCACATATGCTTCCATTTTAGGAATATTATTTTTTATTCAGAAATTTCAAAAGAATTCAGAAAATTTCGAAAAAAGATTTTTTTTTTTTTTTTTTTACATTCTGTAATCACGATATGGCAGTCGCTAAATAACGCTAAAATTAATATTTAAAATTTCTGGTATAAATTTGGAATTCCTGTTTCTTAACAGGGTTCATAAACTTTCAGAAGAAATAGTATTATTTTTATGTTGCAAAACTCGACTTATGTAATCGCGCGATTTCAAAAGTTGTGCTGTTCTGATTTAAATGAATGGAAATTACCTGACCTGTAGGAGCCCTGTTTAAATTCGTGCTTCGGATCCAAATGTATCAATATTCTCATTTTAAAATTCATATTTGTGATATATCTGCACCTTCTATTGCTGAAAATATTAACGCATACTAAAATATCTTTCTAATCCTTCAAAATTTTACTAGCAAACCCCGCGGTTTTGCATGCGAAATAGTTTAAATATGCCAACAGTATGTCAGAATTTTAATTTTTTATGTCTGATTTCAAAAATTACTGATTAAGCCACATTTTGATTAAACTTCATTATTTCACTGCATTAGGCAGAAAGGAGACTTAAACTAATAAGTACTAAAACTAATTCTAAATAAATTCTAATTTTAGTATTTCCTAATATCCCATAGAAAACGTAATTAAGAAAGCTTTTAAAAATTTTTTAGAACGTTTGTTGTTCCTTCCAACCCAAGATGATGGTGGTACCGGCATAAAATATAGCCTCTGTAGGATCAGAGACTGTCACTATTGATTCGCAACCATTACTTTTGATTTCGGTTCAGCATTTCTTGAGACTGCATAGGAATCATAACTTAGGACATTTTTAGAGCGCTTTTTAGCCATTCTCTTCGCTTCACCCCTTATAAATTTCGAATTTGTTTCCAACTGTTCTTAGAGGGCATTTATATTTTATAAATAACTAACCCTGGCATATTTCAAGTTTCTAGCCTATTCCGTTTCACAGAAATCGCAATTTAGAAAGTGTATTGCTTTTGCAATCCTCTAGTGGTAGTGACATCGACATAACATACTCGTATAGCTTATGTTTCAGTAGGTTCTATCACCACCAATTTGTAATTATTATTTTTTTTAACTGGCTGGTATTTATAAGACAATAAAAAATATAGTTTAGACGGTGTTTAGAACGGTTTTATCTCAGTCCATCCTGATAAATGTGTAATTTTCTTTCGACGGTTACTTCTTTATACTATTTGTATAGATAGTTTTGTATGATCAATATATTTTCCTGTAAGAAATTAATATAATTTTCATAAATTTCATTACAATATATCTGTTAATTACTGCATTTTCTCATTTTCTTTAAATATGAATGAAGAACATATGTCGCAAGAAGAAAAAAAAATATCGCTACTTCTCAAATAACAGATATTAATTAGATTTCTAATTAAAGAAACCTTTCCAAAATTATCAAATTAATCTGATAAAACAAAAGATGTAAATGATTTTTCTGCCACGTGGTTTCTGTCGCTCAAATTTTAATTTAGTGAATCATACAAAATGTAATGTACAGAAAAAAAACAAAATACTTCCTCAAAACAAAATAAACCTGAAGAAACCGTTTTAATTCTACACAGCAGAATTAATAGAAGACTTAATTAAATTTCCCAAAGTTCAATATTTTTAGCACTATGTTTGAGAAAAAAAAATGTGGTATTGATTCATTTTATTTCAGCTAATAGGTCGATGGTTAAACGTTTATTTAAATGTTTAATTGCATAATAAATAAATATTAAAACGATCATTAAACGCATTTAATGATAGCAAGCTGCATGTGGCGTAAACTTAATAACGTATAATTAAAATAAATAAGATATTTACTTGCGTTTTCTTACTTTTCATGAGGGAATGTTGATAATATTTAGGATAAAATTTTATAACCAGAAATTTCATGTGGTTGAAGTTAAAATTAAATAAGCATTTTGTCACTAATTACATCATGATACATAATTATACAAATTCTCACTTCGACATATTTTACTTAATGTTGAATAGTTGAAGAGAAAAATGTAATTGGATTTATAATATTTGTTTATACATTGATTCTACTAATTGTTTTCTGAGAGCAGCGCTTAAAATATTAAATAGTATAATATATAAATGTAATAACTATCATTAATTTATATTTGAAATATTTACATAAAATAGAAAGCAAATGCATGTTACTAACATTATTTCCATTAAGTTAATTTCAGCTGTTTTATATGATGTTTCTATTTATTAGCATTACATGTTTGATACAAAGCTACCTATATCTTTATTCATATAGTAGTATTTTTATACATTAAACATTTTTTGAAGGGGTTTGTCGAAACTAAAGATGGAAAACCAATTTATTAATTTTAATAGAGACTATATAAGGGAAAAACCTCAGAGCAAAGAAATTGATAAAATATAAAATAGGAATAGGAGGCTCTGAGAAAAAGAACTGGCACATACGTACTTTTTAGGGTTCCGTACTTAAAAAGTAAAAACGGAACCATTATAAGATCACTCCTGTGTCTGTCCGTCCGTCTGTCTATCTGTCCCAGGCATTTTACTCGTAAACTATGGAATGTGGAAATTTCAAATTCGGGGAAGTAATAAAGACTATTCACCCACATATTTTCAGATCATTAAACATCCATAAATATACAGTAAACTCTCGTTTTTACGAACCTTTTTTTCCCGAACACTTGCGATTTTACGAACTATAGAGTGGTCCCGAATAGTTCCCATAGAAATAATATAATTTTTCGCTCCCATTTACGAACTGCAGATTATAAAAATCTCTTTTTTGCGAACTCAGTTTTCGTACTTCCGAAAAAAGAAATTAAAGTATTGGAATACACTGCCAACGTCAGTTAAACTCCATACAGGTACAATGAGACATCGGGTGCATTCCAAGAATGTGTTGCATTCCCCAATCTCTTTCGGAGGTAGGGTGAATAGCAACAATTTCTCGAAGTAGTTGTCAGGACTAAGGCATTTTTTTGATGAGAACAATTACTCACAGTTACTGTGAAATGTAAAAGTAGTAAAGGTTTCCATAGATAAAATATAAACATATATTTTCCAAAATGTGATAAAAAAAGGTGATTATTTCAATTCCTAATTTTTTATCTATGTTTTAATCTATGTATTTTCATCTACTAAGTAATAATACAGTCTGTTTCTCATATGTAATATTTTCAAAACATGGTAACAAATGTTTCTGTGTACTAAAATTATTTTTTGTGCATGAATTTGCATTTATTTCTTGTATATTTAAAAATACATGTGTAACATCATTAAATAATAAGTAATCTTGAAATAATGCTTCATCTATGAAGAGGGAGCAGTTTGATAAAAATAGACATAAATAATGTACGCATTAATATCATTTTTTGAGTTTTTCTATTTTACGAACGATTTGGGTGTTCCCTACGAGTTCGTAAAAGCGAACGTCGACTGTATTTGGTAAAAATGTATAGGGGCTAATTAAGCTACTTGAAAAAAAAAAAAAAACTTTTTTCTTTTTATATCATGTGAGGTATCGTGTGAAAGCTTTCGTAACGCTGAACTCAAAAATGCATTCCTTTTAATTTTAGGTATTATATTTTCAAACATATCGTACAAAATGTAGCGCAAAATTATGTCCCCCCCCCCCATCTAATTCCGAATCTACTGAAACTAAATTTATGAACAATCATGTGTTGGACTTTCTGTTATTACAAATAGAACTTTTCTAAAATATACCAGAACTATTGAACATTGATTATGGTAGGCTGTGCTCAAAACTGTGTAGATACACCGTCATATGGACACGTACATTCTTTTATGCTTTACAAAAAAATAAAAATAAAACTAGCAATCAGTTTTTTTTTTTCTCTGACGATCCGGAGAGATGCTGGGAAACATATAACAATAATATATTCCGCACAATTTTGGTTAGGTCAAAGTACAGTTGCGTAATTTGTTATTTCTGTTTGTACAATTTTTTTTATAAAATATAATTATGAGTGTAAAATTATAATAATTATATTTCCGAGTAAAATAGGAGTGTAAGTTCATACAAAAATTATTAAGTTGATTTTAAATATTAAATATATATTTTTAAAAAATTGTTTTATTGTAAAATTAATGTATAATGTTGAATATAGTTCGGATCTCAGATAACAACAATAGCCAGACGCCATGGTGTCGTTTTATGACAAGCCAGTGGAAAGTGGTGTATAATTAGAAATCGAAAAATAATAAAAATGTTGGAATAAATTTATGGCCTTAATAAAAGTGTTGGAATAAATTTATGGTTTTTAGACCACCCAAACTTTAAGGCATATAATAATATTAAAGTATATGTAAGGGGCTATTGCAGACTGTTAGCTAATAGGTATATCTAAGGATAATAAAAAACCTTCTCACATCCAATAAGGGAGGACTATACAAATAGTTCCACGCACTTCCAAGGGATGATAATGCAGGAGGAAAAAGTTTGGAAAAAGAGAGTCTAAGAAAATATGCCGAAGACGCAAGAGTGATCCTGAAAGCCCATGTAATGCATCATTCGAGCCCTAGTAATGCCCAGGCGAGATGGACATATCGGGGAGAGCCTAAGCAAGCCTAATTGACCTGATGATGTCTTCCTGGTGTTAAAATAAAATGGATTGGTCTACAGCGGTCCGGAGCTATTCTCCCCGTCATCCCGATTTCACCGCTCTGATGAAGAGATGAATCTGTATGATGTTTGGATATGATCCTTAGCATCACGACAGTTATAAATCTGATGAATGAAGGCCACCATCCCGTATATAATACACGGTATTACATTAATCTTTTTCTTTACCACTTTAATTATATTGGAAATTATAAATATCCTTTTACGATATTTTATGGTAAATGGCTGTCTGAGATCCAACTAAACAAACATTAAATTTATATAAGGTGTTTAAGAATATAAGAAAATTATTGCTTTTAATAAAAAAAAAAATATATATATAATACTAAAACTAATGAAATCATTTTGTTAATGATTAAATCTACACATATCAATGATCAGCAAACAAAAGTTTAGCTTTCTTTTTTTTGAACCATTTAATGTGTATATATATATAATTGTGCTTAATGTAAATAAAAAAAATATTTAATCGAGAGTTAAAAATCCCTGTAATTATTTAATTGATAAATGTTTAAGGTGTGTCATTTTATTTTACAGCTTAAATTGAGTTTAATTCATAAGTGGGAGAGTTCACATAAATAAATCACAACGCAACCTTTTAATTTTTATTTGTAATTAATTAATTTGATAATTACAATTTTACGCGAATTATAATTTAATTTTAAGATATTTATTCGCATAGCTCTTCTACTAGAATTTTATTATTTACGATCACTTATTTCATTTAGAATTTTAAGGTATATAAACTTATATACCAATTTACTATGAAGTTGCTTGGATGATTGGGAATAATTGACAATTTTGGGTAGAAATTAAATATGAGATAACAAGTGTAATTATCTGTCCAGCAACAGCGAACTGAAATTCTTCGAAATATGACCAATAAGCATCAACACACCGCTGCCAGCGTTTTTTCCATTACTCATAGGCTACCTGGAAGTCTTCGCGCGCAAGGCTGTTAAGGGACCTCATAGGGATCACTGAAATGTGTCAAATTGCTTCCCTTTCAGGTTTTTTTTTTTTTTTTTTTTTTTTTTTTTTTTTTTTTTTATCCGGAGTAACAAAAAAGTCTCTGGGAGAGAGGTCGGGTCTATAGGGGGCCTTGTGGCAGGATTGTCACGTTAAACTTAGCCAAATCTTTGGCGGATGTGTGAGGTCACATTGTCGTGGTGAATAATGCAATCGTCTCTGATGTGTTGGCGGACGGTTCGGGTCAAAACCGTTTTAAGCTGGAATGCACCACCATTTGAAGGATCGAGTCTGGCGAGTCCGCCCAGACATAAAAAATGATTGGATGGTTTAGCACGACAATGCGACACTCAAACGCCGCTTTCCGCTATGGAAGTTTTGGCTGTGTTTAACGTAGCAATACTGCCTCAAACTCCCCTACAGCCCAAACCTTGCTCCCAGCGGCTTTTGTTGTTCCCCGTATCAAGAAAGACCTGAAATGGAAACGATTCGGCACTATTCCAGCGATCCAGGCTCCTTCGACCAGAACCCTCAACAGGCTTGTGGGCGAAGACTTCCAGGGAGCCTATGAATAATGGAAAAACGCTGGCAGCGGTGTGTTGATGCCCAAGGGGCATATTTCGAAAATTTTTAGTTTGATGTGCAAAAATGTTTAATAAATTTTGCATTCTCAGACCAGTCTTGAAACTTTGTGAACACACACTGTATATATATTTTTAACTAATATCGATTACAGCTCATTGCAATGAAAAGTTTTTAGTAATGCCTAAACAACTAGCTGCATTGAATTTATTGACACGCACTGTTTTACTTTAATTAAAAGTAAGAACAGTAGAAGATCCAAATTTTAAACTTGCTCTTAAATACTAAACTACTTTTCCGATTGACTTCCCGTTTGCTACCCGATCTTAATATTTACCGAAGTATTCGTTATGGTGACTGTATATGGTAAACTCGTAATATGAGTCGTTATTTTAAGTGTTAGTATTACAAAATTGGAAATATTTTTTATAACTTCTGAACGATCTATATAAACTATGATCTTAAAATTTTTAAGTTAAGGCATTATCAATGGACTTTCTTACTGATCGATTGGTACGCGTCATATTTTATGCGATGACTTAAACAGAGTTAGTACATTGTGTTTTGTTGTTTCAAAAATAATCATTATAAATTTTGCATTAAAATAAAACAAGAGAAAATTTACATATTGTTTTAAATTAATTATACTTTATTTATCACAGACTACGACTACTGAAATAGAAAGTTCAATCAACTTCATTGAAACGAAGTTATTTCATCTACGGCTGACATTATACAAAGTCCATGATTATTAAAGTAATAATACTCACCGGATGCTTATGCTCTCTGTTGTGCGATAAAAGCAATTTACAAACTATTTGTCAAACTATAGCAATTAGGATACGTTTGAATCATGTTCAGATGTGATAACTTAATCAAGGTGAAAATAGCTGTGATTTACACTTTATGTACTGAATTATGAATTCATGAAAATTTTATCTTCTAAAGCATTTTTCGCGAATTCTTTAAATTACATTTCAAGATTTACATAATCATTTTATAAATTTTAGAAGGATTTTAGAAGGATTGAAAGATTTAGAAGGATTAATTAAATTTGAATTTATAAGGATTTCGTGCAATATTTAGAACCCCACTCAAATCATTTATTTTAAATATTTTTCTTTTTATTTTGTAGAATTATGAAATGTACAAATATAATGTTCTTACAGTAGAAAAACAGAAATATTTGAGATTTGAAAAATCCCCCCCCCCCCAACTCCAAGGAAGCCGAAAATTTGCAAAGGCAAAATATTTCATCCTTTTAAAAATGTTTTTGTTTTGCATAATCTATAATGCTTTTGGAACAAGATAAAGTAATGCATCTATAACTCATTCTAAACTGTATTACCACTAATCGATGTATTAAATGAATTTTATAACAAGTTCTTTTAAAGGTACTTAAAAGTACCGGCAGTAGATAAAGGGTTAAATTTGTTGTCATTTTAAAATATACCTAAATAGTATATGGATATATTTTTTAGAATTTTATTTTATGTATAAATTTAGCAAACTTTTAAAAATAGGCATGTGAATGTTGAGTAAAGTAACTCCTTGTTTATCAGTTGTTAAAACTACTTATTAAAAATAAGTAATTACTCCTGTTTTTAGCCGATTACTTATTTTCCCAAAACGTCATTGGGCAGTGATCTTTTAGCTCACAGGCTATCGAAGCCTTAGAGATAATGTACCTGCAGGTTTTGTATGTGCGTACATATAACTCATGATTGAAATATCCGAAATGCTTCAAATTTTGTAAATAGGTTCATTTTGATAATGCACTTTCCTGATTAGTTTCAATTTTGGGTGCTCATTTGTTAAATATAAAGCGGGTAACGGGTGGTCTAATCTCTCACCTTAATTTAGATACATAGTTTTTTCACGCATAATTATTCGATTCCCTTCAATTTGACATACTGGTTTATTAAGATAACGCGTTTCCCTGATTAGATTTGGATGTTAATTAGTTAAGCATAAAAGGGGGAAGGGGCTGATCCACCCGCCCCTTAATTCAGATAAATTGGTATTCCACGCAGAATTATCCGATTTGCTTCAGTTTGGTATAACTGTTTATTCTGATAGGGGGCACCCTGACTAGATTTGGGGGTTTATTAGTTAAATATAAAGGGGAAATGGGAGTGAACTAATCTCCACATTAATTCAGCTAAATGTGATTTTTGTCGTTTTATTTATTTTTCTATATGCGTTATTATTCGAATAATGTACAATTAGTCTGAAATAGCATGTGAGCTCAATGGCACCAGTTTAACTGGGCACATTTCTTTTTTATTTTTAATTTCCTGATTAGCCCACTTGTGTTAAGACTTCTCATTTCCAAATTAACTTTCAGTCTCATGTTGTTCATTTCGTGTGTTTCTTTGTTTAAAGAGACGTCATCTGATCTTGATAGATTTCTGTAGATGATTCTGTAGATTTTTCAACAGAAATACAAATATCAAATAAATTATGTTTTCTGTCAATGTTTTCCAATTAAAATTAAAAAAATGGACTTTTGCTACGATTTAAGGCAAGGAGACGTTGTTATAAAATGTAAGCTATTTTATTTACGGTAAAGCTTATTAACATAGGATTCATCCATACTTCAAATTGAACAAACACGGTTAATGTAATCTCAGTATACTTTTAAGATTTTTTTACGTTAAAGCAGTTAGTGATTTTATTTCACCTAAAGCTCGAAAAATATAAAGATTTTGCGAAATTGTAGCGCACGATAAAGGTATAGCATTTATACTTCAAATCTCAATTTTCAGACAAAAAGGTGGATTCATTAAATGAAAAATTATCTGATTTTGAACATTACAGAGGCGTGAAAATTATTTGAATAATTTGGAAATTTTCAATAAAATCTTGTTATATTAAACAAATAATACGTTAATTAAAAATTATTGGTACGTTTAATATTAAGTGTGAATCCCCTTATTTTTCTTATAGTTTCGATACGTATTTGCAAATTTTGTATGAGTTTTTGACAGTTAATTTGTATTCCGTTGTAATGGTGCCAAATTTGAGTGAGTCTTTCTATCACAACATTCTTGTTTGTGACGTTGTTTTTCTTTATTTTTTTTTCTATACATGGCCCTAAGATTCTCTATGGGGTTGATATCTGTACTGTTTTCAGGCCATGTAAATGATTTCTTTAATTAAAAATTAAAGAAATGCAACATCTCAAACCAGAATGGTCTGATACAAAGACTCGTCCGTTGGCACCAAGACAACGAAATAAAAATTAATTGCTAAAAACTCACACAAAATATGCCAAGACGTATAGAATCATTAATAAAAAAACAAGGGATGCACACTAAATATTAAATGTATCAATATGTTTTAAATAATATATTATTTCTTTAATATAACAAGATTTTATTGTAAATTTCACAATTATTCTAATAATTGTCACACGTCTCTAGTTATATCGATGCATTGATAGAAACTTTGGTATATCGTAAATATTTAGTAATTATTATTACTTTAATAATATTTTTGAAAAATATTACAGATGTTTTATGAATCCGGTTTATATTACTGAAATTTATATGATGTTTCATGATTAAATTAATTTATTAATTATTCTAGTACAATGGTTGCTTAAATATTATGCATTCTGTTGTAGTAGCAAAACCGTTTTTTTTTGTTTTTTTTTAACCATTTTGAAAAATGGTTATTGTCCTCCGTCAGGGTAGGAAATCAAAGACATATATGAAGCGTTTTATTGGCTGAATCCGCATTTTATTCGTTTTCTGATTTGTCTATACAGTAATCTGTATTTTCCCTTTACTTTTTAACAGAAATGTATACTTCTGTTGCCACTATGACAAAAAAGTAATTAAAACTACAATAATAATAATAATAATAATAATAACTCAGAAACAAATTGAGATACAGCTTTCAAACAACTTGCATTTAAAATTACATTTTTTTTTCTCAATACGACGGTTTAAAAGGTAATATTGTGGGATGTTTAGAAATTTAAGAATGAAATTTCCTTTAAAATTGCTCCAGGAATATTAATGTTTAATCCATGGCGTACGTAATGCATGACCAGCTCCGTAGAAGTTTAAAAATTTACAGTACCGAAAAATGTACGTAATGAACGATCAACTCCGTGCGATTTTTTATATCTTAAATTTTAGTCTTTGAAAAAATCATTTTCCAAATAGTCGTTGTAATTTGTTAAATTGCCTTTTTTTTTTTTTTTTTTTTTTTTTTTTTTTTTTTTTTTTTTTTTTCTGTAACATAAAAAAAATAAAAAAATAAATAAATAAATAACAAAACTTACATTTTTATTTATTATCAATTTTTCTCAGGTATTATTTGAAACAATGGGGTCCTTTATACTTGCCTGTGTTATACGCTATAGCATAAAACACACAGACGTGTATAAAATACCCCATTGTTTGAAATAATACCTGAGAAAAATTGGTAATAAATAAAAGTATAATACAGTGCAGGTATTTACCAATATAAAACCTTCGGGTTTTACTTATATTGAGCAGATAACAAAACATTTAAATTTCTATTTTTTATTATTATCTCATATTAATAATAATGTCTAGTAGATTTATCATAATATAATACTAAAATAGAATATGTATGAATTTTATTTTATTTAAATTTGGTCATTACATTTTTTCCCCAATAGATATTGATTAAATTAAATTTTCCTATTGTAATTAATCTACTTAAGAAGTAAAATGTATGTAGCAAATTATTATGCCATATTATCTGAAATATATTTGTTAAATATAATATATGAAGAAAAATCCTTTTAAATTAAAAGTTTCGAACATTCTGCAATGTTCTGTAAATCAGAATTCTTGCAGTTTCTGTCAGTCTTCAAAAAATCTCTTCAACGCAACGGCTCAGTATCAATATAGACTGGGAGCCGGCAGCACAGATAATCAACTCATAGAGTTCACGGATGAAATCCTAGGATTAGATAAATCTTGATTCGCATAGTCACAATCGGTCTGCCAAGTCGTATCTTGGTGGAAAACACCTGAAAACCCGAAGTTAGCGACTGACTCGTAGATTTACCATTGTGTTTACCTGCCTTCAGTCTTCTATGTTTTCATACCTTTTGGTGCAGGAAAACACAATGGTAAACCTACGAGTCAGCCGCTAAAATCGGATTTTCAGGTCTTTTCCACCAAGATCTGAATTGACAAAGCGATTGCTTTTTAATATGCAAATAAAGATTTAACTAATCCTAGAATTTCATCTGTGAACTCGATGAAGAGATTGTCTGTGCTGCCTGTCCCCTGTCTAATAGATTAGACATTAATAAGTGAACATCCCAGTCACAATAAATAGCATTTTTCTAATCACACATCAGAAATTTTCCATAAGCTAAATTTGTATTTAAATTGGTCGAAAGTTCATAAAGCAGTATTGTACACTAAAATGCAATTAATCATGAGACAATTTAAATTAGAAATTTTGTAAGAATGTATACATGCACAATATATGCATGTCAGACGTTTCTGGAACTTCATGATTATAAAGAATACGTTTAACTTCATATTTATCAACGGTGATTTGATCAGAAGGACAATTTAGAGGTCCAACAAAAAAATCAAGTAAAAATAATAATATTTTGGATCACCCTGTAAAATAAAATGCATGAAAACATTCATTGTTATAGCTTACAGTTATGTGGATATTGTACAATATTTGTATCCATTTGTGTAAACGTAGCACGTGTATTCATGGTGATATATCGATTTTTTTTATGTTAAAAAAATCTTGCTTGTTTTTACTTTCTTCTATCTTTACAAGAAGAAAGTATTGGTTTCATGAAAATTTTCGAATTCCAGTTTTCGGCGGATTTACACGTTTTATGGGTCAGAGATGCCAAGAAACATGTTTTTACAAAATGTCTGTCTGTGAGTCTGTCTGTCTGTCTGTCTGTCAGTCTGTCCGTCTGTCTGTCTGTATGTGACACAAATTTTGTGGGCGCTCTATCTAAAGAACTAATCTACGGAATTTAATAAAAAATTATATTCAGGTAGTCCCTAATATAGATTGTTGCTGATTAGTTTTTGGTGTAAATCGCCCTGCAGGTGGCGCTGCTATGTAGCATTTTGCAGGATTTCCGCAAAAGCTCTATCTCAAAAACTAACGTACGGATTTTTATAAAACTTCGGATTCCGTTAGTCCTTGACATGAATAGATGCTGTTTACGTTTTGGTGTAAATCGTGCAACAGGTGGCGCTGCTACGCTGCATTTTGCAGGATTTACACTATTTTCGCAGTAGCTCTATCTCAAGAACTAATGCACACATTTTCATCAAACTTCGGATTTAGTTAGTCCTTCATATGAAATGATGCTGACTACGTGTTGGTGTAAATCTCCCAATAGGTGGCGCTGCTTTGCTGCATTTTGAACTATTTCCTCAATAGCACTATCTCAAGAATTAATGCACGAATTTTTATCAAACGTCAGATTTATGTATAACTTGATTAATATTGCTGCTGATTATGTGTTGTTGCAAATCGCTCAACAGGTGGCGCTTCTATGCTGCATTTGTCAGGATTTGCGCAATACCTCTATCTCAAGAACTAATACACGAATTTTCCTCAAACTTCATATTCAGTTAGACGTTGACATAAGTTGGTGATAATTAGGTTCTGGTGTAAATAACCCAATACGTGGCTCTGTTATGCTGCGTTTTGCTGGATTTACACGATATCAGTGACAGTCATACCTCGAGAACTAATGCACGGATTTTAAAATTTTTAGAATTCTCATCATGAATACAGATTGCCATTTAATTTGGCACTTAGATAGTGAATTTTGAAGTATTGACATGTATGAGATAGAAGAAAGTTTTGTGATGGCCACAACATACTAGTTTATTTATATCGTGCGGGGTTTTCTACCAAATTTGACCCCAGTTTTAGAAATTTTGCAAAATGTAGTAGAAATAATATATTAAAAATTTTATGAAATATGTCATGTTTCAAGTCCATTTGCTGATATTTACGTATTATCCAGGCCAAGAGATAGATCGACAGAAATTTTTGCCCACTGCTAATCTTGTTTATCGTTTCCAATCGCGTTTAAAACAGTATTTTGGCACTATTTAATACATAATATTCTTAAAAATGGTAAACAATATCAAATAAATTGATAAATTAATAAAGATAGCATAATAAATGAACTTTAATAGATAAATCGAAAAAAAAACTGCAATCTATAAAAAAAAAATAAATAAATAAACTATAAAAAACTATATTACGTGTTATTATATTATATCTATTTTTACGTATGATACGTTATAATATTGTGAAAAAGTAAGGGTTACCTTAATTAAAACATTGGCGCGGCATACTTAGAGCATATGCATATGATATGACCTGTTATTACGTTAAGTACCCCATTTACTTATCAGTTGCAATGCGCTCGTTAATGAGGAGATTTTAAACATATTAAGTAATCTTCCGTAATTGAGTCTTCTGCCAATTGGTGCATTTTAGCTAATACGACACCCAAAAGATCCAGTGCATGTTCAACAAAATTACGGATAATTTAACATTTGAATTTCAAAAATTCACTGGGAAATGTTCGTCGGCTGCATCGAAAAAAAAAAGGTATAAATTCCACATTACAGTTTTGATGCAGGTCTTTCCTCATCAAGTAAGTAATAGATGGTAAAGTCCACTTCAGCATTAGCGGAAAATATAAGTTATAGCTTAAAAAAATTATTCGTGTTTAATGAACATTGAACAGCGAGCTCACAATGTATGGCCTAATTTTAAAACTAAAATTAATTTAATGGTATCTATAAATGTTATACAGACATACATACAATAAATATAATGTGTATGTGTAATATTTATATATACCTTTAAAAGTTGAATGCAGGCGTTTTTATGTGTTTATGTGTGTTTTATTATATGTTATAAATTTAATTTCGTTGACTTATACGCGAATGACGTCCGTAACACAATTGTATTTTACCTTAAAAACCACAAACACATATTAGTTCTTTTTAATTGCTCTCTGGAAAAATCGCTTTACGAATGATTATCTTCATGGTCTAATATTTTTAAACGCTCCCGTGAACGAATTTCTATTGTTCGTTTACTTTGATAGAATGTGATATTCAGCTGTCAGCCTAATTTCAATTGAAGTTATCTCAGAATATATTCATATTTGAATGCAATTTATCACTCAAACATTAATTACTTTTGAAATATCTTTCTAAAAATGTAACTTTTATACATTTTTTATTGGAAGAAATAATTTTCATTAAACATGGCCGTTTGGCATACATAAAAGCGAAGTGGTCAGCAAGTTTTTGTTTATGACAGTCACATGATTTGTACTTTCATTAGTAGGGATCAAAGACGTGCAATTTAAATGTATCTGATACATAGGCATTTTAAATGAAATTACTGATAGGTTTATATTTTAAGTGAAATGATGGCGATTGAACGCTATTTGTCGATTTAATCATTTGCGCCCAGCTAACTTAAAAGTAGAAAAAACGGCCGCTTGGCACATAAAAAGTGAAGTGGTCAGCCCGGAACTGTTGAAAACAGTCACATGACTTAGGCTTTTATTATATAGGTTGTTTTATAGAGGCTATTTTTCAATAATTTTAACATAAATAAATATTTGGTCTTATTTATCTGAATTATGCCACAGGGCATACTGTTTTCATTTGAAATAAGGAAATATGGTAGGAAATATTTAGTTTATTTCGTCCCATGTTACAAAATATTTTTATGTTGATACTTCTTTTCCAAAAACGAAAGTTTACTTAAGCAATTTCAATTTTTCTAAATCACTTTACATTTCACTGATTCATTCTCCACTCAGTTCCTGCAACTTTTTCATATTTATAAAATGGCACGTCCAAAGGAAAATGCAAGGAAAATATTTTATTGGCGTCCTTCAAACCGATACAAAACAAACTTTTCTCGTTATTGACGTAGAAAAGATGCATCGGAGTTATTGAAATATGTAATAGGATGTTTTCTGAGCCATAAAAAAGATTGATATTCGGTATAAAATGGAAATATTTCTGGTGGAACGAATTAGCTTATTTTCGAAATATCTGTAGATGTAAACTGTTTTAAAATAAGACATATTCTCTTACTCTATCGTAGTTATTTATTTAATCTTACTAAATGTCTATGTTCTTCGTCTTTCTATATTTTCAGTTTTAGACAAAGTAAAATTTATGATGAAATTCAATAATTAAAAATATTTTGTTTCATTTAAACTATATACATATTATTGAACAGCTTAATACATATGGGTAAAATTATCTTCAATGAAAAAATTGATTGCAGTCTATATATATATATATATATATATATACCGGGTGTCCCAAAAAGGACTGACTGATTTTAAAATTCAATAACTTCCAAACGGTGACAGATATTAAAAAAATTCTTGCAGGAGGGTTATGCATAAAGTCAAAAGTTGCATTACAGTGATTTTCAATTTTAGTTCGAATTACAAACAATAGATGGCGCTGCAATCAATAGAGGCTAAATTCAGCCTCGATTTTTGGTACTTCGTGGCCCGGATAATACATTTCCATCTTATTTTTCTGCATAGAACAAGTTAAAGGACCAGAAATCGAGCCTGTATTTAGCGACTCTTGCTTACAGCGCCATCTATTGTTTGTAATTCGAACTAAAATCGAAAATCACTGTAATAAAACTTTTGACTTTATGCATAACCCTCCTACAAGAATTTTTTTAATATCTGTCACCGTTTGGAAGTTATTGAATTTTAAAATCGGTCAGTCCTTTTTGGGACACCCGGTATATACAGGATGTTCATAATTAAAAGACCAAACTTTAAAGTTGTCTACAAACAGAACTATTGTTCATAAGGTTGTGAAATTTTGTGAAAGACATAATAAAGGGATGGGAATTTCTTTAAACTAAAATATATATAAATAGAAGTAGTTCAAAATATCGCCACCAGAGGGCGATTTTTAATAGATTACACATTTATTAAAATTTATAGCATTACGGTAGTTTAGAAATTTTATTTACAGGATGTTCGTTATTAATCCACCCTATTTTAGAGTTGTCTATAGACGAAAGAAACTATTGCTCAGAATGTTATGATTTTTTTTTTTTTTTGAGGACATAATAAACGTATGGGAATTTGTTTGAGGAGAAAAAAAAAAACAGGCCGTTTTTTAACGAATTACAAATTTAGCATACATTTGCGATACATTAACAAATTTGGTTATAAACAAACATGTTCTGCCTGACTTTCATCATTTTCAGATAGCATCTGGAATCGTAAGATAGCATGTTCCACAGTTGACTGCAGTGTGTTCTGGGAAATGATAGGAACATGTCGTGGAATGCTGTCTTTAGAATAAGGTTCAGTTAATAAATAAAATTTCAAAACTAACGTAATGCTAAATGTGTAATTTATAAAAATCTCCCTCCGGTGGCAAAATTTTGAACTATTTTTTATTATATTTTTTGCAGTTAAAACACATTCCTATCCCTTTATTATGTCTTTCACTAAATTTCAAAACTTTAAGAATAATAGTTTTATCTGTAGACAACTTTAGAGTCGTTTAATCATGGACACCCTGTATATATGTATATATAAGTACTTGTATTCTTGTTACTTATACAATTCTAAAATTTCTGACTCAGTTGTAGAAACCTAATTACAGGTGAGTTTTAAAACACACTAAAAAATGTTGATTGCTTTAAAATTTTCCCAGACAATTTAAACCTTTTTTAAGCAAATGCCTTACTTTATAATTTCCACCACCTATTTTAATTCTAATGCCATGTTTTTTTTTTTTTTTTTTTTTTTTTTTTTTTTTTTTTTTTTTTTGGGGGGGGGGGGGGGAGTAGCTGTCTTAACCTACAAAATAGTGCAATGACTAAAAAAAAACGGTCAAGTGCGAGTATTACTCGCATCAGAGGGTTCCGTACAACAAATATATTAATTATTAACTGTATTACTAAAAAAGTCGTTACTAAAAGAAAAATAAGACTTTGTAAAAACTATACAATGTAGGGTTTGGTATCGCTGTATATATACCAGAAAAGTATGAATGGGTATACCGTAAAAGTGCAAAGAGATATGAAGGCTAAATAATGTAAAATATTGCTATTCTGTGAAATTCTTATTTAAATCTTAATTTGTTTATGAGGAACTCAATTCGGCACTGACAATAAAAGTAGTGCATATTTAAACTTCATTTGGTATTTCATAAAACTAAATTCAGCGTAGTAATAAACTTTTCTTTTTACAATGTAGCTAAAACGAAACCCTTGTTCAAAGTTTAAACTTGGTATTTTGATAAGCGCGCTTCGAAAGGAGGTCGCAAAGTAACAACGCGGCCTTGGCCCGTGCCGCATTTTTCCAGATATGTTTTTAATTAACTTTTAAAGACATGGGAGGCATATTGAGAGATCTACTCAAAGTTATTATTCGCGAACCCCAAAGTATTTGTTTGATTAATTCTAACAAAATTAGTCTGTTTATAACAATTTGATGTTTATTGCTTTTATACTGCTACTGGACGTTGTATTACACAAATGCCTCATTAAAAGTTGTTATCTAGTCTTTCAAAGACGATGGTAGATAGAAGTACGCCGCCCTGTCATTATGTATGTTCAAACAGTCCGTGTCTTTAAGGGTTAAGAACTCGGCTAATTATCATCGATTTTTTTCAAAAATCATTATCAACAATGCTTTTATATTTCTGCAACGATACGTACCTACAACGCTCCTCAACACGTTTTCTGAATGCCCGCAAATCGAAATTTGTTTGTAACAGAAAAATGTAATTTTCTCAAAAACTATGTGACCTACGGTAATCGCTATAATTTTCCTGCAAGATTTAAATTAACGTCTACTACCTCCAGTTTTTCGATAATTTTAGTTTCAGTAAATTCGGAAATAGATGGAGGGGAACATATTTTTGCACTACATTTTCGAGATGTATCTCTGAAAACATAATACCTAAAATTTAAAATAATGTACTTTTGAGTTCAGCATTATGAAAGCTTTCACATGATACCCCACACGATGTACAAAGAAAAAAAAATCAAGTAACTTAATTAGGCCCTCAACATTTTCCCTTAAAATATTTGTAAATGTTTAATATTCTTTAAATATGTGGGTAAATAGTCTGTATTACATCTCACAATTTGAACTTTCCACGTTCCATAGTTATCGAATAAAATGGCTGTGACAGATTGACAGACACAGGAGTGATCCGTTTTTACTTTTTAAGTACGGTACCCTAAAAATATGAAATGTATATAATTTTGTATGTCAATAAAAATTAGATACACTGGATGTATTTTGGCATCGGAAATTGATATCATTCTGAGCAGAAAATGCGCATTTTTGGTATACATAATCCAAAACAAATTACTTTAAGTGTGACGTATTGTCATCATTTAAATGTTTTGAATCTTATGTATTTTGTTCCCACTTGTTTAAAATTGACCATTGATCTAAGAAGGTTTGTTTTAGACTAAACTGTATTTGTTTTCTGAAATCAGATTGCTTAAAACAAATATATAAAAATATATGTATTATACACTCTAATTTTACTTTAATTCGATTTAATTGTGTGGAATTAATAATATATTAATTAAATTACGGAGTGACAAAACGTTTGTCATATATCGAATGAATTCATTTTTTAAATAATTAATGTACATATCTAAAAGCAATATAATCAAAGCACATTCGTTCTAGGAAAAAAATCAAACCGAGAAATATATACATTTTATTACGCAGCCACTTAGTCAGTGGTATTTAGGGTAGACCGGTGCTAGTTGGCCCGCTTTTTCTTCTAATAATTTTTAAAAAATTACAATTCAACACTTTAAATTTCTTTTTATGTTACCACTATCAGTGCACTTTCAGGAAGAAGTCACAATAGTAAAACTTGAAAATATTAATTATAAGTATTAGTTTAGAAGCTCAAATTGACGCCAAGTCGCTTGGGCCAACCTGCCCCGATTGCGGGGTAAGTTGGCCCACGTCACTTTTTAATGTAGAATTTCAAAAAATGATCAAAATTTTACCAAATCTTAATTTTTATTTCTTGCGAACGAAAACACAATATAGTCTCCTAAATTAGAATAAAAATTTTATTATTAAAACTGTTAATTATTCAAATTAATAACTTCGACCAAAAATTGCTTTAAAAATTGCTTTTATTTTCTCATAAAAAATGACCTTAATACATTACGGAACAGTAATGAATTTTAATAAAGGCATTCTTGGCATCATATGGTGTTAAAACAACGTAAATCTTAGAGTACAGTAATTTAAGAAATCATTCATCATTAATTAGGGATTTCTTATAAACACCAGATGATAAATAAATTGTATCAAGGCCTCTGTACATCTGTTAAGTGCAATAATTATTTTCTTTCGTTTATTATGTTTTTGTAATGCATCATTCCCTTCAAATTTCTGTCAGTAAAATGTAATATTGATTCATGATGCTTTGGGTAATGCCAGCTTCTTTGAAATAATGATAATTTAGTTAGATGTTTTGTAGAAGAATTTTAAAGAATTATGTATATGTTGTAAATTAAAAATTAAACAAATGCTTTAAATATTCCACAAATGTCATCTGGATATAAATAAAAACTGCATGTTTTGTTTTACCAGTTTATTTTAGTTATTCATCATCTCCCTAAACTTACTGTTTGCGACAAAAAAGCACGAAATTGTTCGTAAAAACCATGGAGATTCTTTCAGTATCATTTATTTTACTCATTTAAACCTAAATATAACAAAAAAACATCATATATGTAGGCTTATAGTATCGTGATAATTCTATGTTCGACATCGCCTATACTTTGATCCACTGTGGACCTTTAAAAAAAGAAAAATCACCCTAGATATATGGAATTTTGTGCAAATATACATTTCACCATAAGTAAATATAACACTTTAATAACTTAAAACTCTATTACGAACTGTGTATACATTTTTTAATCCCTTTAATATTTAAGCAAATAGTTCAATTACATGTCTGTTAAATTTTCCTTTTATTTATATTACTAGGAGGCCAGACACCACAGACTCTAAATGCACGCTAATTTGATCGGCTTTAAAAAGATTTCGAAAGATTGAATTATAATTTAAAAAAACAGTGGCGATCTCCCTATAAACGGTTTATATTCATTTCTCTTTGATTGGGGAATTTTAACTCCAAATCCGCTGCGGTACTACTTGATTATCCCGTCGAACAATTTCGCCAAATTATATAAATCGCCAAACCACTCGCCAAATTATACAAATTGATATAATTTTTATTTTAAATAACGAAAGAACAAGTAAATTAGTACAACATTAATAAAAATACATATAAAACGTCGAAATAAAATTAACTTGATGACGTAGACACGTGTAACTGGCTTAAAGTGAAGTTAATGTGACATTTACGATCAACCATTATTGGCATTTAATCTTATAGTTTGGCGAATGATAGATTTTTGGTGGACGGGATAACTAAGTAGTACCAAAGATACAATCACTGTTTTCGTCTTTGACTATGTAAAATAAGTTAAACATTTCAAAATAAGCAAATATAAAAGGAATTAAGTAAACAGAGTCTTTGTCTCCTGGCATTTTTTAACAAAGCGAAAAGAAAGTTCCTTTAAATGAGACATTTTAAATTAATCGTTTTTAATCTGACGTAATTTTGACCAAGCTATTCTTTCTCTTTTAAATATTCACGTGAAAATACTTTTATTAGAAATGAAATATTATTTGCGCTTTCCAAACAAAAATAGTTGAAAAGATCCTCTCAAAATATGAAATAAATGTCTAGCGCAATTTTTAAATTTAAACTGTTTTGCAATATTATTTTGTGTTCATTTTATGTAATAATTGTAATGTGGCGTACATATGACGGAATATCTCCTATTTAAGACTTCTAACACATGTTAATGAATTTATTATTTTACAGTATCCTTTCTCTTTTAAAATTCACGTGTATAGTTTTTATGACGTAATTTTTAATAACTTCCTGCTTTTTGTTCACAATTATTTAATTCTAATTCCAAATGATTTTTTCTGTTTATAATAGTCACGTGTAAATAATTTTTTAATTTGAATCAAACATTATTGTTTGCGCTGTTTATACAGTTGGCAACAGTTTAAATTAATACCATTTTCTAAAATAATGTTAAAAATATCTCTAGAAATGCTGAAAATTTGAATTTAAAATAGAAATAAAACCTCGACAAAAGAAGTCGAACTAAAAAAAGAAATACAGTCTGCACACTGGGAACCTCAAACGTATAAAATGATCTAAAAATGATTAAATTCTCATGAATAGTTTTTGCTCCTATAAAACTTTTTTAGTGGAACGATTTTGTCCAAATTTAGCATTAAGTATCTCTTAAAATAATTCTTCGATTTGAAAACTGTCTTCATCAGCGTGTTTATCAAGCATTTCTGTATAATACCACCGATTTTCATATTTTTGTATGCATTATTTTTCTTAATATTAACGAAGAAAGACCTCCGGTCACAAAAAATTCAAAACCGGCGGCGGTGACAGCGGTAGTTACTTTTTTTTAGAATAGAGTGATTTTATTTATTTTTTATTGATGAAATTTTAATTATGTTATGAAAAATTAGCCAGAAACAAATATTAAATTATTTATATTTTTTAGAGATTTGTTTATGAATTCGATATCGATTTTCATGAAAATTTTGTCTTTTAATAAGTTAAAAATCAAATTTCATTATCTTACTGAAGTCGAATTTAAAAATGCAAACACAGTTTCTTTGTCACCAACATCAGGATTCTTCCTTATCAATTTCTTGAATTTTGATTACAAAATATCACGCACGGCGCAAAGTTAAAAATTTGAGAAATCAGTTTTGATAAAAACAGATTTAAAGTATATTAAATGGCCGAAAAATTGTTTGTTTATAAAAATCAAACACTTGTAAATTTTCGAAAAGTAATCGCTTCTGCAGTTTTTCGCAAATGGTTTAGAACAAGCTGGAGAATCATATGCACAAAAAAAAAAAAAAAAAAAAAAAAAAAAAAAAAAAAAAAATCGTTTTCTGAGTCGATTTCTACTCAAGTTAAGGTCCACTGTCCCCTTAAGCATATTTATAAATGATAGAATGTAGTTGAAAATACAGGTAGAGTAAAGCAGTAATCTAACTGAATCAAATATGTAATAACAATCGAAAATATTAATATATTTGTCTATGTAAAAGTTAGAGCATCCGAATTTTATAATTTATTTCTTATCATATATTTGTATTGTTTAATCTGACGTATTATATTACGTATTTCGGATGATTTGTCGCGATCTGTGGACTGCTTTCGACTTTTAACCTCTTATCTTTCTCGGCTTCTCTTGACGAAATGCCCCGAAATTAAAACTAAATAAATATTAAGTCAAAAAAAAAATCCAAATGGTCGTTGTATTCTATTAATTTACAATTTTTTTAATAAGTAGGGGGCTCTGCCCCCTTAGAGCTACGCTCGCCAACCCCCGTTTATACACCGCAGACTCAAAAAGCACGCTAATTTGATCGGCTTAAAAAATATTTCGAAAGATTGAATTAAAATTTAAAAAACATTGGCGATCTCAGTGTAAAAGGGTTTATTATTATTATTATTATTGAATTCGCTTGTGAAGTTCTATTTACTTATGTTTTAACTTAAATTTTATTTTAGTTTCCTGGAATATAATTTAAAATTACTTCAATATTGATAATCAGAGATTTTATTGAATTCCTGAAACCTTGGATGCTCCTTTGTTAAAGCTTTGTATTCAAATTATCTATATTTACTTAATTCATTTAACGCTAAATCTTATCAGATTCTGAAGGTCGAGATGAGAATAGTTGATTAAACAATACAGTCATTTCTATGATAAGAATAATTAATTTTTTTCATGCGTATTTGTATTATAATGCCATTCAATAAGTGAGAGATATCAAAAGATGTGTACTATTGGAAACAGAACATAAACCTCTTTAAATACTAAATGTTCACAGAGATATCTCGGCGAACAATAAATAATAATACAGATATGTCATGAATCTTATGTTATTTTTAAAAGATTATTTAGCATGTAAAATAAATAAGCTTTTCAGTTAACGCAATAAATTGAGATGACAGATTTTCGATTATCTAGAAATAACTACAATTGTTTTAGATTTCTCTTAGAATCGGAATACCATGTGTGATTTCCAACTTTTTTTGTTTTTGTGTAGTTATTGTTAATCTTTTAAAATTAATTATCGTCTGTTTGATTGAACATTCTAAAAAGTCATGAGGCCTACGATCAAAATAAAATGCACATATTTTAGTTGAAGAAAAAACAAATACATATTTTAAACTTATTAAGTTTGAATAATAATTTAGCTTTGCTAATAGACTTATGGTTTTGAAAATAAGTTATTAAGTCTCTTCATTTTCACAATTGAATTTCTAAAATATCGTAGTATATGAGTGAAAGATAATTATTTCAAAATATGTTTAAGCAAATAGTACAATTACATGTCTGTTAAATTTTCATTTTATTTATATTATTTTCAGTGGCGTAGCTACATATTCAGCGCCCTGGAGCAAGTGAAGTTTGTGCGCCCTATTCTCACTCGAAAACGTTCTGCGCATTTTTTGTTATGAAATTTAAAATTTATATACTATTCTTAATTCGATTTAAAGTTTTACTTTTATTTGAAAGTCAAAGTATTTCAACAACGTGTTAAATACAAATAATTAAAAATAAATAATGAATAACGAAATAAATTATTCTGTAAGTACCGATATATGTTTTGCGAATAGGGCGGGTATTTTGTTTTAAATGCGCCAATGGGCCAGTACAATCTGCCGCTCTTAATATATGTATTTCTTTTCAAGGGTTTCGAAGCATTATAGAATACTAAAAAAAAAAAAAAAAAAAAAAAAAAACACTTGTCAAGTTCTTTTTTTAATTTTTACATATGGATGAAATACGTTTTTCTGGTTTTAGTGCCAGAAAATTCAAAATTCAAAGTAACATAACTCGGTGAGATTTGGTCATACAAAAAAGAATGTATTATTTTACCTGTTAAAGTACGGAGTAGCATTTTCTAAATTTAATGTATAGAACCAAGGAACGGAATAAAAATGTAAACCTCGTAACTTTTTAAAAATAACTATTTTGGCATAAATTACTTTTAAGAGGATGAAGAATAACTTTGAAACTTTTTTACTATTGGAACTATAATTCTACAGCTAATGGTCTAAAAAATTAGCCAATGAATAACGCCAATAAATATATTAGCCAATAAATGTTGACACCGGGGTTCTCACTGGCTTTTGACTAATCTGAGCAGTTTGGCTAAATTGCTAAAGAAAAACTAGCCAAATTCAAATAATGGTACTAATAGATTCGTTATAAAACACTAAGGATATCAAAACACAAATAATGAGTTAGACGGAAAAGGCCTAATCGTACAATAACATCATTGAGAGTGTCGCCGAAACAACAACAAAAAAGAACTCTTGCAATTTGACCATTTCAATCTTTAGTTTTCTCGTCTTGTAAAACATTTTGGCGCAGTGGCGATCAGCCTGATTGACACCCTTATATATTACTCAAGATTCCAGTTTTTACATTCCATAAACATACAATGCTAGGAAGGAAATAGGAAAGCATAGTAATCACAATAAAAATAAATGAAAATAACGGTATATTTTACATTTCCAAATACTCTGAATCAGTTCTCACAATTTTTTCAAATATTCAATAGGTATGCGTGTATGTTAGAATTTACTCACGTTTTCAGATTCCCAGAGCACGATTTGGTGTGTTTTTGATGATGTCGGCAGAAACGTTATAAATTTGTCATTAATTTTCGAAGTTTCGAGTGGCCGCATGGTTTGGTGTCTAAACTTTTTATCAATCATTCTGCAACGATAACTGATGAACGTTTCCCCTTATATCTCAATCAAATTATTTTTATTGCTCACGTTGAGCTTATATCCATACAACAACATTTCACCATGCAGACAATGTCTGCTCGATAAGGGGTTCACAATCACTTTACTGCTTTTACTACCAGTAATTTCAGAAAAAAAATTCTCCTTGTTTAATCGTAGAAAATCCTACTATTAAAACAGATCAAATTTTATATACTAGTTTCTGATAGGAAAGTGATTGTGAAACTCTTAAGAGCCGCTACTGCACGCATGGTCGGACTCAGTTACTGTGAAATGCTGAAACGGTGTTGGAGAAGTTACTCGGGGCTACAGTACGGTATGAATTACAATTAAAACTTCGCGAATAGAAGTAATTTCTTTTAACTGTGTATAAAAACATATTTTAAATCAAAATAGTTGAGGTTAATCACAGTAGAAAGTAACACACAAAGACACAGTAGTAAAAACATAATAGTGAGGTTAAAACAAAGTAAAATAACACAGGAATATGCCTATTGTAACAAGATTTATCTATAATATCTGGTTAATAGTGAAAAAAAATATTCAAATATTTTTACGAGTTTTTATTTTGCTCTTTCTAATTTTGCGCCCGTAGGATTCGGCGCCTGGAGCAGTTTGCTCCAACTGCTCCACGGTAGCTACGCACCTGATTATTTTTATTTTATTTTTTATTGATAAAATTTTAATTACGTTATGAAATTTAGCCAGAAACAAATATTATACTGTTTAGATTGTTTTAAGGCCTAATCTTTCGTAACCAGATTGCATCAGACAGAGATAGATTTAATGAAATCATTTTTAAAATAAGAAAAAATAAGAAAATAAAAGTAATAAAAAAATCAAATTGCTTGAAAACTGCAGTTTTCAAGCAACTAAAAAATGAAAAAAAAAATGTAATTGTGCTCTGTTCAGAAGCTAAAAAAATTGAATCAAAAGGAAAGTTTATTGGTCAGGTGTTGCGACCGTCAACATGAAATTAGAAATACTGACGGATATGTTTTGATATACAGTGTAGATTTCTATTTCTTTAAATTAAACTATAGAGATGAATGCTTTAGAAATACGTTTTGATAAGGCAAAATGTTTCATGAATAAGCCCATCTGTTTTACTAATTCTATATAAAATTACTTAACCTGATGTTGCCTATATTTTCAGAATTATGTTAATATTCGTTCTTGTCACGAACACATAATAATTGTGACTAGACGAACACATATTAAACCTGTATTTCTTACGAATTATCCATTGTGAAAAATAACTCCATATTAAAAAAACAGTGTCAATTAAGATAAAAAGGTGCAGTTAAATTGTAGATTATACATGTTTATGCATTTTTAAGAGTTATTTGCAACAAACCAACATAAATGCGCGGTTTACAAAATTCATTTTTAAAAATGTTCCTAAAAAATGTGACTAGTAATCAAAGCTGAGGTTTTTATAAATTTTAGCAACTGAATTGCAAAATGATTCATCATTTTAAGGCCTATATTGAAATATCTCTTGTTTTCGTTTTCTTGAACTTCTAGTTGCTCTCAACCATCAGTGTACTCTGAATTTGACAGAAAAAACATGCTTCGAGCATAGATTATGAAACAGGTTCCAACACTTTCAGAATAATGTAATAAAACTGCATTATGCATAATTTTCTTTTAAATCCAATTTCAATTGTTCTCTTCTACAATCGGAAACTTATCCGAATTATTTGAGCAGCCCTGTATTTGATATATGGATATGCGTCTATTAAATACATCCATGGCTAAAATTAGTTCAGTTCTCCAATTAGTTTAAAATACCCCTTCATCAATTTGCTCTAAAAAGCAGAAAAGTACATGAATTATTTTGTGCAGCCCCATATTCGAGGTACAGAATTTATATACAACGGACATGTAAAAAAATAAATAAATTTAAAAGTGCATATCGAAATTGAAAATGAACTTCCAGCCATTATTGCTCAAAGACAAAACTGTAACCGATTTATTTTGTGTGTCCCTGCAAATAAGGGACAAATGCTATGAGGGCCCTATTATATCGTAATAATCTTGTAGTAATATTCTGTTATTTTTATCACTTTCAATACATTCGATACAGCGTAATGTCATTAAAATACTCTGCAAACGATTTCCCCACTTCATATAGTATAATGTAATGAAATTTTTTGAGTGCCCTGTAAATAAATTGTTAAAGCTACACACTTCATATGCAATATCGAACATGCCATATGATAAAGAGGATTAACATATTTAAATTGCATGAAAATCTGAGTACTTTACGTGAGTTAGACCGTGGGCAGACGGACATACAAACCGATTTCATAAACACTTTCTTGGAATGTGCTAGAAAGGATAGATGTGAGTAAAACTTCACCTATTATGCCCAAGCAAATATTGTTAATGTCGGAGTTTTACCTCTCTGATAAAAACGATCTAGTTTTTCAATGTTTGCATGCTTTTTAACCCTTAAATTCATAGTGAAGCATATCTGCATTTCTTTTTATCTAAATGTTAACTACCACTATATTTATAAAGAAATATTAATCCTGTAAAATTGCACAGAAAATATCGTACTATATAAATCTAAAAATCTATCTTAAAATGTCTGGTGTCTAATCTTTAATATAACAATAAGAAACAAAATTCTAAAAGAACAATTTGTGCATTTAAGGGTTGTTTTACAAACTAAAAGAAATATATAAAATAAAGCATTTAGACTCATACTTATTCAAATATTAACTAATTGGCAAACCCCGCGGCTTTGCTCGCGTAATATTTGAAATATGCCAAGTAATATTTATATGTCTCATTTTTATTAAAAAGTACAAACTATTTTTTTATTTTATTAAAAGGTACTTATTACTTTTAGGAATAATTCAAAAATTATTACTTAAAACACAGTTGGACAAAACATCATTATTACACAACATTAGGCAGAAATGAGACTTAAATTAATAAAACGAAATAAATCTAAAAAAATGATAATTTAGAAAATATTTTGAAACATTTATGCTCATTAAATACGCTCATTTCAGTATTCATTGGAAGTTTTGAATTTTTTAGAAACCATCTTCTTACATCCTAAAATTAACTATCATGTCAAATTCCAAGTCCTACCACCTCTCTCAACATAAAGGGCTATGTTGAAATAGGAACTGTCACCATTAATTTGCCAACATTAATTTTGAAATCGGTTTGTAATTCCCTAATATTCCACAGAAACTTAATTTAGAAAGCTTTTAAAGGCCTTTTTTAGAAAGTTTGTTGTTCCTGTGAACCCCAAGTGGTAGAATCATCGGCATAAAATATAGCCTGTGTAGTATCAGAGACTGTTACCATTGATTCGAAACTATTATTACTTTTATAATCGGTTTATATTCTCTGAAATTGCATAGAAATCGTAATTTAGTTTTTTTTAACGCTTTTCGCACCTCCCTTTCCCTTCACCCCTTTTTAATTCGAATTTATTTTCAACAGTCCTTCGAGGACATTTATATTTTATAAGTAACTACCATGAAATATTTAAAGTTTCTAACCTTTTCAGTATCACAGAAATCGCAATTTAGAAAGATTTTTGCTCCTGCAACCCTTTGGTTGTAGTAGCACAGACATAAAATATAGCTTATTTTTGAGCAGGTTATATCACCAACAATTTGTCATCATTATTTTTTTAATCGGTTTGGTATTTTATAAGTTTGTTTAAAAATTGTAATTTATAACGCTTTTCGCGTACTTCATCTTTTTAAATTTGGAATTTTCTTTCGACTGTTCTTAGAAAGCAGTTGCATCTTGTAACTAAATACCATGCCATACTTCAATGTGTTAGACCCCTCAGTTGTGCAAAAAACGCAAATTAGAACATGTTTTGCTTTTACAACCCTCAGATGGTAGTGACAGCAACATAAAATATAACCTATGTTATAGCAGGGACTGTCACCATTGATTTGCAACCATTACTTTTGAAATAGCTTTGGTAATTCCTGAGATTGAGTAGATATCGCAATTTACAATGTTTTCAGAACGCTTTCGCGCTTTTTCACCCTTTTTTAAATTTCCAATTTTTTCGAAACTGTTCTTAAAGATCATTTATATCTAATAAATATGTACCTTGCCTAATTTTAAGTTGCTAGCCCCAACCGATTACAAAAATCGAAATATAGAACGCTTTTTTGCTCCTGCAACGTCTAGGTGATAGTGATACCGACATAAAATAGCGTATATGTTAGAGCAGAGACTGTCAGCATCAATTTCCTAACTTTACGTTTGAAATCAGTTTGATTCTTCCTGAGATATTGCTGACAAATCGGTATTTAGAACTTTTTTAAAACGCTTTTCGTTCATTTTGCTCCTGCATCCCTTCTGAGGTAGTGGAAACAGATATAAAATATAGACTATCATGGAGCATGATCTGTCACCTTCATTTGTACACCATTATATTTGAAATCGGTTCAGTACTTCCTGAGATTGCATAGAAATCTCAATTTAGAACGTTTTTTACAACGCTTTTTGCGCATTTTGACCCACTTTTAAATTTTGATTTTTTTAGGAAATGTCCTTAGAGATCATTGATATCTTATAACTAACTACCATTCCAAATTTCACGATTCTAGGCCCTTACGTTACGCAAAAGTTGCAATTTAGAACGTTTTTCTCCTGCATCCCCTTTGGGGTAGTGGCAACTACATAAAACATAGCCTATGTTAGAGCAAGTGTTGTCACCATCATTTTGACGCCATTATCTTTTACATCTGTTTGGAATTTCCTTATAATGTGTAGAAACCACCATTTAGAACGTTTTTTAGAACGCTTTTCACGCATTTTTCACCCCTTTCAAATTTCGAATTGTTTAAGAACTGTTCTTAAAAATCCTTTATATATAATAAGTAGCTAATATTTCAAATTTCATATTTCTAGGCCCTTCAGTAACATATAAATCGCATTTTTAAAACGTTTTTTGCTCCTGCACCCCCTTTGGGGTAGTGGCACCGACATAAAACATAGCCTATCTTGGAGCAGTTGTCACCATCATTTTGACACCAATATTTTTTAAATCGGTTTGGTATTTCCTGAGATTGTGTAGAAACTACAATTTAGAACGTTTTTTAGAACACTTTTTGTGCCTTTTCACCCCTTTTTAATTTCGAATTGTTTAAGAACTGTTCTTAGACATCATTTATATCTATTAAGTAACTAATATTCCAAATTCCGTGATTCTAGGCCCTTCAGTAACGCAAAAATCGCATTTTTAGAACTTGTTTTGCTCCTGCACCCCCTTTGGGGTCCTGGCACCGACATAAAATATAGCCTATGTTCTAAGTCTGATTAACACCATCATTTTGATACCATTACCCATTGAAATCGGTTTGGTAGCTCCAGAGATTACCTCTAACAAACAAACAAACTTTACTTCTTTATACTATTAGTATAGATATGCACTATTTTAGTTTTTACTTGTATTCTAAATGTGCAACATAAGAAAATGTTGACATCTTATACAAAAAATGTATCTCTTATTATTATCATTATTCTTCCTGTGTATAATACGTATATTATATAAACGTATATAATATAATATAATATAATATAAACATTTCTGAGAACCATACATAATTTTTATCTAGTGTGCATTTAGAAGTAGGAATTCAATCATAAAGTTGTTTATCTATGTGGGCGTTTTTGTGTGTTTCAGTTTAGAAATTAATAATTACATTTACATGTATATTTATATGATCAAAAATATTTATTCAATCAGAAATGAAACAGTTTTTTAATATAGCATTTCCAAAATTGATCAAAAGATTAAAAAATCTAAGTATCATTTATTTTTTGAGAAAAAGTTTCTTTTATTTTTCCTGTTAAGTTTAAACGCGCAAGTAATTTCTCTAGAAATCTCAAATTTTAATACATTTATTTAACATTGAAATGTGAAAAATTATCTAATTAATATACGCAACAAATTTTAATACATGATCAATTTACATCTTAAGACGAAATCTAATGTTAAATATTTTAGAACAAAATGCATCACTTAAGCTATGAAAAGAGGTGTTATTTTCAGAGATACGTATTACAGATGAAGTTACTTTTCTATATCTAATGTAATTACTTCCATTTCGATAAATGTATTCGAATTTCAAATGAAATAGAAAAGAAACACTTGAATGTGAAACCAACTAATTTCAAAATGATGTTCCTCTAAAGTGCATATAAAAGAATACGTGTGCCTAAAAGCATCGAGAACAAGTGAAAATGTTGAGTTTAGTATATAAAATTTTTCGCACGAACTGAAATTAAATGTATCGAAGAATTAATGACTCTGGATCTACATGCATCGTTAAACATGTAACCACTTTTCATTTCTTGTATCTTTACAAGAAGAAAGTATTGAATTCGTGGAAATTTTCGACTTCCTGTTTTCGACGGATTTACAAGTTTCAGGGGTCAGAGATCCCGAAAAACATGTTTTTATAAAATGTCTATCTGTGAGTCTGTGATTCTGTGACTGTGTCTGTCTGTCTCTCTGTCTGTATGTGGAACAAAATTTGTCGATGCTCTATCTCAAGAACTAATGCACGGAATTCAATAAAAATTTACATTCAGGTAATACCTAATATAAACTGGTGCTGATTAGTTTTTGGTATAAATTGCCCAGCACGTGCAACTGTTATGCTGCATTTTTCACGATTTCCTCAATATCTGTATCTCAAAAAGTAATCCACAGATTATTCTCAGAATTAACTTCAGATTCAGTTAGTAGTCCAGGCAATAGAGACCGTATAGGGACTTTACCTAGAAAAATTAATGGTAGTACTGTAAATCGGCTTTCTAGATGTTTTTTGGGTCGCTGAATCCGAATTTGTAACTTCCCACCAAAATTTCACACGGCAACCCCCCCCCAAATTTTGGTAACCCCCCCCCCCCCCCCAAAAAAAAGGTTTTTATTAACGAATTCCATTTTTATATTGTTTTCGGGGAAATTGAGAAAGTAGATAAAATTTGCAACAAATTAGATATATGACATTAGGAATTAGGATGAAGGGGAAGGGAGAATCAGCCTCTGAACATGCGCCTCTCACCCTCCCCGTTCATCCTAATTCATAATGTCATACATACCATTTGTTGCAAATTTTCTCTAGTTTCTGAATTTCGTAATGCTTTTCCCCTAAAACAATAAGAAATTTAAGTTAAAAACAACTATTTGGGGGGGGGGTCGGGGGGGGATTTTTAGGGGAAGTTAAAAATTCGGATTCAGCGACCCAAAAATCTTAAAGTAAACCTTTATAGAGAAAGTTCGGAGGGGAGATGGGAGGGCGAATGTAAACGTGTGAGTGGTTAAGTGGAATTGCGCAACTTAGTTTACGCAGCACCGCGCGCATGTTCCGAGGCAGATTCCCCCTTCCCCTTCATCCTAAGTCATAATGTCATATATCTAATTTGTTGAAAATTTTGTCTACTTTCTGAATTTCTAGATACTTTTTCTCTAAAACAATAAAACAAAGGATTTTTTTAATAAAAACCTTTTTTGGGGGGCTTTTTACCAAAATTTGGGGAGGTTGCCGGGGGAAATTTTGGTGGGAAGTTACAAATTCGGATTCAGCGACCCAAAAAACATCTAGAAAGCCGATTTCCAGTACTACCATTAATTTTGCTAGGTAAAATTCCCTATTGCCTGGACCATAGTCCTTGAAATAAATTGGTGCTGATTATGCTTTGGTGTAAATCTCTGAACAGGTGGCGATGTTATACTGCATTTTTTTACGATTACTGCCAGAGCTCTATCTCAAAAACTAATGCACGAATTTCCATCTAACAGGAGATTCAGTTATAATATAACACAATTTGTTTCTAATTAGGTTTTGGTGTCAATCGCTCAAAAGGCGTCTCTGCTATGCTGGATTTTAAACGATTTTCGCACTTGCTCAATCTCAAAAAAAAAAAAAAAAAAAGTATGGATTTTTCCCAAACATCATATTCAATTACACATTGACATAAGTTGTTAGTGATTTGGTTCTGCTGTAAATCACCCAATAGGTGGCGCTGCTATATTGCATTTTGCTGGATTCGTACGATTTAAGCGACAACCATATTTCAAGAACTAATGCACGGAATTTCATCTATTTGGGATCCTCATGATGAGCATAGATTAGCATTTAATGTTGGCACTGTGATTGCGAATTTTTAAGAATTAAGTTCTATAAGATAGAAGAATGTTTTGAGATTGGTACATCCGACTAGTTTTAAGTGTATTCAATACGTAAAAATAATTCAATGCGTAAATTAATTCAAATGTGTTACTATTAAATACATTTGAATCAATAAATATATTAATTACAGTTAAATTTAAACAAATAGTATAATATAAGAATAATAAATAAGCAATAATAAATATTAAGATCAGTAAAAAAGTAATATAATAATACTATAGTAAGTAAGAAATAGGCTTCAGTATACAATTAGATCGATTTAATGTTCATAATTCACTAATCTTTTTTTATTATATATGTTTACAGTATCAATTTCATATTATATATTTTTAAAACCGTTCTTGCGTTATATTCGAAAACATGAATTTGCTCAAATATACAGTTTGTGACACGTTCGTAACAAGTCCGTACAAAATATCTAAATCAAAATCATGTCATTCTGTTCTTTTAAATGCTAATGATTCTTGTTAATTTTTGTGAATTGCGTTCATACTACTATTTTTAAGGTATAAATTAAAAGGTAAATACTTACCCATTTATTTTGTTGCACGCGTCTCTTGTGTGATACTTTAAGGGGACCGCGGCCTTTTTTTTTTTTTTTTAGCAAACCTCGACCTCAAAATCGACATTTCTTTTTGTGTGAATTGTTATTCTCCAATTTTTACTACGTGATTCGTGGAAAACAGCACGCAGATGCGATTATTTTACGTTAAGTTACAAGTGTTTTAATTTTGTGCACAAACAATGTTTTGGCCTTTTAATATACTTTAAATCTGTTTTTCTCAATACTGATGTTTCAGCTTCTTGTTAATTTTTGAAGCGTTCCTTGCCATTTAATTTTTGATCAATATTCGTGAAACTGATGAGGAAGAATCCTGATATTACTTAAAAAGAAACTGTGTATGTATTTCCAAATTCGACTTCATTAAGACAATTACATTTGGTTTCTAACTTATTATAAGGAAGAATTTTGATCAAAAGTGATATGGAATTCAGAGAAATATCTAAAAAATCTTAACTATTTAAGGGATTATAAAATCAGTGCACAGATTTGTTTGTAATAGAGTTTTACGTGGTTAAGTTCAAAATTGAAGAAATATCTAAAAAATTAAGGCGTAAGAAGCATTTTAAAATTTTTGAAAGATCTTAAAATTATAATAAGATTGGAAATTACTTTTAAGTTGTTTGTTAACTCATCACATTGCGTAATATCTTTTGCCAATAGTGAAGTGCAATCCAGTGTATACATGTCGTAAGTAAAAATAATTTCTAAATCTGTAATGTCCTCTTCGGCGTTCCATATACCCTTGCTTTCAAAACTATCGGAATTCCTAACAGCACTACACTGTTAAAATTTTGCAGCATTCTGTCCTGTCATTCGACTGTTTTTTTTTTTTTTTTTTTGAAAAACGTTTTCATAACCGTAATTTAACTGTATTCTGACCATAAAATGGCCAATAATATGGTCAGAGCAGTGTTAAATTACAGTTGTGTAACCGTTTTCAACAAAAACGGTCAAATGACTGGACAGAATGCTGTAAATTTTAACAGTGTACTTTGCAGTTCAGTGTCTTTCTCCTGGAGCACTGCATTTTGAAAAATCGATGAGTGGCATATGAGGCATGCAATGTGTATTTTTGCAGATTTATTCTGTGTGAATACGACGGATTTGAAAAATTTTCTAAGGGGCACGTACCCTTTAAAACCTCCAAAAATCATTTTTTTAAGTAGATTATAGTTAAATATGATTTTTTAGGGATAATTAAAAGCAAACCGCTTACAAAAATTCGCAATAGAAGAAAATTTGAGTCTAAAATACTTTGAGATTTTTTCTATATGATCAAGTTGTGATTTAATCTTTAAAGTAAATTTCCTCAAAACAGCAATTTTGATCATTGCGCGCATATTTCTGAAAAATGATTTCCTCGAACTTCACATAATTTTCGTTGAATTTACTAAACATATAGAGGCACAAATTGACTTATTATTATGTTTCTCTCACAAAAGAAATTTAGAATTCATGTCTATTTTTGTATGAAAATAATCTCTATATTTCAAGTTTCTTAAAAAAGAAATCTCGAGATCTACAAAGTTTTTTGTTTTTTTTCATTGTAGGTCATTTTGAAAATACATTATATCTGTACTCTTTAAAAAACACAATGGTTTCTTTTAGCCTTTCAAATGTGAACAAGAAAGAAAAATCATGCGTCCAGCATAGATTATGAGACACTTTCCAACACATTCCGAATAATGTATCAAAACTATGCCGTTTAATATGTTAACGTATTATGTCGAATTCAACCATGCGGATACGCATAACAAATTTGAAAACCCAATTTCAGTTGTTCCCTTCTACAATCAGAAAATTATCCGATTTATTTGAGCAGCCCTGTATATGATATATACATTTGTATATGTTAACTACATGCATGCAAAAATGTAGTTTGGTTAAGAAATACATACCTTAGTTGTTAAATTCCCCTTCAGCAATTTCGGCTCATAAGGAGAAGGGTACGTGAATTCTTTTGTGCAGCCCTGCATACGAGGTATAGAATTTATTTACAACTAGTAACATGCGAAAAATTAATTAAATTTAAACGCGCATACCGGATTCCGAAGCTCGCTCCCAGCAATTATTGCTCAAAGGCAATACTGCCACCGATTTTTTTGTGTGCCCCTGTAATTGAACGACAAATGTTGATAATGTATGAATATGAATGCCATATACTATCTTAATCATCTTGAAGTGAAATTTTATGATTTATGTCAGATTAAATAAATTTGAAATAGCGTAATGTCATTAAAGTAATCTACAAACGATTTTTCCCATATACCATAATGTAATGGAATTCTTTTGAGAACCCCTGTAAATTAACTATTGCTGCTACTCACTACATATACAATACCGACGATGTCATAATAAGCATAATTGGCATATTGCAATTGCATGAAAATCTGAGTATACTTAAGTGAGTTAGAAAGTGGACAGGTGGACAGATAAACCAAATACATAAACACTGTTTAACTCTGTTGGAATGTGTTAAAAATTATGCGCGCAATGCATGAAAGAATAATTTTTTCGTAAAAATTAAAATATCTTTAAAAATAAATTTAAAAACTTTGTATATGTGTATACATTTTTTAACAAATTTCATTGATATAATAAATGTTTCTTAATAGGTACCTTCATTTTTACAATAAAAATTCAATTAGTTATAGAGTGACTGCAATTCTTACATAAGTGACTTTTTCATGTATTTTGTTATTTCAAAGGGCACCTGACACTTTAATCCGATCCCAAAATTAAATTATTTGACAACGCGTCTTTTTCATACCCTAAATAAAGAAAATAGCATACGATATGCAATTTCAAACTCCTGAGAATATTGTACATGCCGTGAAACTACAATAAAGCAGATTTAAAGCCCACTTCAGAACTCAAGTGTTAGTATTAGACTGCCAATAACTTTAGGTAGCTTATTCGATATGGAGACTAGTTTTAAGAATATGGAATTGATTTATAGGAGTTTATTCTAAGAAAATCTGACTCTCTTGGAAAAAATAAATAAATAAATAAATAAATAAAAAATGTCAGTTTTTATATTTACTCACAAGTCCAGTCGATTAAATAAATAAATAAATAAATAACGAAAGAAAGAGAACATTACATTACAATCGTACCACATACATTACCCCATACATTTTAATCGCCATGTTGATGCAAAGAAAAGGGCAAAAAATCAGTGTATTAAATAGATCGGAAATTTTAACTTTTCTTAAAATTCAACTCCTTTTAAGAATGCACTTTCAAAGATTTTTGTCGAGTTAAGATTCCCGGAATTAATGTAATTCAAAAGAGTTATGCCCAAGCACTTCCACGTGAAACTCAGACAGATGAATTTAGGTTATTAATAAAAAGGAAAGCACATCTGAAAATATAGTAAATGATATTTAGAAATTCTTTTATTCGTTTATGAAAAACCAATAAAAAACTATGTAAGAATAACATTACAGCCCTTAAAGCATATCACGTCAAATGTTGTATCAAAAAATAAGAAAGTTCCGTAATGTGGCATATTAACCATTTTAGATAGATCAGTATTTTCCTTACAAAATCCTATCACATGTTTACGAAAAGTTAGATTGAACACAATCACATTTTGCTTAACAGATATATTGAACTAGGCTATCAAAACTCATAAGCACATATGGGCATTATTAATGGCCCTTAGATGGGGCACTTAGGATGTATAAACATGCGATCGATATTGTACTGTATCATGTCTGCCACTTCCGCCCTGTATTTTTTTTATACAAATGTTTGAACATTTAAAATCAAATTAAAACATTTAAATTTAATAGTGAAAATTAAAATGTTATGCGAAAGAATTGTGAAACAGCACATGAAACATGTAATTTCCAATCATGAATAACACTTTTAAAATAATATAATATTTAATTTCTGTAAGATAAACATAATGCACGTAAATATTGTCCAGCAATTATCGAGGTAGCATAATAATTTAATTTTTTCTTCTCATGTTCAAAAAACTAGATTGCATTAATTTATATTTATATTGATATTTGCTCTCTATTTCATATTATTATCATACGTATTTTCTAATATTATTCTAATTATGTTTTCTCAAATTTTAAATGAACTCGTTGTATGCACTATCAAAAATACTTTCTTCCATGCATGGAAATATTTTTGGCAGCCCTGCTACCGGAATACATCCGAGGATTCAATTATGTCCGTTTTTTCTTTCTCTGTGGTAATATTTGCCAATTAAAAAAAAAAAAAAAAAAAAAAAAAAAAAAAAAAAAAAAAAAAATCCGTTTTTTTTTTTTTTTTCCGTTCTAGGACAGAAAATTTCTGTAATCTGAAAAAAGAAGTTTCTAAAAAAAAAAACTTCGTTCGTTCGTTCTCCCCTATATGTCTTTGAACTTGGTACCGCGCGTTTCGAATCGAGAACCTTATCCACTATGCTAGCGAGCGCTTGGTAGAGGATGAGTTTAGAGTGAAGATATTGGTTTCTTCCAAGTGGGGTTGGTAAGGTTTGTTAGGTTTCTTCTTCAGAAAGATCAAAATTTTAAACTTAATTACAGAGACATTTCGTCGTTATGAAATAATAGTTGGTGTTTTAAAATTTATAGAATTATAGAAGATAAAAAATATTACATATTGTATATTTTTAATAGCACGTAATTTGATTCTTAGATTTAAAATGTGAATATGATATTTTTAACTAAATTCGAGAAGAAATGCTTGCTTTTTTGAATAAAATCGACTTTTTTTAAGTTTGTTGAACTATTATAAACTTTTTAAATGTGCTTGTTGAAAATGTATTTTACATGGTAATATTTTTTAATACTTTGAAAAATAAATTGCGAATAAGTTTAAATTAATGAGAAAACTGCATTTTTATTAAAATCGAAAGCATTATTTTTGCTTGTTTGATTTTTAATAAATTAGAAATTTTAATTTATTGAATTTTTGTTTGTCATTTAAAACATAAATTCGAACTTTGTTATAAATACGGCCAAAACGCATGCGTGCAAGGATTAAACGGATTTTTCTCTCTTTTTCATATTTTCAGGGAGAATCAACGGAAAATGTTTTGTAAGAGTAGGAAATTATTTATTTAAAATTGAAGAATAATTTAGTGTATAAAGACGAATTTTTCTCACACTGTGAGTTCACATTATGAATCTAATTCACGAATTATTTTAAATTATATTTTGTATCTGATTAACAAAAGTGTACTGAAACCTGTAAAAGAAATAACCTGTATATATTCAACATTTAAACGTTTAGAACCGTCGAAAATATAAGTTACATTTATTTCATGGCAGACTGGCTTTAAAAACCTACGCTACATCTTATTAAATAATAGTGAGTTAAAATTGTAAGAAACTTTCAAATATGCTCAGTAAGGAAATCTTCGGATATTTGTTTTAAAACCCTTTATCTAAGCATTTTGCATGACAAAATGAATTGGTTTGCAATGAAATGGAATTGCTTTATCTAACATAAAATTTATTTCCAATTGAAAGTTAAAGTATTGAATTCCGTAAAGCAGTTTATTTTATTTGGGAGAAATAGGTATATAAAAAAAAGCATCAATAATTATTTGCATCTTAAAAATCTTTATATATATATATATATATTTGATTTTTGAAATACATTTTATATGTTACGTTTGTAATTAAAACAATGTGAAAAATTAAAATTAACTTTAAATTAAAATGATAATAAATGTAAGAAACTGTGTTCAGTTCGTATGCTTAGTTATGTTTAAACGTAATGTTCAGTTTTAAAAATTAGATATGATCTAATCTATGATAATGATAATGATATGCTTAATACTTTATTACTTCTAGAAATATATTGTGTGCAACTGAAATCAAACACTCGTTTATGCAAAGCATTTTAAAATAATAATAAAAGTATAAATTGGTCTTTTTTAGTCAGAGGAATCCAAATTATAGAAAATTCATTGGACATTCTTTCATACATTATTTTATTTTCAAAAATTTGAAATTTTTGTCTTTGCTACTGTCGTAAGTAACATTAAAAAGAAGTTTATGCACCGTGAAATAAGAACTTTTTCTGTGCTTTGCAAGCTATAAGATGAGGAATGGAAAGATTATATATATATTAAAATGAACAAAGTGAAATTGAACAGCTAAAACTAAGCTACATTAATTTCCAAACTAAAGTTACCTTTTACTTGATAAAGAAAGTACCATAAAAAATGCCTATACCTATATATATATATATATATAAATTTTATTATTATTATTTATTTATTTTTACCGAGTCTAAAATAAGTGTTTAACATTTGCGTTTGTTCATTCTTTAATCGCATTCTACCGAAATACAATTATTTCTAGAATTTCTAATCGGATTATCATATTATTTATAAATATATAATGATTTTTTTAAATGTAAGCCGTAAGGATTTGATTTATTAATATAAATATAAAAACTATAACAATTTAAAGACAGAAATTATGTAGCAATATGGAAAATAAACTTATTATACTCTTCTTAATTAAGACTTATATTTGCAAATGTCACAGTATAATATCATTTGAAATTTCAAATTAATCAGCAATATTTTAATGTATACTAGTGTATAATCACCGTCAAAAATCACTGAATGTCCCTATGTTTCATTTTCAAAATACTTTATACAAACAATCAGCATGATGATTTCATTATTGAAAGGTTAGTATTGTCGAAAAGTGCATTTTAAAAATACAAAACAAAAATGCACAAATACAATAGGACATTTTCTTTACTCAATGTTCAAGTTCGGAAATAGTTTAACACTCAATAACGTGTCCGATTCTAATATTTAGAAGTAAGATATGAAAAATAATTGAAAATTACATCATGTTTCCTCAATCATATGAATTTTTCTCCTCGGTTTTATTAATTTACAAATACCTTTCAAGCTAAGCATAACGTCGCCAGTGATAACTTTTCAAACATACTTTATGTACTTACTTTTTGCTTAACCGCAGTATATTCAAATAAAAATATATTTCCTACTTCAAAAAAAAAAAAAAAAAAAAAAAAAAACACTATTGCATTTTTTTAACACTTTCTAACAAAGTTGAAACTACGCATTATAATTTATAATAAACGGAACTACGCATTATAATTTAAAAAATATATATTTAAATAAAAATAACATCTCACAAAGTTCTAATATCTATAGACTTCGATGCGTACACCTTTGGCAACACGACAAGCGTCTAAACGGTAATCCAGTTCTTCCCAAATGTTCCGTAGCATATCAGGAGTTTTTAGACAAATTGCTTCTAAGATATGCTTTTTTCACTCATCCACAGTTTCAGTTTTTTGTTTTGTTTAATGTTTTAAAATCTCGGATTGATTTCAATCCACGGAGGCGATGTCTATTATATTCTAATGTGTTGTTCCGTAATAATAAACCATAACATTTGGATACTTATAGTCATGATAGACTGTATACAGATGGCACGGTTCGCCCCGGAATGGTTACCTACACTTTCCTACCCTTGGATGTTATATAAGCAGATATTAATAAGTATTTGTTTCTTCATTGAGTTCTAAAAATTTGGCTTAATTTTTAACAACAAAGTATTGTTTATTTCGAAATCTATATCACTATAGTAATGAAAACAAGTCAGATGTGGGAATACAAGAACATACTTCTATCTCATACATGTTATTATTTAGTGAAAAATAAAGCATATCAGTACCACTGGTTAGGTGATTTACACCAGAATCTAATCAGCAACAACTTTTGTCACTTTGTAGCTGAAACTGAAGTTTGATGAAAATCTGTGCATTAGTTTTTGAGGTAAAACTATTGCGGAAATCGTAAAATTATCTACACAGCAGAGCCACCTATTGATCGATTTAATCCAAAAACTAATCAGCACCAATTTATATAAAGGACTAACTGAATATGAAGTTTAATGAAAATTCATGCAATAGTCCTTGGGAAACCGTTATTGCGGAAATCGTAATAAATGCAGCGTAGAAGCGCCACCTGTTGTGCGATTTACACTAACAACTAAACAGAACTAATTTATATCATATTAAACATATTTTGGAAGTATGTGAATAAATGAAAGTAAGAATCTTTTATCAGATATTTACTGAAAACTATTTTTAACAATATTATATGATTTTATTTTACGATGCAACACGATTAAAGTTGTATGATACTTGATTATTCCATTATCTTTCATTTATATGTATGGCACACCTTTATAAATATAAAGGAATATTTAAAAATCTATAAAAAGTTTGTCAAGATTTTCGTTGCAATTATTTTTTTACAGACTTTAATGACATCAGCAAGAGAGACCACAATAATTAGAATCCAATTATATATTTCTTCTTTCGTTAATTGAGAATGTTTCCAAGTAATTACTTGTAACATTAATAGATAAATTGCATTCTTTATGATTTTTTTTATTTAAAATATTCAGAGGTGTTGCGTTAAAATTTGTGTTTTGAAAATTACAATCAAAGTATCGCGACAGTCGATTAAATATTTGAAAAACAAAACAGAAATGCATTATATGAGCAAGTATTTGGCCTGATGTTCGATATCAAAAAGTCTACAGAAATAGATAATAAGCAATTTATTTCCGAACTTTTAATAATAAATGCGTAGCGCTTTCAAATTGATAACTTACAAAACGAGATCTCTAATATCAACGATCATAACAGCTTCACAGATTTTTTAATAGAGTCTACTCGTTCGACAGATCGTGTCTCTTTCCATCTCAAAACTTGGAGGAAATCTCCAATGTTTTCTTTTTGGAACCCAGAACTTAGGACCAAGACAAATTATCTCACTGCCTGAGACGTAAATAGAATTTTATTAATCAAAATAATACCCTCCTGAAATTATTAGTCAGAAACAAATAATCTACAAAAAAAAAAAAAAAAAAAAAAAAAAAAAAAAAAAAACGGCAGCCCTTTACAAGCGTGGCATTCTTGAGGCCAAGCGTTCCGCATGGACCTCTTTTTGTTCCAACCAGAAGGATCTCTTTGGTGTTGCTCAAAATATTTTACTGGTAAATTCTTTACTCCCGACGAAATTCTACTTGAACTGCCTTTTGGTCAATCATCTAGACAAAGATTTATGAATATCTAACACAGCAATGCTTCGGTAATTCCGTTTATCATCATGATAATTCAGATCTTACCTTTTCAACACATAATGATAAACTCTTCTCTAAATCAAAACTTCTCTTGTCAAATTTAAAGATAACAAAGCCCCGGTCCCGGACTGTATAGATTTTTAAATTCTTAAACGAACTTTTATTATATTATCGGAATTTGTTATCCGATGGTATAACATCTGTCTTCATTTTCCTCTCGTCCCTAGACAAGGGGAAGTAGTATATTTCCAGAAACAAGAGAAACCTCCCCCTGAACCCAGTTAATATCGCCTTATCTGTCTGCTCCCAACTTCAGGTAAATTGTTAGAGAAATTAATTGCTAAACGCCAACCGTATTCCTTGAATCTATCAATCCTCTACATCAAAGCTAAAGCATCTAAAACACAACCAGCTAAAACATCTTTTACTTAAGTTCTCACTTGGTCATGTCTCAGCGTGCTTTGGTAACGTGCTTTGCTAACGAATATACAGGTACACTTGCAAAAAACGCATCCAACTTTCCCGTAGTAGACTACTCTCTGCCAGCTCCACACTCATATGTTAAGAGAATTTTGCACTCAAGACAGTTGAAGCAGTGGTAGGATCATTGGCACTATTCGGAAAAGGGAAGATATACACATGATCTTGTTCAATAGGTCTTCTTTGAGCTTCCTCACTTATTTCCTGCCATTACCGCATTCCTTACAGGACATAGCCCATTTAGGAAGTACCTTCATAAATTCAATTGCTCAAGCTCCTCTGTATGCGAATGTGGTGATTTAGCAAGTGGCTCTCATTACTACTACGCTTGCCCACTTACCTCACGCTGGCATATTGGACGCCCCTTATTAATCCCTAAAAATTGGCTAAGAAATATTTTATCCCTGCCCAGCACTTCGTTTAAAATTAAAACAAAATTTTAGTTTTTAATGGACCTATATAACAATCAGTTTTAAAGCTCTAAACTTAAACAGTTGTCACTTTAAACTACTATCGGCTCTTGTCGCGTTTATGGCGATCTGGTTTACGACCATAATCTATAATATCTCTATGTATTTTAATTTTTTTTTATGTTCGTTAAAGTCGATTATTGATCGCGTTTTATTTTCCGGCAGCTTGAGTCTATTCAATCATTGATGTAACTTTTTTCTTTTATTTTTGAAGGCCTTAATAAAGGTGTTCGGTGGGGAACATCCATGCTCTACAGACTACGTCTTGTATACCACGTCTGAACAGTTCCCTTAGGAAGTCAAATTGATACCTAGATTTGGAATTGTTTAGAAAATACTTCATACCCAATTGTTATAAATAGTGCATTGCTATAAATAGTGCATTGCTATAAATAGCGCATTGCTATAAATAGTGCATTGCATATCGGAAGTTTGAAGCTCAAATTAGCAAGTTTATTGGTGTCAATATTTTATATTTCGATTCGTATAAACAATATTCCTTAAACGATTTTTTTTCATTATCTCTAAATAAACAAAGCATATGTGCTAAAATTATATTATTATAGAGATTCATGTACAGGCAGCTTTAAAAATCCAGAAGCATTTTCATATTCCTAAGAATAAATATCGACTGATTATCGCTTTTATGCATGCACATAATATGCACTGCCAAGCAAATGGAAAAGTTCTTGTTTATTCCTAAATCTTAATTTTCAACTTACTTATATGAGTATGAAAATTCGACAGGTGAACATAACTCAAACCTTTAAAATGATTCTTTTTCAATCAAAATTGCTTTGATAGTTTTTTTTACGGCAGATTTTCATAAAATGGAATATTTACTAGTTCACAGTTTGGTATATAATTAACAGGGGTAATTAAAAATTCATTTTACACAAAATAACATAATTAAAACAATCTTAACTCCATTTTATAAATGCTCTTTAAGAAAGAAAAAAAGAAACGCACCTTTTGTACTCACAAATTAAAGTGTAAAAAGAAAAATATTGTGTTCCTTTAGCAATAATAAATATTCATTTATGCAGGAATGCATTTTCTTTTATTAGTCCTATAAATCTAATTTTTGTATCAAAAGAACTATTTATTTGATAAACTTTCATTACATTTTTAGATATTACACATAACAGCACGTATTATTTTAGAATTCTCTGTTAAAACACATTTATTTATAAACAATAATTTTGCGTTATATGAAGAATCTGTACGAGGTTAAATATTTATTACTAACTTACGTTAATTTATGAAATATACTAGTATGAATCGCTTAATACGTAAGTCAGTTTTTAAAAATGAATCTTGAAACTAGAAAACAGGAATTCTGCTTTTCAGAATATAGCGGCGCCCCCGATATATATATATATATATATATATATATATATATACAGAGAGAGAGAGAGAGATAGTACAAAATATTTTTCAGTTTTTAAGATTTAAAATACACGCTTTTAATTTTTATAAAATGATGTCATATTTGCATCCGCTGAAGAATTCCTTATTAACAATCCAGTCTTAAACAACATCTATAGAAAAGAATGCATATGAGTATCGCGCACTATCGCAGAGTAACACGCAAAACCTGCAAGAAGTGATGCCTCATTCAAGAAACTCGACAAAAAAATCGGTATCTAATGATTCATAAGCATCCATTTGTTTGTAACAATAATATGGGTACTGAAAATTAAATACAGCTTATAATAGCTCCATGTTTTACCAGATATCATTCATTTATATATTTTTTTTCAAAATTCGGGAAATTTTCTTACACAAGTATTAATAAAATTGGATTATTTCAGCTTTTTGATGGGAATTATGTAAATGCGGAAAAAATCCTACATATATACTTTAAAATACATTTTTATATCAGATGATATTCTCGGTATAGCACGTATTTTAATTTCAATTTTATTTTTTTTAGTTTTTATGAGAAAATGGCACAAAAAAATATTAATCTACTATTTTCCCTTCACTTTTTACAGAAAGGAGTACTTCAGTTGCCACCTTTACAAAAACGGCAGTAAAAACTACAAAAAAAAAATGAATATCTAAAAAAAAAATGTGATGCAATGTTTAAAAAAAAATTATTAAAAAAAAATATTTTTCTTTACGAGGGTGAAAAAATTACAACGTGCGATGTTTAGAAGATTAAAAAATTGCAGTACATATTACATTTCAAAATACTTTTTTCATGTTAGTCTGCATAAACTGAACCTAAAATTTCCTTTATATTGTTCAAAGAAATATATATATTTTTAGGTGATTATATTGTTGAAATAAAAAACAAAAAAAATTCTATTAGCTAAATAAAACTTTTTAACTTTTTAAATTAAAATATAAAAATACTTTAAATGCAAATTTATTTAGGTTCACTTTAATTATTACAATCTGAAGTATAATTCTACACCAAAAGTTTCATTCTAATTGCAAAATATATTTTGTAATCATGCGTATAAATTGTCATAAAAGTTTACTGCTCGACAAATGTCTGATAATTTGGAGCCCTCTATATATGTTAATTCTGCTTCTCGTAATTTTTTAAATATATAAATTTAAAGAACATAGACCTTTTATCCCTCCAAAAATTGTTTTTTTAAATCATAAATATGTTAAGATAATAAATATTTAAAATGGTCTTCTTTATTTCATTTATTTTCCAATTTGTCCTGAGACCCCTTAACCTAACCATCTTAAACAAGCAGATTTTCAAATGTGCAATTGATCTTACTTATAAATCCTGAAAACAGTCATTGGTTCTTACGATAGCGATGGATGAAGCCATGGTAAACGAGAAATATCCCATTCAAACGGAGAAGATTACAGAAGGTAGCCGCTTCTATAGTGATCATGTCATTCAATCTTTCGTAACCTGGTAATGTATTTTAAATAGGTCACATTACTATGTTTTAATAGGCTATGAAACCTTAACGGGTGTTGGCCGGTGTAGCTCACAGGGACAGAGACCCCTAGTAAAAAAATATAATTACAAAATTCGATATTTTTGTCACGAACTTGAAATCAGTAAATAGTAAAAGAAATATTTACTTATTTATTTAATTAGAAATACATGTCGATTATTTGAATCGATAATATAGTATTAGATAAACGTAGATGTGAAGCGACTAGATCTATATTGTTAAAAATAGAAGGCATTTTTAGAATGGAACTACATTATTAAATGTAAGATTGAAAACCCATTTGAATCGATACGTGAAATTACGCTAGAAACAATAAACCATCCCACTACGTACAATTCTTTATTAAAATATAATATATAGTGACATTGTTATATACATACACACAGGCACGCACACATACGTACAAACACACACACACACATATATATATAGATATATAAATTCCATTTCGAAAATTTTATTCGATAAAGTTTATTCCATATTTATGAGTTAGAATTTTTTGAGAAATATTTTCAATTTATGGATAACATTAACGATACAATGGTGATGCGTTACACAATTAAAAAAAATATCTTACAAAAGAGTTTAATTTATTTTTAACTATTTTTAAATAATGAAAACTATTATTTATCATTCGTAGTAATTTTCAAACACAATTTACGCAACTTAGCCTTAATTGAATAACATCCTAAAAATATATTAAAAAATACATTCATTCTAATTTCCTGATTTATGTGTACATGGGATATATGATGTCATTACATATATTTTTGTGTGATGGATGTTTAATGTTGAGTAAAACATTTTAATTTCGTCAAAATGTTTACGATCAAGAAATATTTCAAACACTTTTTTAATTCATAACAAGTTGGAAATTGCTCGTCAAACGTGGCAAATGAGGTGCGTTCGTACTATAACTAGTTTTATAATTATTTTTTGCACCCCATATTGTACTGAATGTGTATTTATTTGCAATTCATAAGTGCATAGTCTGTAACATCATTAAAATGCACTTGCAATATTTTTTTTCCCATTCCCCTTAATGTAACGGAAAACTTTTGACTGTCCCTGTAATTAAGCTATACATCCGATTTTCATCAAATTTGAAATGGCTCGACAAAATTTTGCAGCAATTATATATTTAAAATTTCAGCCCATTCGGAAAGCTGTAACATCATTAAAATGCACTTGCAATAATTTTTCCCATTGGCTTTAATGTAAAGAAAAACTTTTGACTGTCCCTGTAATTAAACTATACATCCGATTTTCATAAAATTTGAAATGGCTCGACAAAATGTCGCAATAATTATATGTTTAAAATTTGAGACCATTCGGAAAGCTTTAACATCATTAAAATGCACGTGCAATAATTTTTCCCATTGGCCGTAATGTAAAGAAAAAATTTGACTGTCACTGTAATTAAACTATACATCCGATTTTCATAAAATTTGAAATGGCTCGACAAAATTTTACAACAATCATATATTTAAAATTTCAGACCATTCGGTTGGGTAGTTTTTGCTCTATTATATGCGGACGGATGGACGGACAGACATACGGACTGAACGACGACTATAGGTGCTACGTATTTACATAATTACGAACGCACCTAAAAAGTGTGGCAGGATTGTACTTTGTGCCGATATATTAAGAAAGAGAAACAACGGATCAAGACACAAATATAAATATGTTTAAAAAGCATACCGATATTTCGAAACCTCTAATGTTTCATCATCCCCCTTTTCTCCTTCCCGTTGGAACTCGTCCGGAGCAATTGGGCGATTTTTATTGGTCTCCCTGTGTGTGCGCTTGAGATCGACTCCGGTGCTGTTTTTCAGCCGTATGTCGCATTTCGCCGTTGACAGTAGAGCTGTAAGGTACGTCTTTATGGCTCTCTGTATCCCCCCTCTTTTTACCCAGAGTGTTAATTTTACCTTTTGATTTTTAAGCGCTGATGATGAAACCTTAGAGGTTTCGAACCAGCTGTATGCTTTTTAAACATATTTATATGTGTGCCTTTATACGTTGTTTCTCTTACTTTTTCATAGAATAATTTCAATAGTATGTATATAACGTATCAGGTATGAGAAACGTGTGAGGATCAATAGATCCCATATCAGCGTAAAAACCGTTGGGAAGCTCACCGAAGCGACATCAAATCTCACCAGACGGACGAATACACATCCGGTCATCGGCACACCACCCAAAGAGTAGCGAAGAAACCAGTCATCACCTACCAACGTGTAGGGATTACCACTATAAAACTAGCCTGCAAGAGTAAACCACATCTCCTTAAACAAAATGAAAATACCTGAAAAACTCTGTGCGGTCACTGAAACCCATTGCGTCGGTCTTCTCAGACTGCTCGTGTAGCAACCAACAAGAAAAAGTAACGCTCTGTCCTTAGGCAAAGCCCACTAGAAAAGAGAAACCTTGACACGAAAACGTAATTATTTATTATCCCGAAAACGGAACGAATATTTTAATAATTATTAAAAAATAAGTATTAGTAATTCCAACGATATTGAAATATGCAAGTTGTTTGAAATTTGTTCTTTGTTTTACCTGCTTTGTGTGAAGTTTTCGTGAAGTGTGCCAAAAGTTTTCCCCTTATCTAGGAGGCATTGCCCTAGGGGATTCTGTTCCCTGTCATCTTTCACACTTACTACTGCGACCTTACTTACTTACTTACTTGCGACCGGGTAAGAACCGAAGAGTATGTCGACACTCCTATCAGTGACCGCATAGTGAATAACTACGTACGAGTTTTGTCACTTTAACCCTTTAGCTAGACCTTGCCAAGAAGTTTAGGTATCGACTATATGATATCGATTATTATAATGGACTATATCATATCGAATATTATAATCGACTATATCCATTTTCTTTGTAATTTCACTGATCTATAAATATCGCATTTTTATGATCCCTTTGATATTTTAGTACGGATACGCTGTACGTCAGTTTCTTTACTAAAGTCCGTTTATTCGTGTAAAATTATCAGAATTGTTTAATACTTGAAATATGTTAGCATAATAACATTTGTAATAGCATAACGCCTGTTCAATAAAAAGCTCGATATGCGCCAGCTAGCGTAAAAATTCAAGTGCGTTCGCTGAAAGGTTAAAATAATCATGTGATTGCTCGCGTAAAAAGTTCAAGTGCGTTCCATGAAATCTTAAAATAATCAAAGTCAATTAAAATATCAGTAGTACAAGATGTTATTAATCAAATGTAAAAAAAAAAATATATATATATATTTTTTTTTATATTCTCTTATAAAAAATGAGATTTTAAATGTGAAAATAACTTTTTCTGAAATGTTCCTTTTGTCATCGTTTTAATTTTTCATAAAAATATGTCGTTATTTATTACACATGGAAAAAGTAATTTGTTGCATTTTTCGAAATTACAATAAATTAATGTTTCGACCAAAAAATAAATGAATAATTAATTAAAATAAAATAAAATAAAATTGTAAAATGTAAAATATTTTTTGCAAAACCGTTTATTATACGTTCGGAAATTTATTGGACACGGACGTTCAAAGAATGCTTAAAACGGAAATTGGTTAAACAGAAAAACGATAACCCCTGTCAATAACGGTGTAAAAAACGGTATTTCCAGTTTATTCTAATTTAAAACGAGGGTGTTTTGTTTTTGTTGTTGTTATGCGTTTTTTCTTTTGATTAATTAATTTTTTATACTTAATTTATGGTGCATTAACTACAGTTTAACAAATTTTTTAATCACTGGTTTTAAATATTTCATTTTTTCCCATAAAATAACGAAGATAAATAACGAAAAAACTATTTTTTCTCGCATTGTTAAAACGACTTATTACTTCTTTTCTATAATTTTATTTTCCTATAATTTTGCAGTTTATTACATGTTTTTTATGCATTCATTACCATTTGAATTATATTATGTTTTATATTTCTAATGTACTGTTGTATAATTTTAGATAATTCTATCAGTTTTACATTTATATAGATTATTAAGTATTGGACAGAATAGATTTTAGAATTTTAATTATACATCTATGGAACTTAAAATCTAACAACAAAATATTTCATTTTGCTCATAGAACTATTTCCCTATTTGTTACTTTTTAGCAAAATAATAGTGGCTACGGATATATTGCGAATCAAAATTGGATAAAAAAAATAAATAAATAAAAAGGAACAGAGCCCAGTTAAACTGATGGCATTGAGTTCACAAGCAATTCACACTAATTGTATATTATATTCCTATTTCAAAGAATATTGTCCCTCGAAAAATAAATTAAGGTGGGATTAGCACCCTAATGTTTCCCCTTTATACTTAACTAATGAACCACTAAATGTAATAAGGGATGCGCCTCATCAGAATAAACATGTATAGCAAATTTGAAGAAAATCGGATAATTCTGCATGAAAATCCCATTTAGCTAAATTCAAAGAGTTTTAGCTCTCCCATATCCCCTTTTACACTTAATCAATTAATCTCCAAATCTAAACAGGGAAGCACCTTATCAGAATAAACCAGTATACAAAATTTGAAGATAATCTGATAATTCTGCATGAAAAACTCATTTATCTAAATTAAGAAGGGGAAGTTAGACTTTCGTTCCCCTTTATACTTAACCACTGAACGCCCAAATCTAATAAGGGAAGAAACCTATCAGAATAAACCAGTATATCAAATTTATAGCAAATCGGATAATTTTGCATGGAAAACCCATTTATCTAAATTAACCCTTTATGCCGGTCCGTACTTTTAAGTATCATTAAAATAACTTGTTATAAAATTCATTTAATACATTGATTAGTAGAAATACAGTTTAGAAAGAGTTATAGATACTTTAATTATCTTGTTCCAAAAGCATTATTGTTTGCACAAAACAAGATTATTTTTAAACGGATGACTTATTTTTGTCTTTGAATCATTTCAGTGTTCTTGAGGTTGACAATTTAGGGGGTGGGGGATCAGTTTAGAAATATTTCTATATTTCTATTTTAAGAACATTATATTTGTACATTTCTTAATTCTACAAAATACAAAATAATAATAATAATAATAATAATAATAATAATAATAATAAATAAATAAATAAAATAAATAAAATATTTAAGTGGAGTTATAAATATTGCACAAAATACCTATAAATTCAAATTTAATAAATTATTCTTAAGTGGCAAAATCCTTCTAAATTTATTTAATGATTGTGTAAATCTTCTAATGAAGTTAAAAAATTCACGAAAAATACCACAGAAGATAAATTTTCATGAATTCATAATTTGGGACATAAAGGGTTCAGGGCGGGGTAGCCCCCGTTCCTCCTTTATACTTAACCAATGAACCCCCAAAACTAATCAGGGAGGATCCTTATCCCAATGAATAATAAAAAAATTGACGGTAATCGGATATTTTTATCAAGAGTTATCGCGTTACGTACATACATACCTATATACCTACGTACATTCATAACATTAGCCCTCAGACTTTGTTAGACTGCGAGCTGAAAAAATAAGTAAATAGTTGAATGCATTAAAAAAGTGAAAAGAAATGTGTCCAGTTAAACTGACGGAATTGAGTTCATAGCCTATTCACACTAATTGTATATTATACTTTTATTTCAAAGAATATCCCCTTCGAAAAATAAATTAAGGGGGGGGGGGGATTAGCACCTATAACGTTTTCCCTTTATGCTTAACTAATGAACCTCCAAATATAATGAAGGAAGCGCCTTATCAGAATAAATCTTTATATCAAATTTGAAGAAAATCTGATAATTCTGCATGAAAAGCCAATTTAGGTAAATAAATTAGAGGGATTCACACTAGAGGGCTCCCACATTTTCCAACATTATACTTAACTAATCATATATATTATAAAGCAGTAAGATCTAAAACTTCCGCTCGAGTTTTTTGAAAAACTACCTGGTGGAACTTTTTACAAATTGTATCATTCGATAGGAAATATTCCCGGGGTGGTTTATGAGAAAATGTACAGGGATAGCTATGATTTTTGATAATAAATTTCTTATTTTACTGCTATTTTGAACGAAAAGGTTGCCAGTGATTATCTTTTGGCGAAAGGTTTGTTGGTTAAAGAATTAAGATGGCTATATCTGTAAGAAAATAGTACAAACACCTCGCGAATAAATGAAAAAAATACTGATATTTAATTTAAAAAACAACAACCAAAAAAAGTTTTAATAAGACCTAATATTATAAAACGAAAATATTTAATTTAAACATGGAATAAATATTTGTAATGCTTAAAGTATAAATTATTGTGAAATTTTACAATTGGTACAATATTTGGCGAATTATCGCTTGCGACAGGTTAAAAAAATGAATCTGAAAATTTGATTTGACAATTTTGAATGACAATTTTTTTTTTCTGTTTAGCTCTTTTATCGCTTGCGCCAGGTTAATAAAAACATGTCTGAAAACTTGATGAAATAAAATCTAGGTTACATTCTTTAGTATTTATTTATTTATTTATTTATTTATTTTTTGTCAATTTAATTATTATTTTTATCTAATTCTCCCATCATATGATTTACAGGAAAAACTAGACATATTTGTAAAAATGGCTGTATTAGGGAATTACATGCTATATATTCATTACCTTCGTCGCCAAAAAATGCAATTTTAAGCCAAATAAGACAGAAGTGTGAAATAAGCCGAGAGAAAATTATTCCGGAGTACATTTTTATATTCAAGCGTAAATTATATAAAAAGCAGTTAAAATTATAATTATGTAATCAATCATTTACATTTTAGTGTAAATGTCTTCCATATACACACATATTCTAAAATAATTTACTTTCAAAGATTTTAAATATTTTTTATCATACTATGGAATACCATTACTATGGAAACATGCGTTTTGTTTTCCCCAAGCAAGTGATTTTTATATCCTCGAACTCAGATCATTACTTATTAATTGACTATTGTGTATTATGTTATTTTTTTAACATGTCGATTTCACTTATAGGAATATTCACTGCTTTAAAAGTTAGAATATAAGAATATTGTTAAGAAGATTTCTGCAATTATACGTTATTACTATTAAAAAAACTAGGGGATCGAACCCGAGCTCCTCGGGTTACAGAATATAGGTGACAACCAATTTTTTTTTTTTTTTTTTTTTTTTTTTTTTTTTTTTTTTTTTTTTTTTTTATCTAATTATTTTTTTACATGTAATATATATTTTAGATAGCCCACTAACATCCAAAAGAATTTTTATATGAAAAATATCAATTATGCAATCAAATAGAGTTTTGAAATTTATTAAAAGCGATACTTTCACATGTCACCACATGCCAGGAGTTATTAACGCAAGATTTTGCGACTTACGCTAGTCTTTCGATCATTTCGGTGCATAAGCGCGTGGTTCAATCACATGTCTGTTAAATTTGTTTCTTATTTACATTAAATTATTTATTTTTCTATAGAGGAATTTTTAACTTTGTTATGGAACATTAGACGAAAACGTATATGGAACTTTTTACATTGTTTTAAGGGCAAGCGAATTAACCTTCCGTAATCGAGCTACACGTGATAGAGATAAATTAAAAAATAATTTATGCTTGAAAATCTATATATATATATATATTAAGCTATCGTACGTGGCACAGAAATCGCGATTAATTTTTGGTTAATTGTTCAATTGGTTAATTGTAAACAATTGGCGGTTAATTGTTTAATGGCAACGCCCGAATGAAACGCACCTCATTTGCTTATTGTGTAATATTTTTAAAAAGTGAAAAACAATAAATAAATAAAAAGTTTAATTAATAACTATAGAACAAAACAATTTATATAATTTTAAAAAATAAAATAAAAGTAAATGAACAACTACATCCGGGTTACCATATCAAGCAAAATAACGACACTTTGGCGCCAGTTAAGTACCCCGGTGCGTATATGACATTGGCGTCGGAAAAAAGTCGTGCCAACGTAGTGCGTATATGACACCTTTTATTCATCTAATTTAAACTACAATAAATAAAATTATAAATGAAGGTGCTTTTCCAGTATACGTACTTGGCGAAATAGAGAAAAGGTCCATGGCGAGAAAAGAAATTTTTTTCTGGCAACCGATTTAATCCAAGTATTTTTTTTCAAATAAAACTACATAAAAGTGTCTATGACCGCAAAACGTTCGTACTTTTATGTTAGCTGGGTGCAATTCTCGCCAATAGCATTTTTTAACTCTCCATCAGCATTTTTTATTTTTCGAGGGGTAAATTAAAACAATGCTTTGATGTTGAAATTAAATGGTTTATGGTATTATTTATTCTTTTTCTTTTTGTAAAGAATTTTTTTAAGTGAAAGTCATGAATTTTAAAAGTTCTATTTTTACATTAAAGTCATCCATTCTAAATAAAATGAGTGAAAGGATTATATTTTAATCTCAATTAACGAAATATGAAAAAAAAAATGCGATGGGTACAATGTTTGTCGATTTATCACCTGTGCCCGACTAACATAACTGTAGGGAGTTCTCGATTTCTCTATCAGAATCTTCAAATTTGGCGAAGGATTGAGTAAGTAAATTAAATTATGAATAAAAGTAACATGATACAATGCCTAGCATACATTTAAGGGGGACCAAATTGGTCGCCACGGGCGGCTAGTTACTTAAAAAATATAATAACTCAGTCAAGTAAGATACAATTTTCAAACAAACTGCATTTGAAAGTAGATTTTTTTCTTTATTTGACGGTTTAAAAATTGAAAATGTGCGATATTTAGAAATGTAAAAAATCGCCTACATAGCACGTATTTTAATTTCCATTTATTTTTTCAGTTTTTATGAAAAAATGGCAAAAAAAGGTACAGTAATATATTATTTTCTTTCTTCCGTAATTAGTTTCCCTTTACTTTCAACCCTCCACGACTTTCAACAGAAATGGAGTTCTTCAGTTGCCACAATTACAAAAACTGTATTAAAAACTACAAAAAAATTAATATCTCAAAATTAAATTGAGATAGAGCTTTCAGACAAATTGCATTTAAAAGAGCATTTTTTCCTCATACGACGGTATAAAAATTTTAAATGTGCGATGTTTAGAAGTTTAAAAATTTGCAGTAGAGAAAATTGCAAAACCAAAATTTCATTTCAAATTTCAAAGTGTTGCCATTCGCAGAATGACGTATGCGTTACGCACAGATATGTTTGTCCTTTATAATATAGATAATAATAAATAAATAAACATATTGCAATAAATACTGCTTGCTAATTTGTCATTTCTTTTTAGCTTTTTCTGCATAACTTTATTTTGCTTAACCATTGTTTAAAAAATGTTTTATTGAACATATTGGACTAATCTTACGGAATCATGTCACTCGCTAATTAGCGTATTGGATGGCGTATCAAAATTCAAAAGATTAGGCAGATTTTGAAATTAGCGATTACTAAATGGTGGCAAATGGAATAATGCCCGTGGACTTATCAGTTCAGCCTAGATAGGATTAAATTACCTGGAATTTCGATCAGTATAAAGCAAATTGTCCTGACGCACACTCTAGCAGCTAAACACAGCAACAAATTAAGAGTTATTTTCATAATCTGGGTTATGTATGGTATTAATTTACTCTTAAATATAAAGAAAATAGTAGGCCTTTTTTGTTTGTCCGTGTTATTATACTCTTTAGAAAAATGCAAAATAAATCTTCTGTTCAGGTATTCACCAAAATGCATATTGCAAAAATTTTTGTGTAACTAACTTTATTTATCATTATTAGATCTTAACCCTGGTACACGTGCAACAATATTGTTGCATCAGTTTTAATGTTTGACGTGAATCCTCACAATGACGTTGATTACGGATGATTATAAAGATTTTATTGGATGCATGAGGTTTATTTTTCTACAAGATTAAGTCATCGAGTTTTTTCCCGGGTAAACGGTTACATGATTTCAGCTGGTCTACAAAATGAAAAGACCACGAAAATGACGTCATTTTAGATTTATTCAGGCAATTTATCTTTAAAAACACACATTTTTATGTTTCACTTTTCTTTTAAATATGAAAGTTAAACAATCTTCTTTGTCTGCAAATAATTTATTACTTTTTTGACAGTATTTACTCTGCTAGAATCCAAAGAGGGAAAACAGTAGTAGCACAAGAGGATGTTTATTAAGAAATATAACTAACATCCAGTGAGATTGTATCTAAGCTACCAGAATCACATATGAGGGGCCAGGAGATCAAGGACAAACAAACGAAAATAAACCACCCGAGCATTATTCAAGTTCAATGGTAAATCTCTCCAGTCATTGTAATGCATCTCTTATTTAATATTGTCAGATATGAGAACATTTTAATTCCTATTGTCATAACGGACTCATTTCCCTACCAAAAGTGCACAGTGAATAATCAACTAAAAGAACTGCTTCTTAATAGCTAAATTTTGTCCAACGCATAAGGTAATATGATATCGCAATGGCGTTCGCATCTTTTCAGCAACGCGGAAGGACATTCAAGCTAAAGGTCCATTAAAAATATATATATATACAAGTTCAAATTCATCATTTCGCTTAATTTAAGGTTTATTTGGAAATACTGACCAGCGCAGCGGGCATAGCCTGCTAGTAAACCTATAAATCCTTTCAGGGAAGGGACTTAACAGAATAAACCGGTATTCCAAATTTGAAGCAAATCGATTAGAAAACCCATTTATCTAAATTAAGGGGGAGATTAGCCCACCCCCTTCATACTTAACCAATGAACCTCCAAATCTAATCAATGAAGCGCCTTATCAGAATAAACCTGTATACTAAATTAGAGCAAATCTGATATATCTGCATGAGAAAACCCACTTACCTAAATTAAAGGGGATTAGCCCAGTTCCCTCTTTATACTTAATGAATGCATACCCAAAAGTAATTAGGGAAGCTCCTTATCAGAATAAACACAGAAAAAAATAAAGCAAATCGGATATTTCATTCAAGAGTTATCCCGTTACGTACATACCTACGTGCACACATAACCTTCTGGCACAATACCCTGTGAGCTAGAAAGTGCTTTAAAACATCAAATTTACATATTCTGCATTGCGAAACTGCTACCGATATTATTTTGAAATATAGATACAGTCAGTATCGGTTATATGGGCACACATGCGGTCCTGAAAAATTTGACCTTATACGCGGGGGAACGTTATATGCGGTGTAAATAGGAATTTTACTTTAGACAATAAAATATTATTAATAAGTTAGTTATATTAGTAAAATAATGACAAAGAAACTATGAATATATATTTTATTAAATAAGAGGTATAAACAAAACTTGCTTTACACTTAAATTTTCGAGATGGTGGGTATACTCGTAGAAGTAAAAATAATCTTTCATGCAGGTTTGTTTGTTTTTTATCATAGCTCTTAAAACTACTTTTCTTTATTCACGAACAGTTTTAAAATGTTCCACTTTGCCTTTGGGATTGGTAAAAAATTATCTGTGGATATTTAGTGCTTTGAAATCTTGTGCTCGCCTTGTCGGTTCAGTTTCGCACTCACTATCATTATCATTGTTTCCATCAGTGTTTATATTTAACACTTCCGAAACGGTTTCCAGTACAGAAGCTTTAGTATGGAAGTTACTCATGTCACATCAGCTACGAATATCTAGAAGGAAAATGCCAATAGGGCGTAGAAAACATTTTAAGACAGATTCATCTTCGTCCAATAAGCCGTCTTCTTCGGAGGATACATAACCGCAAAGGCGTGACTTTTGCCACTCGTGTGTAAAGTCCATTAGAAGCGATTTCATTTCCAACAACTGCATATGCCAATTCGTCTTGTATTATACAAACGGCATTCCGTAGTTTTTTTTGCAGTTTCAAATAGAAGCACATCATAATCATTATCATTGCCATCTTCATCGAAAGATAATTCTTCCCATTCTGGAAGCTAAGGATTTCTAAGACAATTTTCAATGGTCTTCTTTGATACCATATTCCAATTCTTGTCTACGTAACACACGGTATCTAACATAATCACGAGAAACTCCTGTTTTTGATCAATGACAGCCATTTAGATGCAGTTTTCGATTATTTATCTTAAAATTTTGAATAATCCCTTGATCTAAGGGTTGCGCCATACTAGTTCAGTTTGGAGACAAGAAAACAAGTTCAATATAATTTAAATTCCGAATCTCGCAATGGCCAGTATAGTTGCTTGCGATTATAGCCACTTTTCTTTTCTTGTCTATCCAAATACTGTCTGAACGCCGAAATTCTTTTTGCCAAACGCTTGTTGTCATCCAGACCTTTCAGTTAGCATCATAAGATACATGCAAAGATTTTCAGTTTTTCAAACAACGAGGCTTGAGAAATTTACCAATAACTAATGGAGTCAATTTATCTGAGATATCTATATTCGCTGCTAATAAAATAGTCAACCTTTTTTTGCTTACCTTCTCACCATTTCCTTTTTCGTTCTTAAAAGTAACAGTTTTATCTGGCAAAACATGAAGAAACATATCCACACTCATCAAAATTAAAAACATCACAAGGATTGTACCTATTAAGAATGTCACTTAATAAGTTAACATGCATTCCCTCTATTCTTTTTCTTGCATATTATCATAAACACCTGCAGCTTTACCACACAAAAAGTAAGATTGTGCTGTAAGTTAAACCTTTGTAGCCCAACTTTGCTAGCAGTAAAATTCGGTTTTCCTAAATCATGAGCAATTTTCAAAGACTTCTTGTGATAATCCGTGATATTGGAACATGTTGCGATCTAGCATATTTTATCCAAGTGAAATGATCTTTCTCAACATTCGCAAATGTAGAAACATGTTGTCGCTTTCTCTTTTGATTGATCATATCTTCTGTTTAAAATGATTAATGATTATGAATGAAAGAAGAATGACTACAATGAAAGAAGTTCCTTCTCCAGGATGTCCACTCACTTCTTCCTAAAATGAAAAGCACCGAGTTATCAATACAAAGAAGCCGCAGTTGAAGATAGTTAAATAATACGACTATTTGGCACTTTATACCCTAAAAAGGGGAAGGAAAAAAAACTAATTTATTTTGCAAAAAAACAGAGACAAAGGGTGACCATATATCCGTTAGTAGCCATTAGAAACTGACCATATAGGCTGTGTATTTTAACATATAATACCTATTCAGTCAGTCCGGACTTACAAAAAGTGACTTTATAAGCGGGTGACCATATATCCGGTACGCTTTTTCAAGAAGGCTCACGTTTTCAGCACCAGCCTTGGCGAGTTGGCGAAAGCGAGAGCGTTCAGCCAGCTCTAACGCCAATCGTCGTCTTGTGTTTTGTTTTAAACCGAAATGGCGGAAGACGAACTAGCATATTTTAGAATAACAGTCCTACCTAAATTAAAGAAATATTTTCAGTTATGTGTTCTAGATGAAAAGAAATCTTCTTCGAAAGAAATTGTATTACGAATTCTTATACTCTGTTTTATCGAAGGCCTTTATTACTTTTGATGATATGGACTAAAATTTTGATTATTTGAACCCCTCAAAAATCTAAATTTTCATTCAATTGAGCATTATTAATTCCATACCTCTTAAACAAAAACTCATTACCTTCATATACTTAGATGTTTGATTACATATAAAGATGGATTTATGGGGATCATGAATTAATGCAGTTTCAGTGCATTTTGATGTATATAAACACAGATTTTAAAAAATACCTGTGGCAGAAAATTACTATATTTTCTGCGATGAACTTATGTAATGAATTTAATACCAAATCATTCTGCAGAAACAGCCCCCAAAGTCGAGTGAAAATAGGCCAAACCAAGAAAGAAAAAAAAAAACCTTTCACACCCCCAAACAGGATGTTTAGAAATTGCCTTTTTAATGTGAGATGAAATTCTTAAGGGGAGGTGGGGTAGAAGGAAGATTGAATGACTATCTTTTGTTACTTCAAGGTAACAAATAAAATCATTAGAGAAATTTTTTAACTGTATACGATAGTAAGGGGCTATAGATTTAAATAGTTAAATTTTTCAGTTAACAAATAGAAAAAACAAACCAAAAAATTAAAAACTTGGAATATTTAACATTTTTTGGGGGGTGGGGGGGGTGAGGGGGGGCAGAATTTGAATAATTGGTCTTTTACTTATAGTTACTTCAAAGTAATAAATAGGACAGAAAATTTTAAAAACTGTAAAGAATTAAAGAAAAAAAATGAAAGCGTGTGCACAAAATGTTAATCCTTATTATTATTTTTTAAATCTTTCGTTCTATTTGTTTCCTTATTTTTTTTAATGGTAACTTATTTATTTGTTATTTAAAAATCAACAGATAGAGCAAAACAGTAAACTTTATGCACTGTTATGGATAAGCGAAGGAATAGTTAACATTTCAGACGCAATTTTATGTAATATTTTCTGCAAGGCAACAATGAATTTTAAATGGGTAAAAAATAGTGTGATGGAGAGGGGGGGGGGGGGGGCAGAGAAAATTCGAAATGGGAGGTTGCCTCAGACGATTGAGCATTATTTTATTGCCACTTCAACTTAATAAATAGAGCAATATGTGTGCAGAATGACGAAATATAAAGTGTGTGTGTGTGTGTGTGGGGGGGGGGGGTTTCATTCGAGAGAAGAATTTACATGATTTACTCAAATATGACGAATTATTTTTAAATAATAAATAAAACAACTAAGGCGAAATAATATTTATAAATATGGCAAAAATTTTAAAATAAAAAACTGAAGAATTTTAAAGATTTTTAATTTTGTGCACTAGGGACAGACCAATGTCTTTTTCATAAAAACTCAAATAATGATAAAATTTTAACAATATTAAAATGTAATAGTAATTGATTTAATTGCATGCATCAACCTGCAATTATTTTAGCTGATAGATTTAATTGCAAGATACGGCTAAATAATTTATGCTTTATCGTTCAATCAAATTATAATAGAATTGATTTTAGTTTCAACTTCCTATTAACTTCTAATCGCAATTAAATTAAAAACAATTAATTTTTAATGAATTATTTCAGTGAAAATGTGTTTTATTAATGCAATCAACACGTTACACAATTATGCCACTTAACCCCCTCACTGACAAGCCCGTGTTAATACGTTCACTAAGCTCCAGGTTTCACTGCAATACAAGCAATATTTAAAGTAATATAATTCTATTGATTTAATGTATTTTTAATACTTTGAACAATGATTAATACTTCCAAGGATTGCTTTCGTATTCGTTAGTAAGTTTTTTTTTATAAAATGTTCAAAGAATCATTTTTTTTAGCATCTAAAACAAAATGCAGAGAAAAAAACATTACAATTTTGCCCTTTTCCAAGACAGTCGGAGGGAATAATAAAAAAAAAACTAAATTAATTCAGTAATAATACTAATAAAACTATGTTCAATTGTGTCATTAAAACATGATCAATACAATTATATTTATTAAAGAAAATTTTTACGTCTGTTTTTAAAATACGTTCTCAATTTCTTCGAACATATAGCAAATTAATGAAATAAATGAATATTATAGAACTGAAAAAAATAACTTATGTTTGAATTATATATATTTGTGAAATTAAAAGTTATTTTAATCCGAAAAAGATCTTTGTTTTAAAGCAAGGTTCTAATTGCAAACCACGGTGAAATAACATTTCGTCTATCTTTTTACATTTGCGGAAAAAACAAATGAAAAAAAGCACATCTCTTCCTCTCAGCAAAGGAATGGGGTTGCTGTTCGCTACGCGTACGACGTCACGGACAAAAAGGGTGCGTAGCGTTGAATTCATCCCCGCGCCAACCCTTACTCTGGCGATAAGGTGCTCAAAACGTGAGCCTTCTTGAAAAAGCATCCGGTACTGACTGTATAAATTTTCTTTAATATTTCTTTTCGTTGAATTTTTCCTGTACTCGAATTTCCATTACTTATTTTGTGATTTTCTTCGTACTAAAATAATCGGAAACGTGTTTGAACAAAATTATAAAGTCGCGTGTTTAAAATATTTATACATGCTGAAGAAATCTTTTTTTTTTTTATGCAAACATTGTATTCATGGGTAAATAAATAATTTAAAATCAAATAGAAATTTTTATGACTTATTATGAATAAATAAATAAAAATATACTCAATATTTATCTCCGCTTCACAATAAACAATCTATTATTAAAACCTATTCAATAAATCAAAATGTTTTATAAGCAATGAGTTACTGCATTTATTAATTTTTGTAACAAATGTTATTTGTAACCAGTATTTTATTTGTTATGGAAACGTAATAAATACAAAAAAATTTGCACTTCATTATCTATTTATTATTAAACTTCTTTTTCTAAGTTTTTTCTCATGCTTAAAAAATAGTTTTAATTGTATTGTAAAAATATTTATAATACTGTGTTATTTCATAAGTTTTAATAGACAGACATAGCGTAAACGTAATTAACTAATTTCATTTTCTTTATAAAAAAGATCAAGTTGGAACATTATCCGAGATAGCTTAGATTTAAAGCCAGAAATACATTTTAGAAATAAAGTTAATTCTACAAAGCATGCAATAAAATAGTTATGGCAGTCATTTAACAGATATAAACTTCTTAATGATCTCTATTATTGAAATAAAGCATTGCTGTTATGTGATATTCATTAAAGAACATATAACGATTGGTTTAATTCTCATTTAGTAAAAAATAGAATAAAATAACACATTTAAAACGTTTAGTGATTCTTTTTTTTTATAGTTCAATATTGTTCAACACTAAGCAGTCCGTGGATTTGTAGTAAGCTTGTTACTTATAATACTTTCACCCATCCCTGTTTTTGTTTTTAACACTTGGAATAAACGTTCCTTTAACTTGGCTTCTAATTAAAGATTTCATTTCCTAAACAATCTGGCCAGGATAAGCCAAGTAAATAAGACACTTTAAGGAAAATCTTAAGTTAATTTCTACCGAAAAATCGGAATATGATGTCATAATCAGGCATTCGTATTGAATTTCGTACAATTTAAGAAAGACGGTGACCACCTAAGATCTTTCTTTCTAAACATAAATTGTAAAGCAACACATATACTAATTTAATTTCAATGTACGTTGTTGTAGAATATTTAACAATATCCTTATTTTGACAAATTCTGGTGTTATTAAAACCCACCCTCTTTATATATATATATAACATTGTATGCTTTCATCTTAAAATTATTAATTTTCTTCAATTATATCCCCCCTTTTTCAAAGAAAAATGTCAGACAAAATTTTCATAGTTTAAGAATATTACTTAATGCCAGAGAATTCCTTTTTCTCAGTTTCAGATCTAGAAAAACACGTATTATTTCAGTGGAAACGGTCAAGTATTTCCCCCACTATAGAGCGGTGTTACCATAGCAACGCCAGCTCGTAAAATCAAAACCCCCTCAGTCTGCCTTTGTAATGTCACATAGGATGCAGTAAAAACGTGTTTTCCATGTGAATTTCATACACTTCTTTTACTACGTTCGTTATCACAGCCTAAAAGCCTGCTTGGGTGGCCAACTATATATATAAAATTTTATGAGCCTTTTAAGTAAAATGCTTGGTGCAATTTTATAACCCTCCTTTTAAAAGTTATTGTCATACAGGCAATTTTGGAAATTTTTATGGGATACTGCCGTGAGAAAAGATAGTTTGCTTGGCATTTAAAGATGGGTGGCCCATTAGAAAAAGTGTATAAGGTGGAAAGCGGATTACACCCCCTTTGACATAAGTGGTTGAACCCTACCAGGTTAGCGAATAGGAGCGTCTGACGTCAGCAAGTAAGAGTGCACGTGTGAAATTTTATTACACGATACGGGGAAAAAGTTAGTTAAGGCAGGAGTTTTCGGACAAAAAGGATGTGATATTTTTCTCTTAGTGAGTGGGGGTAGGGGGAAAGGAGGCTTTCGTTTAGCCCTCACCCTGACCAGTGGTCAGACTATGTTTTCGAATTTGTTAAAAACGAGAAGAGAAGAAGATAGTCTCTCAAGAAAACGGACGTGTCAGATGGTCCTGCTATCTTTAAAAGAAATTTTTTTTTTTACCAAGCGTGGGTACAGCAGCAACCATGATTGATCCCACTCACACCGTTGGAACAAGATTCTTTAACATTGAAGATTTAGAAGCTCATGTTGTCTTAAGAAACTAAGAGAAAAAGAAAAAAAAAACTTATGAGCATTCTCCGAAACTAACGAAACACAATCAGCATGTGCTTATCATCGCCTTGATTTCAGAATTCAGGTACGTCTGAAGAGATTCGCAGCATAGAAATTGGATTTGCGTGTGTAATGAAATCGTCGTGGAAAGGATGATTTAGTGCATCTTTACAGAAAGTTGGTAGGTGATCCCTTGAACGTTTTTTTTCTTGTATGAACTGTCTGTGATATCCGTGGTTACCCTGGGCTTAAAGAAAGAGTTAATATGGACAAAAATAGCTTCAATGGGAGAATACCAACATCCATTCGTCTAAAGAAAAGTATACACCGATCGACCTTATCTCCACCCTATTAGAAGGACTGCCAAACAGATTTAAAAATAAATAAAGAAGAGTAAAATGATGTTATAGCCTACACCTTCTCTTGAATTGCCTTTAATGTAAGTAGAATTTTCTGTGCTGTTTTGATTATCTCTTACATATTTATTTATGTCAAAAGTATTAGAAGGAATCGAAATACCCTCGCAATTTGTGGTGTTAAAATGGCTATTTTAAAGTGAAAACTATTTTGAGATATTCTTTGCTAAATATTTAATTGCGCTTTTGTTGTATTGAAAATTTTCTGCAATATGATAATAGTTAAACGAGTCTTTTAAATTAAAAACTATTTTGAGTTAAATCCTGTCATGTATCTATTTGATTTTTTTTATACTGAAATTTCACTGCAAAATGTTGGCAAAAATAATATTAAATTTTTAATAAGATCTGAAGTTTAATAAAATGATGTCAAATGTATTGCTCTGTTTTGCTCACTTCTCTTTCAACTAAATTAATCTCTAAAAAAAAGGGGGGGGGGTTTAATCTCATTAGTAAATGAAATAAATACTAAAGAATCTTAAGATCTTTTAACTCTGTATCAGTAGTAAGATTAAGTATTAAAGGAGGAATACTGTGCGAAATGAATTGAGGGTTTTGTTACCTTTTTTTTGATTAATGGCTTTTATACTCACTATGCATTTCCCTTTCATTTTATGAGTGTTATGTGGATTAATTTTAAGGTGTGTTACCCCTCTTATTAACTTACTTTTCTGGTTATACTTTGCTGGTTCTTAAGTCTTGAAATTATGGAGTTAGGTAATATGGTAACAAGATCCATTTTAGACGGAAATTCAGTCGCACATATGTTCCCTCAGTAAAAAAAAAAAAAAATAAAATAAATAAAGTATTATATATAAGTAATTAACTTCTGAAAAGAGTATGTATTGTTCATTAAATTTAAAAAAAAAAAAAAAAGAAAAACTGAAATTGATATAATTGCTAGAATGTTCAGGGCAACTCCTAAAATATAAAAAAGAAAAGGAAAAGAATTCAAGAAGTAATTTTGTTTGCAGTGTAAAACATCAGCTAGATTTAATGATTTTCAATGCTAATGATCTACTATACGATTATGTGGCCCCTGGATTTGAGAGTATAAGTGCAGTCACAATCTTGATATTAAATCCTTTTAAATTATCAAAACATATTATTTGATATAATGCGGACTCAAGTGTTTGCCTTTCGGTTGTGAAGTTCTGTGGTATTCAATTTAGCTTTTCTTATTTTATTGTGAATGCATTGTATTCTCAAATTCAGAAGTGTTGGTAGTTTTCTCTTCATAAATTGTGAATGGTTGAGGATGTTGTTACTGTTAAATAATTAAGGTTTAATTTCACATTTTTAATAGTAACTTTTTGATTTACTTTAAGTTAGTTTATGCATTTCCTCTTTGTTTTTTTTTTTTTTTTATTGGTAATTATTCTAAGAGTTTTTTAAAAATCAAATTAGTATCTTGCTAAGCATATTGCTTATTTTTATTTTTCCTCTTTTTGTAACAACATCCAGGTGTTGGTAAACTGTTCACACCCTGTTTAAAAATTTAAGGTCAGGCTAATATCATTAGTGACAGTTAATTGAGTAAATTAAAAGTGGAGTGTAATTAGAAGAAGAGAAAACCACCCAACAACGTTTCTTCATACCACAATTTACAGATTAAAAAGTGTAGGTTTTTATCATTTTTTTGGACGACTATACATGTGATTTTCCTAAACATAAATCGTGGCACGAACGAAAAAATCATGCGTCAAGCAGCGATTATGAAACACTTCCCAACACATTCAAAATAATGTAAAAAAACTACACCATTTAATAGGTTAAATATTATATCTAAATCAACCATATGGAAACGCATAAAACATTTGAAAAACTCAATTTCAGCTGTCCCCATCTGTAATCGGAAATTTATCAGAATTCTTTGAGCAGCACTGTATATAATATATATATTTGTATCTATTAACTACATGCATGCCGAAACTTCAGTTAAGAAATACATAAATACATTAGTTGAAATATTCCTTTTCATCAATTTCTGCTAATAAGGAGAATGATACATAATTTGTTTTGTGAGGCCCAGTATATGAGATATAAAATTTATATACAACGAGTAAAATGCAAAAGAAAAAGTTGCATTTAATAGCGCATGCAGAAATTCAAAATGCACTTCAAGCAATTATTACTAAGACAGTACTGTAACCGATTTCTTTTGTGTGTCTCTGAAAATAAAAGACAAATGTTATGAATACCCTATTCTATCGTTACAATCTTGTAGTGAAATTCAGTGATTTATATAAGTTTCAATATATTTGAAGTAGCGTAATGTCATTAACATACTCTGCAAGCGATTTTTCCCTATATACCATAATGTAATAGAATTCCTTTGGTGGCCCCTGTAAATTAATCACACATGTTTCAAATACAATACCAAACATGCCTAGGTGACCCTAAATAAGGTTTATAAATTGCATGAATGTCCGAGTATATTTATGGGATTTAGAGCGTGGCCAGACGGAGAGAGACAAACCGATCGGATAAACATTTTTGACATTGGCTGGAAAGTGTTAATAAAAAGACATAAATCCTACTTGAATTGCCATGTACCTTTCTTTATATGAAAATTTGGAGATTCAAATGTACATGTTTTAATAATTTTTTTGGCCGGCTCAACATGCGGTTTACTTGTGCCTTGTGTCAGGCATCATGTGACCATACTTAAGTTATTGCCTCCAGATCACAGATTTACCAATTTATTTTAATGCTTTGTTAATTAATGTCTATGAGATTTGGGATTAAATAGTTGGAGCAAAGCTTTTGAGTCTGGATATCATGAGTTCTAATACCACGCCTTCTTTTTATTCCCAACATTTGTACTACATCTTAATTTAAAAATGTTTTAGCGTTTAAAATATCTTATTTCAAATTTTTAAACTTTTTTATAAATGTTTTATTTTTAAATGTTTCATTCATAAATGTTTTATTAATGGGATATTCTATCGTTTCGAACTTTTAATTTCTACTTTTTTATAAGTAAGTCTTAATGAGTATTTAAAAGGTCAATTACCATGTCAAATTGTAGGTTTCTATTCGAACGGTATCATAGAATTTTGAATTTTAGAAATTTGTTTGCTTTTCAGTCCAGGCAATGGGGAATTTTACCTAGCAAAATTAATGGTAGTTCTGGAAATCGGCTTACTTCATGTTTTTTGGGTCGCTTAATCCGCATTTGTATCCTCCCCCTAAAATAGTTGTTATTAACTTAAATTTATTTTTGTTTTAGGGGAAAAACATTACGAAATTTCGAATCTAGACAAAATTTTCAACAAATAGGATATATGACATTATGACGTATGACAAACGGGGAGAGAGGGGCTGCCTCGGAACATTCCCCGCGCGCTTTTCTCAAAAACCAATTTTTTTCAAAAAATCAATTTTTTTGGGAGGGTTGCCGGCTGAAATTTTGGTGTGAAGTTACAAATTCGGATTCAGCGACCCAAAAAACATAAAGTGAGTCGAAATACAGAACTAGTATTAATTTTTCCAGGTAAAATCCCCTATTGCCTGGACTTCATAACTTAGTGCACATAGCGCCGCAGTGCATGTTCAGAGGCAGCCCTCCCCCTCCCTGTTCATCCTACGTCATAATGTTATGTATCCAATTTGTTGCAAATTTTGTCTAGTTTCTGAATTTCGTAATGCTTTCCCCCTAAAACAATAAGAAATTTAAGTTAAAAACAACTATTGGGGCGGGGGGGGGGGTCGGGCAGGGGAAATTTTGGGGGGAAGTTAAAAATTCGGATTCAGTGACCCAAAAAACTTAAAGTAAACCTTATAGAGAAATTTCGGAGGGGAGATTGGAGGGCGAATGTAAACGTGTGAGTGGTTAAGTAGAATTGCGCAACTTAGTTCACGCAGCACCGCGCGCATGTTCCAAGGCAGACCCCCCTTCCCCTTCATCCTAAGTCATAATGTCATGTATCTAATTTGTTGCAAATTTTGTCTACTTTCTGAATTTCTAGATACTTTTTCCCTAAAACAATAAAACAAAGGATTTTTTTAATAAAAACCTTTTTTGGGGATCATTTTACCAATATTTGGGGGGGGGGGGGTTGCCGAGGGAAATTTTGGTGGGAAGTTAAAAATTCGGATTCAGCGACCCAAAAAACATATAGTAAGCCTTTTTCCAGAACTACCATGAATTTTGCTATGTAGAGCCCCTATACGGTCTCTATTGCCTGGACTATTTGTACTCTTTCAGTTTCAAATTTATTAGACTATTTTCGCATCTGGATACCAGTTTGATCTCCCTTAAATGTATACTAAATATTGCATCATGTTACTTTATTCATAATTTCATTAACTTCTCAAACCTTCGCCAAGTTGGAAGATTCTGATAGAGAAATCTTGAACTCAATACTTTTATGATAGAGGGCGCAGTTGATAAATTGACAATTATTGTTCCCTTCTCATTTATTCATAAACTATAATCCTTTCCCGGTATTTTACATAAAACTTAAAAGATATCCCATCATAAATGACGGAAAATGAGATATACAAATATATACAACATATGTGGAAGAATGTGAGTTTCTTGCTTGTTAATAAAATTTGATAAATGACTTCTTTATGTTTAATAAATTATATAAATATTGAAAAAATGCGTGTGTATATGAAATGAAAAAGGGAATAGGTTGCTAGAAAATATGTTTCCAAATTTCCTTCTTTGCTAAGCTATTTTTTTCTATTTCGCCAAGGCCCCTATACTGGAAAAGTTTCGATAATTTAATTTCTCTATCCGGCTATGTGAAATACGTTAAAAACGGGCACTTAAAAGCTTCGGTAGTACACAGTACCGTTTAATAGGTGTTATGTTATCAGTAGCATCTATGGGGGTGAAACTGTAAAGGCGTACATTTTTCTATATTGCACTTTAAATTCTGACCCATAGATTTTGAAAAAAAAAAAAAAAAACAAACTTAAATAATCGGATTTTAAATTAAATTGCGGTGAGTTCATTATTGGAAGATTAATGGCTTTAAATGATATCCACATTTACATCCATTCATATAGTTGCAATATCCTTTTTGTTTCAACCGAACCTTGGCAGTAGACTCGATTAAGGAAGATTAGAAAATCTAATATCTGAGCTAAAGTTCGTCAATCGGATGTTACGCAATTTATAAATGGATATGAAAGTACTGTTTTGAACGCCACTGAGAATGGTAGGTATGATTAGGATTAACAGTCATTTTCGGTGATCAATCTTTCCGGCACTATGAAACTGACTGGCAACTCGTTTTAAAATTTGGTTCATTATATATTTTTTCGTGAACTTTTATGTTAGCCGGGAGAAGTGATAAATCGCCTAATATTGTTAACAGTGTCATAAATCGTATTACATTCGTTTCATTTAAAATACACGACTTTCATTTCAATTACTACAATCAGTTAAAATACCTATATTATAGACGTTTAAAATGCATCCGTTTCACTTACTTTTTTTAAAACACAAAATAAAAAAAGCAATTTAACAAATTACAACGACCATTTGGAAAATGATTTTTTGAAAGACTAAAATTTAAGACATAAAAAATCTCACGGAGTTGATCCTACATTACGTATGCCATGGATTAAACGATAACATTCCTGGATAATTCCCATCATAAACAAATTTTAAAAGAAATTTCAGTTTTACAATTTTCGGTACTGTAAAATTTTAAACTTCTTCGGAGCTGGTCATATATTACGTACGCCATGAATTAAAGATTAATAGTGTTATTACATGTAAAAATTGCAAGCAAGAAAGATCGCCTGCGACTCGTCATATTTCCTATGAAACTTACGTAATAGCATTTTATTGGCTTTTCGGGAAAAGGCTTTTCTATCATCAGATTTCCAAAAAATTTCATGACCAATTTTAAATAAAATTTCATTCTTAAACTTCTAAACATCCGACAATATTACTTTTTATACCGTCGGATAGAGAAAAAAATGTACTTTTAAATGCAATTTGTTTGAAAGCTGTATCTCAATTTGTTTCTGATTTATTATTTTTTTTGTAGTTTTTATTACTTTTTTGTCATAGTGGCAACACTCTGTTGTCCATCGTTGTTGAAACCAAAGGGAAATACAGATTACTGTATATACCAATCAGATAACGAATAAATTGCGGATTAAACCAATGAAAACGTTCAGACATGCTTTTGATTTCCTACCCTGACGAGAACAATAACCATTTTTCCAAATGGTTAATAAATTAATCATATTATCTTAAACAAAAACTTTTTATTTTAGTGTCAAAGCATTGTTTCTAACATACACATGCAAAAAATAACAACTTCTGCTTGCAAGTAAAAAAATGCTTTTGTCGAAATTTGTGGCCTGCTAATAAAAGTATTAAAGATTATAAGGGATGTTGAGTTATAACCATGGAGCTATGAAAAAAGGTTCCTCTTTGGTCATACATCTCTTCACCTAACGCAATTATGTTAAACTTTGATTAGCCTATTATTTTGCTGACACCAGACAGCGCTGAAAAATTCATGGCTGGAAAACTTGCTTTGTGAGTGATCACTTTCATGGTTTAATATTTTGACCGCTCTCTATGAATGAATGTCTTATGTCTGTTTACTTTTACGAAATGGGATATTAGGCTGTCAGCAAAATTTTAACTGAAGTTATATTAGGTAATATACATATGTGAATGTAACTCATTTCTCAATTTTATTCTTATTCTTCTTCTTCTTATTATTATTATCAAGCTTTCATATAAATGTAATTTTCATACAGTTTTATTCAAAAAACAATTTTTGAGTAAAAATGGCACTCATATGAAATGCGAAGCAGCCATCCCCAGTTTATGACAGTCACCTGACGAGCACTTTTCCTGTATACATGTTCGTTGCGAATATTTACATAATAAAAGTAGCAATCATACTAAATTTCACGTTCATTTTCTAATGAATCCATTCAAATTGTGATTTAAAATGTTTTTAGAAAGTTCTTCACTCGTTTCGCGATTTTAAAATTCATTTTTTAGCTCACAGGCTATCAAAGCCTGAGAGCTAATGTGCCCGCTGGTTCTGTATGTATGTATGTACGTACGTATGTACGTAACGCGATAACTCTTGATAGAAACATCCGATTTGCTTCAAATTTATTTTCTAGGATCATTCTGATAAGGCGCTTCCCTGGTTAGTTTTGGGGGTTCATTGGTTAAATATAAAGGGGGGAAGGGAGGCTATCTCCCCTTTAATTTAGATAAATGGGTTTTTCAAGCAGAATTAATCAATTTGCTCCAAATTTGGTATGCCAGTTCATTATGTTAAGGAGCTTCCCTGATTAAATTTGGAGGTTCATTAGTTAAGTATATAGGTGGGAAAGAGGGGGGGGGGTAGACCCCCCTTAATTTAAATAAATGGGTTTTTCATGTAGAATTATTCGATTTGTTCCAGATTTGGTATACCGGCTTATTATGATAAGATGCTGCCTTGATTAGATTTGGAGGTCTATTGGTTAAGTAAAAAGGGGGGCCTGGTCCCCTCTTAATTTAGGTAAATGGATTTTTCATGCAGAATTATTCAATTTGCTTCAAATTTGATATACCGGTTTATTCCGTTATGGCGCTTCCTTCATTAGATTTGGAGGGTCATTTGTAAAGTATAAAAGGGGGAAAGGGGGCATGTCTCCTCCCTTAATTTAGATAAATGGATTTTTATGCAGAATTATCCAAATTACTTTAATTTTTTTTTCTATGTTCATTCTGATAAGGAGCTTTCCCTATTAGATTTGGACGTTCATTAGTTAAGTATAAAGGAGGAAAAGGGGTTAGACCCCCCCACCCCTTAATTTAGCGATATGGTTTTTTCACACAGAATTATCTAATTTGCTACAAATTTAATATACCGGTTTATTATGTTAAGGAACTTCCCTGATTGGATTTGGAGGTTCCTTTTTTAAGTATAAAAAGGGAATAAGGGGTCTAATACCTCTTCATTTATTTTTGAGGGGCATTATTCTATGAAATAAGAGTATAATATACAGTTAGTGTGAATAGCCTGTGAGCTCAATGGCATCAGTTTAACTGGGCAGATTTCTTTTTTTTTATTTTAATGGTTCTCAGTTTCCATTTACATGTTGAAAGTATAGCCATCATTACACATTCCAAATTATTATCTCCGACCGTTTCATAATAATCGTAATTTTAGAACGTGTTTGCTCCTGATGCCATTTAGAAAATTTCGATTTTTTTAAACTCTTCTGTGCCAGCATTTATGTCTTAAAAAACACAACCATGTCAAGTTTCAAATTCTGGTCATTAAAACATCGAAATAAATTGTTATTTAGAACGTTTTTGGAAAGTTTATCGATCTTTGCACACTTTTAAATATCGTTTTTTTTTTTTTTTTTTTTTTTTTTTTTTTTTTTTTTTTTAACAGTTCTTATTTACATCTTAAAACTAATAAATATGCCAATTTTCAGGTTTCTTTCCCCAAATGTATTGCAATTTTAAAACGTTTTATGCTCATGTATACGCTTTTGGGCACTAGTACCGACATAAATGCCTGTGTTGTAACAGAGTCAGTCAGAATCAATTTACCCCCTTTACTTTTCAAATTTGCTCGGTAGTTCTGGCGATTGCAAGAAACAAAACAAGAAAGAAAAACAATGCATTAAGCATAGACATTTAAACACTTTCCAACACTTCCATAGCACTACTGCCCATAGCCAAATGTATATTCGAATTATTTTGCACAATTCTGTATTTGATCTGAAAAATGGCATATATACTATATAATAAGAAAACTTAGTTTAGCAAGCAAACGAATAATAAATTGAAATTTCACTTTAAGTAATTAACACCAATAGACGGAAACTTATTTGAATACATTTGTACAGCCCTGTATTTTATCTGCTATCTTTACATGTACAGCCACTATTTAGCTAAAATTTAATTCACTGAAATACTCTTAAAACTAGTGAAATCACACTTCCAGAAATTATCATCCGTTGACCGCCATATATCTGATTCTTTGCGCGACATTGAAAATGATTTTATCTGTATTTTAAAAGCATCTTATAGTATGGTAAATATAATTTTGTGTAAAAATACATAACTTATTTAAAAACCATCTTTAAGCAATTTACTCTGATGCTCAGTAGCTCTCGCAAATTCTTTTTGTAGCCCTGTATAGGATCAATAGAATTTATACACACCACATATAGTATGAAAAATTTAGTTAAAGCTAAAAAGGCCTATCATAACTGAAAATTCTCATCCAGCAATCATACTAATACAGCAATATACAGTATTTCGGATACAGTATAACATCCGAAAACTTTTGTATATCCCCGTGGAATGCTAATGGATTTCATATCATACAGAAAGTAATTTGTAGTAAACTTAGCAATGTATATCAGTTTCACTATATACGAAATAGTTTAACATAATTAAAGTACTTCCCGAACAATTTTTCCCCTATACCATCATTTAATGGAATTATTCCCTATAAATGAAAAATGAATATTCCTTGCACCACATATTCTATAGGATTCATATCAATTTTGTTGCGTTTGAAAGTGTGTAACATCATTAAAATGCACTTGAAACGATATTTTTTCCATTGGCCGTACTTTAACGGAATAATGTTGAATGTCCCTGTAAATGAACTATAACTCCTATACACATCATTTTCTTCAATAACGTGCAAAAATTTCAAGGCAGTTCGAAGATATTTACGAGAGTTAAAGCGCGAAAGACGGAGTGACAGCCGAACGACCAGACAAACCGAAGTCATAAACACTGTGGAAGAATGCTGGAAAGTGTTAAAAAGTATTCCAAGTTAAATCTGTATTTCATTAACTCATACGAAAATGACGTCAAAGATGTTTTCTAAGTTGATACTCTGTACACAAGTGATGTGCCTATAGTTTACCATATTTTACTTTATTCTATCTTTACAAGAAGAAAGTATTGGATTCGTGAAAAATTTCGACTTCCGGTTTTCGACGGATTTATACGTTTTAGAATGCCCAGAACACGATTTGATGGTTTTTAGAAAATGTCTGTCTGTGAGTCTGTCTGTCACTCTGTCACCCTGTCACTCTGTGAGTCTGTATGTGACAAAAATTTTGTGGGCGCTCTATCTCAAGAACTAATGCGCGGAATTTCACAAAACTTTATATTTAGTTAGACCTTGATATAATCTGCAACTGTTTAGTTTTAGGTGAAAATCGCCCAACAGGTGACGCTGCTATGCGGCATTTTTCACGATTTCTGCAATCGCTATATCTCAAGAACTACTGCACGGAATTTCATAAAACTTTAGATTTCGTTAGTCCAGGACATAGTTTCGTGCTGATTACTTTTTTGTGAAAATCGCCTAACAGGTGACGCTGGTATGCTGCATTATTCATGATTCTCGCAATAGCTCTAACTCAAGAAAAAATGCACGATTTTCATCAAAAATCAGATTCAGTTAGTCCCTGATATAAATTAGTGCTGTTTAATTTTTGGAGTAAATCGCCCAATAGGTGGCGCTGCTGTGCTGCATTTTTTACGATTCCCGCAAGAGCTGTATCTCAAGAACTATTGCAAGGATTTTCATCAAACTTCAGATTTAGTTAATCCTTGAGTTGAATCGACGTATAAATTAGTGCTGTTTAATGTTTGGTGTTAATCATTCAACAGGTGGCGCTGCTATGCTATATTTTTTTGCGATTTCCGCAATAGCTTTATCTTAAGAACTAATGCTTGGATTTTCAACAAACTTCAGATTCAGGCATACCTTGATATCCTTTAGTGCTGCTTATTTTTGGTGTAAATCGCTCAACAAATGGCGCTGCTATGCTACGTTTTTCAGAATTTCCGCTATAGCTCTATCTCAAGAATTAATGCACGAATTTTCATCCAACTTCAAATTCAGATATACTTTGATATGAATTGGTGCGAAATCGTTTTATTTCTTGTACTATTTAAATGGTTTAATTGATGTGATTTATATAGAAGAAAGTTTTGTGATGGCCACAACATACTAGTTTTTAACTTGAAAACCACATTCAGCTCAATTCCTATTCAAAAACTTTGTTTACATTAGGAATGAAACTTTAAATGCCGATAACTTTCAATGTATACTATACTTCTTAGAAGCTATCTCTTCTTTCAAAAATTATTTTTATTTTAAAAATCTTTCAAAAAGTGTAACTTTTATACAGTTTTATTCAAAAAAGTAACCTTGATGGAAAATGTTGGTCTACCAAATTAAAGTCGAAGTAGTTGTATCTTATTATAATGTGAACAGTACGCCTTCTTTGGCAAGTTTATTGCTGTTTGGCATAATTTAATAATTTTAGAATTAATTAACAGTTTTTTGCTTATTACGGATAGAAATTTAATTTTTTTAAACTGAATTTTATAAAAACACGAGGACTGAGTAATTACCTGTCCGAAAATGCATTCCATACTTTTTTCTGTCCATTATTTAAGTCAGTACCTTGATTTAAATAATGTATCTTTGACGAAGGTTTTAGTGATAATTTTCAGAATCTCAACGTTTTATTTAAATCATGTATCTCTATTCATAATCATTTTATAAAGATAAGTTTGGTCTCAAATTGAACCTTTTTTTCATTAGATTCTTATAGTCTTCATTTTATTTCTCAGCAATGCTTGGTTTCTCAAATATCTTAAATTTTAAAATGCCATGTTCGGTCGATTTAACATGGAGAAGTTGTGTCCAGTATAATAAGCAGTTACGCGGTCGTCTTGGCGTTTCTTCGTTTGGTGGACATAGCATTTTTTCTAGCTTGGCTTGGCAGAACAACCGTTTTGCTTGAGAGAAGACTATACTTTGAAGGAGCTAAACTAAAGCACCAGATAAAATAAATCATATCTGACATATTCTATTGAATATTAATATATATAAACATATCTTATTAGCCCCCAAAATGTTATTTTTTTAGGGCAGCAATTAACGTGTCTAATATATAGCGTTACGTTACATAAGCCATTCGTAAAACGAAGCATCGTGCGGTTAAATACTGATATTATCTACTGCGGTTTTTTTAACATCTAAACATCGCACATTTTCAATTTTTACTCTGTCATCGTATAGTGAAAAAAAGTACATTTAAATCCAATTTGTTTGAAAACTGCATTACAAATTTATTTTTGAGCTATTCATTTTTTGTAAATTTAAAACCATTTTTGTAATGGTGGCCACTGAATTATGTATTTCTATAAAAAGTAGACGGAAAAATAGTAGATTACTATATCATTCTATTGCCATTTTCTCATAAAAACTGAAAAACAGCTTTAATTATAATACGTGCTAAGCAAAGAATATCATATGCAAAGTATTTATGCGTCACTTTTTTACTCTGCAATTTATTTAATTCCTATCAAAAAGCTGAAATAATGAAATTTTATTAATGCGTGTATAATAGGAATTTTCAAAATTTTGAAAAAAAAATATATAAATGAATGATTTCTAATGAAACATAGAGCAATTATAAACTATATTTATTTTTCAGTAACCATATTAAAGTTACAAACAAATGAAGCCTTATGAATAAATAAATACTGGATTTTTTGTCGAGTTTCGTGTATGAAAACATCACTTTTTGCTGCGTTTGACTATTATTCAGCGATAGTGACGTCATATGCATACTTTTCTATATATGTTGTTTAAGACTGGATCGTACATGTGGAATTCTTAAGAGGATGCGAATGAAGTCATTTTATATAAAATAAAAGCGTGTGTTTTAAGTCTTAAAACTGAAATATGTTTTGTACTATCTATATTTATATTTTTTTTCAGCGGAGGTGACACTAAATTCTGAAACAGCAGAATTCCTGTTTTCTAGTCATTCATATTGCCGTTATTGCAAATTTGCTTTTTGTTCTTAATGGCTTTCATAAAAATAATATAAATAAATAAATAAATAATATACGTAATATTTTCCCTAAGTTTAGTAAATCAATAAAATTCATTCAGCACATTTTCAAATTTGAATACACTTTATGCTTACTGCCTAAGTATTAATTGAATTTTCTTTCATTGTACTCACTTAAATAATTTTTGCTTAGTCAGCAAACCACTGAACTCATCTAACTTTTTTTTGTTTTCATTAAATGTGTTTCCAAGAGCTCGTATTGATTGTGTAATGGTTAACAGCACTAATAAATTTCATACTGGATGTAAAATCGATATTCACCTTTTTACTTTCTTCTATCTTTTCAAGAAGAAAGTATTGGATTCATGAAAATTTTAGAGTTCCGGTTTTCGACGCATTTACAGGTTTTAGGAATTAGAGATTCTGATAAACATGTTTTTACAAAATGTGTGTCTGTGAGTCTGTGACTCTGTCTGTCTGTATTTGTCACAAATTTTTGGGCACTCTATCGCAAGAACTAATTCGCAGAATTTAATAAAAAATTATATTCAGGTAGTCCGTGATATAAATTGGTACAGATTATTTTTTGGTGTAAATCGCCCAACAGGTGGTGCATCTGTGCTGCATTTTTCGCGATCTCTGCAATTTCTCTATCTCAAGAACAAATGCACGTATTTTCATCAAACTTTACATTCAATTACTCCTTAATAGAACTTGATGCTGATTCTGTTTTGGTGTAAATCGTCCAACAGGTAAACTGCTCTGCTGAAGTTTGAAGGATTTACACTATTTGCGCAATAGCTCTATCTCAAAAACTATTGGACGGATTTTAAACAAACTTTGGATTCAGTTAGTCCTTGATGTTAATTGGTGCTGATTACATGTTGGTGTAAATCTCCCAACAGTTGGCGCTGCTGCGCTGCATTTTTCATTATTCTCCGCAATAAATCTATCTTAATAACTAATACACAAATTTTCATCTAACTTCAGATTTAGTTAGACTTTGACGCAAGTTGTTGCTGATTAGGTTTTGGTGTTAATTGCACAATAGCTGGCGCTGCTATGCTGGTATTTTCACAATTTTCGCAATAGCTGTATCTGAAAAACTAATTTACGGATTTTTCCCAAACTTCAGATTCAGTTAGACGTTTACGTAAGTTGTTGCTGATTAGGTTTTCGTGTAAATCCGCCAATAGGTGGATTTGCACGATTTCAACGTTAATCATATCTCAAAAATTAATGCACAGAATTTTGTATCTTTAGAACCCTTAGGAGGGGCATAGATTACCATTTAATTTTGGCAGTATGATAGCGAATTTCGAAGTATTAACATGTGTTCGATAGAAAAAAGTTTTAAGACTGGTACACCCGACTTGTTTAGAATAACTAAAAGTTAGGAATAAAACGAAAATGTGACTGACTTTTCTAACAAATATAAGCGAGTTATTAAGTACAATAAAAAATATAACTGGTAGATAAAAAAGAAATTGCATTTTTATACTTATCGGAGTTTTTTATAAGATTATAAAACTTGAACACTTGATCTTAAAATGATGTCTAAATTCATGACCTCCAACAAATCTTGTAGTCAACTCAAGTAGAGAGTTTATTGAGAAAATAAAAGACGAAAATATATGTGATAGCAGTATACTTGCAAGTATGGACATCAAATCCCTGTTCCCTTCAATAAATGTAAAAGAAATAGAAATCCTCATAAAGCAATTCATAGATAATAACCCGGAATATAACGATGAAATAAGAAGAACTTTAAATTCAAGCATTAGCTTGATTACAAATAACAATGTCTTTCAATTTAATAGAAAATTTTATAAACAAACTGAGGGTGCCCCAATGGGCTCACCCATTTCAGGATTATTAGCGGAACTGAAACTTAGGCCACTTGAGAAAGATATTATATTTAAATCAGATCTGAAACCTCAACTATGGCTGCGTTACGTCGATGACATATTTTTAATTTGGAACCATTGTATCCCCGCTTTGAATGACTTTTTAAATACAGCTAATAACCTAGATTCAAATATACAGTTCACATTGGAAGTTGAAGAAAAGGGATCCTTACCATTTTTAGACGTTGAATTAATAAGAAATAATAAAACATACAAAATTGATATGAAAATTTACAGAAAACCATGCAATTAAAATAGTACAATATCCTACAATAGTAATGTCCCATTTAAATACAAAACTGCAGCTTATAAATTTTATATAAATAGAGCCATTGAATTTTGTACAAGAGAATACCTACAAGCAGAGTTACTCACCATTAAGAAGATTGCAATAGAAAATGGTCCCCCCCCCCCCAATGTATCAATAAATTAATCTTTGATATTCAGCATAGAGAGTTAACCAGAAATATCATTAAAAATAATCTCAAGTTTTATAGTTTTAATTATATACCTCAGTTTTTTGAAAGGATTAGTTATGCATTAAAGAAATATAATATGTACGTAATCGCAAAACCATCTGCCAAGTTAAAAGATCCTGTATACCGGAAAATAGACCCAATCGCTAACGATGAAACTTCTGTCATATATGTAATACCTTTCATAGGCAAAGTAAATCAGAAAGAACTCAAATACATAGGAATGACCACTAGAAAATTTAAAGACAGACGAAAAGAACATATTACAGACATAAAGTATAACAAACCCTCTACTGCTCTATCCAGATAAAACCAAAAACAAGATATTCACATTGATTTCAGTAAAGCAAAAGTCATAGCCCGTACTTCAAATTACTACACGTCAATAATCAGAGAATCATTCGAAATTTTAACTGAAAGAAATAATACTTGCAACGATACTTTATCCTACAACATATCTAAGATCTGGTATAGTATACTAGATATTTCTAGCGATTTTGAAACATAATCATTTTCATTTTACCACCCCCCCCCTCCTCCCATTCCTTTGAAATAGACTCGTCCACTGATACTTAAGCAAAGAATTTTCCATGAACTTTCACTCCTCTGGTTTTCCCTTGAAGACGACTGTTATAATGCAGTTGAAAGCGCTTGGGATTTTAACATCTTTGACGGTTTTCATGGAGTAGAAACCTTTTATGTATTTTTTAGCACCTTTTTAATTAAAATTTTATCAGAATTGTATCATCGTATTTTTATATGTTTTTCAAGGTGAATGTGACGTTCAACAATTATAGTTTGAACTATATTTTATTTGATACTAGCGTATATATTTTCTGACATTTTGCAGATTCACAAAATAAATAATTATTAATAAATAAATAAAATAAACAAAATAATGTACATATCGCGCTTCATAAAAGCTCAGATGCAGATAACCACCTGCATCTCCTTTCTATACCTTGATAATCTTTTGAATTTACTTTATTTAAACTAGGGTATCGTACCCGCGCTTCCTGGGTTACAGAATATGGGTGAAAACTTTTTTTTTAATTGAAAACTAAAAATTTGTTTATATGCGATATTTTTTTTAAATTGCCCACTTACATTAAAAAAGCATTTTTCATATAAACAAGTAATATAAAAAATTTGTTTTTAAAGACAATTCCTACTTAGGTCATCAAAGAAAAATTAATATAATCATTTAAGTTAATATTAGTTTTTGTTGAATTAAAATATCTCAATTTGTTGATTTTCTATAAGCAAGTAGGTTTACAATGGGAGTCTATGGGAATTTCGCGAAATATTAGGAATATCGCCAAGTTGGCGTCACTTTTGGCGACCCAATTTAGTCTCCAAATTTGGTGATATATCGCCACATTGGCGACAAACTTGGCGGTATTTGGAGACAGAACAGGTTCCCCCTACGGTAACCCCCCTTATAGATATGAAGATGCATTAAATGCTTCAATAACCAATGGCTTTGTCTTCCATGTGAAATTAAAATTTAATTAGTGAATTAATATTTGAAAAAATTGTATTAACATCAATTGTCATCCAGTACAAGTTAAAAAAAATATTTCAACTTGATAGGATGAATAATAAGTATTTTATTAACGATTGAAAATTTGAACAAGATATATAAATAAATAAATAAATAAATATAGGGAGAGTGTGAACTAATAGTAGGAATTGAAAAATACGAATATTACAATAAAATAATTTTTGGAAATTTATCAAAAGCGATATTTTCTTATTAGCCGTATGCTATTAGTTATTTGACCAAGATTTTGCTACTTACGGCATCCTTTTATATTTTTATAATTTCAGAGCTTATACATGTCTGTTAAATTTGTGTTTTATTTATATTATTTTATTTTTTGTTTATAGGGAAGTTTTTTTTAAGAGATATTAGCCGTCAGAAAATGATGCACTCTTTGTTTTAAGGGCAAACGGATTAATCTTTCGCAATCGAGCTCCGCACGATATAAATAAATTAAAAATATTTCATGCTTTAAAATTGTTTTTAAACCATAGACAATCAGTAAACTGAGTTGAAATTTGGAAACAAATTCCATTTGAAAAAAACATTCTATTTGGTGATCTAAAAATTTAAATGGTACGATTACAAATACGTTAAATTTGTGTTTTTTTAATGTTATTCTTTTATTTGTTTATAAAAGAAGTAGTAATTTCGTTAATTTGTCTTTCACAAATATGTTAGATTGGTGTTTTTTTTATATTGTTCTTTTATTTGTTTATAAAGGAAGTATTAATTTCGTTATGCAAAAACAGTCAGAAACAAATGCTGAACAATGTCTGTTGCTTTATGTGCAAAATGTTTATTATTATTATTATGTATTGAAACTGACACATGATAAGATAAACTTTAAAAAAAAAAAAATCATGCTTAAAAATTTTTTTAGAAAACATAATACATCTGTCAATTAAGATACAGTTTTTAAACAAATTGCATTCGAAAGTTAATTTTTTTTTCCCTATGCGACGAAAACTGAAAATTTGCGATTGTCAGAAGATTAAAAAATTACAGTAGCGAAAATTTCAAGACCTAAATTTGATCGCGAAGTGTTGCCATTCTATAAAAAACACGCCAGTGTTACGAATAGATACGTTTGTTCTTTATAATGTAGATAATTAATCAGTAAAATATAATAAAGATCAGTTATTAGGATGTGGTTATCAATTGAGGCTCTTATGATTGGTATTCCGAAATGAAAAACAGCAATTTTCATCTTCTCAAAATTTGCATACGCACTTCTCCTATGGAATCTCCTAAATTATAGAAGAATGTCCTAAAGAATAGCATTAAAATTTTATTTATTCGATAGAATTTTGGACAAAAACTTCAAGAACATTATATTATTTTAAACCTCGAATTATTTCCCGTAAGGCATGGTGACGTCACGGCGACGTCGTTGTGAAGTCACACTGTGATTTTGTGACCGTCGATGAGACGTCACGTGACGTCGATGTGACGTTATAGTGACTAGAATGCGAGGTCGTTATGGCCGTTTTAGAGGTCGTTTGTGACGTCACATTGTGACCAATCTGTGAAGTCACGGTGTGAGAAATTTGTGAAAAGTGTGTCATTTGTGACTATTTTGGCATTAACTTTGTGACGAACCTGTGACGAAAGCGACAATGCTTTGAAGTCACACTGTGACCAATTTGTGAAACATGTGTCATTTGTGACGAATTTGTCATAAACACTGTGATTTCAAATGAAAATCAAATTTCAAATTAATTGCTTAAAAGACGCAAATAGTGAAAAAGATTCCATGCTGGGACTCGAACCCGAGCCATTAGTACAGCGCACTGACATTCTACCGACTAAATCACATGGAACGATACCCAGGCTGGAAATTTTCTCACTATTACATGATGGCGAGGCTACAAACTCAGCACAAGATGGAATATTTAGTGTGAGTCACCAACATGATGCAAACACGAAACTTAATTAAATCCAGCATCGATTGAAATTGTATTAATACTTGGAATTTTTTTCAGAGAGAACCATTCGCCTTGCATACAATATTTCAAATGAAAATGAAATTTCAAATTAATTGCTTAAAAGGCAATTTTAATTTGAAATGTTGTATGCAAGGCGAATGTTTCTCCCTGAAAAAATTTCCAATTATTAATATAGTTTCAATCGATGCTGGATTTCATTAAGTTTCGTGTTTACCCCATGTCGGTGGCTCACGATAAATATTCCATCTTGTGCTGCGTTTGTAGCCTTGCAAACCTGTAATAGTGAGAAATTTTACAGACTGGGCGTCGTTCCCTGTGGTTTAGTCGGTAGAATGTCAGTGTGCTATACTGATGGCCCGCGTTCGAGTCCCGACATGGAATCTTTTTCACTATGTTGGCCTTTGCGCCTTTTAAGCAATTAATTTGATATTTGATTTTCATTTGAAATATTGTATATAAGGCGAAGGATTCTCTCTGGAAAAATTTCTAAGTATTAATGCATCGATGAATTTTGAAATAACCTTTTGCTGTAAATATAAAATCTTATCTTTTTACCGTACTTTTTAGCAAAATATCGCTATTTTGGAGTCATATTCTTCTAAAACATTTTTAAATTTTTCCACTTAAAAAACAATGCTTATCAACTGACATATTTTTTTATTCAGTTCTATGCTTGATATTAAGTTCTATGCTTGATATTCAGTTCAAGCTTGATATTTAGAATGTGTAAATTTTTTAATTTGTTGTGATTTGTCTTTTTTTTATTAAATACGAACATGGAGACTAACGGATATTAATACAACTATTATTTATAGAGCGGCATGATAAGCGATATTTATTTAAATTTTTTATTCCCGTGTATATTGTATTTTGTGAATATGAGCTAAATAGATTTGGTATGTTTTATAGGAAAAGACTGATCTGGGAAATATAAAAAAAAACGAGTAAGAAAAAACATGCGTTAATCATAGATTATAAAATACTTTCCAACACTTTCTGAATGCTTTAACAAGACATCGTAATTTAGGGAAATGACGTAAATAAGATAACTAAGTAAACATTTTAGAAAATTTATAAAACATTTGAAAAATTGATTTCAGCAGTTACCGTCCATAGCCAAATAATTTTTCCAATTCTTTTGAACAGCCCTGTATTTGATCTGTAGGTTGATACACTGAGAAAAATGAAGTACTCAAAAATAAGTAAACCGACGTACGCATATCGAATTGAATATTTTTGGATCAAAAATGAACCCATGCTTTCTCTATTTTGAAACATCACATGTTATCAAACCCAAACCAACGAATAGTTTTGTACCCTGTAATGGTTCATTTCATTTATGGCGGCATAAATGATGTTTGTTAATGTAAATATTAAATTATGCACAGCATTTAAAAAATAATTTAAAAGTGCTTGGAAATAATGCTCTTGTCATAAAAATATTCGATTTGAGTATCTTGTTAAGAATTTTGCTATTTTTCTTAATAAATAATCAATTAAACATGTCTTGTTAAGAACTTTGAACGGGAAATAAATGTCAGTACATTTTTACTTTAAATTTTAGGCTTTTCTTTTTTTTTGGGGGGGGGGGGGAGTACATAACGATTCATATTTGATCACAACCAATGAATAAAAAATGAGTACATGTGTTTCTCAACTTTGAGTACATTTGGATCGGAGCTATTTTGAGTATGTGACGCATTTAAAATTGAGTACTTTTTACTCAATTTTGACTTCCCATTTTTTTAAGTGTATATATACTATATAATGGGAAAATCTAGTTTAGCAAGAAAACGCCTAACAGGTTGGAATTCTTTTTCAGCAATTTATACTAATGTATGGAAACATACTTGAATACTTTTGTACAACCCTGTAGTTTACCTAGAATCTTTATTACACGCCCCTATTTAGTTAAAAGTTAATTCAAGCTAAGACACTCTTAAAACTGCTGAAATCACATTTCCAGAAATTATAATTTATAGACGGCCATTTATCCAATTCTTTACGTGACCCTGTATATCATTTTATCTATATTCTACAAACATTTCTTGGTAAATTAAATGCAGTTCAGCAAAAAAAAAAGCATAACTCATTTAAAAACAACCTTTAAGCAATTTGCGCCCATACCCAGTAATCCTTACGAATACTTTTGTGTAGCCTTGTATAGGAATTATAGCATTTTTATACACCATATACTATGCATAAATATAGTGAATCATAAAAGCGCATATCATAATTAAGAATACATTTCCAGCAATCATCGCTAATGAACAGTACTTCGGATACAATATAGTATCTGAAATATTTTGTGTGTCCCTGTAAATGCTATATACGTATTATTCGTATTATACATGAAATAATTTATAGTATGTAAACCTCAACGACATATATCAATTTCATTATATATGAAATAGATTAACATAATTAAAGTATGCCGCAAAGAATTCTCTCCACCCCTATATCATTATGTATTTGAATTCCTTTTTTAGCCCTGTAAATGAACAATAACTATTCTTTGCATCGCATAGTCAACAGAATGCATATTTTAGTGCACTTCATAAATGCATATAAATTTTATTCTGTTTGAAAGCGTGCGTAAAATCATAAAAAATCATTTGAAACGATTTTTTCCCATAGGCTGTAATGTAACGGAAAACTTTTGGCTGTCCCTGTAAATGAACAAAGCATGCTACAAACTTCATTACAAATTGGTACCGTGCTATGGCAAACGTCAATAACATCGAAAAATTTCAGGGCAATCCGAGTATATTTTCGAGAGTTAGAGTGCGGACAGACTGCTAGACGGACAGACGGAGAGACAAACCGAAGTCATAAGCACTTTTCAACTTGTGTCCTATATTATGTATCCTGTATTATATGAACTTTTAAAAAATATATACTAAAGCAGTTTAATCTATAACTTCCCATCAGGCATGAAAAACACTTTGTTTCAATGCTTAAATATCATATTTTACTTTTTAGTCCCAATAATTACGCGTATCATAAACGTAGAAAATGAATTTACAATTGAAGAAAATTTAATAACCGATTCAGAATATCTATAATTAAATGTTTGATTAAAATCACAAACAGAAAAAATGCTTACATACAATTAAAAAAAATAAATATACCAATTTGAAAAACATTAAAAATAATAATTAGTATTTATAATTGTACTATTAAACAACAGCAAACTCAATAGATAAATTAAATGAATTATTAGATTTAACAATATCTCAAAAATATTTCCATATGGTATAAGGAATTCCTATTATTTTATAATTTCGGCAAATGTTAAATCTGAAAACATTGGTTTGAAGATTTAGGATTTTGAAAGATAATTTAAAATATTATTAGCACTAAAAGAAAATTCTTTCAAATGTTTCACTACTGTAATATGTAAAAATACATTTTCCCAGTATAATGATAATTTCTAATCTGAAACAGTTTCGTAATCTCATGATAATCGAACTTCATATTTAACCCCAAAATAATAATAACTATAAGTGTTAGTAATCAAAAAAATATAAGAAGCCTATAAAATAATTCCAAATCATTGTCGTTCCATCATTTTCAATCTCAAGTAAGAGTAAATTAATGTTTACATTAATTCCAGTATGAATGTAGGCATGCATAGTCTCTGCGAAGTTTTTTTTCTTCAAGCGATGGCAGATTAAGATATTTTTCTTTACAGTTATGGAATTTGAAAATATAGCTTCTGACAGTTAAAGATCAGTCTCTTACAAATAAAACATAAAACTATTTAACTCATAATATACAAATCAGGAACAAAATATTTAAATTAAATAAAACTTACATATACGTTCTATTAATATCCGTTGTACGGAGGTGTTCTAAATTAAAAGAGAAATTAGCGGACTGTTAACATAAATGTTTTAATGAAGACTAATGGCGACTTGTTGCCGCAGAGGTTGTTCCTCTTACACTCATGCGTACTCAACCCGTGATCCGGGTTCAACGAAAGGGTTACATTAAAAGGATTGATTGCCAATTGGCATAGATGCGGGGGTGGTGTTCCGTCGCCAAAGGCGAATTACAATGTTTGTTACAGGTACGGAACATCCCGCCCGGCGTTGAAATATTATATTTCAATATGTATAAATGCAATACAGAAAAAAAAAATACAAAAACACATAACATAGTACAGGTTATAAGCAAAGAAATAAAATAAACACAATTAATACACAATGAAACACAATTACAGTCCAGATTGTTGTCAATTATTGTCATTTATGGGTAATATGCTTATTTGGTTAACAGAACGTTTAAAATTGCCCTTAGCGGTGCGTAGTTCTACTACTCTGACCATTCCGTCAGCACCTGGGATTACCTTAGTAATGAGACCTAGAGACCAGGTGCAAAGTGGGAGTTGTGTGTCCTTTAATAGGACCAACATGCCTGGCAAAATATTTTGTTTTTTAAACATCCATTTGTTTCTCTCCTGTAAATTACTGAGATAATTGTTTTGCCAGCGTTTCCAAATCGTTTGGATTAATTTTTGAGTCCTTTGCCACTTGTTAAGCAAGTTATCCTTTACCTCCATCAAATTAGGTTCAGGAATTAAATTAAGGGACCTGCCTATGAGAAAGTGGCCTGGAGTTAACACCTGAAGATCGTCAGCATCTGTGGACAAGGGACAAAGCGGTCGCGAATTTAAAATCGCTTCGATCTGTGTTATTACGGTTAGAAATTCTTCGATCGTGAGATGAGCGGAACCTACTGCTCTTTTTAAATGGTATTTGAAGGCCTTAACTCCTGCCTCCCAAAGTCCACCAAAGTTGGGTGCTCTAGGAGGGGAGAATTTCCAGTTAATGCCTTCTGAAGCTAAAAAGTTACAAACTTCATCACTGGCTACAAGTTTACGTAAACTCTTCAGTTCTGCTGAAGCCCCAACAAAATTAGTAGCGTTATCGCTAAAAATTACCGAACTCCTCCCACGACGAGCGAAGAATCTCTTTAGCGTTGCTATTATCGCCTCGGATGTCAAGTCGGAGACAAAATCCAAGTGTACAGCTTTAGAGGCCATACACACGAAAATGGCAACGTATATTTTTTGGAAGGTACCCTTTCTCTGACCCTTATATTTTATTTCAAAGGGGCCACACAGATCTAATCCTACTCTGGAAAATGGTGAACTGGGCGTTATTCTTTCAGGAGGGAGATCTCCCATTACTTGATTAGCCAGCATAGGCTTAATTTTAAAACATTGCACACATTCATGTACTACCTTGCGAGCTGTGTTTCTACCGCTAAGAGGCCAATATTTTTGGCGCACAGTGTTCAAAAGAGCCTGGGGCCCGACATGAAAATCTCGTACATGATAATACTGGAATATGATTCTCGTTAAGCGACAGCTCGCTGGTAGCACTATAGGAAATTTGTGATCAAAGGTTAAGTTAGATTTAGCCAATCTACGTCCCACCCTTACCAAGCCATTCGAATCAATAAAGGGGTTCAAAAATTTTAACTTACTTGAACCATGCACCGAAGATCCCCCTTTCAGGGCGGAGATTTCCTTGGAAAAATACATTACCTGCACATGCTTAATCAAGCACACTTCTGCCCCCATTAATTCCTCCAGTAACAGAGGGCCTGTTGCAGTTGCTATCTTTTTACACCTTAATAAAAACCTAAAAATATATGCTACAATTCTAATTAATTTAAGAAATTTATTTGTTAAAGTCAACAAATTATCAAAATAATTAATGTCCATATTGTTGATTAAAGTCACTTGTCTACTGGCTTTGAGTTCATTGGAATAATAACTGTTCGAGCAGTCAGTAAGACTAGAAATAGGTTTCTCTATTGCTTCTTTAAGAATTTGAAGTGGCGGCCCATTCCACCATAGTTCACTGGAGGCAAGGTTTTTCACATCCATTCCTCTGGATATCAGGTCTGCGGGGTTATGCACGGTTATCACCTTTGTAGGGGCCACTCGTGACTTGCTGCAAAGAAGGTGACTAACCGTTTCGTTGGAGTTAGATATAGTTTGCACATAAATAACTGCACCGTATGCCTTTGAAGAAGCATCGGCGAAGCCATTAAGTACCACTGATTGGACGTGCACCTTTAAGAAGCATCTCGGTACGTTGATGGACTCGAGCTCTGCAATGTTGCGATAAAGGTTTTCCATTGTTTGGAAATTTGCGAAGGTAAAGTATCATTCCACTGTAATTTAAGCAACCACAATTGTTGCATGAATATCTTTGCCTTTGCGATCACTGGCCCTAAGAGACCAAGAGGGTCATAAAGCCGGGCAATTTGCGATAGCACCTCTCGTTTGGTGAAAGTACTTGTTATTTTAACGTTGACTTTGTATGTAAATGTATCGCTAGAACTGTTCCAAAGCATGCCTAAAGTTTTAACCATTATTTCTTCTGAATTTCTATCCAAGGGAAATATCAGATTGTCAGTAGATTGGACCTTATTAGTACACCATTTATGCAAAATCATTCCCCCCCTCTGAAGGAGTTGTGTTAATTCTGCTTGCATTAAATTAAATTCCTCTAAATTGGATGACCCCGACAAGCAATCATCCATATAGAAATCTTTCAGTACAATATTGGAAGCTAATGGAAAAGCCTTTTGCTCATCTAAGGCGAGTTGTTGTAAGACCTTGGTGACCAAAAATGGGGCGCAAGCTGTTCCATACGTGACCGTTGATAATTGAAAGACCTTAACCGGGGATGATGCACTGTCTTTCCACAGAATTTTTAGGAATTTGTATTGGGACGGATTTATCTCTATCATTCGAAACATTTGTTTGATGTCGGCGGTAAATGCATAAATATGCTTTCTAAATCGAACCAATATCGAAAAGAGATCGTCCTGTAGCACACCACCCTTGCACAATAAATCATTCAATGAGTATCCATTACTACTTTTTGCGCTTGCGTCATATACGACGCGCAATTTAGTTGTCGCGCTAGATGGTCGTAAAATTCCGTGATGGGGTAAATAATAGCCGTCCTCAAATTCATTAGTTTCCTCTATTTCATGCATGTGATTAAGAAACTGATATTCATTAAGAAATTGTGTATATAAATTCCGCATTATAGGGTCACGATCTAGACGTTGCCATAGATAATTTAATCTTTTCAATGCAACGATTTTTGAATTTCCTAAATTGGGCTCGGAAATTTCCGGTTTGAAAGGCATTTCTACGACATATCTGCCATCCGGATTTCTAAAATGCGTTTTACCGAAGTGCCTATTGCAATATTCTAACTCTTTGCTATCACAAGGTTTTAAATTTCCCACCTCTTCTATCTCCCAAAAAGATTTCAATGTGTTGTCTAAAGCTTCTAAATTTTTCGTTAAGAAACAATATTTTTTCGTATTGTTTACTACATTGTTATACACACAACCAGAAATTAGATAACCAAACACACTTTCCTGTAAATATAAGTGCTTTCCTAACTTTATTTTGTCTGCCTTTAATAATTCAAAGAACAGTTCCGCACCTAATAAAATTTCAACCTTATTTGGAATAAAAAACTGTGGGTCAGCTAAACAGATGTTCGAAGGAATGTTTAATTTATTTATGTTTATTTCCTTTCCAGGAGTGAAATCTGTGATTCTCGGGATGATCAACAAGTCCAGATTCCATCGCAAATCGCCTCTCTTATTATTAGAAACACACGCATTCAGTTTAGATTTCAAGGACATCGGTGAATTATTAAGACCTGAAACGGGAACGTTAATTGATTGTTTTTTCAAACCTAAAGTTTCAGCTGCTCTTAAACTTATAAAATTATTCTGTGAGGCACTATCCAATATTGTACGAAAAGGCTTATTTATACCATTAATGTCTGCTATATAAACAATCGCAGTATTTATTAAGACAGATTTATGGCTCTTTTCATGTGAAAAAAATGAATGAACTACATTTTCATTTTGCGCTGAATCTTCGGGAGCTAAATTTTTATTAATTGCCTCTTCAGCAGCCAGATTGTTTATAGATTTTGACGGCTCATAAATTCGAACATCTGGTGATGAGTAATTATGCAACGAAGTATGATGTTTGGAGCTGCAAACAAGACATCTGCTCTTTGAAGTACATTGATGAATTATATGAAAAAAACTAAGGCAATTAAAACAAAGCTTATTTTTCTTTACAATGTTTAGACGATCGCTTAGTTTCATACTTTTATACTTCTCGCAATGATATATTGGGTGACTTTCTGTTTTACATAAAATGCACATTTTATTTTGTGATTTGGTGGTACGGATAAATAAAGATTTATTGGTGGTTTTTGAAGCATTCGCAGAAGTAATACTACTTAAAATTTGGCATCTGCGCTCTAAAAATTCTAAAAATTCATCGAAATTAGGCACTTCCTTATCCTTTAGTGTTAATTCAAATTGCTTACGAGTTTCTCGATCAATTTTTCCTAATATTATGTTCAACAAAATAGCGTTTGAAAAGGTGTCTCTATCGAATTCCAAGACCTTTAACGCTCTCAAATTCTTTTTTACCTGATCTACAAGGTTTCTCAGTTCTTTTGCTGACTCTTGTTTGATTACATAAAGATTTAATATATTTTTAATATGGCAATCCACAATAATTCTTTTGTTTTCATAGCGCTCTTCCAGCTCTCTGAAGAGTGAGCTAAAGGTGTCATCTGAGGTTTGTAAACCTTTCGGTTCACCCGTTAATGCCCCTCTGAGATAAAACAGTTTTTCGTTGTCTGTTAAATGAGGATTGCTATTGATCAATTCGTTGAAGGTGGTCTTAAATGTAGACCATTCTTCAAATTTGCCACTAAAAATCGGAAGTGGAATTTTAGGGAGCTTTATGCTGACCCCTCTGGCAATAACTTGATCATGGGATTTTAATTCAGACGTGCTGTCTATTTTACTATTTTTTTCTTCATTTTGTTTGTGAAAAGATGATTTAAGGCTTACCTCTAATTTCTGTATCTCCTCATCCAATTGCGAGAGTTGTTCTTTCGCTTCCTCAATCTTTTCTTCGTCCATAATTTTGTAGTATTCATGTTTGATCACTTCGAATTTTTCTTCGATTTTGTGAAGGAGCTCTAGTTGAGCCTTGGTTTCCGCAATTGAGAAACTTTTACCCTCGGTGGCGTTTACGATCTTCGTTAGCTGGGCCTTGATGTTGCCACGCCGCCGATTCAGTGCTGTAATGTCCGAGTCTGCCATCCTTTCGTCTTGTTGACGAAACTGACATAAATTAAATTAAATTAGTTTGCGCTGGTCTTACCTCCGGGTCGCTAGGACCAAAATGTACGGAGGTGTTCTAAATTAAAAGAGAAATTAGCGGACTGTTAACATAAATGTTTTAATGAAGACTAATGGCGACTTGTTGCCGCAGAGGTTGTTCCTCTTACACTCATGCGTACTCAACCCGTGATCCGGGTTCAACGAAAGGGTTACATTAAAAGGATTGATTGCCAATTGGCATAGATGCGGGGGTGGTGTTCCGTCGCCAAAGGCGAATTACAATGTTTGTTACAGGTACGGAACATCCGTGTATCCTAAAATTGTCATTTCCTTATCTTAAAGTGTTGTAGACGTGGTGAAGGTGATGTTCTAAAAACAGTGAACTATTTATTTCCCGCGTCTTCTCATGTTTATTTTTTTGTGGGCAGACGATTTTCAAGCAGATGGTCTGGTACAGATTATTTGTTTTTGCATGCAAGAGATATGAAACTTGAATGCGCAGTAATTTTCTGAAAGTACGGTTAATTAAAATTTTGTATTTGAAGAAATGTCCAATGTATTTAACCTTTTCTTTTTATCCGTACCAAATAATACAAGTTAAAATGTATTGTAAAGTTCCTTTTTTCTAAATAATTATAATAATAATATTCATAATTAGAGTTTATTAGATATACCATTGTTTAAATTTTCAAAAGGTGTAAAAATAAATTTAATGGTAATAACGAGCCCCCCCCCTTTTTTTTCTTTTTTTTTTTTTAAATTAAAGTTTGTTTTCCACAAATTTTGTATATTTCTTTTATTTTCGGAAAATGCTAATTTAATTTAAAAAGTCTGGAAGAAGTAGAATTTATGACTTGAATACAAATTATAAAAATATTCTAAAGCAAGAAATGCATAGATGACTAAACTCTGAAGACTCTTTCTACGTGCTCATTAAAAGGTGCAGATTTAACTGTAATAGAAATTTTTTATTTTGAAACCACAGAAGTGTTTCGAATAATCCTGGTCGGTAAAAAAGAAACAAATAAATAAATTTCCTCCCAGCAAACTAAATATGTAAAGTGTATAAAATTAATATTCCTAATTCTAAATATATTATCCAAATGCTAGATAAAATTGAAATCATGAAAAAGTATACATTCACTATCTTAGATATCAAATTGATAAAATATAGCCTGAAAATTCAGTTTATTAATGCTTGTATCGTGCACTTTATTTATTATGCCCCCCCCCCCCTCCCCTTTAGTGACAGAATTTACCATTTGCTATCCACTAATATACTTTATTCCTTATGCCATGTAACTCGTGACTGTTTAAAATATTTCTCTTCATTTTCAAAGATTTTTGAAGTTCATATTTTTGTCACACTGTGACTTACAATATGGTGGTTTTTTTGTCACATATGTGACGTGACGTACGTTACATAGCAGTGACATAACAGTGACCTCACAATTTTTTTTAATTGCCAGAAAAACATACTTTTACAGTAAATAACATGTTTTGAAGAATTTTCGTAATTTTTTAAAGTTTTCTAAGAAGTTCACATCTCAGTCACAATGTGACATCACTGAGTGGTGGCATTTTGGTCACAGATGTGACGTGACCACAGTGACGTACAGTGACGTCACAACGACGTCACCGTGACCATGCATGCTATGAGGGTTGTTTGCTTGTCTAACTCGGCAAAGCGAATCCATTCAGGTCAGAATCATCAATTTCTGTAATATAAATCGCTATTATTTGCATGTCACCTCTCTTCTGTAAAGGCACTCTAAATTTTTGTAAAACATTCCGTTTTATCAGTGTGTGATTTCGGTTACATTATTCTCAAAAGTGAAACATTTTCACCTGGGCAGAATTTCGAAGCAGCTGGGCTGTGAAAATGACGCACTCCTACAAAACTGAATTCAGGTTCAAGAATTGAAACACACGCTTATTTAAAAAATGACGTCATTTACATCCGCTAAAGCAATCCACTTTTAGTCTTAAACAAATTACTTATATTTTTAAATAGACATTTTTTGGCTAAAATATCTCTTCTATATTTTTTCTTAAAATAAAATAATTTTTTCATCTGTTACCTTTGTCAATCGAATTACATTATAATGAATTCCAGCCTGCGTAAATAAATATTGAATTCAAATACGCATTTTTCTTTGTACAAAATCGGATATATCCGTTCTTTTCGTCACTTACAATTGTCAGATGTTATCTTGGAATGTGGGAACGCTGGAACAAATATATAATTCAAAGTACCGTAACTGGACCTGCTTTGCTTTTAAAATAAAAATGTTTACAATTTTATCCTTCTTAGACGTATTAGAGTATTCTTTTAACTATAACTTATAGTTCAGAGGAGCCGTGTAATAACAACTCCCCCTAGATATTTGAAAAATCCTTGACAGGCGTCACGAAAACGCTACATAAAGCAGGCAAAAGAAAGAAAAAGGTTCATTCATTGGCTCGTGGATCTACGAAATGATCTTTTTTCTTTGTTTTTCCTGCTTTGTGTGACGTTTTCGTGACACGTGTCAAGGATTTACTAAATATTTAGGGGGCGTTGGTAATAAGTACTTTTGTATTATTATATATACTCACTTTCGTAAAGAAATTGCTATAGCTAAAATCTGCGTTTGTTTTTTATGCTTCTAACATCAGCGATTTGGGATAATTCTATTAAAATCTCTTTTAAGACACACAAAAAGTACACATTATTCAATTTTTTTGCGTCACACTGTTTTCAACAGGTAAATAAATAACGTGTAGTACCGCGGAATTGTAGTAGAAATTACATATGGTATTGATATATATATGTATATGTACAATCTTTTGTAAATAAATTGCTATGTGTAAAAAGCTGCATTTCGTTTTATATTTCTGCTATCAGTGATTTAGGGTAATACCATTGAGACAATTCTATATGATTTGGAATAATTCTATTAAAATTTATTTTGCAGCACACAAGATATACACATTATTCCATTTTTTGAGTCATACAGTTATAAACAAGCAAATAAATAACGTATAGTACCGAGCAGCTTATCTAATAAATTACATTTCGTATCGATATCTATTCTGTCCTTTGTAAAGAAACTGCTATATCTAAAAACTGCATTTTGTTTTATGCTTCTAACGTCGACGATTTGGGATAATTCTATAAAAATCTATTTTTAAACACACTCAATATTCATATTAGTTCATTTTTTACGTCATACATTTATCATCAAGTAAATAAATAACGCATAGTACCGAGAAACCGTATAATAAATTACAAATTGTACTGATATCTGTACTGTCGTTTGTACAGAATCTGCTATATCTAAAAGTTGCATTTAGTTTTATATTTCTGTCATCAGTGATTTAATGTAATTCTATAAATATCAAGTTCGAAACACCCGATATATACGCTGTATACGCATTATTCTATTTTTTACGTAACATTTATCAACAAGCGAATTAGTCCAGAAAATCACTGTTACACAGTTTTAGAAATTAAGGTCAATTTATATTTTGAAAATAACATTAATTTGGTAGACTGGAGTAAAATTACAATAATTATTCCACGCTTCGTTTCCTCAACTAACTAGCCGTAGAAAATGGCGTGGAAAGACTACAATTTCAGTAATGGAGTAAATTATTTTCTGCATGGTTAGTTAAGTGCTATCTTCTTCATCGTTTTTGCAATTTTATTTAATATTCATTTTTTTTTATATCTTACTCTCTTAAACGATTATACTTTTTTTAATATTCTTGATTGGATATTTAAACAAATTAATATGATTACCAAAGTTAATGTGATCGTTAAAAAGTACCATTTTTCCGCATTGAAAAAGAAATAATATGAGAATTGCATAAATCACAGAATACAGAAAAAATATATTGTAAAGTAAGCAAATAAACTAAGCAAAATAAATATATGGAAACAAATATTCCTTTTTCAAGTATTCAGAAGTATTTTTCCTACTTATTACGAAAGACGTACATAAAATCAAACAGAAAAAAAAATAAATAGAAAGAAAAGTAAAACATCAAGCATAGCTTATAAAACACTTTCCGACAGTACCAGAAATCTTTAACAAAAATTCCTTGCTTAATAACCTAAAATAAAAAAAAAATGGAAGTATATACTTTAGAAAAGTCATAACATATTTGAAAAAATATAAGTCCGTCCATCTTATTTTAATTGCCAGTTATTTTTTACCACTGTAACTTTAAGAATTAGCAGGGTTAAAAGTTAAAAGAAGTATTTATGAGGTTTTAAGTATTATTTCTAAATGAATAATTTATAATATCTTATAAATTATATATTTCTTCTTTACGGCTGTCTAAAAGGAAAGGGAATTACCGAATATATCAGAATTTTAGTTTTTAATTTAAATTTATATATTTTCATTTTACTGTATAATAGATTTACACAAACTGCTTGTGAATACCATGTTTAGATATAAAATTATAATTATTTTTCTGTTGTACTTTCTGCGGTAGTCATAGAAATAATTTAAATTTTAAATATATGTAATCCGTTAAAACTTTTGTATCATCTCAATCTATAATTTTATATATTTTTTAGATATGTTAACAAAATATTAGATATGATAACAAAATATTTATGAAAAATATAATTATGAGTTTTTATACAATCAATTATTTTCAGTTATATTTTAAATAATTATTCTTAAGGATTTTTCGTTTTGAAAGATAAAATTGGAAATATATATATATATATATATATATATATATATATCAGTGGCGAGGCGTCCGGTCATCGCTGGATGCGGCGATGACCAAGCAATATTTTAAAACTCTTAATAAGCTTTTAAATCTCTACGATCCAGTTTTATCAGAACATTTGGAGTTCATGTATAAGTGAAGGTAAGATTTAAAGTTTCTTTTTTGAACACTAGGGGGCTCGGCCCCCTACGAGCTACGCTCGCCAACCCCCGTCCAGACACCGCAGACTCTAAATGCACGCTAATTTGATCGGCTTTAAAAAGATTTCGAAAGATTGAATTATAATTTAAAAAACAGTGGCGATCTCCCTATAAATGAATTTCTATACATTTCTCTTTGATTGGGGAATTTTAACGCCAAATCCGCTGCGGTACTACTTGATTATCCTGTCGACCAATTTCGCCAAATTTTATAAATCGCCAAACCACTCGCCAAATTATACAAATTGATATAATTTTTATTTTAAATAACGAAAGAACAAATAAATTCGTACAACATTAATAAAAACACAAATAAAACGTCGAAATAAAAATAACTTGATGACGAATACACGTGTAACAACATTTCAAAATAAGCTAATATAAAAGGAATTAAGTAAAGAGAGTCTTTGTCTCCTGGTATTTTTTAACAAAGCGAAAAGAAAGTTCTTTTAAATGAGACATTTTAAATTAATTCTCAAAATATCAAATAAATGTCTAGCGAAATTTCTAAATTTAAACTTTTTTGCAATATTATTTTGTGTTCATTTTATGTAATAACTATAATGTGACGTAAATATGACGTAATTTCTCCCAAGACTTCTAACGCATGTTAATGAATTTATTATTTTACAATATCCTTTCTCTTTTAAAATTCACGTGTATACTTTTTATGACGTAATTTTTAATAAGTTCCTGCTTTTTATACGTAATTATTTAATTCTAATTTGAAAGTTTTTTTCCTGTTTATAATAGTCACGTGTAAATAATTTTTTAATTTGAAGCAAACATTATTGCTGACGCTTTTTATACAGTTGGCAACAGTGTAAATTAGTACAATTTTCTGAAATCTGTAAAAAATATCTCTAGAAATGCTTAAAATTTGAATTTAAAATAGAAATAAAACCTGAAAAAATGAGTCAAAATAAAAAAATTAATGCAATCTGCATTCCGGCAAATTCTAACGCATAAAATGATCTAAAAAGGATTACACTGCCATGTATAGTTTTTGCTGCTATAAAACTTTTTTAGTGGAACGATTTTGTCCAACTTTAGCATTAAATAACTCTTAAAATAATTCTTCGATTTGAAAACTGTCTACATCAGCGTGTTTATCAAACATTTCTGTATAAAACCACCGATTTTCATATTTTTGTATGCATTATTTTTGTTAATATTAACGAAGAAAGGCCTCCGGTCACAAAAAAATCAAAACCGGCGGCGGCGGCGGCGGTGACAGCGGTAGTTACTTTTTTTTAGAATAGAGAGATTCAACCATTGAATTTTAGAGTTAATAATTTTTCACCACAAACTTAAATAATTGCGATGACCACCGAAAATTTTCACGCCACGCCACTGATATATATATATATATATATATATACCAAAGAGCCATTACATTATGACCACCATACGCCCTCAAAACCGCCAATACTGGGCTTGGCATTATCTCTACAAGGTACTTATAGGTAGTCTGAGGTATCTCGTACCAAACGCTCACCAACTGGTCCTGTAATTTTCGCACATTGCGAGGTGGTAGCGTGGCAGTATGAATTGTAATTTCCAGGTGGAAGCACAAATGTTTTATTGAATTAATGTCAGGTGAATTTGGAGTTCAGGACGTGATTTGAAACTCACTAGAAAGCTTCTCTTAGAACTCTCTGACGATTCGACCCGTATGACAAAGTGCATTATCCTGTTGGTAAATGCAATCACCGCGTGAAACACTTCTGTCATGAATAGATGCACGTGGTCTGCGACGATGTTCAGGTTGCACTCAGACGTCAGGTATTGTTTTTTTTTTTTTTTTTTTTTGGGGGGGGGGGTTATGGGACCAAATGTGCTCCGTAAAAACATTGGCCACACCCTAATACAGTCGCCTCCGGCTTGTTTCCGACCAACTGTGCATCCGGGAGCCAGGGTTTCCGTTTGAAATCGCCGTATTCGCACGCGCCCGTCGATATTATTTACCAGAAAACGTGTTTCGTTGGACCATGCAACATTCTTCTATTCTTATGTGGTCCAGTTCCGATGTTCATGGGCCCGTTGCAGACGCTGCTGGCGATGAAGAGCCGTCGGCGCAAGAATGTGCTTCGGCCTCCGGCTGCGTAGGCCTTTACGCAACAGTGCACGTGACACAGTGTGTTGAGAGAAACTGCCTGGGTCGACAATGTTGCAGCTGTTGGTGATTTCGACAAATGTAGCTCTTCGGTCACGACGAATAATGTGAAACTATCTCCGCTCCCCTCAGGAAAAAATGCGCAGCGGGCGACACACCACTGGTCGGCGACTTATCGTTTCACCATTCATACACTAATTTCGATACGTGCTCTCAACGACTTTACGTGAAGAGCCCACCAAACGTGCCGTTTCGATATCGACATTTCCAGTCGCCGAGTCATAACCATTTGACCTCTATCAAAGTCTGATAATTCTGCTGTTTTTCTTATTATGTCGCTATTCACGCTGCGTTTTGAAATACATTGCATGGACGCTTTATATACCACAACATCAGCCGCACGCACGCCGTGGTTTTGTTTCGGGGCGAATTTATTGCAATAGATAGAGGGTGGTCATAATGTAATGGCTCTTCGGTGTATATATATATATACTAGAGGGCTCTGCCCCCTGCAAGCTACGCTCGCCAACCCCCGTTCAGACACCGCAGAATCTAAAAACACGCTAATCTGATCGGTTTAAAAAATATTATAGAAGATTGAATATTGAAAAAAGCTGTGCAGATCTTCCTGTAAACGGGTTTCTATTCAATTGCGTTTGATTTCAAAAACTTAAGGTTGATTCAGTTGCTGTTAAGTCATCCAATGATTGTTTTCGTGTTTGATTAAAGAGGATCAGTTAAACGTTTGAAAAGAAGCTAAAAATAAAAGGAATTAAGTTTACAGAGTCTTTGTCTCCCGGTATTTTAAAACAATTTCTATAACAATAGCCTAAGTCATGTGACTATCATCAAGAGTTCCGGGCGAACCACTTCGCTTTTTATAATCCTGGTGCCATTTTAATATTAGCCAGGTACAGGTGATAAGTCGCCAAATATTATTCTATTGCCATTATTTCATCTATATTATAATAGTCCAAGTGATGTAACTGCCATAAATAAATACGCTCTGATCCCTTCGCTTTTCATATGAAAGTTTGGCCCAGATATCATATACTGTCCCATATTGGCGCGATTTTTCCGACGCTAATTTAGGGAAAAGATCAACAGCATAAGCAACAATATCCGGCTTATCAAATCAAACAAAATAACGATACTATGGCGCCAGTTAAGTACCCGTTGAGTATATGACGTTGGCGTCAGAAAAAAAATAGCGCCAATATGGGACCGTATGCGGCATCTGTGCCGAAAGTTTTGCATTTCGATAAAAAAAAAATCAATTTTTTTTTCGAGTAATACTACATAAAAGCATTGTCGCAAAGAATTCTTGGTACTGTTACGCTAGCCGGGTGCAAATCTCTCCAATAACTATTTTTCAACTCGCCAGTTAGCCTTTTTTTTTCGAGTGATAAATTAAAACATTGCTTTGAAGTTGAAATTAAATGTCATCGTTTGTTACATCATTTAACATTTGGCCAGATGCTATAGACTCACCCGGTTTGGCGTGAATTTTTTTACGAAAATTTGGCGAAATCATCGTTTTCGAATACCAGTTACATATGTATTTTTGGTACTACTTAGTTATCCCGTCGAGCAAAAATCTATCAACAAACTATAAGATTAAATGCCAATAATGGTTGATAAATGTCACATTCACTTGACTTTAAGCAAGTTACACGTCTTTACGTCATCAAGTGATTTTTATTTCGACTTTTTATTTGTATATTTATTAATGTTATACTATTTTCTTTGTTCTTTCGTTATTTAAACTAAAAATTATGTCAATTTGTATAATTCGGTGAGTGGTTTGGCGATTTATATAATTTGGCGAAATGGGTCGATGGAATAACTAAGTAGTACCGTATTTTTTAATTATTTTCTTTTTTTTTATTTTTAAAGGAAAATAACCAAAAAAATAATTAACTATGGACAAAACAATTTATGTAACTTAAAAAAAGAAAATAGAGTAAATAAACACTTATTATTAAATAAACAACAATAGACGGTTTACCATGCCAACCAAAATAATGCATTTTGGCGCCAATTAGGTACCCCTTTGCGTGTATGACATCTGTGCTTGAATATTTTTCTTTTCATTTCGTTTAAAAAAAATGAAGAAGTGAAAGCCATTTATTTTAAATGTTTCTGTTTGTATTAAATAAAAAAGATAATGAAATACAAATTGAATTATGAATAAAAGTAACATGATACATTTCTTAGCATACATTTAAGGGAGGTCAAACTTCTCGCCAAATTAGTTTAAAATTAAAATAGCAACCTTTTCTAAAATCTGAAAAAAATATATCTGTTATGATTAAAATGGTGACTTTCTGTCACATGACTTTGTCAAATGGTGACAGAGACCCTGCTGTGAAGTCTCCACCGTGAAAAGTGGTGAAAAGTCACCATGTGACTTTAATTTGACATTATTTGTTGATTTATCATAATGCAACGTTCACAATGACTTCGAAATTGAGTCTCCAGATGAGAGTCACACGAGAGTCTCAATGAAATGACATTGTAAAGTCACCTGGTGACTCGCCACAAAGCAGCAGTCACAGTGACCTGTCAGTGGAGTCACATATAGTAGTCATTTGAGACTCATGAATGATACGTATGAAATTTCCTACTTTTTGCTTCGCCGTAGTGACTGTGACTCTTGTGACCATGTGTGACCTGAATGAGATGTTATATGGACTAGCTGTTCTGCAGGAATAGTAATTATTCGAATTATATTTTTTCCTTTTGAGTATTCCCGTATTTAAAAATTGGCATTTTTTGACTTTTCCTTAATTTTTGATAACCAGTGTATATATATATATACATATATATATAAACATTTAATAGAAACAATTATAGATTAATAGAAATATTTTTCAAAAAAAAATATACCCAGTTAATCGTAATGTGACATTTTTAATTAATTATGATTATTGCCACAAGGTATGACTGATAAATAAAATGCCTGATCAGAGAAATATTAGAGTGTTGTATATTTGCAAAAATGAACCTTGATGTAATCTCGAAGTACTCCCCGCTGGATGTAATGAATTTCTGATTACGTCCATACAAGTGTTGAAAATTTCTGGAATAGTCCTCCTTCGCTACTGCTTTAGTTTTCTTGCAAAAGCAGCTTGGACAGCTGTAAAATTTTGCAAAGTGGTTTCCTTTCGTTGCCGATTTCATTCTTGGAAACAGGAAAAAAATCTGGTGGAAAAAGATCAGAAGAGTTTGAAGTTTTAGAGAACTCAATAATCTGATGCTGCTTGAAAAATCTTTTCGCGCATTCAGCGGTATGATGCCATGCATAATCGTGCAAAACTTTCTTCTTACTTGATCCCAGAGCAGGTAGTTGCGGCCGCACACAACGTTGCACTTTTACCTAATTTAAAACAGAATTTTCCGTAGCAACACTATGCTTCATGACACAATGCGCTCAGAATTGTTATGTTTTAGCTACATCCTTATCAAACACAGAGGTAGATATGTTTATAACGTAGTGCGGAAGATAAAGAAAAACGAAATGCGCATGCGTCAAAGCGTCAGAGTGAAAAAAAAAAAAAAAAAAAAAAAAAAAAACAGGATTTACCTTATCTATCATTCTCACCTTGTATTAGCAACAGAATTAAGCATTATTTGTGAAAATATTCGCCCTTTAATTTTAATAATGAGATTTTGCCTAATGGAAATTTTACAGTATTTACTATATTATTTTATAACTTTTGTATCATTCACATGTTTATTTGTAATTCAAACAAAACTATCTGCGCTGTGCTTATTAAAACATTCTTTATTATACCAGTTGTTGTCTTCCAGACATTTATTATGTCCGTGCTGGAAAAAATATATTAATTATATATTTCTATATAAAACATTTTTAACCACGTAGCAGTTTCCATTTTCGTGATAGAATTAATTAAAAATATAGGCTAAACACCACTTTTGTAAAACTAGAATTTTTGCCTTTTTTAATATAAAAAACTCTGTAATTAAATAGGGCGATGATTATAATTCGAAATTAGTGTTATCCAAAACCTTAAATTAATGGACCTATCAAACTCTTCTTGCCTACGGGAAAAGTGTTAAGTGATGCTATAAAATTTATTAAATTACTTTTCCAAATCTTAAGATTCATAATAATCATAATTTCAAGTATATTAGTATTTTCCTAGAATTACTAATTTACAAATATGTGATATGATTAATATATAATCACAGAAAATAATGAATATTTATGTAATAAAATTCGTAAAATGAATAATGTTATACTTCGTAATAATTTCTAGATTACCCTATCTTCGGATCATGTCTTGGAGAATTTGGGCAATGAAGGATGGATCTTAAATTCTACAGGCACTAGAAGGGTGGATAACAACTTCAATGTTTAGAACTGAATTGTAAGTTTACAGCATGGCTTGACATTAACCTTAGATGGTAATATCAGGGAACAAATCATAATTTAAGTTTAAAAAAATACTTGTATCGAAGTTCACGCTGCCTTTATTTTACTGTACCACTCTTTTTCAGTAGAACTCTATTTAATTGTAAAAAAATCAATACAAAATCTGCAATTAAGGAACTCGAAGATTTGTAATATGAATTAGTGGTATCGAGAACCTTAGTCATTTTATGTTGTGCACGTGTCTTACCGCACATAATGATGCAATTTTCATACATTATAAACTAATAATATGTTTCTATAAAAAATCGTAATACAAATGTGTGCCATTATAAATCTATGATAAATGTGTTCGAATCATTCAAATTGGATTAAAATAAGGGAAAGGTATGTCCTTAAAATAAATTATTACTTTAATCAATGACTGATGATGTATTATATATACGTATGAATTTGCGAAAAAATGGTAGGCAAAAGAATAAGAAAAAAAGATCATTAAACATCATTACTCAGCAAGAAAAATGCAGGCATAATATTTAAAATGTATTTTAATAATTTAATTTTAAATTATTCTCATATTTTTTAATCTATTCAAAATATTATAAAAAAGTAAAGTTTGTTTGTTTATTTGTTTATTTGTTTATTTGTAGGGGTAATCTCTGGAAGTACAGAACAGATTTCAAAAGTAGTGGTATCCAAATGATGGTGTTAGTCCCTGTTCCAACATAGGCTATATTTTATGTCGGTACTACTTCCCCAAAGGGGGTGCAGAAATAAAATGCGATTTTTGTGTACGAAGGGCCTAGAAATATGAAATCTGAGTTAATTATTAGATATAAATAATCTGTAAGAAAATTTCTTAAAAAAATCCAAATTAACAAGTAAAAATTAAATTTAAAAAATCAAAAAACCCGACTGTGTAAAAAGCGAACTAATTACTTATTTCTCATCAACGTGAAACTATTTTTTATAATACTTACCTATTTTTTTTATTATTATTTACTTGTATTCATGACTTTTATGTTATGTATTGTTAGTTCCTGACTATAAACACTGTTTTGATGAGGCCTATATAGATGTCTATGATGGTTAGAGTTGCAGTAAAGCTAGAGATCCTCCCTACAAAACTTCCATGTGGTGTAATATTTAAACGGAGCATCTGACTGTAAAATAATCAGTGAAACATCTTCTTCATTTTGAAAGACTTATTAAATGATATGCCACTCAATATGGTGCGTAAAAATTTTTTTCGACTCTACCGCCATTTTGTATTTTACGGGTGAAATTTTAAATTTATAAAAACGAAACCTATCCTATAGTCATTGGGCGGTTAAGACAAATCGAAAGAGACCTCATTCATTAAAATCCATCAAGCCGTTGAGGTGTTTCGAGGGTATAAAGAAATCCACATACCCAGATACGCGTGAAACACATGACCCTTCTTGGCAGTCGTTTAAAAAGGGGTGAAAATTCGCGAAAAGTGTTCTAAAAACCGTTCTAAATGGCTATTTCTCCGCAATTTCAGGAAGTACCGACCGATTTCAAAAGGAATTTGGCATGGCGATTACTAAAAATATGCAAATGCTTTCTAAAAACCGCCCAAAGGAATTTCCAAATTTAAAAGGATAAAGTTAGCGGAAAACATTCTAATAAACGTTTTAAATTACGATTTTTATGCAGTATTAAGAAATACAAAACTAATTAAAAAAATAATGGTAGCAAATAGGTGGTGATAGAACCTGCTCAAACGTAAGCTACATTTTATGTCGGTACTACTACAACTAGATAGTTCCAGAAGCGAAAAAACGTTCTAAATTACGATTTTTGTGATACTGAACAGGATAGGAACTTTAAATATGATATGGTAGTTACTTATAAAATATAAATGTCCTCTAAGGACGGTCGAAACGAAATTCGAAATTTAAAAGGGATGAAGCGAAGGGAAGAAGTGAAAAGCTTTCTAAAGAAGTCCGAAAATATGATTTCTATGCAATCTCAAAAAATATAGAAACGATTACAAAAGTAATGGTTGCGAATGTATGGTGACTGTATCCGATCATACACATGCTGTATTTTATGCCGGTGCCACTACCACCGCGGGTTGGCAGAAACAACAAGTGTTCTAAAAAAACTTTTAAAAACTTTCTAAATTATGTTTTCTGAGGAATATCAGAAAATACCTAATCAATTTCATAATTAATATTGGCAAATTAATGGCGACAGTCCATGTTTCAGCATAGGCATTTTATGCTGCTGCCACTACCACCACAGAGGTGGTAGATATTTAGGCAAAAAAGCTGGAATTTGACATGATGTTTAATTTTAAGATGTCAATGCGTACTAATAATAAGGTCTCTAAATGGTTGAACACTTCAAATGAATACTTAAATGAGCGTATGAAATAAGTATAAAAGTTTCAAAATGCTTTCTAAATTATCATGTATTTCGAATTAGTTTTAGTTCTTCATATTTATTTAAATCCAATTTCTGCCTAATGCAGTTTTATAATGAAGTCTAGTCAAACTGTGGCTTTATTAGTAATTTAATTATTCGTAAAAGTATAATTTCTTCAAATAAAAAGTAGACATACAAATATGACATGGCATATTTCAACTTTTGCGCGAGCAAAGTCGCGGTGTTTGCAAGTTAGTTAATAAAATACATTTGGATACGAACAAATGTATATTTTTATGTTGTGTCAGTAAGTCTTATGCGGGCATTTGCGGTTTAGGTAATTCTAATAATATTTCTACCTATAAATAAATAAATGATATTGCTCACATACTTGCAATTATTATATTGGACATATAACAATTATTGCTTACAACGATTCAAAAATACAATTAGGATTCTAATTTAAACGTATATTTGTTGACAATAATTTTACTTCTGAAGGAAATCTGCAATATTTGAATGTTTCTGTAATTTGCGTGAGCATGATTTTTCTTTATCCTTATTTTCTTAAATTACATTTTAAATGCAGTAAAAAATAACGTGGCAAAACGGAAAGCTAAGCTTAAAAATATAAAATTATTATTAACTAAGTATAAATGTCAGTCAAGTTCTATTTTGTAATATGTTTAATATCAAATTCACTTTTTTTTAACATAAGTTTTTTTTTTAAACCTTTGATTTACAATGTTTTATTTACATCTTTAAATTGATAAAATCAGTGCATAAAGTAATTGTAAATATATCTATAGGTATTCTCCCAGATAAAGCTAAAAATATTAACGTTATAGATGAATCTGTTACTTTACTGTTAAGAAATTGTTAAGGAATATTTCAGATGTTTCTTATATGTTAAAAGGAATCGAGATACTCTGTCACAAATACTTATGTTCCAATGCATTGATTTTCAGATAACTGTCTACACATTTCTGTATCATCGCATTTACATTTTATCTTCAAAAATGGAGCAAAAAAAAAAAAAAGGCTCAAATATACTATAGCTACGATGCGGCATAATAAAGCATTTCCCTTTTTCGATAGTCACTTCCTGACATACTTATAGAGATCAGACTTGGGGAAAAGTCATAAGATATATAATAGCCTACTCAAATGGTCTTCACTTAAAGCGTCACTTTGGAAAATGGCCTGCGATAACGGAGTCAAATACCGGAAATGTGTACTGGCAAATAGAATCACTGTTAATATCAGCGAAATAAAAGGCTTTATGAAGGTTATTTCATTCATATATATATATATATATATATATATAAGTATTGCACGGCAGCGCAATACTTATTTACTTCCAGTGTCACTTCTCAATGTTAATTTAACATGGAAAAGCCTATGGAGATCATAACTTTTTCATTTTTTCTTCCCATCTTTTTGTCCCTGATGCCACTCATTGTTTATTCTTTACTAATTCTAATGATATTATAAATTTAAAGTGTAAAAACGTTTGCCTGACGTCAGGGTAAAAACGAATGGTAAAATGTTTTTGCATACGGGTGAATTATAACCCAGAAAGAAACATGGACCATTTTTTTTTTAATTATTCAAATATTTTTCTTAATAATTCTAAATTTTGATTTTTTCATTGAGAATCAACGGACATTTTTCATAGAAAATGTAACATTATTTCTTCTTTGCTGCAAAAATTTCAAAAGCCGTAATAATAGTTTATTTCTTTTTAGTTGAAATATTTCCACGTGAAATATTAAATTGCATTAGTTTATTTTTCAAGAATTAAAAATATGAATATGGCGTCATAATGGAAATAAAAAGGATATTTTCAGAATAAGTTTTTTGCATTGATCAAGTTTATGTTTTATTAAATAGTTTCAATTTATAGCTATTTTTACGCAAGTGAACTTAGTGTGGAACTACATAACTTAAATTTTAAAATGTATTTTTTTTTTCGAGATGAGAACTATTTATACCCCACGTTAAACTTAGGTATTAATTTTCTGATGTGTTTACATCACCCCTTGGGAGAGAATAAGGTAACAAAATTTAAGAAGTTGTTGTCCAAACTACAGCAACCTGCATTACTACAGTGGTGAAATATTTTAAATTATAAATTGGTAAACAGCATCACACATTGTGATGCAATACTGCATACATCAAAGCCTGATGATGATACCCTCTATTGATTTTGAAATGAGTTCATCTGAATGCAGTAGTTATTAAAAAACTTGACATATTAAACAAAAACATAATTTGAAGAACAAATAATATATATATATATATATATATATATATATATATATATATATATATATTTCCTAAATTGTTAAGTCCGAGAAGGGACAGATATTAAGATATTTCATTCAGTTAATTCTACATTTAATGTTAAATTTTTGTAAAAAATCAGTTAAGCCAATTAAAGATTAAAAAATAAAAATAAAATTCATACAATATGATACTTAAAACACCCTAAAAATTTAGATTCCGTTCAAATGAAATCGAAATAAATCTCAGACTTTTTTTTTAAGTTTTGTATTTTGCATGCATCATATGATTTTATGTACAATTGTCATAAACATAATACAAAATCTGCTATACAAATATTTTCAATTTAAACTGGAAGAAGTCTAAGATATCTTTCGATTTCATTTAAACGGAATCTAATTTTTTAGGGAGTTTCAAGTATGATATTGTATGAATTTAATTTTTATTTTTTAATCTTCAATTGGCTTAAGTGATTTGTTTTAAAATTTTAACATTAATTGTAGAACTAATTAAATGAAATATCTATCTGTCCCTTCTCGGGCTTAAACAATGTATGAAATATATATATATATTTATTTGTTCTTCAAATTATGTTTTTGTTTATATATATATATATATATATATATATATATATAGGGTAACTCTGGGATAGATGGCTATACAGGAGAGAAGGCCAGTATAAATATTTTCAAAACTTGATCATGGATTGCAACATAAATTTGTTCTTATGAAATAGTTGAACGAGTTTATTTATTGAGACGTGCAATAGAGTTCTTCGATTATAAAAATTAAGTGTAATTTTAATGTTTATTTAATTATTGGTTGGATATTTTTTTTTACTTAGTTAAATCAAAGTTTTGCAGTACGTACGTTATATATATATATATTACTATATGGACTTTTAAGGCACTATGTTATCTAATCTTTAATTCTAAGCCTAAAACAAAGACGTACACGGCTATTGATGTTTTAAATTGGGCGACCATCAATCCTTCAATTTCAGGAGAGATGGCCACATTTAATCAATATTTCAAGATTATACGGAGTGATGATTTTATTAAATTTCAAATAAATATATAAAGTTTATGTTTATAAATATATTAATTGAAATACTTAAAGTTTAACTAATCTAAATTTTAACATTTAAAAGTTTAAATTTTAACTAATATAAGTATTTTAATAATAATAATAATATTATTATTATAATAAGAACTTAAGATTTATTTGTTTTAGAAAATATTTAAATATGTCGGAAATTTTCATAACAGAAACTGATACAGTTGATAAATAAACTAAATTAACGTAATAAATCTGAAATTAATGCAAGAAACAAAAAACTCGGCACTTCCAGTAACGAAGAAAACGAAATACATTTAAAATTATCAGATTCTACAGATTCCGAGTAAATAGATTTGGATTCCGATAACTAAGTTGGTTGTGCAAAACAATATAATATCACATCCAAAAAGGATGCCTGGATACAATGCATAAGGTACCTGAAGTGGTTCCATGAAACGTGTACAAATTATCAAGAACTTTGCCAAACATGCGGTAAGATTTCACAAAAAGTGAAGTATTGAAATTATACTTCAAATTTTGTTTCTTCGAGTTTTATTCACTATTTTCCATCATATAACTGCATCTCCAGAAATTGCTATATGTTTTTCATAATTAACTACATGAAATGTGTTATTTTTTTTGCAATATAACTTCACTTTTTCTTTCTTGCATTGGATGCCCACCTCTCCTCGGCTTTAATGAGAGATGGCCCTCTGCCATTTTAAACTTTAATTTTGTTTAACACATTTTGTTTCCAGTATGTAATTATTTTTTGCATAAAATATTATGAGTATATGTATAAGAATTTTAAATATGCATAAATATTTCATGCATTTTCATTCTAAGAATTTTCATTGCAATCTTTAAAATCTATGGCCATCTATCCTAGATTTACCCAATTAATATTTCATAAAAGAAAAAAAAATGTTTATAAAAAGTTAGAATAAGTAAAATGGAACCATTTATTTCCGTTCCATTAAAAAAAAATAAGAAATTTAAAATAAATAAAAATGATTAATATTATCCTAATTAAATCTTCATTTTAAACTTGTTATTTAAGAGTGTAGAAAAATGTAATAATACAAAAATCTCGCTAATCTGAACTAGTAAAACCTGCAAAAGTTCTCCGAAATTTTAAGTTACATTGTATAGTAAAAAGGAATAGTTAATAAATTTTCATATTAGAATATATTTCAGTCATAATAAGACAGCGCATGGGACAAAAATGTAGAGATTTTAAATGCTCTTATAATAGATTTATAAAGGCTGGAAAAATAAGACCTCACAAATTTACATCTCACTAACCCGCCATAAATAAATCCTAATAAAATACCAAAATTTGAGAGTGAAATAAAAGTCTTTGTGGAAATTATTTCATTAATATATATATACTAAGGGGCTCTGACCCCTGTAAGCTACGCTCTCCAACCCCCGTTCAGAGACCGCAGAATCTAAAAGCTGGCTAATTTGATCGGTTTTAAAAAGATTACAGAAGATTGAATTATAATGAAAAAACATCTAGCGATCTCCCTGTAAATGGGTTTCCATTCAGTTCCTTTTAGATGCAAAAATTTAAGGCCGAATCAGTTGCTGTTAAGACATCCAATGGTTGTTTTCATGTTTCATTAAAGAAGACCACTTAAACATTTGAAAGGAAGCTAAAATAAAATGAATTAAGTAAACAGAGTCTTTGTTTTCCGGTATTTTTAACAGCGTTATAAAAGGATTGACATAATACAATTTACTACAATTGCTACAATTTACCGCTTTAACCCTTTCAAGGGCGAAGGTTCATTTTTGGACCACTTAATTTTAATTATTAAATGCCACATTGGAACCAGAATATTGGAATGAAAAATTTCCTTTTATTAAGAAAGTGAACAAAAGCATTTTCGTATTTCGAAATTTTTTGTAAATTCTGGTGCCATTCACTGATTTCAGCATTTTACGAATAGAAGTACATTGCGCTGAAAGGGTTAAACGAATATTAATGTATTTATTATTTTAAAGTTTCCTTTCTCTTTTGATAATCACGTGTAAATACAATTTTCAAGATATAATTTTCAATATTTTTCTGCTTTTAACACTTACTCATTTAATAGTAATTTTAAAGTTTTTTTTTCGGTTTTTAATAGTCACGTGTAAATAAACTTTTAATCGTTAGGAAATGTTATTCTTTGCACTGTTTTTAGAATTGAAAACAATCTCTATAATAGTAACCTGAGTCATGTGACTATTATCAATATTTACGGGTGATCCCTTCGCTTTTTATATTCAAGGCAGTCATTTTGGTACTTTAATGTTAGCCAGCCACAGGCGATAAATCGCCAAAAATTATTCTATCACCATCATTCCACTTATATTATAATAGTCCAAGTCATATAACTGCCATAAACAATTACAACCCTTCGCTTTTCATAAGAAATGTTTCCATTTTGATTAAAGAATCATTTATTTTTTCGAATAAAACTACACAAAAGCTGCCATGATCGCAAAGAATTCTTGTTACTTTTATGTTAGCCGAGTGCAAATCTCGCCAAATGTTTTTTTAATTCCCCAGTTAGCATTTCTTTATTTTTCGAGTGGTAAATAAAAACGGTACTACTTGGTTATCCCATCGACCAGAAATCTATCGCCAGACTATAAGATTAAATGCCAATAATGGTTGATCATAAATGTCACATTCACTTGACTGTAAGGAAGTTACACGTGTTTACGCCATCAAGTGATTTTTATTTCGACGTTTTATTTTTATTTTTATTAATGCTATACTAATTTATTTGGGCACAGAAGTATTGTCGCGATTTTTTTTTCCGACGTCATTTTGGCGAAAACATCAACAGCATAAACAACAACATCCGGAGTACCATATCAAGCAAAAGAACGATACGTTGACGCTAGTTATGTACTCGTTGCGTATACGACATTGGCGTCAGAAAAAAAAAAAATGCGCCAATATATGACATATGTGTCTTTATTTGTTCTTTCGTTATTTAACATAAAAATTACATCAATTTGTATAATTTGATGAGTGCTTTGGCGATTTATATAATTTGGCGAAATTGCTCGACAGGATAACTGAGTTGTACCATTAAAACATCGCTTTGAATTTATAATTAAGTGTCATTATTTGCTGCAATATTTAATCAGGTTTGACGTGATCTTTTTTTTGCGACAATTTGGCGAAAACCGCGTTTTCGAATGCCAGTTACATATGTAGTTTTAAATTATTTTATATTATTTTAAAAATGAAATAGCAATAAATAAAAAAAATAATTAATAACTATAGAACAAAACAATTTATAATATTTTTTTAATAAAAAGAAAATAAAGGTAAATAAACATTTATTAATAAATAAGCAACAATAGCCGGGTTACCATATGAGGCAAAATAACGCCCTTTTGGCGCTATTTAGGTAACCCGCTGCGTAAGTGACATCTGCAATTAATATTTTTCTCTTCGTTTTGTTTAAAAAAGAAAGAAGTGAAAGCCATTGTTTTTAAATTTTTCAGTTGTAAATGAAAGTTTTGTATTAAATAAAATTATAATGAAATACAAAGAAAAAGCATTGTTCTTAGCATACATATAATAAAGGCCAAATTGGTCGCCGAATTAGTTTAAAATAATAACCTTCTCTAAAACATTAAAAGAAAAATAACTGTTATGATTAAAATTTGAGTTGCCATGATTAGAAAAATGTATTTAAAATTAGTAAAAAATTAATATTTCGAAAACTAATTCGAATTTAAAATTTCTAATACCAGTTTTGACATATGCAGATCAATACGGATTTTTGGTGTTAATTTCATCGCAATGTATTCCATATTTTAGGAGGAATCAATGCAAAACGTAATCGGTTATTTAATCAGTCGTTTCATAAATTCGTTACATGTTAGTCTTTTCATATATCCGTTTCATAAATTCGTTTCATTAGGATTTTATATATAGTAAAGTGAGAACAGATGCCGCAGTTTTTCTTTTCTTCTAGTAAAATGTACAATAAATCAAAAAACAAAAAACTAAGTACCAGAAATCATTGATCAAACCCTTTAGAATCTAGTTTCTATGTTAAACAAGTTAAAGCCCTCTTAATAAAGCAGGCATAATTATTTTCCCAAACGTCCTTTTTTAACATCCTTTTTTAAGTGCTGGGTAAGATGCAGCAGGGGGTGTGGTACAGATGCCGCATGGAGAAAAAAGCTATGCTGTTAATTTTTTTTTTCAAATAAATCACATTTTTATTTCCTCAAACTACTTAAAATGAAAATAACTAACAGTAAATTTACATAAATTATATATATCACTAAATTGTGAAAAGTTTAACGAAATTGCAAAAGTGTAAGCTCGAAAAATAAAACTAAGACAAAAAATGAAAATGAAACGAAAAACATTTGAATTTACGTGAATGGATAGCATAATTGCTGGAAACAATAGACAGCATAATTACAAAAAGAGATAAATCACTAGTTTACATCCAGGCGAACATTGCAGTTTGCTCTTAATGTAAGCATTAGTTATATTCTGTTTAGGCCCTAGTCTAATTTTTTTTGTCCTTTCCTCTCATTCTTTAATTTTGTATTTCTATTCGCCCACAATCACATCACACTTGCCGTTGCAAAAGTAAAGTGAGCCTTTGTCATGCAGCTATCGATTGAATTTGATGCACTGAACCCTGGCCGCTTTAGACTTCGTTTCTTGATAAGACTCCAGACACAATCAGTACATTCTGAGTCATCAAATTCCAATCCAATACATACTGCCATCAAAATCTATAAAAGAACAATTTCGCCATTATCTGAAGATGACTCATATTTTAGTTTCTTCCTCAAGTAAGGTGTGTTCAAGTTGATATTTCCTTTCCGTTTTTTAAACATTTTACTTCCACCAAGCTGACGTTCTTTGACGCTTTCTAGTTTCTTTTGCTTTTTATTTCATTCTTCTTTTTTATTGTTTATAAACTCTCTGCTTGTAATATTTGCATCCTTCTGATTTCTCTTACTTAGCTGCATGGGCCATTTGACCATTTGGATAAGAGATATTTTGTTTAACAGTTTAAATGGTGAAACTTGTAAAGGGCCTATGTTTTCCTGATTCACACATGGAGAACCAGCATTGTTGCTGAGAATATTTTGATAAGAAGCAGAATGTGCTAATATACCTTTATTTAAATGTTAGTTATACTTAAATCGCAGTGATGAATTTATTGAACCGAAAAACAAAAATATATTTTGCGGCATCTGCCCCTCAACCTCTGTGCGGCATCTGTCCCACAGTGGAGGGCAAGATGCCGCGCCGCCATTTTGTGTCATGTGAGCCACGCTTGAGAAAGGCAAGAATATGTCTGTATTCTACGATGATATATTCTACAGTTGCGATTGGTTTTGGGATAAATTCTCTGCTTATTTGGCTTAAAATATGCAATAAAACTTTATTAGAATAATTTTAGCAACTTTCCACGCAGGTTTGAAGCATAAAAGCAGGCAGAAATATTTCAATACTAATATTTAAGCAATGAAAACGCATACAGCACAACAGACAGCACTTAGGCACACAACGAAATTCTTAATTTGGCCTAGGGAGCGTTGGTGTCGCCAATACAATCTCTGCGGCATCTGTCCGACCGCAGCGTCTGTCCTCACTTTACTATATATAGGGTAGATCTGTGTTAGGGGAAACTGTATTATTGTCATTTCATTCATAATTTCACAATTTTTGTTGGTGGTCGTTAATGTTTATTTAATGGTTATATATATATATATATGTATATATATATATATATATATATATATATATATATATATATATATATATATATATATATATATATGTGTGTGTGTGTGTGTGTGTGTGTATATATATATGCAATTGTTCTACAGTTTTATCTGGTATTTACATTAATTACAATAGATGGCAGCATTAAATAATTATTTATTTAGTTCTAACTAATATTGTTGCCCATATTTGTTTTATATTTTAATATTTCCCTGAGTTATTACCCGTGTAATTTAAAATAATTTAATTCTTTATATGTTTTTTGTAATAATTTATTCCTGGATCCTTTAAATGCATATAATATTTTTTTATTATAAAGACTATATATGTTAAATTTAATTATTATATTTATTAGAAGTTGTGTATTTTATGCACACTGTGATGTTTAGCAACTTTAAGAATTCGATTTTAACTGTTTCATTAATTAGGCGGGACTTTTGCTGTGCTAATTTTGATCGTAGTTCGAGTTGTTATAAGGTCATTGCAATTCTCTTGCTGGGTATGTCTTTAAATTTAAATGTTTCTATATATTCATATTGTTCATTATTACGGATCTTGTATTGATTAATATATGTATATATATATATATATATATATATTAATTCAATTTATCTACCATGGTAAATTTACGATTTTTGATTGTGGTCGATTGGGTACATATGGAATCTAATTTTTAGCTTAATGCTGATTCTATTACAGATATCGACTATGCTTTTGCTTATATTGGTATTTCATGTCCCCTTGAAAAATTGAAATACTATATAAACTTCCGGCTACATCCTTCCTTTTGTTCTATTATTTGCTTACAATATATCTTTTAATGGTTTAACATTATTTTGCTAGTTTTTGTTTCTTATGTCTTTAATAGATTGTTTTTTTTCAAAATTTGGTGGTTTTTCATATGTTTATAGGGATTAATCGTATGCAATGTGCTTGTCAATAAGTGGATTTTGCTTAATTTGTATTACATCTATAGGGTTACATCTGTATTTTGTATAATGATACAGTTATGATTAGATGCTAAATTTATTTATTGATTTAATTATTGTAATTAGAATTGATGATGATTTGTAATTATATTATTGTTATATATATATACATTTATATTTCATGAAAGAAAAAAAATCTCATCATAAGCTGTATACATTGAGGTAAATATAATCCCTGTTTTACGTTCCATTAAAAAAAACAGAAATATAAAATAAATAAATATGATTAAGATTATGTCAATTTAATTTTTATTTCAAACATAAGGTATTCACTTTGAGTAAAAATGTAAGTGCCATAGAATCTTTTTAATTCAGAGTAAAACCTGTGAATTTTTCTGCGAAATTCTCTGAACTTTAATTTACATTGTATAATAAAGGAGAAACATCCATAAAATTTGATAAAAGAATATATTTCAATCATTATTAGATAACGCCTGAGTCAGAATCGTAGTGATTTCAAATACGCTTAAAGCAGCTTTAAAAAAATTGGAAAAATAAGAACTCACAAATTTACATGTCACTAACCCGCCATAAATGAACTATTTTAATTCAAATATAATACCAAAATTTCAGCGTGTATACATTATTCATAAAATGGAAATGCATTCTAATGAATTGTTGCGCATTATTATCATTTTATTATGTTACTCAAAAATCTCGTTTAAATCATTATAGCAAGTTAATTTTTTTGGTTGAGAAATAAGCTGCTGGGATTCACTTTCTGAACCTCTAACAATTATTTTGTTCATTTATTATGTATCGGATTTTTTGGTGCTTCATGAAATTAAAGATTTGAAATATATTATATACATATAAAATCAGTCGAATACTCTGATGCTAATCGATTAATAATGAAACATTTTTTTCAAAATAAATTAGCAACGGTAATTTCAGAAGTTCAATACGGAAATGAATATTTATCATATGAAAATGTTACTTCTTCATAGGAGGCCCCACCAGTGGCCGAGAGGTTCTGCTCTCGAAGCTGGTAGACGGGAGGTGCTGGGTTCGATCCCAATCGCGCCCGTCGGCCTAATCGTTCGGAGTTTTCGTGGTTTTCTTCGAGCCGTGGATCTTCCATGCGTTAATACGGATTAGGTTCCCTTAGAAAGACCCCCACGAAGGGCACTCCCCCTGGGCCTATATCCCTCGTGTAGATAATTGGCCGTCAAAAAATCAACACAACCCAACTTCTTCATAGGATTTGTTTGCATCTATAATGGAGTGTGGTAATTTTTAAGTAACATTTTATAAAAGGCAAAATTAAATCATTTCATTTAGCGACATGGATCTATGTTCAAATCAATAACGTGGTCTTATATATTTCGAGGGTGATTTACCTTAATATGGGCCATAATATGTTACTACTAATTAAAAGATGATAGTACACATATTTTATATCACATTTAGCACTTGAGGAAACAAATTAAAACTAGATGTGGCAGAAAAGAAACAGGCTATTTTCATGTTTAAAATAAAAAATGAAAATAATTCATCTAAAAAAATTTTACTTTTGTGCTTGCAATACAGATTTTAACATTTATCTTCTTAAAAATTAATTTTTCTGTAATTCAAAATGGCTAAAATAACAACCACTGGCTTTCTCTTTCATCCTTCTAAATAATAAAACTAAAGATCCCATTAATATTTATATGAGGAATATTGTCTATTGGGCACAGGTCTCACTTATGCTCATTAATTTTCACCATAAATCTCTTTTCATACCATGATACGGAGTTAATTATTTATTAATACCAATCCAAAAAGGCAAAGTTTAATTCAATATAAGTTTTCCAAGTTAAGTTTAAATTTATTTAGTAATTTTAGAGAGTTCGCCTTGAAATAAAGTAAGTTCCATCATCTCCAGTGAAGTACAACTTTAACATACATTTATTTATGAAAATGAATGCTAATTTCACATTTAAGTAAGATCGAGGGGTGAAAACGTAAACATTCCCTACTAACTCGGTAACAAATTATCGTAAAAGAAATTTAGTTGTACCAAACAATTGGAAATAAAACCTACTTTTAAATGATGTATATAAAATCCGTTTACTGAGCAATCTATATATTGAAAAAAACCTTTATTTTTATTTATTTTTATTTATTTTTTTATTTTTGCAATTGCAAGACACAATTTCCACACTATTAATAAATTGTACACCCTTTAATTATCCTAAATACAAATTTTCGTGAAATTTATACGATTAGTTTCAGAGAAATTAATTATTTTAAAATGCTAATATTTTAAGAGCTGCATCTAAATTTAATTTCGGTACTCAACTGTTGAAAGGCTACAGAAATACTAAGTCACAACTATTAATGTATTATTTCTCGCCAGTAGGATTCATTCACTGAATATGCGTTGACTATTGTTATGTACGATAAAATCCTCTTCAATATTCATCTTATAACGTTTACAAGAGCTGAATAATATAATTTTAAAATATACAAGTTATCTGTAATTGAAATTGATTTCGAATATGTAAATGTGATTGGAATTTTACAGTTTTTATAACGTTTTTTCTCAGATTTTCAATTTCTTTTACTCGAACTTTTCTGAATTTATTGTCAGTCATGTGATGACCAATGCTCAACCATCTCATACAAAATTTAGAATAAAAAATAGTTTGTAGCAGTATAAAAAAATAATATGTGAAAAAAATCACTCAAATTGCTTTTTAGTAATTCCCAATTCAACTGCTAATAGCATATTTTTGTAGCTTTTTTTTTTTACTTCATTCATTTTTAGGATTGTCGGGATGTGTCCTGTTAGGTCTTTTCAGATAAGTTCGAATGATTTATATTCAAATTTATTTGAATCATTAAAACAAAATATGTGTTAAAAACACATCAGGAGTAACTGTACATTGGTTTTTATCTTTCGAAATAGGCTTATTAGATCTATGATTAAACTTATTATGTTATTTCATTCATAAGTTTGCAATGAACTGATTAATGCCAATTGGCAAGAAAATTTTCTTATCAGAAAGTCATTAAAATAACTTGTAAATTGTTTTTAATCAGTCTGTGTTTCGAATAGATCTATATAAGCAATTCATAGAAGGAAAAATTTGAATATTTGTAGCTTGTTATAATTGGGCGAAAAGCTAAACATCGATACATATTTGCATAGATTACAATTTTTGATTGATGCACAAAAGTTAATAACATTATAAATTAGCATTTTTAAACAAGAGTAAAATACATTCATGGGAATATTTCATCTTTCAGGCATCCAATGTAATATTATTAACTAGTTAACAAGAGTTGAGTAAACTGAATTAATGATTATAATTATCTCAGTGATTACATTGTGGATATAATAAAGGTTTAAATGATGTAAAATCTTTTTACCAAAGTATTTTAGATAAAAAATGTGCTAATTATATTATACATTTGCTTTACATACATTATCGGCATCTGTTTAAAAAGAAGGAAAAACATTTCACGTGTTATTCCATTTTGTAGAATACATTAATATGAATTATTTCATGTTTATACCACCAAATTCGCTTTGCTCAATTAAATTTCATGTTAATCTGACCTTCACTGTCTCTTTCATCAAAATTAAACAACAACAAAATGCAAACATGGTATACAAGGACAAACTGGTCCACATAATGAAACTTGAAATAACCAATGGCAGCAACTTGTAACAAAAAATTTAAAATACCCCAATTAATCTAAACAAAAAAAAAAAAAAAACAAAAAAAAAAAAAGAAAAGAAAAGAAACATGATTACGCCAAATAAGCAAAAAAATATTTCATGTGATAGAACTTAAGAGTAGCAGAAAATTATTGGCATATTAGTACACAAAAATCAGAAGGTACAGAATTCCACACTTAATATTAAGTCACATGTTGTGTTTAAATTTAAAAAAAATCCCTGCCGACTTGGCCTAGAGGCATAAGTAGATTTCGAAATTAAGTACAAATTTTACCACAAAAACTAAATCAAGATTCGAGATAAACTTAGATAATCTTTAGCCCTTTTTTGAAAAGTAATACCATCTTGTAACAGATTCGATATGTTTCATAAATAGGAAAGCATGGTGATTTTAATGATTTATAACCTCCACCCCCCCCTCCCACCACCACCTAATTGTTTTGCTGTAAGAGTTCATCTAATCAAAAACTTCTCACTACAAAAGTTATAGATAATATTCAGAATATTTTTATAACAAATTTAAACCGTGTGGTGATGGTTTCATTAAATGAGCCACACACTATATTTTAAATTCTCCTGTTCTTTTTATTGAAACAGGGGTGCGTTTAATGATTCGACCCTACATACAGCCTCTCTGAGGGTTTTCAAAAATTTCCAAAAAAGTCTTTCTTACGAAAGCTACCTAAAAGGGGGAGGTCTGTTAAAATGATATATAACAAACATAATATGATATATAACAATTGAAAAGTAATACCATCTTGTAACAGATTCGATATGTTTCATAAATAAGAAAGCATGGTGATTTTAATGATTTATAACCTCCACCCCCCCCCCCTCTCCCACCACCACCTAATTGTTTTGCTGTAAGAGTTCATCTAATCAAAAACTTCTCACTACAAAAGTTATAGATAATATTCAGAATATTTTTATAACAAATTTAAACCGTGTGGTGATGGTTTCATTAAATGAGCCACACACTGTATTTTAAATTCTCCTGTTCTTTTTATTGAAACAGGGGTGCGTTTAATGATTCGACCCTACATACAGCCTCTCTGAGGGTTTTCAAAAATTTCCAAAAAAGTCTTTCTTACGAAAACTACCTAAAAGGGGGAGGTCTGTTAATATGATATATAACAAACATTTCTATCAAGAACTTCTTGTAATATCCACGTCATTGATTCAATGTGACTGTTAGCAATAACAGGATATCTTTGAAAAATTTGCCAAGCACTCGGATGTAGAAAGGTTTCAGGTTAGAGTACGATCCCGAAGCATTAAAACACTGTTTACTCTTTGTTTATATCGTAAGACTGACATACGCTCCAAGTTGATTTTAAGCGACACAACGTGAGATACATGCAAAAGAAAAAAATTTTTAAAGAGAGATAATACGTTACTTGAAAACCCGGTATTATTTTCAGATTTTTCAATACAATTGTTTTAAATTGGCTCATGTTTTTTTTTTTTTTTTTTTTTTTTTTTTTCTTTGGCTTCGACATATATTCTGAATTCATTATTACTTGGTATCTGAAACCTATCTGCTGTTTAAATTATCTCCATTTGTAAAATTTGGCGCATAGTTTCACAGCTTAAATGTAAATGCACTTTGATATCATTGTTTATAGAATTAAAAAAAATAAAAATACTGAACGTTTTATGTGATAGTAACTGTTTACTTTAAAGTATGACTATATGGGTAGTTATAATTCAGTTTTCATCCATAACAAAAATAGGTATTTTAGTGCTACTGGACTCATCAATTTTTACCAAATTCATTAATTTTAGATTTCCGATTTTTCTCTCAAAATTTTTCACGAAGAAAGACTCACATTGACTCTTATTAAGCAATGGCGGTGTTTGACATTTTATTGGTTTGTGTTTTATTTTTTGTATTATATGTTTCTATATCAGTACATACCAATTAAAGAAACTTATATTGTTGAAATTAATTTAAATTAAGCGTTTCGCACAGAGAAAATCCTTAATTAGTAAGAGATACCTGATATTCCTTGCATTTTATAATTACACATGAAGCGATATTCTAAATATTAGTTAAAATAAATGTTTAATGCGACGAAGTATGTTAGACATTAGAATCCAATCACTTCACATTTAAACTATTTAGTTTGTGACGCACAAACCAACTAACAAGTCAACCAACCTTGAAGAAAAGATTGTTTCAACTGGTTATTATTTTTTATTATTAATTCATATTTATAAGCTTAATGAATCTACACATTTACTGCCTCATTTGAGAGACATGTCTGTGAGTGTAATATACAAAAACAATGTTAATTTATTTATTGATGGTAATCCTGTTAATTTAGCATATTTATCTGTTTAATATATTTATTCCACATGAAAATGTTTTAGGGGGAATTGATAGCGCTGTACAAATAGATATTTCTTAAAAAAAAAAAAAAAAAAAAAAAAAAAAACTGATTATACACAATAAAAAATACATGTAGTAAACTTTTTCATTTTTTACTTTCTTATGGGGCTGCAAAATTTTATTTTTCTTAAATACTTCTTTAAACCTCGAAAGTCAGTTGGTCTGTGATGTTTCTGGAAATAACAGAATGCTTTTTTGCATCGAGTATAATTCATAAGTTGTTATATTACGTTTTCAAAAAGTTTTCCCAGATCCAGAAATATCTGTCTCATTTTACAGTGCATATTACAGGCTTTTGATTATTAATTTCTTTGTGTAAATTATTAAACTGTTTCAGCTATTATTAATATGGAACAAAAATTTCTCTTTTTAAGTGGGCAAAATAGTTATGCGAGTTGTTTCTCGCGTTTCCCCAATTTCTATCATGTATCCTTGATAACAATGGATGTAAAAACTTTCAATGAAATCATTTTTTTTTTTACTTGTATATCAGAGTATTTTTTAAAATTTTGATTTTTTATACGTGCGTTTATTTTTGTTTTATATTAATAACAGATTTTTTTCTGTATGAGCTTCATTTATTGTACAGCTGCCGTTGTTATAAACAGTTCTTATATTCTTGAAATTAGTTAATAATTTAAAGAAAGAACTGCAATAATAAAGCAATTTAAAATTATTTTTTCATTCCTAACTTGGACTTGGACGAGAAACCGAAACAGAGTGCCTGGAGACATCTCCTTACCTCTAATAGAGCAATATAATATGGAGCAATTTAATGTCACAGCAGAAGCATAACACCAGAAACGCGGTCAGAGAAAAGTCAGTTATAAATAAAAAGCCATACAAATGCCATACATTTTTATAATACATAAATATAGTCGCAATAAAAGAATGAATGAATGATAGGTAATGAGAAAGTGAATACGATAAAAAAAAAGAAAAGAAAATTTACAAGAATTCATGCAAAATTTACAAAAGAATATTAACATTCAGGAAGGCAAAGCCCTATTAAAGAGAATAAAATAAGGGAATTATCCTGTGTCAATGTTTTCCGGGAGAGAGAGTGTTGCCCATGGTCTACGCCAACGGCCATTCTCATCATAGGTACTTAAATTTTGAGTATCAGGATTAGGGATGTTGTGTATATTATCAAAGAACTTATTGGCTTGGTTTTTAAGCCGAACGAATAGGAGGAATTTTTAAATTATGATGAATTTAAAAATTTCTACGATGCCATGGAGCACGAGTAATACCACGAAGGGTTTTATTCAGAATCACCTGAATCTTTTGAAGATTAGTTTTTGCCGCAGCACCCCAGATCTGAGCGCAGTAGAGTAAATGAGATGAAGCGCTGTCTTGTAGAGCAGTATTTTATTTCCCAAAACTATCTCATTACTGAACAGGAAATGGTCAAAATCACGTTTAGAATTATAGAACTTCTGGACGCTACAGTCGATTTGCTTTCGCCAAGTGAGAGTACTGTTCAAGAATACCGCCAGATATTTAACTTCCCATCCAAAACTCATAAAAGAGCCATCAAGATAAAGAGGTGTTGGAGTAAAGTGGTTACATGTGAAAATGACTACGTGTGATTTGGTAGAGTTTTTGTTACGCCATTTAGTGAAGAAAGATTCCAATTTGCGAATCTTTCTTCCATATTTCTGGAGATGCTCGAGCATAACAAGCCATGCAGCCTTTATGTAATTTGTTTATGTATGTTACATATATAATAATTGTAACAAACTTCAAAATATTCAACACAAATAAAGTAGACATCATATCAGACATCATATTTGATACCTGAAAAAAATGAATTGATGAAAAAAAATTAAACTCTATAAATAATATTTCGAGTTATAATGATTTTAAATTACCCCACCTTTTTAATGAATTTTAAATTAGATTTTTTTTTAAAGATTATGAGAAGATTTAAAAGATTATTTTATCATGTGATTTTGTTTACAAATGATAAGGTTAACCATCACAAAAAAACGGAATTATAACTCAGTAAATGAAAATTATTTTAAAATGTGTCCCGGACCCCCTTAAGATACGAATCAAGGAACCGAGAGAATTTCGTATCTTAAGCGGGGTCGTATCTTATCCGGATTTCATAATTTCTCGAGTAATAATGCATATAAAGCCAGTGCACATTGTTATTAACGTATTTTAGCCATTTATAACTCTCGTTTTTCCCATTTCTAACAATTTTTAGATATTCTAAAAATTTGAATTTAAGATTTTGAAATAAAGAATAACTTTATTTTTCTCCAAAATTTTATTGAGTCTCCGTTTGTACAATAATAAAATTAAAATGCCTATGCGCAATACTCTCTGCCAAATTAAAAAAAGACAATAAAACGAATTTTTTGTTAATCTTTAGAGAACTTAAACTAAAATACACTACATACTTAAAAACCAAAAATAATAAATTTTCATAACCATTTTTAGAAAGACAAAGTAAATGTATGAGAGGAACAATAATTATTTGATACATTATCAAAATTAAAGTACGTGCAGTAGTTTTATTTTGTTTATAAGAAGTAGTTTATTTTGATTTGGTGCAACGTAGGATGAGATTTTATCACGAAGTTTTCTGTCTTGTTGATGTGGTAGAAAAATTTTTTGACGGAGGAACCAGCATCCAACGAAGAGGCGTACAGTCGAAGTAAGCTGAACGAGCTTATTGCAGTTGCGAATGATGGTATGGCTGGTACATCCGTTTCTTCATTCGAGTCGTCTTCTGCTTGTTTTGAAGGCCTAGGTTCATCGGAACATTTGACGTCCGCAATAGAACTAACTTTACTAGTTATAACCTGTCAGTCAATTTTGAAAATTAGTCCCAATCTTTGCATACTTCTTGATGCTGCTCCTCTTTTGCGATGGCGACGTCAAAAGTTTTACAGAAGCAGTTCTTAATGGTAGTTGATGTTACGTCTTTCCAGGGCGCACTCAGTAAATGGATGGAGTCAAAAAGTTTAATAGTCTTATAGGTTGGGAAGGACAGATCATTTTCGCGATGATCTATTTCTTGTAGATGACGTACAACGCACTACTTTAGTATTTCATTTTAAGAACATGAAATATGCCGTGATCCATGGCTTTAATCACTATAGTCGCTTTGGATGGAAAAAAGCCTAGTTCGATGTTTTGTAAGCCGGGGAGATCCTTGGGATGGGAGCGACAAGTATCAGCGAGACACAATACTTTCCTGGTCTCCTTTTTCATTCGTTCATCGAACTTGCGGATCTACTTAACGAATATATCGCTTGTAATCCATGCTCTTGTTTGACTTTCATAATCGCAGGGGCTATTTCTAGCATTTTTAAAGCGGCGAGGTATCCGAGACTTGCCGATGATGGGGGGGGGGTTAATTTATCCGTAATTTATCCATATTTAATCCAACGAGAATAGTGATACGTTCTTTGTCCAGTTTGCCTCCAGAAGGTTTCTCACTCTTAAACGCCATTGTTTTACAAGCATTAATTTATTAAAAAAAAGGTCCATCTCGTCGACATTGTTATTATCGCCTGTTGAGTACTTTTCCAATAGCCGTGCGAGCACGGTATTTTTCTAACAATTGATATCACCTACATTCACAGCTGTCGACTCTCCGCATACCATCTTATACCGTATGCCGTATCTTTGTCTGAAGAGCTTAGCCAACCGGTTTTAGGCATGAAATTCACTCCAAGATGTATAGAAATTTCGCAGGACTTTTTCTTAACCAATGATAAGTTAAGAGGGATGTTCGTCGATCGGGTTTGGGTGAATCACAAAAATAAAATGTTCTCCAATTCTTCTTATTCTGCCGCCTTAATTTTCTATATGTCAGAGCTGAGGCACTGTTTGCCCAGTTTCTGTCTATTTTTTTAACAGAGCTCGAAGCATTGACTCGTGTATTTACACATATTTTGCAAAGACTGTCTTGCTTATTACATTCTCGGCGTCATATTTCCTTAGCACATTCAATGTTTCAGTCAAAGGAAGTGCTTTAATCTTTACATTAATTTGCTCATAAGTTATTTACTCCTATCCTTTTTCAGAGGATTAAAAAAAAGACAGAATATAAAATAGATACCGGATAATATTTACGCAATGTCCTTTCGATACCTCACCGGTACCGAAGTTTCGAAAGCACGGTATGAGCTGCGTCACGTCACGTGATTGTGTTGTAAAGGAGAACTTTCGTACGACGAACCTTCCGTATTAACCTTCATATTTTGCAAAGATTGTCTTGCTTATTATATTCTCGGCGTCGTATTTCCTTAGCACATCCAATTTTTCAGTCAAAGAAAGTGCTCTAATCTTTACATTAATTTGCTCATAAGTTATCTACTCCTATCCTTATTCAGAGGATTAAACAAAATACAGAATATAAAATAGATACCGGATAATATTCACGCAATGTCCTTTCGATAGCTTCACCCGTACCGAAGTTTCGAAGGCACGGTATGAGCTGCGCCACGTCACGTGATTGTGTTGTAAAGGAGAACTTTCGTACGACGAACCTTCCGTAGTAACCTTCATATTTTGCAAAGATTGTCTTGCTTATTACATTCTCGGCGTCGTATTTCCTTAGCACATCCAATTTTTCAGTCAAAGAAAGTGCTTTAATCTTCTCATTAATTTGCTCATAAGTTATCTACTCCTATCCTTGAGGATTAAAAACAAAAAATACAGAATATAAAATAGATACCGGATAATGTTTACGCAATGTCCTTTCGATAGCTTCACCCGTACCGAAGTTTCGCAGGCACGGTATGAGCTGCGCCACGTCACGTGATTGTGTTGTAAAGGAGAACTTTCGTACGACGAACCTTCCGTAGTAACCTTCATATTTTGCAAAGATTGTCTTGCTTATTACATTCTCGGCGTCGTATTTCCTTAGCACATCCAATTTTTCAGTCAAAGAAAGTGCTTTAATTTTTACATTAATTTGCTCATAAGTTATTTAATTCTATTCTTATTCAGAGGATTAAAAAAAATACAGAATATAAAATAGATACCGGATAATATTTACGCAATGTCCTTTCGATAGCTTCACCGGTACCGAAGTTTCGAAGGCACGGTATGAGCTGCGTCACATCACGTGATTGTGTTGTAAAGGAGAACTTTTGTACAATGAACCTTCCATAGGGACTCCGAATTTCCGCTACCGTGTTCATACGGATGGAAGGGGGAAAAGAAATGGGAAGGGGAGAAAGGCGGCGAGAAAGACTCGAGCACAATTCCGTTGCTCTTTTTACCTATTCTATAATAAAGACATGTGATAAACGGATAACACAAGCACCATTTCGTATATTAAGCTGGTTTTTGACATCAAGGGACAAATTTTCTTCGTATACTAAGCGGGATCATATCTTATGCGTACGTATATTAAGAGATTAATTTTACACCTGTTTAATAGACATTTTTCAAGAGACAGACAATAATTCGTATCTTAAGCGGGCGTATCTTAAACGAGTTTTACTATTTATTAGCTATCTCTGTCATATAATAAACAAACACGGAAAACAATGCATATTAAATATGCTATAGTTTCTCATTAAGCATCGCTTATGTCCATTAAAATTAAGAAGAAAAATTGAGAGTAATGTAATTGCGTTTTTACAATTACTTCTGCCCAAAAATTTAAAATACATTTTTAAAATTTCAAAATTTTCACGTTTCTTTCATCTGATTATAACAGCAAATGAATGCATGCTGCTGGATGGAATCGGATCATGAATTATCTCTTAAAAAGTGCTATCTTTCGTTGTATAAAATAAGACTCAGCAGATTCATATCTTTTATGTCTGAGTTATTTTTACACTCCCATTGATTGATTTGACATATGCTATATAAAATATTTCTTTATATGGATGAGGTTCATTATTCAGATACAAAAAATTAATTTTGCTTATAAACTTAATAAGCACACTTTATTAACAGTCATAAGTGAATTGTTAATTGAAATAAAATAAAACAATTTTAAACAAAATATATTATCAAAATACAAAATGTCATTATAATTACTATTAAAATATATGTCAGTACTTAAAATAACTATTACGCCATTTACGATATAATTTGAAAAAAAAAAAAAAAAAACAATTTGATAAAATATTCGTTACATATAGATTAAAAACTGCTAAATAGAAATTTAGTTTTCAAATGTTTACTTTAACAATCTATGGAGACTTTAGTCATTCCGTTTCTTCATGATTTTCAAAATTTAAAAAAAAAAAATCCTTCAGAAAAGGAAAATCAAATATCTTACCATATAAAATAATTTTCAAAATCAGTACATCGGTTTTAATACTTTTCAAAAATAGGAATTAAAAAGATTGGAAAAATAGATAATTCTATTTATCAGCAGAAAATTATATAGGGTAGATGTGCCAGTAGTGGACACCCCTTGATGTTTTTGGTTCATAAAAAAATAACTAATAAATATTTAGCTTTATTTTTTTTATTTTTTTTTTTTTTTTATAATTCCATAATGTATGTTTTATAAAACTGGGTTATTGTTGACACTTTTAATCAAACCAATCAGGAAGCAGAAAATAATATTTCAAAGTTTCGCTGTTTTTCCGTGAAAATCTTAATGAAGACGGTATGAGCTCGTTTTTACTTTCTTCTATCTTTACAAGAAGAAAGTATTGGATTCATGAAAATTTTCGAATTCCGGTTTTCGACGGATTTACACGTTTTAGGGGTCAGAGATTCCAAAAAACATGTTTTTACAAAATGTCTGTCTGTGACTCTGTGAGTCTGTCTGTCTGTCTGTCTGTGTCTGTCTGTCTGACTGTATGTCTGTCTGTGTGTATGTGACACAAATTTTGTGGGCGCTCTATCTCAAGAACTAATGCGAGGAATTTAATAAAAATTGATATTCAGTGAGTCCCTAATACAAATTTATGCTGATTAGTTTTTGGTGTAAATCGCTCAACAGGTGGCGCTGCTATGCTGCATTTCCCGCGATTTCTGCAATAGCTCTATCTCACGAACTAATGCACGGATTTTGATAAAACTTCATATTTTGTTAGTCCTTGATATGAATTGATGCTGGTTCCTTTTTGGTGTAAATCGCCCAACAGGTGGCGCTGTTATGATGAATTTTGCAGGATTTACACGATTTCCCCAATAGCTCTATTTTAAGAACTAACGCACGGATTTTCACCAAACTTCAGATACAATTAGTCCTTGACATGTCTTGCTACTGATTATGTGTTGGTGTAAATCGCCCAACAGGTGGCGCTTCTGTGCTGACTTTTCACGATTGCCTCAATAGCTCTATCTCAAAAACTAATGCACGAATTTTCATCTAACTTCAGATTTAGTTGTATGTTGACACAAGCTGTTGTTAATTAGGTTTTGGTGTTAATCACCCAATAGGTGGCGCTGCTATGCAGGAATTTTCACGATTTTCGCTATAGCTCTATCTCAAAAACTAATGCACGGATTTTCTCCAAACTTCAGATTCAGTCAGACGTTGACATAAATTGTTGTTGATTAGGATTTGGTATAAATCACCCTATAGGTGGCGCTGCTAGGCAGCATTTTGCTGGATTTAGACGATTTCAGCGATAGTCATATCTCAAGAACTAATGCACGGAATTTGCCATTTAATTTTGGCACTATGATAGCGAATTTTGAAGTATTAACATGTATGAGATAGAAGAAAGTTTTGGGATTGGTACATCCGACTAGTTTTTAATTAATTTATATATTATTTATTTTCTTGCAAAATTTCAATGTTTTGTTTGAGTAGCAATAGAAAATTTAGAATTTTACATAGTAACGGCCATTTCACAATTTCATTTATTTTTAAGTTTTTAAAAGTTTTTCCCCTTACTGGGATGATTAATTAGTCATTTTCCAGTAATATACACCCCATGTAGACATTGCTAAAATTGTAATTTCAGTAATGATTATAGTGCATAAAATATTTTGACTTAACTGCAAACCTAAATAATCCAATTAAATTTCTACTTTCTTCTATCTTTACAAGAAGAAAGTATTGGAGTCATGAAAATTTTTGAATTCCGGTTTTCGACGGATTTACACGTTTTAGGGGTCAGAGATCCCGAAAAACATGTTTTTACAAAATGTCTGCCTGTCTGTGTGTGACACAAATATTGTGGGTGCTCTATCTCAAGAACTAATGCACGGAATTTAGTAAAAATTTATATCCAGTTAGATCCTGATACAAATTGATGCTGATTAGTTTTTGGTGCAAATCGCTCAAAAGGTGGCGCTGCTATGATGCATTTTTTTACGATTTTCGTAATGGCTATATCTCAGGAACTAATGCACTGATTTTCATGAAACTGCAGATTAAGTTAGTCCTTGATATGCCTTGATGCTGATTATGTGTTGGTGTAAATCGCTCAACAGGTGGCGCTGCTATGCTGCATTTTTTACGATTTCCGAAATGGCTCTATCTCAAGAACTAATGCACGGATTTCCGTGAAACTTAAGATTCAGTTAGTCCTTGATATGACTTGATGCTGATTACGTGTTGGTGTAAATCGCTCAACAGGTGGCGTTGCTGTGCTGCATTTTGTAAGATTCCCGGAAGAGCTCTATCTCAAAAATTAATGCACGAATTTTCATCTAAATTCAGAGTTAGTTAGATGTTAACACAAGTTGTTGCTCATTAGGTTTTGGTGTTAATCGTCCAATAGGTGGCGCTGCTATGCTGGAATTTTCATGATTTTCGCAATCACTCTGTCTCAAAAACTAATGCACGGATTTTCCCCAAACTTCAGATTCAGTTAGACTTTGACATAAGTGGTTGCTTGGTGGTTTTGATGTAACATAGGTTTTGGTGTAAAGCACCCAATAGGTGGCGCTGCTAGGCTGAATTTACACGATTTCAGAGATAGCCATATCTCAAGAACTAATGCACGAAATTTCATATCTTTAGAAACCTCATGATGGTCATAGATTGCCGTTTGATTTTGGTAGTGTGATAGCGAATTTTCAAGTATTAACATGCATGAGATAGAAGAAAGTTTTGGGATTGGTACATCTGACTAGTTAAATTATACTTAACAAAACGTAATAACACCAAAACTTTTATAAATAGGTGCTTTTAAGTTATTTTATGTGATTAATAAAATTTCAATTAATTTATTCTTTTTTAGATGTTTATCATGCGTATTTTATAATCTGGCAATCAAACTAGCCACGAAGCAGAAAATATTGTTTAAGAGCACAGTCAAAGAGGGGCTCGTAGTGCTTAATCCTTTTCCGTTTAAATAAAAACAATTATTAAGTTACAGAAGCTATTAAAGATCTATTTTCTTTATTCACCTCTGACAAAAAAAATAATAATAAATGAAAATTATAGGTAATATTCTTGAAACTTGTAAATTTGCAGATGAGTGGCCTCAAACTTCAGTTCTACAGTTTTATTTTGAAATTATTTTATTTAGTATATTTAAAATATTCAACACACAATATCATTTCTTTCATATTTGTAATATTAATTATTATAAATGATATATATCAAGTTGTCTCGGGAAGATTAATTGTTAAAAATATTCAGACAAAACTAAACACTAATATTCAATTTTTTAAAAATTACCTTTTAAATCCCCCACTGTTTCAATAATTTGATAGCTGATAGCTAATTTGATAGCTAATTACCTGATTTTAGTTTAAACTATCCTACTAAAATAATTAAAACATCGATCTTCTGATAATTACAATAATTGACACAAACAGTAAATAATTATCACAAATATTTTATTAATTACTGGTATCCTAATTGTTAAATAAAAAAAAAAACTATTTTGTTTCATTTGTATGTATTCATTAAATTTTGGTTCTAAATACAGTCATAAAAAACAACTATATTTAGTACTTTTTATGGGATGTCCATTACTGGAATAGATGGTGTCCATTATTGGGTCAGAGACTGTCCATTACTGGGCTTTTGGGAGTTTTGATATATTTCTGTTATTTAAAATTAAATTTCGATTCATATTGGGAAATGAGACTATAAGAATGGCTAAATATTGTTGATAGGTTAATATAATATTGAAAAAAAAACTGGAATATAATAGTTATAACTATTAATTAAAAAATAAGAAAAAGAAAGAAAGAATTTAAAAGAAATTCCTTAAGGTTGTCCATTACTGGCACATCTACCCTATAGTAAAAGATAATAATCTTTTTAAACTGATATGATGAATATTAAACATTTTTCAATCCAGTATGGACGTACAGGTATTTTTTATCCAAACCGATAATATGCATTAAAAATAATATGTTGTTCATTGATATTCATAATAATCTCTAAACAACATATTTTTAATCTTAACAGCAGGAAAAATGTCTTTTCATCTATGAACCTACTATGTAAATATAAATGTGGTCTGGAGAGTTTGGAAGTTACAGAGTGCATAAAACGTAAACTGGTGAACTCATCAAGGATAAAATTTAATTAAAAAAGCAATTCTTATAGGAAATAAAATCATTTTAAGGGAATGTTTATTACCTTATGGTAATGATGTATACTTATGACTTCCTAGCTGGAAGTTTGTAAAGAGTATGGAATAATAAAAACACTGGGTATATTTTGAAACGATTTAACCATTTATATCTTGAATTTTGGATAAAGACAAGTTTGCTTTATTTGAATAATTATTTACGTTAATGTCTAAGATATCCAGAATATTATGTAAAATAATAATTAGAATATTAGATAATTTTTTATTTAAAAAAAATTAATAAATCGATAGTTAGAGATATTTTGGCGAAATATTTACAAGAATAATTAGATTAATTAACAAAAAGTACTTTTATAGCAAATAAAGCCTTTGTGCAACAATATTAAGAAGCAGAAAAACCAACGTTTAAAATGCACAAACAATATATGAAAAGCAGCAACAGCTGTTACGAATCTACTAGCGATATTCATCTTTAGTGCAAGATAGGGATATAGGAACAGCGTGCTAGAAAAAACAAGGCTGAGCAACGCGCTGGTTTATATACTCTATGCGGGTAGCGAAGGCGCCAAAACAACCAATGAGAGAGAAGCAGTGGAAATGACTGGGAGGACATGTAGCGACATCTACCGGAGAAGGAGAGAAAAAGAAACCAAATAAGGGGGGAATTAAATTAATGCTTTCCAAATACTTGGAAAATCAGGAGTACTAGATAAGTCATTGACTAAAGGGTGAGAATTTTTAATGATATGGTAAGCTTCCCAAAAATCAAGGTCAATGTTAGAAGAACATTTTTGGATAATGATGGCTGAGGAAAAATCGAACCTATGTTGAGAAGACCAATAATGTTGAGCAATAGAAGAACGTTTGAGCTCCTGATATTTAACATAACCTTCATGCTCTTTTAAACGAAATCTAAGAGCACGTTTAGTCTGGCCAATATAAGGAAGTCCACACTGGCAAGAGATTTGGTAAATGCCCTAATTATCTAGGCGACCAACGGGGTGTTTGAGATTTGAAAAGGTGATTTTATTAACAGGAGAAAAAATAAATTTAAAATCAAATCTTCTTAGGATTTTAGCAACTTGCTGACTGATTTTAGGAAAAAATGGTAACACAACTGAAGTATTAGAGTTAGAATTAGAATTCTTTTCAGAATGGACGGATTTCGTCAATTTCTTATAAATAGAATCAATAATATTAGAGGAATATCCACGATCAACAGCAATAGCTTTGATGTAATTAAGTTCACCTTTAAATAACTGAGGAGTGGAACAAATATTGGTAGACCGGAAAACAAAAGTATTGAAAGCAGCGAATTTCTGGTTAGGGGGATGAGAAGAATACCTGTGAGGTGGGAGACTGACAGCAAAAGGTTTACGAAAGGCGGTAGTCTGAAAGCCATTTTCACAACGAATAACAAGGACATCCAGGAAACAAAGACAGTTATTGGTCTCAATTTCAGAGGTAAATTTAATGCAGGGATCAATGGAATTTATAATAGAGAGAATATGATTAATATCCGAATTCATATCAACCAGGACATAAACATCATCAACATAACGAACATAGAACGGAAATTTTAAAATTTCAAAAAGTTTGACCTCAAAATAGTGTATATAAATATCGCATGAATTTGGACTAAGAGGATTACCCATAGCCAAACAATCAATCATACGGAAGAAATTACCATTGAAAACAAAAGTATTTTGCGACAAGCAAGCGCGAGTGAGAAGGATAAGCTCCTCGATTTCAAAATAAGAGAAATGGAATTCACAAAGTCTTTTCTTGAGGCAATCTAAAGCCCCCTCAACCGGAAAGTTTGTAACTTATGATTTAACATCAAAAGAATCCATCATGTGACCCTGTGGCTTAAAATTATGAAGTTTTTTTTAGCAAAATCGAAAGAATTCTTAACAGTGAAGCAGTTACTGCTCAAAAGTGGGAAAAAACAGAAACTAAATATATGGCAAGCTTATAAGAAGCTGTACCGATACTAGAGACAATAGGTCTAAAAGGAATGTCAGGATTATGGACCTTAGCTAAAGCATAAAACCTGGCACAATGCGCAATAGACGGAATAAGGGGCTTCTTAAAGTTAGCAGGAATAATGGAAGAAGACTTGATGGCAGACTTAATAGAGTTAATTTCACTAATGGAAGGGTCTTTGCGGATATCCACATACGCGCCATCATTAATTAATTTATGGGATTTTTCCAAATACGTGGATATGTCGAGAAGAACAATCTGACTACCTTTGTAGGCCTTAGTAATAATTAAGTTTGGATAGGAACGCAAAATTTTCAGACATCGTTTAACTGGATATTTAAGATTGGGCTTATAAACATTAGAATTGAAATCAACAGTTTGGCAATGAGATGCCTAATAGACTATTTTTGAGAAGAAGATATAGCACTATGCTTAAAGGCTATTTCAATAGGAGCAATAAGTTTAGGTAAAGAAGGAATAGCAGAGACAGAAAAATTGTTATTCAATTTGAGAGCATCGAGCTGATTGTTACTTAAAGGAACACTAGGAAGATTGATAACAGCATTTTGGTTAACACAAGGTAAATTACTGCAGTTATTAGTGACAGAACTTCCACAAAGCGTAGTGAATTTCTTCTTTAAAACCGAACAATCAACAGAAGAAGCTGTGAGAACTCTACTCCATGACCTTCTGTCGAGACACTGAAAATCAGGTGTAGAATTAGCGAGGCTGATATGTAAAGAATATAACTCGCGCTCTATATGAGCAATTTTGTGCCGAGTCTCTTGAATCAAAGCTCTTAAAAGAGCTAATTTAGAACGAAATAAGACCTTGTCAATCCTATTTGAAGAATATAAACTACAACGAATGGAAATGAATGTAGGAATAACCATCTTACGCCTACAATCAAGTAGGAAATGTAAGTGTTCCAAAAACCTGTACTTTTTTAATCGTAAATTACAAAACCTATTGATTTGAGAACTTGCGAGAAGGAAAAAAAAATCACAGAAGAATAAATGCCCGTTAACACCAAATAAAAAAATAGCAAATAAACCTTTGTACAACAATATTAAAAAGCAGAAAAACCAACGTTTAAAATGCACAAATAATATATGAAAAGCAGCAATAATTTATATTTTTTCATATATTATTTGTGCATTTTAAACGTTGGTTTTTCTGCTTTTTAAAAAATACTTTTATTTAAATCTCAGAGTTGTTATAAGAACAGTGTGAATAAATGTATCGTGATCCTATCTGTAACAGAGAAGTGTTTTGTAGTTGCAAATGTTTCGTATAATATTTTTAACAGAATAAATTCTACACCTTGGTAAATGGTTGAAAAAAAATAGCATTAAAAATATTTAACTTGGACTGTTTCAATGTTCTTTCTAAATACGATTCAGAAAAGTATTTAATATAAAAAGCGCAATCTAATATTATTAGTACACGAATTATATAAATTTTACATTGAATTTTCTGTAATGGCATTTAAAAGTACCGTCAGGATATAAACGGTTAATATTACGAACATTCATTTAAAACGTCACTGTTGGTGATGTCGAGCCGTCTAAAATAAATTATTGAACCTTTTTTATAACTATATATTTTGCGACAACTGTTTTAAAAATTAAAAGAGTATTAAGAAGTAAAGTAATTACACTATGATATTTTTAAAAGATTACCCACAGTTCATGAAAAAATACGAGGAAACGGCATATCAGACAGACATACGATTTCTGCATCTCAATGAAATTTAAATTAATATGACAAAATCTCTAAAACGATCTTTTTGCAACAAGAAAAAAAATATAAAATGTTTGTAATTGTTATAAATTTATACGTTGGCACATAGCAACTAGAGTGTTGGGGACATCACATAATTGTGTACTTTGAAAATAAAATCATCTGCAACCAAAAATTAAATGAGTGCATTTAATGTATGCAACCTATTCCTTTTTGAGATATAGTTATTCTGAATATCGTGAAACACATACCAGAGGAATAAAACCTGTTATTCGGTTTATACTTATGTATAGTATGTTTCTATTTATTTTAATGTCAAACGCATTATGAAGTTTGGTAAAATTTGCATTGGTTTTTGAGATATAGCTATAGCGAAGAAGGTGAAAAAAATTCGCATAACAATGTCACTTGTCAAGCGATTTAAACCCGAATCCTAATTTGTATCAATTTGATTCAACGTCTAACTGAATTTGAAATTTTATAACATACTGTACATTCGTTCGTGAGACATAGAAGTACCCACATAAATTCTGTTGCATGTAAACTTACAGACACAAACACTCAGATTCACGAACAGACATTTTCTAAAATAGTCGAATCGTGTTCGTTGTAAAACTGTTAAAGACCGGAAGTTAAAACATTTCTGAAATTCAATACTTACATCTTGTTCTTCTTGTAAAGATAGAAGAAAGTAAAAATCATGCGACGAAATTGTTTAAAGTTGTATATTGAATACCTTTATATTGAATATCTAATATAGTTTTGTATCTAAAGGAAAACACCAGTGAAATAGCTGCTATTGAATAATGCAATTTATTTAGTTTAATCATTGAGATATGAAAATATCGAACGTGATAATACACATAAGTTCTTTATGCATGTTTTAATCTCCCTGGTCAGCTTGTAACCATATTTAACTAAAATTTTTCGAATACGTATTCACAAATCTTGCTCTATCAGGTGCCTCCCAAAACCTAAAATTACGTTCAGGTAGGCGTTATATATTCACAATTATAAGTTATTACGATATCTATGCTTTGAACAGTCTCAATGCAATATTATTTATACGATTTCCTTCTAAAAATCTTCTTTGAGAGACTGAAATATATTGCCAGTATTAGACCAACAGGGTGTAAGTTTAGAAGACAATTTTCACAATACCTGAAAAACGTGTGCTTGATTAATTTCTAAAGGGTGTTAAATTAAATCCGTAAAAAAGTAATAATGTTTATGTTTATATATATATATACGTATACAATATCTACATGTTGCGGCTTTACCACAGACTTTTTCAAGACAAATGAGAATTATCTACAGTTCCATAATCTATAATGCAACGATTTGAAATGCCATAGTATGCGTTATTAACGTTCTCTTGCAGATTACTCAAATTCTTTTATTTTACGTTTATGTTTATTGCCACACTAATAACCGAGGAGTAACTCAAGCCAAAAATTGAGCAAGTTAAACGATGAATGGGATTTTCAAGTGTAATAATCTCAAATTATTTTTATAATACATAGATAGTATAGTTAGCAAAAATATAATGTATGAAGTATGTAATTATATGAAGTATATTAAATCTGGCTATTTGCTTTTGTTACATATTCGCATCTTGTATTTCTCGACACTGCCAGTCACCATGAATATATTATTAAATTAATTAATTTTTGAAATAATTACATAAAAATCTTTCCCAATTTTTAACTAATACCTTTCTTGATTGTCATTATAATATATAGGGGAGAGTAGTTTAAAACCGGGTAGGTGGGTAAAAACGGGTAACGCAGATTCCTCTTTGATTTGTACTGTTATCATTCGACCAACAAGAGGAATACTTCTAGACCACCATTACGACATTCGTAACTGAACGAACGATAATATGTGCGATTGCTTTTTGTATGAAGGATTTCGTTTGAATTACTCTTAAATATTCTTTTGTTTAATTCTCGCTTTAACGAATATATTCGCTGTCTGTCAGCATATTAAATATTGGTAAGTACTATAGCTAATTCTTTGCTTTCCTGCTAGTACTTTAACATTTTTACTGATATTTTACTATATGATATAGGGTAGTGACGCAATGTTTTAAATCTGTGCCATGTTGGGTTAAAACCGGGTATACCCGCTCTTGTCCTACCCTCTTGGAATGATTTTGTAGTATAGTTAATACATTATCATGGAGTTTTAAATTGATTTTTGAATGGTGTTTTTTTTTTACCATATAATTCTAAATTTATCTAGTTTATAATGAAAAGTGTAAGTTTTATTTTGCTTTAGATTAATAGTGGAAGTTTAGCTTAAATGTATGAAATTAAAAAAAAAAAACTACAATTATTAATAAACAAAATAATCGTACTTTTTTTAATCGTAAATTACAAAACCTATTGATTTGAGACATTGCGAAAAGGAAAAAAAAAAAATCACAGAAGAATAAAGGCCCGTTAACACCAAATAATAATAATAAAAAAAAGCAAATAAAGCCTTTGTGTAACAATATTAAAAAGCAGAAAAACCAACGTTTAAAATGCTCAAATAATATATGAAAAGCAGCAATAATTTATATTTTTTCATATATTATTTGTGCATTTTTAACGTTGGTCTTTCTGCTTTTTTAAAAATACTTTTATTTAAATCTCAGAGTTGTTATAAGAACAGTGTGAATAAATGTATCGTGATCCTATCTGTAACAGAGAAGTGTTTTGTAGTTGTACATGTTTCGTATAATATTTTTAACAGAATAAATTCTAAACTAGCAGGAATGACCGAGCTAAGCTCGGTCAAAATTAGCTTTTTGTTTATCTAGATATATTTTCCCCACTGAATCATTCTTGCTGTTTTAGATGCAATTAGCTTGACCATGAAACATAGTGACCCAAAATGACCCACTTATCGAGTTTTTTCGAACTATCACAATACTCTTCTCAAGCCTGAAAACGATGGAATCCAAAATTTAGTGAAAACCGTTAGTCGTTTACTAGGTAAAATAAGCTTGATCCACGTTGATTAAAAAAAAAAAAATCACTAACCGAAATTCATCTACAGATGTGAGCTATTTCAATGGTCTCTTTGTACTGTGAAACGGTATAACAAAAAAAATTGCCAAAATTGTTTGAATCTTTTTGAGATGCTGTTAGCTTGACCCCGACCCATTATCACCAAAATGACCCACTCATAGAATTTTCTTGAGCATGCGACCAAGCCCAATGTTTTTATCTTGTCCAGAAACGGGTTAGTACAAAGTTTTGTAAAAATCTTTTGAGCGATTTCTTAGATACAGTTAGCTTGATACTGATCCATTAGGATCCAAAATGACCCATTGATTGAATTTTCTTGAACATGCGACCCTGCACAATGCTCTTATTATGCCCGGAAACGGTATTATACAAAATTATGTCAAAATGTTTTGAAGCGCTTTTTAAATACAATTAGCTTGATCTTGATACATTGTGATCCAAAATGACCCACTAATCGAATTTTCTTGAACATGCGACCTAGCCCAATGGTCTTCTCGAGCCCGAAAACGATAGAATACAAAATTTAGTCGAAATCGTTTAATCCGTTTTTTAGATACAATTAACTGGACCCTGACCCATTGTGAGCCAAAATGACCCCTAATCGAATTTTCTCGAACATGTGACTGAGCCCAATTCTCTTCTCATGCCCAGAAATGGTATACGTAATATAAAATTTCGTCAAAATGTTTTAAGCATGTTTTTAGATTCAATTAGCTTGATCCTGGCCTATTGTGACCCAAAATGACACACTAATTGAATTTTCTTGATCATCCCAGCAAACACATACCTTTCGGCACACGATCGGACCGCAGCTGGCATTGTCGGTTAAGTGTCGGCATGGGCACAGTGGTTTCGGTGATGTGTCGGCAGCATGTCGGCAACTGGAACATAAGAATCAGCTTTTTCGACGGCCGGTTATCGTAATCGGTCCACTTATGGTTATATATCGGCAAGCGACTTACACCGGCAAGTGACGGAGGACCGATATGTGATTTCTGACAGTGGCCCGATTAGATTTACCAACATCGGTCCGCATTCGGAATTTTTAGTCTTAGCCGACATTTTTTTTTCTTTTTCTTAATTTGGTTTGAGTTTGAGTTTTGATAAGATATGTATATTGCATGTATTTCATATAAAATTCTAACAGTGATTAAAAAAATGTCAAAAATAGCCTATATTCATTCCTTAAAAAAAAGTTGTTATTGATTTCATTTTAAAAAGGACTTACAATTATTTGAATCATAAAAAGAGTTTTTTGAATCGCTCCTTAAAAATATTATTCATTGTAAATTTAATCGTATAAAAAAACTTCATAAATCAATTTAATTTATTTTCTAGATATTATATTCATTTTAAAAGCAATAGCTATGTTTCTTATTTTATTTAAAAATCAAATTGTTAAAAAAGTGTTTAAAATTATTTTACAAGCTATAAAAGTATAAAAAAAAACTACCCAACTTTTTAGCATTAAAATTTTAAAGAAAGATTCAGAAATATCCCACTTCTAAAAAAAAAAAAAAAATAAAATAAAATAAATAAAAATAAAAGATATATTAATATGTCTATTTTATTTGATGATTAAAAAATGTTGATAAGTAAAAGAATCATTATTGCTACATACTTACTAAAAATATATTCTACATTAAATCATCAAATGACAAAAAAATGACCTCTTACTCTTAAAAGTAATTAATTACCAACATATTTTTTTATTAAAATTAGTTTTTCTATGTTATAAATATATATTTCTTGAATTAACAAATTTAATTATATTATAATTCCTCAAGAGAAAATTGTATTAAGAGAAAAACCTCTGAAATTCACTTATTTTATTTAATAAGCATTCTTAAATTTATAAGAAAGATTCAGAAATATCCCCCATTTAAAGTTATCTTCAAAAAAAAAAAAAAAAAGTAAATTAATATTTTTATTTTATTTTTAAGTTAAAACTATTGATAAGTAACAAATGAATATTGCAACATACTCATTAAATATATGTTCTACTTTAAATTATGAAAACGACATAAAATGAATTCCTATTCTAATTAAAAGTTATTATTTATTAAAATAAATTTTTCCATGTTAAAAATATATTTTTTATAAATTAACGCAACGCATGTAATTACATTATAAAACCTAGAAAGAAAATTTGATTAACTGAAACCTCTAAATTTTTTTTAATAGTTAATTATTCTTAAATTTATATATATTCTTAATAATATCTATATCTTAATTATTCTTAATTATATCTATATCTTAATTATTCTTAAATTCGTTTGCTTTAACGAATTCGCTAAGATATTTATTTCATTTATTTAAATATTAACTTTTAAATAAAAGAGCGTAAGAAAATTACAAATAAATACATAAAAAATAAAATAAAAACACTTCAAAATTCCAATTTTCCCATCTACCACTTACCTTCAACGACAACCAACTTACCGATATGCCTTCCTCTTATTACCTCATTGAATCCTCCCCTGGTCAGGTCCCAGTGGCTGTGTGGATAAGGTGTCTGCCTTTTGTCCTTGGGTACGCTGGATCAAACCCCGCCTTTTCCAGCGCTGAAACACGTTCCTTTCAAATGTACATTCCGCGGTGGATCATAGATGGCACCCTCAAAACAGATTTTTTTTTAATTTACGCTGGCGTCGGGCTGCGGCCGGCATTCATATGGATAGCAATCGGAGTGCTGTCGGCATAGTTTTTTGCCGATACCGGACCGGCTACGTGCTTCATGAATCGGGCCGCATTCGCGCGGCGTATCAAAAAAGATACGGAACCGGTAGCGGCAACCGGTATCGTGCCAATACCGCTGGTAGTGGCAAGCGGCTGTCGGCCGATTGCTTACCGATAGCTCTGTGTTTGCTGGGATGTGACTTAGCCCAATGGTCCTCTCATGACCAGAAACGGCCGTGTATTAAAAAACTTCGTGAAAACATCTTGAGCCCTTTTTTTAGATATAATTAGCTTGACCCTGACCCATAATGACCCACTAATCGAATTGTCTCGAACACGTGACCCATCTCAATGGTCTTTTCGTGCCCGAAAACGATAGATTACAGAATTTCGTCAAATCGTAGAACCGTTATCTAGATAAACTTAGCTGGACCACGGTGTACCAAAAATGACCCACTAATCGAATTTTCTTGAACACGATACCCATCCCAATGGTTTTTTCTTGCCCGAAAATGGTTAGATACAAAATTTAGTCAAAATCGATTGAGCCTTTCTCTAGATATAATTAGCTTGACCCTGACCCATTATGACTCAAAATGACCCACTAATCGAATTTTCTCGAACACGAGACCCATCCCAATGGTCTTTTTGTGCCCGAAAACAGTAGGGTGCAAAATTTCGTAAAAATCGTTAGAGCCGTTATCTAGATAAACTTAGCTTGACCCACTGTGATTCAAAAATGACCCACTAATAGAATTTCCTCGAACATTTGACTTAGCTCAATGGTCTTCTCGTAATCCAAAACTATAGAATATAGAGTTTAGTGAAAATCGTTAGAGCCGTTTTTTAGGTAAAAATAGCTTGACCCACAGTGACCCAAAAATGACCCACTAATCGAATTTTCTCGAACACGTGACCCATCCCACTGGTCTTTTCGTTCCCGAAAATGGTTAGATACAAAATTTAGTTAAAATCGATTGAGCCGTTCTTTAGATATAATTAGCTTGACCTTGGCCCATTATGACCCAAAATGATCCACTAATCGAATTTACTCGAACACGAGACCCATCCCAATTATCTTTTCGTGCCCGAAAATGGTTAGATACAAAATTTAGTCAAAATCGATTGAGCCGTTCTCTAGATATAATTAGTTTGACCCTGACCCATTATGACCCAAAATGACCCTCTAATAGAATTTTCTAGAACACGAGATCCATTCCAATGGTCTTTTCGTGCCCGAAAACAGTAGAGTGCAAAATTTCGTCAAAATCGTTAAAGAAGTTATCTAGATAAACTTAGCTTGACCTACGTTGACCCAAAAATGACCCATTAATCGAATTTTCTCGAACATGTGACTTAGCCCAATAGTTCTCTCGTAATCCAAAACGGTAGATTATAGAGTTTAGTGAAAATCGTTAGAGCCGTTTTTCAGATAAAATTGGCGTGACCCATAGTGACCCAAAAATGAGCCACTAATCGAGGTTTCTCGAACATGTGACACAGCCCAATAGATTCTTCGTGTCGAAAAACGGTTGGATGTGAAATTTGGTCAAAATCGATTGAGCCGTTTTTTAGATATAATTAGCTTGACCTTGACCCATTACGACCCAAAATGACCCACTAATCTAATTTTCTCGAACACGTGACCTAGCCCAACGGTCTTATCATGCCCGAAAATGGTAAAATACTAAATTTCGTCAATATCGATTGAGCCGTTCTTTAGATATAATAAGTTTGACTCTGACCCATTATGACCCAAAATGACCCACTAATCGAATTTTCTTGAAGACGAGACCATCCCAATGACCTTTTCGTGCCCGAAAATGGTTAGATACATAATTTAGTCAAAACCGATTGAGCCGTTCTCTAGATATATTTAACTTGACCCTGACCCATTATGACCCATAATGACCCACTAATGGAATTTTCTCTAACACGAGACCCATCCCAATTGTCTTTTCGTGCCCGAAAACAGTAGGGTACGAAATTTTGTCAAAATCGTTAAAGAGGTTATCTAGATAAACTTAGTTTGACCGACGGTGACCCAAAAATGACCCACTAAACGAATTTTCTAGAACATATGACTTACCGCAATAGTATACTCGTAATCCAAAACTGTAGAATATAGAATTTAGTGAAAATCGTTAGAGCCGTTTTTCAGATAAAATTGGCGTGACCCACAGTGACCCAAAAATAAGCCATTAATCGAAGTTTCTCGAACATGTGACCTAGCCCAATAGTTTCTTCGTGTCGAAAAACGGTTGGATGTGAAATTTGGTCAAAATCGATCGAGCCTTTTTTTAGATATAATTAGCTTGACCTAGAGCCATTATGACCCAAAATGACCCACTAAACGTATTTTCTCGAAGACGAGACCCATCCCAATGATCTTTTCGTGCCCGAAAATGGTTAGATACAAAATTCATCAAAATCGATTGAGCCGTTCTCTAGATATAATTAACTTGACCCTGACCCATTATGACACATAATGACCCACTAATGGAATTTTCTCGAACACGAGACACATCCCAATTGTCTTTTCGTGCCCGAAAACAGTAGGGTACAAAATTTCGTAAAAATCGTTAAAGACGTTATCTATATAAACTTAGCTTAACCCACGGTGATTCAAAAATGACCCACTAAACGAATTTTCTCGAACATATGACTTACCGCAATAGTATACTCGTAATCCAAAACTGTAGAATATAGAGTTTAGTGAAAATCGTTTGAGCCGTTTTTTAGATAAAATTGGCTTGACCCATAGTGACCCAAAAATGACCCACTAATCGAAGTTTCTTGAACATGTGACCTAGCACAAAATTTTTCTCGTGTCGAAAATCGGTTGAATGTGAAATTTGGTCAAAATCGATTGAGCCGTTTTTTAGATATAATTAGCTTGACCTTGACCCATTACGACCCAAAATGACCCACTAATCGAATTTTCTCGAACACGTGACCTAGCCCAATGGTCTTATCATGCCCGAAAATGGTAAAATGCAAAATTTCGTCAAAATCGTTAGAGCCGTTTTTAAGATAAAATTTACATGCACACACACACACACACAATTTTTGCTCGCATTATAGTATAAGATATGATTGAGAAAAGTATTTAGTATGAAAAGCGCAATCTAATTTTATTAGTACACGGATTATATAAATTTTACATTGAATTTTCGATAATGGCACTTAAAAGTACCGCCAGGATATAAAGGGTTAATATTATGAACATTCATTTAAAACGTCACTGTTGGTGATGCCGAGCCGTCTAAAATAAATATTGAACCTTTTTTATAACTATATATTTTGCGACAACTGATTTAAAAATTAAAAGAGTATGAAGAACTAAAGTAATTACACTATAATATTTTAAAATGATTACCCACAGTTTATGAAAAAATACGAGGAAACGGAATATCAGACAGACATACGATTTCTGCATCTCGATGAAATTTAAATTAATATGATAAAATCTCTAAAACGATCTTTTTGCAACAAGAAAAAAATTATAAAAAATTTGTAATTGTTATAAATTTATACGTTGGCACATAGAAACTAGAGTGTTGGGGACATCACATAATTGTGTACTTTGAAAATAAAATCATCTGCAACCAAAATTAAACGAGTGCATTTAATGTATGCAACCTATTCCTTTTTGAGATATAGTTATTTTGAATATCGTGAAACACATACCAGAGGAACAAAACCTGTTATTCGGTTTATACTTATGTATAATATGTTTCTATTTATTTTAAGGTCAAACGCATTATGAAGTTTGGTAAAATTTGCATTGGTTTTTGAGATATAGCTATAGCGAAGAAGGTGAAAAAAATTCGCATAACAATGTCACTTGTCAAGCGATTTAAACCCGAATCCTAATTTGTATCAATTTGATTCAACGTCTAACTGAATTTGAAATTTTATAACATACTGTGCATTCGTTCTTGATACATAGAAGTACCCACATAAATTGTGTTACATGTAAACTTACAGACACAAACACACAGATTCACGAACAGAAATTTTCTAAAATAGTGGAATCGTGTTCGTTGTTAAACCGTTAAAGACCGGAAGTTAAAACATTTCTCAAATTCAATACTTACATCTTGTTCTTCTTGTAAAGATAGAAGAAAGTAAAAATCATACTACGAAATTGTTTAAACTTGTTCATTGAATATTTTTTGAAATATACCCTGCCTGAAATAGGTTCAAAGGAACCCATTAGCCTGATTTTTTAACCTTTTTACAAGAATACATGTAAGGTTACATGTTACATGTTCAGGTGAAATCAGGACAGATTCTGTCCGACCCTACCGTGTAAAAGTTGGAAAAGCATTGGTAGTATCCCTACCAGATAAATAAAATGTGATTAGGAGCATTCGAAACCAAAAAATGTTGCCAATTTTGCCTATCTAATATAGTTGTGTATCTAAAGGAAAACTCCAGTGAAAGGGCAACTATTGAATAATGCAATTTATTTAGTTTAATCATTGAGCTATGAAAATATCGAACGTGATAATACACATAAGTTCTTTTATGCATGTTTTGTCCTGCCTGGTCAGGTTGTAACCATATTTAACTACAAATTTTTCAAATATGTATTCACAAATCTTGCTCTATAAGGTGCCTCCCAAAACCTAAAAGTACGTTACGGTAGGCGTAATATATTCACAATTATAAGTTATTACGATATCTATGCTTTGAAGAGTCTCAATGCAATATTATTTATACGATTTCCTTCTAAAAATCTTCTTTGAGAGACTGAAATATAGTGCCAGTATTAGACCAACAGGGTGTAAGTTTAGAAAACAATTTTTACAATACCTGAAAAAACGTGTGCTTGACTAATTTGTAAAGGGTGTTAAATTAAATCCATAAAAACAGTAATAATGTTTATGTATATATATATATATATATATAATATCTACATGTTGCGGCTTTACCAGAGACTTTTTCAAGACAAATCAGAATTATCTACAGTTGCATAATCTATAATGGAACGATTTGAAATGCCATAGTCTGTGTTATTAACGTTCTCTTGTAGATTACTCAAATTCTATTATTTTACGTTTATGTTTATTGCCACACTAATAACCGAGGAGTAACTCAAGCAAAAAATTGAGCAAGTTAAATGATGAATGGAATTTTCAAGTGTAATGATCTCAAATTATTTTTATAATACATAGATAGTATAGTTAGCAAAAATATAATGTATGAAGTATCTAATGATTATATGAAGTATATTTATATGAAGTATATTAAATCCGGCTATTTGCATTTATTACATATTCGCATCTTGCGTTTTTCGACGCTGCCAGTCATAATGAAAATATTATTAAATTAATTAATTTTTGAAATAATTACATAAAAATCTTTCCCAATTTTTAACTAATACCTTTCTTGATTGTCATTATAATATATAGGGGAGAGTAGTTTAAAACCGGGTAACGCAGATTCCTCTATGATTTGTACTGTTATCTATCGACCAACAAGAGGAATACTTCTAGACCACCATTACGACATTCGTAACTGAACGAACGATACTATGTGCGATTGTTTTTTGTACGAAGGATTTCGTTTGAATTACTCTTAAATATTCTTTTGTTTAATTCTAGCTTTCATGAATATATTCACTGTCTGTCAGCATATTAAATATTGGTAAGTACTATATATAATTCTTTGCTTTCCTGCTAGTATTTTTACATTATTACTGATGTTTTACTATATGATATAGGGTAGTGACGCAATGTTTTTAAATCTGTACCATGTTTGGTTAAAACCGGGTATTCCCCGTCTTGTCCTACCCTCATGGAATGATTTTGTATTATAGTTAATAAATTATCATGGAATTTTAAATTGCTTTTTGAATGGTGTTTTTTTACCATATAATTCTAAATTTATTTAGTTTATAATGAAGAGTGTAAGTTTTATTTTGCTTTAGATTAACAGTGGAAGTTTTGCTTAAATTTTGAAATAAAAAAAACTGCAATTATTTATGAACAAAATAATGGTACGAATAACCTATATTTTTATATTATGCTTATTATATTTTAATAAATAACTTTCTAATCTGAGATAAAATAATTTGTGTCATAGACATACTTAAAATTCCAAATATATCTTTAAAAAATTTTATTGAACAAATCTACCCTATTTTCTAAATAATATATAAAAACTCAATCCCATATAACTAGGCGCATATTCTATAACATTTTTTTTTTCTCAAATAAATATTAAACAAGCAACGTAAGAAATAATAAATAGCTACGTAGGCCCTATATAAATAATAAAAAGCCTAATAAATTCTAATGATGTTGTATAAAAGTTTTAAATCATATAAAAATGGCCTCTGAATTTCTAATAATGAATCTTAATTTTCAGATGACACAACGACTCGTAACTATCAAATGAAGAACACGAGGCAAAGTTGGTCAGAGGAAAGTATGGCAGGACACATTAAAGAAATTCTAGAAGGAAAGCTGGATTATAAAAGAAAATCAGATACATTCAGCGTCCCTCAATGTACCCTGGAGGTCAAGAAAAAAATATTCGACAGCATTATTTGACTCCTATGGCAGCTGTAGAAAAAGGGTTAAGTAGATTTAATTGCGTTATTACAGAGGCTGAGAAAAAATGAATCGGTAATTTAATTTTATTAGAAGAAAGATTGTTTGGTCTTTCACTAAGAGATTTACGTGAATTTACCTTTGAATTACCAGAGAAAAATGGCCGTTCGCATACGTTCAATAGTAACAAAAGAACTATTGGAAAAGACTGGCAGCATGGCTTCCAAGTAGACGTAAATACATCTCACTAATTTATCCTGAGAAGACATTCATCACTCATGCAAAAGGCTTTCAGACAGCTAATGGTTATTTATAAAAAGCATAAGTGTAACCCTAATGACATGTATAATGCCGATGAAACTGGCATAATGCCTGTACTCCACAAACCATTAAAGATACTAGCTTTTCTAGGAAATAATCAAATGATTGATTCCGAGAGGGGTGTTCTCTTAAAGATTAAAATTTGTATAAATGCAGTTGGCAAGTTCAAATGCATGATAATTATTTTTCTGGGATTAGCAGAAAACCCTCTTATGATGGATGATTCTGTTCCGCGCTCATTTGCTGTATATAATAATATTGGATGAATTACAAAAGAGGTCTTCATTATTTGGCTTTTAAAAATTACAGAGTTTTCCAATCCTTCTCTCTGAAAGCCTGTTCTTCTAATACTTTATGGATATTCAACTCATGCTAAAAACACCTAGTTAATCAATCTAGCAACAGAAAGCAATAAAATCTTCTTAATATTCCCTCCACACACAACACATCCATTTCAAACACTTTATGTGTCGTTCAAGGTACCTCTAAACTCATACTACGAACAAGAGGTGAGGAAGTGGCTACTTTCCAATCATGGGCGATCTGTAACAATTTACCAAATTGGAAAATTATTGAAATCTGCGTTTTCGACAGCTACAGTTACATATGCAATAAAAGTGTTTGGGAAAACAGGCATTTTTGCCTACAACAAGGATATTTTTCCAAAACATCTTTTTGTTTCTTTGGAAGTGAAAAAAGAAACACATGGAATCTGTGATAACACACATAGATCTACGAAGCCACAGGCTAACATAGCTACAACTATAAACATTTTTGAAACATCACAGGAGAATGGATTTCAACCTTTCAACCTAGAAATGTTAGCATCGTACTAGGTGCGCGTTAAAAATATGTATAGATTTTTAGTAAAACAAACAAGTTTTTTTTTTTTTTTTATTACCATAACAATATCTCAAAACAACTAACTCTATGATAAACACTAGGGGATCGTACCCGGGCTTCCCGCGTTACAAAATATAGATGAAAACATTTTTTTTTTTTTTTTAAATTGAAAACTAATATTTCTTTTTACACGCAATATATTTTTTAGATTGCCCACCTACAATCAAAAAGCATTTTTCATATGAAAAATATGAATTATACAATCGAGTAAAGTTTTGAAATTTATTAAAAGCGATATTTACATATTTAGTTGCTAAGAGAGCATGCTAAGTTATTACATGCTAAGAGTTATTAACCCAAGATTTTACTACTTATGGCATCCTTTTGAATTCTGATAATTTCAGAGCTTTAAGCGCGTATTGTAATTACATGTTTGTTAATATTGTGTTTTGTTTATATTATTTTATGTATTTATTCATAGGGGAATTTTTTTTATGGAATATTGGCCGTAAGAAAATGATGAACTCTTTATGTTGTTGTAAAGGCAAACGGATTAATCTTTCGTAATCGAGCTCCACGCAATAGAGATAAATTAAAAAATATTCCGTACTTGATTTTTTTTTTTTTTTTTTTTACATAGACAATCTGTAAATTGAGATGTACTTTGCAAGCAAATTCCATTTGAAAGTTTTTTTTTTTTTCCTGTTTGGCTGTCTAAGAATGTCAATTGTTCGAGTGCAAATGTGTTTAATAAAAGAATAATTTCTTTTATTCATTTATAGAGAAACTCTTAATTTCGTTGTGGAAAATTAGTCAGAAATACATAGCAAAGCAATTGTTATTGCTTTATGTGCAAAATGTTTATTATTATTAAGTATTGAATCCCGCTCGTGATAAGATAAAGTGCAAAAAATCATGCGTGAAAATTATTTTTAAAAATGTTATATATATATATGTGTGAATTAAGACACATTTTTTAAACAAATTGTATTTGAAAGTAGTTTTTTTTTCCCTAAATGACTTTCTAAAAATTAAAAATGTACAATGGTTAGAAGAATAAAAAAATTGCAGTAGCAAAAATTTCAAAACTGAAATTTTCTCGTGAAGTGTTGCCATTCGCAAAATGACGTCAGTGTGACGCACAAATGCGTTTGTACTTTATAATATAGATAGATAGATACGTAATAAGTAAAATATAATAAAAATCAGTTTTTATGATGAAATTATCAACTGAGGCTCTTATTCTTGGTATCCCAGAATGAAAAACAGCAAAATTTATTCCACTTTGACACAATCATAGAATTTTTTCCCTGTGAAATCTGAACCAGACATCATTTTCACCTTCTCAAAATTTAAATACGCACTTCTCATCTCCGTTTTCACCATTTAAAAAAAATGGTATTTTAGTTGGATCATTTAAAAATCGTTTTAACTCAAAACTTGAAGTCACAATTATCAGCAACATCTTTGCATCTGAACAGTTGCACCTTAACTTGAAATTCTAATCGTAAAAGAGGAGAGTAAAAATTGCCTGATTTATGTTTTTTAGGATCATTTGCTTTAAAATGTTTAGCTTTATCTAAAAAAAAAGGATCGTTTTCTTTTAAATATGACGTCATTTTCACTTACTTAAGCATTTCACCGAGTGTCTGAAACTTAGTATAAGTACACATGCAGGAAAAAAAATATATGTAAACTTTATGTGAAAAAAATGCGTGTTTTCAAAAGTAGTACGTCATTTTTCATTTTGCGCCACTAAATACTATACCTAAATTTTGAATTTTTATCAGACAATAGTATGAATAAATATGAATAAACCTCATTATTTCTCTCTTTTCTGCAATGAAAGCTATCTAATTACAACCATTTTGAAGAAATTTCATAAAATACTATCAAAATTAAAATATAAAAATGGGATATTAAAAAAAAAGAGCTAGTGGAGGCACATCTACAAATAATCGGATTTCAGTTTAAAAAAAATATTAGGAAAATTTGTTTAGCAGAATGCTGAAGGTAGATGACTAAAAAACAGCCTTGTGTTTTAAATATCATGGAAGACGGTAGTATTCCGAGTGACGCAGCCTTAAGCCTAAAATCGTATTGTAGAACGCGTAGATGGCGGAACTCATATATACGGCTAACTCGACATCAAAGAAAACGCGAAAAGCCGCCTTTTAATAACTCAGCAGATATAGGTCCTATTGTTCTGATTTTTCTAGAACAGTCTTACATCTGCAGTCTAATCTTATACTGAAATTTTTACATTTCTACGTGCAGTATATTTTGAGATATAAATAGCCATTTTTAAAGCGAAAGCTTTTGTATGGTATGTAAGAAGTTCATAATTTCAAAATCTCGAAAACGGTACTAACGATTTTCTTTAAATTGATACATAATATAAATGTGATTAAGGTGAGGTGAATAACAGTTTTCTTTTTTCTGGGAAAACTCTCGTTCGTTAAATAATTCGATTTTTTTTCTCGAAAATGACACAGGCGATTTTTTAAAAATCAAATAAATATGTTTAAGATGAACCAAATAGCAATTTACTCGTTTCCAGCAAGACTCTTGTTCGCTTTATAATGCGCATGAAAAATCGGGCTATATTTCTTCACCATTCTATGAAAATTTCACCGAAAATGCATGACACTGTATCCATACACGTGCTTTCTTTTTAACCACTTTTGGGGAGACAAATTTTGTCTTCCCACTGGCTGAGTGGTTAAGGGCCATCGTCATCTGATCTTAAGATAGTCAGTTCGATACTCTCTGGTACTTGTTTTCACATGCGAATGTGCTTTTTTTTCTTTTAAAGTCTGTTAGTTGACCATTATTCTCAGTTCCTTTGTATTTTTTAATTGTTTTTAAGTTAAATAAAATTACAATTATAATGACGCCAATTTGATGATGATTATTTCTTGGCAATTTTTCAACAATAAAAATATTACCATAAATTTTATAAATATATTTAATTTCAATCACTTTACAAAAAATATACATTAATAATTATTATTTGAATATAAATCACACGATCAGAAACGTAAAAAAATAATTCATTTCAGCTCTTATTTTTATAATATCATTTTATATTATTATGACGGTCAATCAGTATATAATCACTGACATCCATATTATTATTATTATTATTATTATTTTCCTTGCATAAAAACTATTGTGATGTAATAATTCTTTTATAATAAATAATTTAGTTGAAATGTTTTATTTATAAATAACAATGAAGTTTGATAACCCCGAGACAATTGTTTTTATTTAACTTTGCAATATTTACAGTTTACATAATAAGCATATCAGAAATCTGGTGTCAACATCTTTTGACGCAATTGCGTACTACATTTTGTCTCTTATTCAAAAAAAAAAAAAAAAAAAAAAACTAACGCTCTCATCGCCGTTTTGAAAGAATTTTTTGTGACTAGAGGTCTATTTCGCAAATATTAAGAAAATTACTGCATACAGAAATATTAAAATGGGTAGTATTATAGAAAAATGTTTGATAAAAACGTTGAAGTAGAGAGTTTTTAAATCGAAGAATTATTTTAAGAGATATTTAATGTTAAATCTGGATAAAATTGTCTCATTAAAAAAGTCTTATAGGAAAAAAAACTATACATGGGAATTTAATCATTTTCATTCAATTTAATCATTCAATAGAAACTCGAAGTTTGCAGAGTGCATTTATTATTTTTAACTTGCCTAATTTTTGGACGGTTTATTTCAATTTTAAATTAAATTTTTCAGAATTTCCAGAGATATTTTTTACATATTTTAGAAAAGGTTATTTTAAATTGTTGCCATTTGTTAAAATAGCGCAAAGAATAATATATCCTTTAAATTAAAAAATTATTCACACGTGACTATTATAAAAAGAAAAAAATCCTTTTAAATTAGAATTAAATGATAACGTGTTAAAAGTAGGAAAATATTAAACATTACGTCATAAAAATTGTTTTTACACATGCTTACTTAAAATGAAAGAAAATTATAAAATAATCAATTATTGTCAAATTGGAATTAAATGATTACGCATTAAAAGCAGGAAAACATTGAAAATTACGTCATAAAAATTATATTTACACGTGAATATTAAAAGAAAAATAAAATTTTTAAATAATAAATTCATTGATATGTGTTAAAAGTCGTAAATGGAGGAAATTACGCCATAGTGGCCAAAGAGGCCAAATAATAATATTGCAAAACAGTTTAAATTAAAATATATATTTATATGAGAGATATATTTCAAATTTCGAGATGTTATTTTTAACTATAGTTGCCAATTTTAAGGTAGCGCAAATAATAATATTATCTTTCTAATAATAAAAATATTTTCAGTTGAATGTGACAAAGAGCAAGGAAAGTTTGGTGAAAATTATGTCAGATTTAAAACGTTACATTTAAAATCTCTTATTTAAAATCATTTTGTTATAGCTTTGTTAAAAAATACCATAAAGCAAAGACTCTGTTGTCTTAGTTCCTTTTATATTTGGTAATTTTCAAATGTTTAACTAATCTTATTTAATCAAGCACGGAAACAGCAACTAACATCAGCTGATTCGGCCTTGAAATACCTCAGTAAAAGGGAAACGCGTTTACAGTAAGATCGCCATTGATTTTTTAATTATACAGTGCAGCCTCGATTATCCGAGCTAATTGGGACTGTTAGTAAATCGGAATCGGAAATCTCGGTTAATAGAAACTGTGTGTAAAAACTCGCCGTGCTTGCGAATTTAACATCTCTTTAAAATATATATATGGAACGTTTTTTAAATAATAAAAATAAATATATGTTAAGTTCTGTTTCACAGCTTAACAAATTTAAAAAGAAAATCATCTACCAGTAGAAAATTTTAAAATGCAAATTGAAAAATTTTCGAAAGTTCACACAGCCACTGGAAACAAAGCATTGTTCGCTATTGACTTCTCAGAGTCCAATGTTTCTTTGGAGTTGAGTGCTTTTGGGATCAGAAGGGCCTGTATAGCACGGACAGTGAGCTAAAGAGTGTGGTTATTTTTAAGGCTCATTCAAAAGGGAAAAAAAATCAGACTTTGTTATCGGCTCGGTTAACAGAAACCTCGATTAATCGAAGCTCGGTTAATCCAGGTTCTACTATAATTCAATCTTCCGTAATCCTTTTAAAGCAAATCAAATTAATCGACTTTAGCGCAAAGTCACATATCTGATAACTGCTATGCTTGTTGGCCACCTTTTTTTCAAAAAGTTTGCTTCGCCTTATTCAATTAATGAGATATCTCCGATTAAATAAGTCACATTTTCCCGTTCTAAAATACTGGTATCCAAAAATCGTAGCATGTAACTGACATTACAAGTACTCATGGAACTAGACTATTTTAAGTCTGATTTTTATTATAGACTATATAAAATTATTAAAAATATATATTATGATAGGAACTAGCGGGCGTCGTCCTCTATTTACGTTACGCATATAAAAATCATGTTTTTTTTTTTTTTTTAGGGAAAAAGAAATAAAAACCTATTTGACGATAGGTTTATAAAGACACATTTTGTATTTGTTATATTTCCGGGGATGAGGAGGGGGGGGGGGCTATTTTGATTAAATATCGCAATTAGTCCACATGCCAGATATGATAGACACAAGCGGGCTTCGCCCCTCTATGGCGCCTTATGGGTCCAGCATCCATAACTCAGAAACTACCTTTCGGACACCAATGCAACAGATTCCAAACGTTATAATTAACTTAATAATCACCCTAAATAGCATTAAAGTAAATTTATGAGTACTGCATACTATTTTTTTTTATCGTAATTTCTGAAGAGAAAAAAAATATTTCGGTTCCATTCTTAGGTACTGGTCTGAAAAATTTTGGAAAAGGGGGGAAGGAGGGGACATGAGACTGCTATTTGTCAAACAACACAACGGGGTCTGGCTTATTCAACTTGGTTTTTGATGTCTTCAATTGGAAGGTGGTTTGTTTAAAAGAGTGCGTTCCCTGCCCCATGAAAATTTTTACTATTGGTGCAACATCTATGTAAGGATTTAATAATTATAAATTAACATTTTGGATTTATTAATTTAAGGATAAAGTGTTTTTAAAGCAATATCAAATGAAACCCTCTGTGCGATCTGCGATTATACTTACCCACTTGTTTTTATATACAAACTGCTATAAGGAAAATTGTAATAAAATAGTAAAAATTAAATCTGCATTAAATCCCATAAGTATCTTTTTTTTTAATCATTTTATCACTAACCTAAAAAAAGTAATGATATCAATGCAAAAACTCTTGACGGGTTAAAAGTTTCTGACGCAGCAGTTTATCTTATGCTCTAAGAATTTTAAATATGGAACTTAAAAATTCTGATATCAAATTTTGAGTGACGCTATGCTATTTCTTAAAAAATATATTTGTATTTAATTCATCATTTTATTTTTGTTTTATTTATAATCGCATATGCAAAAGTTATGTTCAACATGAAAAGCTGCATAAAATTTTATTCGCTGTTGCTTTACCATTTGCATCTCTGATAAATTCAAAATATGAGTTTTAAAAGATATGATATAAAATTTAAGTAACGCCTTGATGTGACTTTAAAAGGTTTGTTTTAAAATTCAATTTAAATTATTTTTGACTTGGTTAAAATAATTTCTTTTACATCTACACAATACTTTTAATTTTCCAATTCACTGTTAAATATATCACTTTCATTGAATCTATACTATGCATTGAAATGTATTTATTTCAATAAATTGATTTATCTTTTGTGTCACGCTATTCAAAATTGTGAGTAAGATTTATGTAAAGGGTTTATTTGCGTCAAACTATCCTTTTTCATACATTTCATGTAGTTTGGACACAATGACGCAAAGAAGCCATTTACATAAATCTTAGTCACAATTTTGAATAGCGTGACACAAAAGATAAATCAATTTATTGAAATAAATACATTTCAATGCATAGTATAGATTCAATGAAAGTGATATATTTAACAGTGAATTTGAAAATTAAAAGTATTGTGTAGATGTAAAAAAATATTTTAACCAAGTCAAAAATAATTTAAATTGAATTTTAAAACAAACCTTTTAAAGTCACATCAAGGCGTCACTTAAATTTTATATCATATCTTTTAAAACTTATATTTTGAATTTATGAGAGATGTTAATGATAAAGCAACAGCGAATAAAATTTTATGCAGCTTTTCATGTTGAACATAACTTTTGCACATGGGATTATAAATAAAGCAAAAATAAAATGATGAAATAAATACAAATATATTTTTTAAGAAATAGCATAACGTCACTCAAAATTTGATATCCGTATTTTTAAGTTCCACATTTAAAATTCTTAGAGCATAAGATAAAGTGCTGCGTCAGAAACTTTTAACCCGTCAAGGGTTTTTGCATTGATATAGATTACATAAAATTACGAAAAATTAAATTTAGCAAATTATGTTATTTTGATAAAATTATAGTAGAATGTTTTAAAGGATAGCAATAAAATTTTATTAGTAGGAAGAATTTTGGACAAAAACTTTGGAAACCTACCATTATTTTAAACCTCGAATTATTCCAAAGATCTTAATTATTTGCTTGTCTAACTCGGCGAAGCGAATTCATCCAGTTAAGAATCATCAAGTTTTGTAATATAAATTGCTATTTTTGGACAAAGTCTTCGGTATGAATATGCACACTGTATGTCACTGCACTTCTATAAAAACTATCTAATTTTTTTGTAAAACATTGCATTTTATCAGTGTGTGATTTCGATTACATTATTTTCAAAAGTGAAACCTCTACACCTATGAAAAATTTCAAAGCAGCAAGTGAAAATAATGCACTTCTATAAAACATATTTCTGTTTTAAGAATTAAATACACGTTCTTTTTATCAAATCACGTCATTTGCATGCGCTAGAGTATTTCACTTTTGCGATCCAGTCTTAAACAACATCTGTAGAAAAATTTGCGTATGACGTCATTATCGGGGAATAATATACAAACACAGATAAAAGCAATAATAGCTCCATGTTTTATCAGAAATCATTCATGTATACTTTTTCAAAATTTGGAAAATGTTATTAAACACGGAATAATGAAATTGCATTCATTCAGATTTGTATCGTTTGTAAAGCAAGTTTGCAATAAACTACAATTTATTGAATTGATAAATAAAAACGAAATAAAACCAAAATTCACCTGATTAATTCACAGCGATATTCTTGATATAACACGCATTTTAATTTTTTTTTTTTTTTTTTTTTTTTTTTTTTTTTTTTTAGTTTTTATGTGAAAAATGTCAACAAAAAGATACAGTAATCTACTATTTTTCCTTTACTTTCAATATAAATGAAATACTTCAGTTGCCACGATTACAAAATTTGTATTAAAAGCTACAAAAAAATTAATATCTCAAAAATAAATTGAGATACAATTTTCAAATAAATTGCATTTAAAAGCACATTTTTTTCCCTGTGCAACGGGGTAAAAATTCAAAATGTGCGATTTTTAGAAGTTTAAAAATTTGCAGTATCGATAATTGCAAAACCAAAATTCCATTTCAAATTTCAAAGTGTTGTCATTCGCAAAATGAGATATGCGTTACGCACATATATGTTTGTCCTTTATAATATAGATTGTCAAAACAAATGTTATGCAGCTTAAAATTATGAGTACATTGAGTATCTACATTTAATATTTTTGTTGAACTTTAAGTTCACAATTCTGTTTCGAAGTTTTAGCCTACTGGTCATGGGGTTGAACTCAGAATTAATTAGGGGATAACTGAAAATTATTTTAATCACTTCGATTAAGGTATAGAATGAACGTACTAAGTTTTCTCCTTCGTACTAGGTGAACATTAGAAAATATGTACATATTTATAGCAAAAAAAAAAAAAAAAAAAAAACCTCGTTTTTTTAGTAACCTTAACAATATCTCGAAACAAATAACTCTATCAAAAGCATTGTCAATACAAATGTTTCAGAGCTTAAAATTTTAAATAAAATTTGAACGCACATTAATATTTTTCTTGAACACTAAGGTCGCAATTCTGTTTGAAAATTTTGCCTTAATAGCTAATCAAGAGACCAAGTTATCAATCTTCCCTGCCACCAATTGTTATATTCATGCATTTTTTTTTTTAAGTTATTGCGGGCTTCATGATGCTTTCGTAATATGTTATGTCTTTATTTTGTATATTTTGAGGATTATAATTTAGCAGTCATCGAGTAAAAGGTACATGAATGACAGCTGTTTTACATGTCATTTCGCAACTGATAACGCCAACATCAAACCATAGTTTTAAAAGAAAGGTTATTTTACGCAAAGATTATAATACCTCTTTTCAATATTCCGAAGGTTTTAAACTTTTATGAATTCATTATTATTAAAGCAATCTTAGTCCTTTTCATAAAATATCGAAGTTTAAAAAATCGTGCTATTGGTTGACCAAGAATTCTTCTATCGACGCACACTCATTTGTTCAATCGCAACCCCTTCCCCAATTCTCACATTTTATTTGCGACCTCTTTAATATATACGCACCACTCTATATACGTCATATTAAATACTACAAATGTTTAAAATACAATATCGGAGATAATAAACAATATATCCCATCATATACGAATCATTTTTGAAATATGCTAAAAATCATGAAAAAGTGCACTTTGTAAGTTATTAAGTTGTTCATAGTAGCAAAAGCTAATCCTTGGTCGGGGGAAACTGATAACGCTTATTTTTGACCAATGTCGAAAACCATAATTTCAAAGTACCCAAAATAAAGATCTAAAAAATTTAAAAAAAATCATAAATGCCTCAGTAAGTAAAAACAAACAAAGAAACAAAAAAAAATTACATGTATATAAAAATTAGAAGCAGGGTTCACTGATAATCTCATCTAATATGGCTTCAAGCTCTAGCAATTTTGCAATTATCAAATTTTGGCAAAACTTTGAAGTAGAATTGTGAGTTTAATATTCAACAAAAATATTAAGTGTAGATACTCATTTGATTCAGAATTTTAAGCACTGCAACATTTGTATCCACAATGCTTTTAATAGACTTAGTATTTTTGAGATATTGTTATGGATAATTAATAAAAACGTGCTTTTCGACTAAAAATCTGTACATATTTTCTAACACTCACCTAATAAGAGGAGGAAATCTTAGTACACTCATTCTAGACCTAAACTAAAGGTATTAAAACTATTTCCAGCTTTTCCTTAATTAATTCCGATTTCGGACTTTTTTTTCTCCCCTACCAATGGGTTAAAAGACACATAGCAGTTTTGGTATATCTTCCTCCGAGACTGTCAGAATTATTTGTAAGATACCATTCTTGTTGTTTCATAGACAAAAGAACTATTAGCCAAAGACAAATTTTATCGTATCTTAAACAATTGTTCTTATAGAAATAATCAGAATTGTTAAAAATCAGATACTATTTTTAAGCGAGATGTAAACTAATTTTTAACATTTTTTTAAGCTAATTAAAAACTGCCTTTCGTAAGAATTAAAACAATATACACTTGAATCTTGACATTTGCGTTTTAAAAGAGAGATAGCATATATATCGGAATAAACACAAATCATAAATATTGTTGTTGCAATAAGATATAAAATTAACAATAATGAATTTAATATTAATAAAGAGGTCTTTTTTTTTTCTTTGAAAATATATTTGAATCCCAACACGCGTAGTGTTGAAAGAATGGCTTTTGAAAATGAATCGTGACGAGCACTGTCTAATCGAAAAGTAAAACGTTCTTTAAGATTGTCAGACATTGATAAGACACGTACCACTTTTATGGTGTTTAACAATTTAATTTAACAAGAATAAGAGTACAAAACTTTATATGAGTATTGATTATTATCTGGCTTTTATTAAAACGTATATTAAAAGAAAAAAAAATCGGTCTTTTTACCGTGCTTTTTTGCCATATTAAGTTTTTAGAAAAGAATGCAGTGAAATAAGAATTGAAAAATTCCTTTGATTATTTTTGTCTGAGTGTTATTTTGTAATATAATTTTTTTTCTCTGTTTGGTTATTTTATTTTAGAATAATAACTTATCACAAAAATTCGGTCATTGATAAATTACATTTTTTGTAATTATTAACGTTGCCTATGTTACTTAAGTATGTCGCTTACGTGATTTTGGGAATATTCTGTTGCTGGTTTTTTTTTTCAAGTTTTATGTTATGCTGCATTAATTGAAAGTAAAATAATAAAAATATAGAAATAGATTTACTTGATATTTATTAAATAACTTCCTGTAGGTTTTTTTTTTCTTTTTTAATATATTAAATGAAAAATAACATTTTATTTCAATGACTACGTGAACTTAGAAATTAGTTTTAGAATTACTTACAGTTATAGTGCGTGTATAGACTTGCATATGTAATCGTTAAATTATTTTCTTTTAAACTTTTTCCCCTGATTGAGGTTTTAATTTAGAAAAGATGTTTTAAATTGTTAAACCAAGCATTTGGGATATTTTTTTGTGTTTGTTTCGTGGAAATGTGATTTTACGTCGTTTTTATGTGGTGAAAATAAATTTATTTTATTTTTATTTTTATTTTTTTTTTCATTAGGGATTTCAATTAAAAAGGCGGCTTAGGAAAAATCTATTGATAATGACATGTTTAAGATTTTATATATTCAACAATTTTCATTGACATACCAAACTTCTTAAAAAGAAGAATTTTGCTTTTAAATAAAATTTCAAAAGTTTTGTGATAGAAATTATTTAGACATTAAATAAACAAATTCCACAACATAAGAAATAACTTAGAAAGCTATATTAATTTAAACAAATTCTTAGGTTAATAAATTTCCATTGTAACTATCTAAAATAAGCTAAAAACTACCATTAAAATTCGATGGGAATTATTTACTTTACTATTTCTATTTTCTTTTGAATAATTAATATCACCATGATGATCACTAATATAAAAATATTAAAATTTATATGGCAAGGTTCATATATCTATCTATCTCTCTCTCTCTATATATATATATATACACTTTTCTAAATCAAACAAAACAAACCACTTAGCAATAACCCAATTAGAAATGAGTTAATTTAATGTCTTTACTGTAGCGACTTTAAATGATTTTCAACTTTCCAGTTGTTTTTGAAAAAGACTTTCTTTTGGTACCTTCAAAAATTGCGCAAAAAATCGATTTACAGGCATAATTTTTTCTTAACTGATATGAGTAGAATGATTATATTTGATTATATCTACCATATCTATATACATCTTTTTCATTTAAACAATCTAAATTTTATATATCGTAGTTACAATAAGTTTAAAATGCGATAATCAATTTAATTTAAAAATTTAGCAATTTCATACTAAAACATTGTTATACAGTATCATAAAACTATACTATTAAATAAAAAGAATATAATATAATATATTACGCTGCATATAAAATGTATTTACGCTTATGAAATACCAAGTTTGAAGGAAGAAATTTATTTTGTGTTAATTTCAATTTTCGATACATCTTGAATAATTTCAGTGTCTTTAATATATATTTTTTTATTCAATGACTAATATTAAGGCATGCTAATTAGCTTTTTAAAATAATTTTGAACAGTTCATTTCAGTGGAATATTTTGATGATAACTGACACACAAATTATAAGTAGAAAATCTTAAAATTTTATTTTTATAAAACTAATGGTTATTCTAAAAGAGCTGTTAGCTTTTATTTGAATACCAATATTTTAGTAGAGAGAATTATGTTTTATTTCAACGAGGAATTTTTCAATTTAAAAGAACATGTTCTAAAAGTAAATACTGGCCTACAAAATGTCAGAGACTTGGCAAATCTGCTTAAGCTATTTCGGACTGACTAAAATATTTAAGGTCACGAGGGACCTTAAAAAAATATTTTTTCTTAATTTCACTTTAAATATTATTCAAGGGTACATTTTATGCATTATGGCATACATTTATCACAAAAAAAAAAAAAATAAATAAAAAAAAAGATAAAAAAAATGAATTTTCCGTAATATTTTAGAACTCTTCAAACTGTCCCATGCGAACTCCATTTCAATGAAAATCCCCAATTTTTTATATATATATACAGGTTTTATTTATATATATATAAACAAAACTTTGCATCAAATTTTATATATTTGAATATAAGGGGGAGAAAATAAAATATTTTCTAAATTTTTTGAAATGTTGAGGCTCAAAATTAGTATAACTGGGCAATTGGTATAACTTGGCTGTATTTTTCAAAGAAAACTTTAATAATATAATTATACACGTGTGACAATAATACTATAAAACGCATAAGAAATATACGAAACACAGGTAAATAACAAAATAATAATTTTACTTATTTAATATTGTTTTTACACCAGTAATGAAATACAGCTAAATTGACATGTTACAAAGGCAACAAAAATGTGAGTGTTCTTCACGTCTTTGATGGTGTTTTTTCGTCTATTATAGCATAAGCTGCTATGTTTTATGAAAAGGAAAGAAAATAATTTTGTCAAATTATACTATCAATTAATGCATAGATTTTTCTGTAGAAGAAAAATACAAACTTCTTTAGATAAATGCACCCATTTTACAAATATCGAAAAGATTGAAATATTCAGAATTATATTTGTATTAAAATTACCAGTAAAATAAAAAAAAATACTTTTTTTAAATAACATAATGCGAAATGGTGCGTTAGTCAAATATGTAAAAAACAAAGAAAACGCATTTAAAAAAATTATTTATTGCATTTAGGGTAAATATCTCTTTCCATTATCTATCTAGTTTGCATCATCATCATTTAAAAAAATGATATTACTTAGTTATCCCGTCGACCAAAACTCTATCGCCAAACTATAAGATTAGATGCCAATAATGGTTGATTGTAAATGTCGCATTCACCTGACTTTAAGCAAGTTACGCGTGTTTACTTTACGCGTGCATGTAACTTTTATTTCGACGTTTTATTTGTATTTTTATTAATGTTATACTAATGTATTTGTTTTTTCGTTATTTAAAATAGAAATTATGTCAATATGTATAATTGTGAGTTTTTAAAATTTCAGACTGGCTTACTCCAGAATTTGTGTAACGTTCCACTCATAATCCAAAGTAAACTTACACAAATGTTTTACAATGAAACAACAAAAATGAAATAACGATCAACACATAATACAGAAACTTAAAGCGAAAAATCACTTCTTTATTCAAGAAATATTAACGCTCGAACGATTAAAATATAGAATTACGTATTAAACACCAAACTCATATAAATAAGTATTCGCAAACATTTCCAAACAATCAAATGAATAATGGAAATACATGAAGAAATAAAATGAGACACAATGAAATTATAACTATATTCAGATCTTGAGATGCAAATTTATTAATTCATAACCCTTTTTATGGCTTTATCAAAATTGTGCGACAAAGGAAAAAGGGAAAACTAGAAAACAGGAATTCTGCTTTTTCAGAATTTAGTGTCGCCCCCGATGAAAACAAAAATGTATACATAAATTGTACAAAACATATTTCAATTTTAAGACTTACAGCACAAGCTTTTATTTTGTGTAAAATGACGTCCTTCGCATCCGCTTACGAATTTTACATTTACGATCCACACTTAAACATCTACAGCAAATTAGGCATAGGACGTCACTATCTGTAAATAATATACAGATGAAGTGAAAAAGTCCTTCCGGCCGGTGCCGGGAGTAAGAGTTAGCTTTCATATTCCTTATTTTAAAAAAGCCAACTTATATTATTCAAACACACGAAGCTCAATTTAGTGGAAAACGAATATAGGAGATTCAATACTAATTTTTATCAATACTAAATCATTATGAATGACAATTTTGCGAAATTAGCCAGCTTTATCTAAGCTGCTTTTATTTAAAGTAACTTTTTTTGGCTGCCAAATTCGGCGATTTCTTAAAGTGCCTGCCATTTTAAGACAACATGGTGGATGAGGCTAACCAGTGAACTTGGTCGAGACCTTAGTAATTGATGTGCACATGCACACTCACATCGGAATCCGTTTATATATACGATTACTGTCGCAGGCAAAAAATCAGATTTTTCAAAATGTCACCCACATTAGAAATTGAAACTGCTATATCAAAGCCATTTTTTAAGATAAAGACAAACAAAAAATGCTCCTGAATCCTAATATCAAGGTCAAATACTTAAGAAAGAAACCTTTTTCAATTTCTAATTTTTTTGCACTTCACTTTAAATATATATATATATTTTTTTTTTAATTTGATGGCCGCCATTTTGAAACAAGATTGCTGATGAAGCTGGCCAGCGAACTTGGTCGAGGTATTGATGTATACTATCCATGCCTTCTTACATCGAAATAGGCGAATACGTGTGTTATCGCGTGACAAATACACGATCGTTTCAAAGTGTTAGCCATGCTATAAATTCAAAGTGCTATAATTCAACCATTTTTTAAGATATAAACAAAAGAACAAATTTTCAGAAACAAAAACTGCTCCAGAATCTTTGTATCAAGGCCAAACACATAAAAAAAATCTTTTTCATTTTCCAAAATTTTAATACCTTAAAATATTTTTTTTTAAATGACAACCCTTTTGAAACAAGATAGCGAATGAAGTTGGCCAACGAACTCGGTCGAGACATTGGTATGTACTATGTACAGAGACAGACCAAGTTACATCCAAATCGGTTCATAAATACGCCTGTTATCGCGTGACAAAAATCAGGTCGTTTTAAAATGTCAGCCACAATAGAAATTCAAAATGCTATAGCTCAGCCATTTTTTTTTAGATATAGACGACACAAAATGTTGGATGCTTAGAAGTTAAAAAAATTGCTATAGCTTATTTAATCGTACTGCATTGTTTCACGGCTGGCTTCTGTAAGGTAACGTTATTTTTTGGAGACGGCACAAAATGATTTGGGAGAAAGAAATAGCATACCGTACCGGGGGCTAACAAGATTGAATGACTTCATAATTCTTCCAATGAGGTACTTTTATAGTAAAAATACATTTTAGCAGGTTCAAAGTGGAAAAGTATTTATAAAATAAATATAAAACTTCAATGAATGAAATGTTTAATATAAAAATAAAGTAATAAAATATTATAATATTCAAATTATAATAATTAAACATAAAATTCCAATGTATATAGAAAAAATTAGAAAATATTCTATTGTTTTAAAAGTACTTACATTTACTCTAATAAATGGAAAGTTATTTATAAAAATGTGCAAAACTTACAAATAGGCAATACTTACAAATAAATTATATACATTTTTTTAAATAATACTTAAATTATTCTGATTTGGAATCGAATTCCTTTTTGTTGTTTTAAACAATAAATACATATCACAATTTGTATTACCATACAATTACACCGAACAAAAATAAAGTATGTATCGTGATACTCAAAAGACAGAGTCCATTTTAAAAATCCAAAGATTCACGATAGTCTCAAACTGCCTGCTTTTTACAGTGATCCGGATGAAGAATGCTTTTCATTTTCTTATTAGACGCAAGCCTACAATTCATGTCTGTTTAAATTTTCCTTTATGCAAAAACATGTGGAACAATTTTAAATCTTTGGATTTTGTTTTAATATTTGTTTTTCGACAGTTTTGAAATTTAACGATCTTCAGTAATGCTTGTTTTTCTATAAAACTATATGTTTTACAAGCATGGTTCTTTGGACACTTTTCGTGTACTCCGGGAGGGGATTTTCGTTTTGCAGAGTTTCATCTGCGGTGTTCGGGCGTCTTTAAAAATACTTTTTGCCAAATGTTAACCTGTTTATTGTAAACTTTCAAAATAAATTATTACTTTACTTAATATTTAATACTTTGCCAAAAAAAAGTTGAAAAACACAAATCTGTAATTGTACAGATTTAACATTTAGATGCATGACGCAAAATAAGGATAAGAGATAATAATTGCTCAGATTTGTATATGTCTCGTGATTAAAGATTTTTGTAAACGATAGCTACGTGTAAGAAAGGTACATTACATGAAATATCTCGCTGTAATTTTTATACTATATTTTAAAATTTAACCGCGGCCAAACTCGATTCCCCTTATACGGCCGTAACAGAAAGTCGAATTCCCTTCGTTTTCCGGGAATCAGAGTTTCTCTTCGGAGGCATTTTTACTTACTTACAGTTTTTTACTTGGGTTTTACTTACTACAGTTTTACTTACTGTGTATAATAAAGAATTTACCTTGAACGCTTGTGATTTCTCAAGTATAACTTAACACTTAACTGAATTTGAAATTTTTGATTTATTTTAGTAAAAACCGGCTCATTGCCGTGTTCCATACTGCACTTACAATTCACTAAAAAAATCTAGAAATTTCTTTTCATGACTTTCCTACAAATTTCGAGTACAAACTGTTGAAAGGAAAATAAGACTTGTTTATTCTTTAAAATAATGAAATATGAAAAAATATTATTTATTTATTTATTTATTTATTTATTTATTTATTTATTTATTTATTTTGTTTCCCCATCTTTCATAACCAGCACCTACAATATTTAAATTTACTGAAAATTGTTCACAATGCACAGATATCTATACTTTTCTAAATTAAGAATCGTATAAATATCCATGTTTTTTTTATTTTTTTTAAAAGGAAAGAAAACAAAAAATTGATATGATTTTTTGCCGGATGTTGGCGAAAAGACCTGCTTAACTTTTATATTATAAAACATGTAAATATTTATATTTTTTTATCGTACACTTTTATATTATGACTGTCCAGAATTAGAATATCTAATTTTATCATGTGATTTTGTAATTTTTCCATATGCTTGTATAGTTAAGATTAAGCAATATAAAGTTTAAATTTGTTGAAAATTGTTCGCAATGTACTGATATATATATATATATATATATTGTAAATAATTAAGAATTATGAAAATATTCATGTTTAAAAAAAAAAAAGAAACGATATGATCTGCTTTCCAGATATTGGCAAAAATAATTTCTTATTTTTTTTTGTATTATGAAACATGTAAATATATTTTTATGTTAATCGTATAATTTTATAACAGGACTGCCCAGAATTAAAATATTTAATTTTATATGTAATTTTAAATTTTTTATATATGCTTGAATCGTTCAGATCAATTCATATAATGGCCAAATTCATTAAAAATTCTTTTCAATGTACAGACATATAGTAAAGTGAGGACAGATGCCGCAGTTTTTCTTTTCTTCTTGTAAAATGTACAATAAAACAAAAAACAATAAACTAAGTACCAGAAATCATTGATCAAACCCTTTAAAATCTAATTTCTATGTTAAACAAGTTAAAGTCCTCTTAATAAAGCGAACATAATTATTTTCCCAAACGTCCTTTTTTAACATCATTTTTTAAGTGCTGGGTAAGATGCCGCATGGGGTGCGGTACAGATGCCGCATAGAGAAAAAATCTATGCTGTTTATTTTTTTTTTTCAAATAAATCACATTTTTATTTCCTCAAACTACTTAATATGAAAATAAATAACAGTAAGCTTACATAAATTATATATATCACTAAATTGTGAAAAGTTTAACGAAATTGCAAATGTGTAAGCTCGAAAAATAAAACTTAAGACAAAAAATAAAAATGAAACGAAAAACATTTGAATTTACGTGAATGGGTAGCATAATTACTGGAAACAATAGACAGCATAATTACAAAAATGATATAAATCACTGGCTTACATCCAGGCGAACATTGCAGTTTGCTCTTAATCTAAACATTAGTTATATTCTATTTAGGCCCTAGTCTAATTTTTTGGCCTTTCCTCTCATTCTTTAATTTTGTATTTCCATTCGCCCACAATCACATCACACTTGTCGTTGCAAAAGTAAAGTGAGCCTTTGTCATATAGCTATCGATTGAATTTGATGCAATGAACCCTGTTCGCTTTAGACTTTGTTTCTTGATAAGACTCCAGACACAGTCAGTACATTCTGAGTCATCAAATTCCAATCCAATACATACTGCCATCAAAATCTATAAAAGAACAATTTCGCCATTATCGGAAGATGACTCATAATTTAGTTTCTTCCTCAAGTAAGGTGTGTTCAAGTTGATATTTCCTTTCCGTTTTTTAAACATTTTACTTCCACCAAGCTGTCGTTCTTTGACGCTTTCTAGTCCTTTTGCTTTTTATTTCATTCTTCTTTTTTCTTGTTTATAATCTCTCTGCTTGTAATATTTGCATCCTTTTGATTTCTCTTACTTGGCTGTATGGGCCTTTTAACCATTGGGATAAGAGATATTTTGTTTAACAGTTTAAATGGTGAGACTTGTAAAGGGCCTATGTTTTCCTTATTCACACATGGAGAACCAGCATTGCTGCTGAGAATATTTTGATAAGTAGCAGAATGCTCTAATATACCTTCATTTAAATGTTAATTATACTTAAATCGCAGTGATGAATTTATTGAACCGAAAAACAAAAATATATTTTGCGGCATCTGTCCCTCAACCTCTGTGTGGCATCTGTCCCATAGTAGAGGGTTAGATGCCACGCCGCCATTTTGTGTCATGTGAGCGACGCCTGAGAAAGGTAAGCACATGTCTGTATTCTACGATGATCTATTCTACAGTTGCAATTGGTTTTGGTATGAAATCTCTGCTTATTTGGATTAAAATATGCAATAAAACTTTATAAGAATAATTTTAGCTACTTTCCACGCAGGTTTGAAGCATAAAAGCAGGCATAAATATTTGAATACTAATAGTTAAGCAGTGGAAACGAATACAACACAACAGACAGCACTTAGGCACACAACGAAATTCTTAATTTGGCCTGGGGAGCGCTAGTGTCGCCAATACAATCTCTGCGGGATCTGTCCGACCGCGGCGTCTGTCCTCACTTTACTATATATATTTTCTGTATCATGTAAATATACATGTTTTGAAAAAAAAATGATACGAGTTGATTGCCGGTTATTGGCAAAAATAATTGCTTATTTTGTTGATATTATGAAACATGCAAATATTCTTTTATTTGTATCACAGTTTTATACAATCAGTGTCCAGAATTAGAATATTTAATTTTATATGTAATTTTGTTATTTTTCTACATGCTTGAATATTTCAGATCAGCACATATAATGGCCAAATTTCTTGAAGATTGTTTACTTATACATATATCTTTATATATTTTAAATTAATTAAGAATCGTGTAAAAATAATAATGTTCTGAAAAAAAATATTTCGCTATAAGTTGGCTGTCGGATAGTGGAGAACTTACTTATTCTCTCAATATTGTGTAAATATTTTTTATTATAGATTTTATAATACAACTGTCTAAAATTTAAACGTTTCATTTTATAATTTCCACTGTTTTTTTTTTTCTAAAAATGACAAAAACCTATAATTATTATTATTTTTCTATTTCCCTGTACAATTAATTTTCAGTACCTCTAATGTTTACTATTACCCAAAGTTGTACGCATTCAACTTTATATACCTATATTTTATTACATCAGAAATCTGGCGCAAAAAGTAATTGAATGGTTTACAAAGTTATCCTGATTTGACAATAATTTGTTTTTTTGAAAAAGTTTTAGTTAATTTTCTTAATATTTCGAAACTAGTAAATAATATTTAAAAAATATTTAATTCGCAATTTAATTTAATTTAATTTTTTTTTAAAACAAAGGCAGAAATTTACTTGTAATCTTTGTTTTCCGTGTTATAGTAGCGTGCAATTTAATATATTTTTAGTTGTTTACTTTAATGCATTGTATTTATTTATTTTATCTCCAAATCATTAAATTTTTCTGTTTGCAGTATAAAAAACGCCGAGGTTCAAAATATACATATATTATCTATACCTTTTATAACGTATATTCAGAGACGTTTTTCGTATTTTTATGTATGAACGTAACACTTAATAAACATTAGTTACTCTAGAGAAAATAGAATATACAGTAGGTATTTGCGCCATCTGGCGGCGACTGTAGTCCTTAACGATTCCGAAACTAAGGAATATAGTGTAGGCCGTAAAAGGCAGGCGATCGAGTTTGGCCGTGACTAAACATTCTGTTTATTGAAATTAACTGAAATTTAGACATAGGTAAAATGAATCGTTTTTTACATATTTTGAAAATTTCCTTGAACTTAATTCCTTAATATAGATACCGCTATAAATATTTTCATAACTTTCGTATCTGAATATTGTGTAAAATCTGTGAAATTTTTTCATCGTTAAACATTTTCTATATCTATATATTTTTAATCAAAATATAGATTACATATTTAAAACAGTTCTACCAAAAAAGAAGCGCATTTTTATTAATCTCATGTGATAATTATAATCAATAATATATTCAAATTTCTGCAAAAAAGAACTTTAGAAATAAACTGTCATTTAAATAGTAAATGTCTACTTAATTAAGCAATTAAATCAATGCCCTTCATATTTAATTTAATTGCATTGGATTTTATTGTTACTTTCCTTGTGCGTTTTCAATACAAGGAAGGTGAATTTTTCAATAAATGCTTTTATAAAGAAAGTCTACTTTAATTGTTTTGAAAAGTGAATTTGTGCAGTTTTTTTTTTTTTTTTTTTTTTTTTTTTTAACATAAATAACCTTTCATTCATTATTCATATTATATCTTGAAGAAAATAACAGTTTCGAAAAATAAACCCACTATTTTTTCTAAACATTCATTGTAACTGACACACACACGCGAGTATTTAAATACCTTACGTTTTTGTAATATACTAATATACACATTATTCTCTTACATTCAACATTATTTTGATTTCATGAAATCAATTGAAAAAAATGATAATAATAAAAATAATAAATGCTACAAAATACCAAATAGAAATAAATATATCATTAAACACGTTTTAAACTAATAACTGTAATTTTGTCAACCACATAAATAAATAAATTAATTAAAAATAAAAATTATATAAAACTGTTAAAAGATTTTGAAAGATTCTCACTGCATAATTTGTCACCACATCAGACACTGAAACAAAAAAAAATGTATTTCAGGAGGAACCATTGAGCAGTTTAAAATAATTCTTTGAAAGGTGCATTATTATAAGCGCAGATATACATATTTATTTAATTTAATAGTTTAAAGTATATGATTTCTGTCACCGGCTTTTAATTATAATTGGTTTGCCAAAGCGTCCTATAGTATTATTATAATATCATTTAAAATACTTGATTTTGGCAGTCATTCTAGCCAGCTGACAAGTTAATTAGTCTACAAATTTATAGTAAGAATTAATTAAATAAATTCCTAAGAAGATCTACAACTAAAGATCGTTTTTCGCAATAAATTTTCAACTAACCTCATTTATTTAGTCATGTTAATGGATTCGTTCATATTTTAGTATTAATTATAACGATAGTAATTTCCCATAGACTTATTTACATAAGTGAAAAAAATATATAAAATAGTTTACCAAATTCATTTTATTACTTTTCTAAAACTTTACAAGAAGAAAATATTGGATCCGTGAAAATTTTTGACTGCAGGTTTTCCGGGAATTTATAGGTATTAGAAATGTCCTGAACACGATTTGACAGTTTTAAGAAAATATACCTCTCGGAGTATCTCTGTGTATATCTCTGTTTGTGACGCAAATTTTGTCGTCAATAACTAATGCACGGAATTTAATTAAACCTCAGATTTTGATAGACGTTAACATAAATTGGTGTGGATTATGTATTAGTGTAAAATATCAATTTGTGGACTGTAATGATTTATTTTCACGGTTTCTGCGGTGTTCATGTTACAAGAATTAAAGTACGTATTTTCTTAAACTTAATATTCTGTTAGACTACTACGTTTTGGCGTAAATCTCACACCAAAATGTGCTGCTATGCAATTTTCAAGATTTCCGCGATAGCCAAGTCTCTAGAACGAACATATTGTTAATTAATTTTCATTTCAGACGCTTTGATTTCTATAGAAGATGTCTCCTGATGGTCTGAGCAATGTAGTTTAAATTAATTAAAATCGACAGGAGTCGTTGAAATCAAATATATTATCGTACACCTTACATCTGCACTTTCATAAATTATATACTGGAATAAACGCAATAATTTTTAATGTATAACCGGGCTTCGACTTTTTACCAACTTTATACTTTTCCGTGGTATCCATGTTACAAGAATTAACGTACGTATTTTCTTAAACTTAATATTCTGTTAGACTACTACGTTTTGGTGTAAATCTCACACCAGCATGCGCTGCTATGGAATTTTCAAGATTTCCGCAATAGCCAAGTCTCTAGAACGGATATATTGTTATTAATTTTGGTTGCAGACGATTTGACTTATGCACTGTAAAAAAAAATCTGTAGTTCTACAGATGTAAAGTTACATGCTTACTAAACTTTCATCTGTAACTGTACAAAAAAATCTGCAAATCTGCAAAACTAGTTTCTGTAAAGCTACAGAAATCTGTAACTGTACAAATGAATCTGCTAAAATTACGGTAATCATACTAAAATTTTATCTGTAACCTGGGTTGCAGTTACATGAAAAGTTCTAGGCATCCCAGTTTCCTAAAAAATTTCTAGTAACCTTACAGATTTTTTGATTTTCGGCGCAAAAGTGCGTCTGTTACAGGAATTTTTGTTGTTGCCGTTACATAAAAAGTTTTAGGAATCCCAGTTTCCTTGAAAAACTTTAGTAACTTTACAGATTTTTTTTTACAGTGTATAGAAGATGTCTCCTGATGGTCTCAGTAATGTAGTTTAAATTAATTAAAATGGACAGGAGTCGTTGAAATTAAATATATTATCTTACACCTGACATCTGCATTTTCATAAATAATATACTGGAATAAACGCAATAATTTTTAATGTATATAGCGGACTTCGACTTTCTACAAACTTTCTACTTTTCAGTGGTATCCATGTTACAAGAATTAACGCACGTACAAAATCTCACACCAACATGCGCTGCTATGCAAATTTCAAGATTTCCGCGATAGCCAAGTGTCTAGAACGAACATATTGTTATTTAATTTTGGTTTCAGACGATTTGATTTATATAGAAGATGCCTCCTGATAGTCTAAGCAATGTAGTTTAAATTAATTAAAATGGACAGGAGTCGTTGAAATTAAATATATTATCTTACACATTACATCTACACTTTCATAAATAATATACCGAAATATACGCAATAATTTTTAATGTATATACCTGGCTTCGACTTTCTACCAACGTTCTACTTTTCCGTGGTATCCATGTTACAAGAATTAACGTACGTAATTTTTAAACTTAATATTCTGTTAGACTACTACGTTTTGGTGTAAATCTCACTCCAACATGCGCTGCTATGCAATTTTCAAGATTTCCGCGATAGCCAAGTCTCTAGAACGGATATATTGTTATTTATTTTGGTTGCACACGATTTGATTTATGGGAACGTCCATGGCCGAAAAATTTTTTTTGGTGATTTTTTTTAAACGGAAATATAAGTGTGATACATCAATTTAAAGCTAAAGAGTTGACGTATATGGATTTGTAAGTTTTAATTTCATAAAACTAAGTGTTTACTGAAAATGAGCTGGATACTAAGAGTAAAAAACTACATTTATATTTGAGCTTAAAATACAACTTATTGAAATGTATGATTTTTTTTACTTTTTAGAATTTATTAAAATTACTATGCATTCAAATCAACAAACTATTATCATACCTTTAAGATCTACATATATAAAACCTTTTAGATAATTTATTTAATATATTTTTGGCGGTATTTATACGTTAATACTTAAATGTCACTAGAGAAACGGAAAACATACAAAAGTTTTAATAAATAAAAAGCTACTTAATTTTTTTTCCAAAACTTCTAATTCACTGATTTTGAGGTATAAGACATGTTTTACATTAAATATTTTGTTTATACTATTCATGGAATAGGCTCTAGGGAGATGTCACGAGTAACAAACGTCTGTATCACAAGAGTAACACATAAAACTTTTGTCGATAGTTTGATATGAAACTGCGTTACAACCAAAACAAACAAAATGCATAAAGTTTTGTTGTTTTTGCTCTGTTATTAGAGCAGTTGTTGAAATAGTTTTAGCTATAACTAAACTAAGGTTATTTTGTAAATTATAAGGAAGATAAATTATCTTTATTAGTGTTTTTTAATGGGTGGATTTATTTTTATTCATTTTTGGTATTACTTAAGATCATAAAATAATCATGACAAGTAAGTAAAGATATTATAAAACAAATCAACTCGTGTCATTTTTGTGTGCTTTCTTTTAGTTTGAAGCACATGGTCTTTGATTAGATATTTTATAGGCTTTGTAAAGCTTCGTTTACTAAATTCTGCTGTATAACCTACTGAGGTTCTTATAGTCACTCTTATGGAAAGGATTCTGATAGTATATTTTAAAGGCAAGATATTAATACACGATTCTTATATACGACATTCTTTTAAAGAGCAGGAAAAATTCTGCTAAACGCCCAAAATTGTAGAGAAAAAAATAAGAATGAAATTTAATATGTTGTTGTGAGAAAGAAACAAAAAAAATATTACGATAAGGTGAAGAAAAGTCTAAGAACCAGCGAAAGCTTCAGCAGGAAAATGGAAATATTAGGAAAAGGAAAAAGTAGAGAACTAGCTAACCTCAGATACTGTAACGGAAACAAATCTAACTCCACAGCTTTGGAGAATTTTATGTCGACGAAGATTTAAGAAGAGGTCATTCTTCAGCTAAATCTACGTTAGTGAAAAAGGTCATATAATTTCATCAATTGTAGGGACATTTAATAAGATAATGCGTTTTTTGTTTAAAGAAGCTTTCCTAAATTGAAAAATAAGAGATTCCTTTGCAGCTTTAAAGCCTAGTTTCATAAAACAATAGAAAATTACTCATCACAATATCTCCATTTGTTACTGTCACGAAAACATTCAAGCAATTCATAATGTAGTAACTGGTGTATTTCCTGCATTAAACATTCCTGTGATGGACTTAATGATTTTTTCGCCAAGATACATGATAATTAGAATTTAGGAATTCTGAATGTCTAATTTGCGGAGAAGCATTTGCATCGAAGAATTATTTGAAACGGAAGTCCAGAATACAGAATTCTTATAAGTTATTGTGAATAGCAAAACGTTGAGAGACGTTTTGATATTGACAAAAAGTTTAATTAACTTCTTCTCAATATTGTTACTTTTTCAAAACGTGTATCAACGTTTTGAAAAATTAATAGTTAAAGAAACCATTTCTGATTGTTTAAAAATTTGCGAAAGTAACTAAATCCATTCCTGTGTCTTACATTCATTGAAACTTGTACAAGGGATTATTTTCGTAGTGCCAAAAAAAATAACCATTTCTCAAAGAATAGTTATGCCAGTGGATTTTATTGAAACTGTTTTATTTCCATGCCGAGACGAAATTTTGGTATGAAATACTACATTAGTGGTCAAATCCTCAAGTGACTGCATTTTCAACTTTTTTTTTAGTATGATCCCAATAAAGTAAAATCTTATGCAATTATTTTAGACAATGTAACTCATAATCATTTTTTTTTGTAAATGCTTTCGTATGTAAAATTTCAACATTGCATCTTTAAGGGAATTTGTATTTTCCTAAAATGTACCTGTTTTACTTTTTTATATGATGGTTGTGCTTTCCAATAATAATATATATATATAACTATGCAAATATGCCTGCAATGAATCAGACTCCTGTCTCAATTAACTTAATTGGACATATTTTTTTCCAAATACTCCTGGTATAGATGCTGTAGATTTATTTTGTGTTGTTGTATAATGATATATATGAAGTGCGTGTTAAAAAAGCAATTCTAAGATATACTGCTTATTTTGCCAAAAGAAATAAAACAATAAAGTTTCATTACTTTGCGAGAAAATACCAACAGCGAAGGGTTTTCAACAAATGCATAGCTGCCAACTTTTACGCTTTTTTGCTACCACTAAAATTTAATAGACATATTCGCCTTGTTTAATTACATGATTTGGACGATTAAATAAGATAATATTTTCTGTATAATTTTAGTGGTACGAAGAAAGCGTAAAAGTTGGCAGCTATGCAAATGCAATTTGTTAAAACCATGAAAAATGGCACAATCTACTACAAACCTTACACTAACATGATTCGTACAAAGAATTTGTGTTTCATTAAGTAAATCATGATACAGGAGAAGTTGCAAGTGATATTAGTGATAATGAAGTCATGGCTTATTCTGTTAAGTAACAGAAACGGAGAGGTTGCTATGTGGTTATAGTGTTTGTTAATTTGAAATTTTTTTACATTATTTTATGTTATTTTAAAATAAAACAATCATTAAAAGTTGTTCTGTATGGGAAATACTTTTTGTTTCGTATTTTTATTATTTTGTTTAGTATTTAAACTGAATTTTTGCTAAAATTACATTATGGAAAAATGTCACAAGAGTAACGTCAGAAGAGTAACACTTAGCATTTTGCAAAATCAAATGTAACTAATTCATGTGTTATCATATGAGTTCAATGATTAATGCTTTTTAAATGGATATAATTTCTCTGCTATATTCTGTAAAATTTATTTCTATAGTCTCATATAATTCAGAGAATTTCTGCGACAAACACAATTTTTGAAAATTGGATTTTTTTATGGTCACAAGAGTAAGAAAATTTTATTTATTATCTAGCCAAGTAAAATGCTTTTTGTTATAACTTTTATATGGTTTATGAAAGTAGAGTACATGTATTTTTAAGAAGTTGCATCAAATTTATCTTAAATATATTTTGTAATAAAAGAATTGGAAATATATATGGAAATTTGCTCTGGTGGTCACAAGAGTAACAGTAGACGTTCCTTTATACAGAAGATGTCTCCTGATGGTCTCAACAATGTAGTTTAAATCAATTAAAATGTACAGGAGTCGTTGAAATTAAATATATCATCTTACACCTTAATTCTACACTTTCATAATTTATATAGGGTAGACCGGGGCTAGTTGGCGTAATTTTTAGTTATTGATTTTTATTAATTTTTTGTTTAAGTTTTTTATGAAACTTTCACTGTACTTTTAAAGAATAGTCATTGGGCTATAATTATCCGGAGTTTTGAGCTTATAGCTTTTGTAGTTTATGTTTAGCAGAAGCCTAAAGTAAAGGGAAAATTGGGCGCCAACCTACCCGCCACGGGGCAAGTTGCCTATACCTATGGGGTAAGTTGGCACGTGCTTTATAAAAAATTAAATGAAACTCAAATAAGACACGCAGTTAAGACAAATCAATTTCATTAATACCTGTAAGTTTAAACAAAGGCGTTATCGCCGTACAATGTAAATTCAAAATTATACACTTATAAAAAATAATGAATAAAACATTAATATTGAGTAACTTCTATCGTACTCGATATCATCATCAGAGATACAGTTGTCACAAATATAAAATCGAGTGTCTCCGTTTGGGCAAGCCTCGTATGCCCCAAATCTTGCATTGCAACCACTTTTCTCGGTGTTTGCTTTTTTCAAGCAACCAGTACACACCAGACACCGAGTCAACTTACCCTGTGTTTAATGCGCTTACTAGCCACATAATAAATTTCTTCACAAAAGGGACAGTAACCAGCTAAGCATAAATAATCCCAGTAAATCACATATGGTGTAGGTACAGTTAATCTTAGACTAAGGAAAACTGCACAAGTCAAATCGCAATTATTAAGATAAGTATTAGAAATTAGAAAGAAGAATGAAGCAACAAAACATTACTTATGAGTGTAAAAAACAGAAAAATCGTAATAAATGTCCACTGCACGTATGTAACGCTTCAAAACTACAATGAGGATTGTAAAAAGCAAGAAGAAAGGTACTCTGTGGCTGGTTGCGCAATCTATCCAAAACATTCGATTTATGAGGACTACGCCTACTTACCCCTGTAGCCAACTAGCCCATGTCTCTCCTACTGAAATAAACGCAATATTTTTTAATGTATATACCGGGCTTCGACAAATAAATTGTAATTTTAGTGGTAAAAATATTTCATATCATGCGATTGTGTTGAGAGCTTAATTGTAGATAAACATTTGTTGTTTTTAAAATGAATGTGTAGTTTTGTGGCAACTAAAACAACTAACAGTAATATATTTTTTAATCGTATTGAAAGAAATTTAGATTAACACTGATCAATAGGATATTGTAGAACCAGACAGAAATGATTGTACTTCACACCAATAAGACGAGGTCTTTTTCGTGCGAGATCTACGGAAATAATGAATGGAATATCTAGACATTTCTTTTAAGTCCGTGGAAGTTGTATATTTAGGGCAAAGATTCTAAAAAAAAAAAAAAAAAAAAAAAAAAAAAAAAAAAAAAAAAAAAAAAAAAAAAGAATAAACCAACTGTTTTTATTATTTTCATTGGAAAACTATTGTAATATAGTTTTTATAATAAATGTTCGGGATAGAAAGTATTTTATAGGTTTAAAATAAATGTTCGATATCTAAGCTAAATCCGTGTTTTTTTGTTTTTTTTGTTTTTTTTTTCAGGGACACAGTACCTTTTAAACCACTTTTTCAATTTTGAATAATACTGTAACACACTGTAATATCTGTAGTGACATTATTTTTAATACTATAAAGCAAATATAATCTATATATATATTTCTCTTACGTAGCGCTAAAAAAGGGCTATATTTGTAGCTTGCTATTTGGCAACAGCAAAAGCGACGTTTCTCAGAAGTAGTTACGGTCACATGTCCCAACCCACCCAGCAAATCAAAATCCAGACAGGATCTCTCTTTTAACGCAAACCGTTTGAACAATACATGAATGCTATTGGTCCGTTTTAAGGTGACGTAGCTTTTTGATCAAAGGTTGTATTTAGACACAGGCGAAAACGTTTTGTTTACATTTCAATAGCGTGATGCATAGCATGTTTTACAGCATCTTATTATAGTTTTAAATTAGTTTAAGCGGTGATTTTCAATACTATAGGCAAAATGAAAAGAGAAGGACCCCATCTGACACTAACATACCATTTAAGTTTAAACGGCGTCCATTTCCTGTTCGCATAGCTTTCTCAATGATGATCAACAAGTCACAGCTCCAAACTTTTGATAAATGCATTTTTATTTATATTTTCAATTTTTTTTTTAATGAATTAAAATATTTATAAATTTCATATGTTGCTTGCTCGGATCTCAAAACGGCCCAACTAAAAATATTTTTTATTGTGTTTTCACTAAGGTTTTTAATTTATTCTGTTTCCAAGGTACGTTTTCAGTAAGGTTTTTAATTTATTCTGTTTCCAAGGTACGTTTTTATTTGCATTTTCAACAGTTTTCCATTACTTTTTTATACAATAAAAATATTTGTAAATTTAATATGTTGTAATGATTTATGATAGCACTCATTCTGGCTAGAGTTAACATAAATAGTGGCGAGCGAGCGAAGCGAGCTGGGATCGCGTAGCAATCCCAATATGAATTGCGTAGCAATTCGTGGGGGTTGGCGAGCGTTAGCGAGCAGGGGACTGAGCCCCCTAGTTTCATATAATTTCAAAAAACAAATCTTGTAGAACAGACTATTTAACTAAAATTTAAATTTTAAAGATATAAAAAAGAAATTAAATCCCTACTACTTTTTTAAATAGTTATATTTTTGCTTAAAAAATATTTTTCGTAGTCCTAAAAACATACTACATAAAATTGTGCATGGATTTAACAGTCAAGGCTATTGTTATTATTATTATTTTAAGAATTTCAATTATTTTTCCTTGCTTTTTTACTAAACAAAAGAGAAAAAGATTTATATTACGTGTAATAACCCATACATCTAAAAATCTATGCACAGTTTTATGTAGTATAATCTAAGGAATATGGAAAAAAATATTGAAGCAAAAGTATTCATATTTAAAAAAGTAGTAGGGATTTAAAAATATATATATATATATACATATTTTTAATTTTAGTTAAATAGGCTCTTCTACAAGATTTTTTTTTTTTAAATTATATGAAATTATATTTCTTTATAGTACCTAATATTTTAAGTGACATTATATTTAAGTATATTAGAATATTATTCAAAATCGAATAAGTAGTTTAAATGGTACTGTGTCCCCGTAAGTTGAAAAATTGATTCCTTATAAATCTTCTCAATTATTGTACACAGCACTTGAAGTCAATGTATTCGCTGAAAGAATGCATGTAAATACTAGCCATTAATTTTATGGAGCTTGCCATATTTGGGCGTTATACACAATTTGATAGTTTTCGCATAATGCTTTTATAATATTTAATATATTTTTGTCTAGATTTAAATATATATATTTTTTTATTTCATGCTAGGAGTGCCTTATTCTGATATCTTTGACATTGAAAAATATGTCATTGGTAACTTTAGACAAAAATGACTCAGTATAACACCAAATGACGCTTTTGTCCATCACGTTTGTAGAAAGAATGCATATTACTCATGCTTATGTTTATGTAGCATACGATATCTGTCTCTTAAATATGCAGTTAAATTACCAATGTAGATTTTTGTATAATGCATATATACATTAAAGTATGTGTATTTCCACCTTTAATATTATATAACATTTATAAACTTTATATCAAATATGTCTTGTTCTTAGCTGAAAAACATCGAATACGTTCCTAGTAATTTCAGACAGAATAAAAAAAAAGTCCTTCCGGCCAGTGCCGGGAGGAAGAGGTAGCTTTCATATTCCTTATTTTTAAAAAGCAAGCTTATATTATTGAAACACACGAAGCTCAATTTAATGGAAACCGATTATAGGAGATTCAATACTAATTTTTATCAATACTAAATCATTATGAATGAGAATTTCGCGAAATTAGTCAGCTTTATCCAAGCTGCTTTTATTTAAAGTAACTTATATTTGGTTACCAAATTTTGCGATATCTTGAAGTTCCTGCCATTTTAAGACAACATGGTGGATGAGGCTAAAGAGTGGACTTGGTTGAGACCTTAGTAATTCATGTGCACATGCTCACTCACATCGGAATCGATTGATATATACAAGTGCTGTCGCAAGCAAAAAATCAGATTTTTAAAAATGTCACCCACATTAAAAATTGAAACTACTATATCTGAGCCATTTTTTAAGATAAAGACAAAACAAAAAATGCTCCGGAATCCTTATATCATGGTCAAATGCTTAAGAAAAAACCCTTTTTCATTTTCTAATTTTTTTGCACCTCACTTTAAATATAATTTTTTATCTAATTTAATGGCTTCCATTTTGAAACAAGATGGCTGATGAAGCTGTCCAGCGAACTTGGTCGAGACACTACGATATACTATCCACATGCCTTCTTACATCGAAATAGGTTAATAAATGCGCGTGTTATCACGTCACAAATATCAGATCGTTTAGAAATGTCAGCCATGCTAGAAATTCAAAGTGCTGTAATTTCTTTAAGATATATACCATTTTTTAAAGATATATACGAAACAAGTACTGTTCCGGAATCTTTGTATCAAGGTCAAACACATAAAAAACATCTTTTTCATTTTTAAATTTTTTGATAACTCATTTAAAATTTAAAATTATTTTTTTTTAAATGGCAGCCCTTTTGAAACAAGATGACGAATGAAGCTGGCCAACAAACTCGGTCGAGACATTGGCATGTACACATGAAGTTACATCCAAATCGGTTCATAAGTACGCCTGTTATCGCGTGACAAAAATCAGGTCGTTTCAAAATGTCAGCCGCAATAGAAGTTCAAAATGCTATAACTCAGCCATTTTTTAAAGTATAGACGAAACAAAAAATGCTCCGGAATATTTGTATCAAGGACAAACACAAAATAATATATTGTTTTTTAATTTTCAATTTTTTGGTACCACATTTCAAATTTTAAAATTAAAAAAAAATTATATGGCCGCCATTTTGAAACAAGATGGCGTATGAAGCTGGCAAACGAACTCGGTCGAGGCATTAGTATGCACTATGTATACACAAAGTTACATCGAAATCGGTTCATAAATACGAGAGTTACAGTGTGACAAATATCATATATATATATACTAGGGGGGTCTGCCCCCTGAAAGCTATGCTCGCCAACCCCCGTTCCGACACTGTAGAATCTAAAAGCACGCTAATCTGATCGGTTTTAAAAAGATTAGAGAAGATTGAATTATACTGAAAAAACTTGTAGCGATCTCCCTGTAAACGGGTTTCCATTCAATTCCCTTTGATTGCAAAAATTTAAGGTAGAATCAGTTGCTGTTAAGACATCCAATGGTTGTTTTCGTGTTTGGTTAAAGAAGATTAGTTAAACATTTGAAAAGAAGCTAAAATAAAATGAATTAAGAAAACAGAGTCTTTGTCTCTCGTTATTTTTTAACAGCGTTATAAAACGATTGACATAATACAATTACTAAAATTTGCTGCTTTAAACCCTTCAAGGGCGGTGGTTCATTTTTGGACCACTTAATTTTAATTCTTAAATGCCACATTAGCATCAGAATATTGGGATGAAAATTTCCCTTTTATTAAGTTAGTGAACAAAAGCATTTTTTTATTTCGAAATTTGTTTGTAGATTCTGGTGCCATTCACTGATTTCAAGATTTTACGAATAGAAGTGCCTTGTCCAGGAAAGGGTTAAACGCATATTAATGTATTTATTATTTTAAAGTTTCCTTTCCCTTTTAATATTCACGTGTAAATACAATTTTCAGGACATAATTTTCAATATTTTCCTGCCTTTAACACGTACTCATTTAATAGTAATTTTAAAGGGTTTTTTTTTTCTGTTTTTAATAGTCACACGAAAATAAATTCTTAATCGTTAGGAAATATTATTCTTTGCGCTGTTTTTAAAATTGAAAACAATCTCTATAATAATAGCCTAATTCATGTGACTATCATCAACAGCTCCAGGCGGATCCCTTCGCTTTTTATATTCCAGGCGGCCATTTTGGTACTTTAATGTTAGCTAGCCACAGGTGTGATAAGTCGCTGAATATTATTCTATCCCCATTATTTCGTTTATATTATAATAGTACAAAGTCATGTAACTGCCATTAACAACGGGCTGATTCCTTCGCTTTTCATAAGAAAGGTTTCCATTTTGATTAAAGAATCAAAATTATTTTTTCGAATAAAACTACATAAAAGTTGCCATGATCACAAAGAATTACTGGTACTTTTATGTTAGCCGGGTGAAAATCTCGCCAATAGCTTTTATTTTAACTCGCCAGTTAGCATTTTTTTTTTTCGAGTGGTAAATTAAAACAATGCTACTTGGTTATCCCATCGAACTAAAATCTGTCCCCAAACTATAAGATTAAATGCCAATAATGGTTGATCGTAAATGTCACATTCACTTGACTTTAAGGAAGTTACACATGTTCACGCCATCAAGTGACTTTTATTTCGACGTTTTATTTGTATTTTTATTAATGTTATACTAATTTATTTGTTCTTTTGTTATTTAAAAAAATGTCAATTTGTATAATTTGGCGATTTATATAATTTGGCGAAATTGGTCGACGGTAGAAGTAATAACATTAAAACGCTGCTTTGAAGTGGAAATTAAATCTCATGACTTGTTGCATTGTCACATAATGGTTTGGCGTGATTTTTTTACGGCAATTTGGCGAAAACCTCGTTTTCAAATACCTGCTACATATGCATTTTAAAATTATTTTCTATTATTTAAAAAATGAAAAAACAATAAATAAAAAAAAATAATAATTAATAACTATAGAACAAAAGAATTTATAACATTTTTTGTAAATAAAAAGAAAATAAATTCAAATAAAGATTTATTAATAAATAAGCAACAATAGCCCGGTTACCGTGTCAGGCAAAATAACGCCATTTAGGCGCCAATTAAGTACCCCTTTGCGTATATGGTATCTGTGTCTAATATTTTACTTTTCGTTTCGTTTAAAAAAATGAATGAAGTAAAAGCCATTTATTCTAAAGGTTTCAATTTTAAATGAAAGATCTGTATTAAATAAAATGATAATGAAATACAAATTGAATTCTGAATAAAAGTAACATGATGCATTTCTTAACATATTTAAGGGAGGCCAAACTCGTCGCTAAATTTATTTAAAATAACCTTTTCTAAAATATTAAAAAAAAATACCTGTTATGATTAAAATTTGAGTTGCTATCATTAGAAAAAAGTATTTAAAATTAGAAAAAATTAATATTTCGAAAACTAATTCTAATTTTTAAATTCTAATACCAGTTTTGAGGTCTGTTGATCAATATGGATTTTTGGTGTTAATTTCATCGCGAAGTATACCATATTTTAAGAGAAATCGCCGTGAAACGTAATCAGTTGTTTAATCAGTCGTTTTATAGAATCGTTACATAAATTCGTTTCAATTCGATTCATTAGGATTTTATATATATAGGGTATATATATATATATATCCAAAAACCAAACCAAAATTTCGAAACTACGGAACTGATCCAACAATAAATATACTAAACCAAATGACAACAACAAAATAACTAAAAACAACTAACTTCAAAAACAACATACTTTAAAAACGGCAAACTTTAAAAACATTCAAACTAAAACCAGAAGAAATTGAATCTATGGAGACAGGCGGCATGCACTTGCGACATGCCGCTGCGGGGTTAAAACCAGTTTTTATGTTACAACCAGTTTTTATGTTTTTATGTTATGTTTTTATGTTTTTATTTACAACGCTCCCCCCCCCCATATATATATATATATATATATATATATATCAACTTATGAACGGAGGGTGGTTTCGGGGTCTTGGTGTCATGATCGATGAAAATATACCAAAATTTTTTGAAATGGCTTTCCTCCGAATGCCTGCAATAGGTAGCTTTTTTTAATGAAAGCTACCTATAAATGTGTGTACAACTTTTCTTCTTTAAAGTTTTACAAACAAATACGTCAAACTGCTAAATATATATATATATATATATATATATATATATATATTTTATGTAACACGCACTATTATTGTTTTATGTATGCAAATAAATCATTATAGTATAACTTGTTATCATGCATATGCAGGGTTGTTATAATTAAAGTTCCACTTTGAAATGGTCCAAAAAGTAAAGTACTTGACCAAATGTTATCAAACTTGGTAACAGTTTAAAGAGGTTCGTGGAAATTTCTTTACAGCCAAAAAAAAAAAAAAAAATGTTCAAATACTCACCACCAGGGTGGGAAAGGAAGCTGTATGGAATATTGTTAAACAAAATAAGACATGAAGACATCGGTTTAAAATGTGTTTAATCGTTTCTGAAACCTATTGCAAAGCATATTAATGTGACGTCCGCCGTTTTCCGAAAACAAGTGAAATCCTATTACTGCATTCTCAACAGTAGGTCTTAGCATACCAGGAGGAATGTTACGGACATGTCGGTGTATTTCATCTTTCAATTCCGCCGAATTGTTTAAATAATTACCATAAACAGTGCTTTTGAAATAACCCCACAGCCAAAAATCATAGCCATAGCCAAGAAGTGGAAAACTTTCGGTCTCTAATCCGTTTATTCGTAAAATGTTGCCTAAGTAACTATTCGACACGTGTTCCAATGCGCGATGGGACCTCGTCAACCATAAAAAAGTCCTTCCGGCCAATGCCGGGAGGAAGAGGTAGCTTTCATATTCCTTATTTTAAAAAAGCCAACTTATATTATTCAAACACACGAAGCTCAATTAAGTGGAAACCGAATGTAGGAGATTCAATACTAATTTTTATCAATACTAAATCATTATGAATGAGAATTTCGCGAAATTAGTCAGCTTTATCCAAGCTGCTTTTCTTTAAAGTAACTTATATTTGGCTGCCAAATTCGGCGATTTCTTAAAGTGCCTGTCATTTTAAGACAACATGGTGGATGAGGCTAACCAGTGAACTTGGTCGAGACATTGGTAATTGCTGTGCACATGTTCACTCACATCGGAAATCGGTTGATATATACGACTGCTGTCGCAGGCAAAAAATCAGATTTTTCAAAATGTCACCCACGTTAGAAATTGAAACTGCTATATCTGAGCCATTTTTTAAAATAAAGACAAACAAAAAAAGCTCCAGAATCCTTATATCAAGGTCAAATACTTAAGAAAGAAACCTTTTTCAATTTCTAATTTTTTTGCACCTCACTTTAAATATAATTTTTTTTAATTTAATGGCCGCCATTTTGAAACAAGATGGCTGATGAAGCTGGCGAGCGAACTTGGTCGAGATATAAATGTATACTATCCACATGCCTTCTTACATCGAAATAGGCGAATACGTGTGGTATCGCGTGACAAATACAAGATCGTTTCAAAGTGTTAGCCATGATAGAAATTCAAAGTGCTATAATTCAACCACTTTTTAAGATATAAACAAAAGAACAAATTTTCAGAAACAAAAACTGCTCCAGAATCTTTGTATCAAGGCCAAACACATAAAGAAAATCTTTTTCATTTTCCAATTTTTTAATACCTCATTTTAAATTTTAAATTACATTTTTATAATGGCAACCCTTTTGAAACAAGATGGCGAATGAAGCTGGCCAACGAACTCGGTCGAGACATTGGTATGTACTATGTACAGACCAAATTACATTCAAATCGGTTCATAAATACGCCTGTTATCGCGTGACAAAAATCAAGTCGTTTTAAAATGTCAGCCACAATAGAAATTCAAAATGTTATAACTCAGCCATTCTTTTAGTTATAGACGAAACAAAACCTGTTCCGGAATCTTTGTATTAAGGTCAAACACATACGAAAGAAATCTTTTTCATTTTCCAATTTTTTGGTATCTCATTTTAAATTTTAATTTTTTTAATGGCCGCCATTTTGAAACAAGATGGCGGATGAAGCTGGCCAACGAACTCGGTTGAGTTATCTGTATGTACTATGTACAGACCAAATTACATCCAAATCGGTTCATAAATACGTCTGTTATCACGTGGTAAAAATCAGGACGTTTCAAAATGTCAGCTACGCTAGAAATTCAAAATGCTATAACTCAGCCATTTTTTAAGATATAGACAAAACAAAAACTGCTCCCGAATCTTTTTATCAAGGTCAAACAAATAAGAAAAAAATATTTTTTCAATTTGGAATTTTTTGGTACCACATTTCAAATTTGAATTTTTCTTAAAATTTTAAATGCCGCCATATTTAAACAAAATGGCGGATGAAGCTGGCCAACGAACTCGGTCGAGACATTGGTCTGTACTATGTATAAACGAAGTTATATCCAAATCGGTTCATAAATACGCCTTTTATCGCGTGACAAAATTCAGGACGTTTCAAAATGTCAGCTTCGCTAGAAATTCAAAATGCTATAACTCAGCCATTTTTTTAGATATAGACGAAACAAAAACTGCTACGGAGTCTTTGTATAAAGTTCAAATACATAAGAAAAAAATATTTTTCCATTTTCAATTTTTTTGTACCACATTTCAAATTTTAAATTTTTTTTAAAAATTTTAAATGGCCGCCATTTTGAAACAAAATGGCGGATGAAGCTGGCCAACGAACTCGGTCGAGACATTAATATGTACTATGTACACACCGAATTACATCCAATTCGGTTCATAAATACGAGAGTTACAGTGTGACATAGGTCAGATATATATATATATATATATATATATATATATATATATATATATATATATATATATCAATTTTGAACGGAGGGTGGTTTCGGGGTCTGGGGGTCATGATCGATGAAAATATACCAAAATTTTTTGAAATCGCTTTCCTCCGAACGGCTGCAATAGGTAGCTTTTTGTAAAGAAAGCTACCTAAAACATGGATTCTAAACTGTCAAGTTACTGGAGTTTAGTTATGAAGAAACGTCTTAAGATTTTCGCTAAGAGACCTGAAGTCACGGAGCATGTAGTCCAGTTGTCGACTGCTCTTAAAAGAAAAATGGTCCAATTATGAAACTCGCCTTCATGCCACATGGTGACTTTAGGAGAATACAATGGAAGTGGGTGCACAACATGAGGGACTTGTTCATTCCAAATCCTCCAGTTATGGATTTTGACATCGTCATTGAGGTAAAAATGCGCTTCATCTGTCCGCAAAATATTTCATGTCCAATATTCGTCCAGTTCAATCCGTGCAAGGATTCCAAAGCTAAAGATTCTCTTGCAGCAGGATTGTTACGTTAAAGTACTTGTATGGGTAGAACTGCAGCACTTAACGGACAACAACGTACTCCACGGTGCGTCTATTCGACGTGCGATAGCACGAACCGAGCACTTTTTCGATTGTTGCCTCCACCATTGCTAATGCAACAATTTCCTCGGTTTCCACAGAAGCTGGTTTCCTTCAGCTCCCAGGTTCAACAGATAGCAAACCCGTGACTCCAAACTTTGCCATCATTTCCCTGATCCCCTGAGAAGTCATTGGCCATCATCGTATTCCTCTTACTGAACTATACCTTTCCAAAGCCCGCCGTTCATTGCGATCGCATACATAATAATATTTAACAAGAGAAACTCTGTCTTACATGGTTTTAGAAATTGTTTATTCACAACGATTATAACTCTGACAGTCTCAATTTTATCTGACAAATCAAATGGCGTGTAAAGCGCATTTGCATCAATCTAATTTTCTTCTTCCTGCTGTAAGACAGTTCCATTCCATTGCCGTTTTGCACAACCCAACAAACAGTTACGTTTTGAAAAAAACATTAAAAACATTTTAAACCGATATCTTCGTGTCTTAAGGTCGAATTCAGGCTTCAAAAATTTCAAAGTAGCGATCTGTAAAAAAACGATTTCCGGAATGCACATACATTTTCGAGTGATTTGCGATTTCAAATTTTGTGATCGCTAATTTGTGGTTTGCACTTTTAAGAACACGACGGATTTTATTACACAGATGACGCACTCGAGTTTTGTCGCTTTTAAATGGTAATATTGTTTAGGTCAATGTTTCTTACAGGTGCAAAAATTGTTATATCGGTGTAAAAAATGATTAAGTTATATTGCGACCCTTATTTTGTTTAACAATATTGCATACAGCGCCATTCCCGCACTGGTGTTGAGTATTTAAATTTCTCTTCTTTTTTGGCGAGAAATAAAATCCATTTAAAATAAATTCCTTTAAAATATTACCAAGTTTTGTAACATTTGGTACAATAGTTTCCATTGTATGACAATTTTAAAGTGAAACTTTAATAATAACCACCCTGTATAATATAATAAATATTTCTTCAGACATAAATAAATATTTTTTTAGCTTTATGCAAGATCTGTATTATTCTCAGATGACTGACATTGAAAAATAGGTTTATAATATCTCTAGACAGAAATGACACAATATCACACAATGTCTTGGTCTTTTTTTCTTTCACGTTTGTAGAAAGAGTGGATCAATCCGCTATATTTCATTTGTATTGAACATGCCATATTCGTGCCTGAAATGCGCCATTCAATCATTATGCAGTAGAAACACGCTAATCCAAACTAATTGGGACAAGTGCCAGTTCGAATTACTAAAAATTTGGATTACCCGAAATTCTGATAAAAATAGAAAAGAAAAAGATGCAGGTTATAGAAAATCTAAGTTGTAAGTACTCAGTAGTATAGTAAACATCATGTAATCCGGAATCACAAGGTCCGGCATGCTGGATAATCCGGTACGACTTTTGGAAAAATATAGTATTCCTGTTTATTTCTCCCGGTGTTTATAATAATACAATGGAACTTCAGAATGAGAAATTACGTAACAACCCATTACAAACGGTTCAAAATTGTGAATTTATAAACAGCTCAATCAGCTTGTAGACAAAAGGTGAAGAAAAAAAATCTTTAGATAATTTTTCAAATGAAACTGTTGAAAGGAAAAGTAAAATTTTACCATCTTAATTAAATACCTTTGGCATTTTACAAAAGAATTTTATAGTGACTAGCAAACAATCAGATATTCGAGATTTTCTTTTAGATGTCTTCTACGAACAGACCTACCACTTTTCTCTTTTATTTTCGTGTACATATATTCTAATTTTAAAATATTGAGTATTTTTTAATCCGTTCAAGTATAATTTTCAAAAATAAAATCGGTTCAGAATAACTCGAATTTCGGATCAGCGGGATTTGGATTCCCGTGATTAGGACTAATTAGCGAGTTTTGGAACTCTGTTTTAAGTATAAAAACAATTTCTGCCCCACATAATGAACAATTACATGCAAACAATAATTCGCATTAAATTTGCTAATTAAACAACTTCATTTGATAGTTAAGCACTTTGATATAGAGAAGACACGAACTTGACCTTTAAAGAAAACGTACTGCTGTGTATGGAGATCTGTCACAACTCTATTGTAGTGGTTGCTATTAACTGAATGCTATTTAACCCTATTCAAACAGAAGTATTATGACTGATAAGTATTTAGGTAGGTTTCGTGTGAAAATATTACCTATTACCTTCTCCCCTATGCTGGAATTTCTGTTGCAGATCAGCACCGATCATAACCCCTAGATCCCAAAACCACCTTCAATAAATAGCTTTTATATATATATATATATATATATATATATATATATATACTAGGGGGCTCAGCCCCCTGCAAGCTACGCTCGCCATCCCCCGTTCAGACACCGCAGAATTTAAAAGTACGCTAATTTGATCAGTTTAAAAAAGATTAGAGAAGATTGAATTATAATGAAAAAACTTATAGCGATCTCCCTGTAAAGGGGTTTCCATTCAATTCCCTTTGATTGCGAAAATTTAAGGCCGAATAAGTTGCTGTTAAGACATCCAATGATCGTTTGCGTGTTTGGTTAAAAAAGATCAGTTAAATATTTGAAAAGAAGTAAAGATAAAATGAATTAAGTAAACAGTGTTTGCCTCTCGGTATTTTTTAACAGCGTTATAAAACGATTGACTTAATACAATTTATTGCTTTAACCACTTCAAAGGCACTGGTTCATTTTTGGACCACTTAATTTTAATTCTTAAATGCCAGATTGGCACCAGAATTTTGGAATGAAAATTTTCCTTTTATTAAGTAAGTGAACAAAAGCATTTTCATATTTCGAAATTTGTTTGTAGATTCTGGTGCCATTCACTGATTCCATCATTTTACGAATAGAAGTACCCTGCCCCTGAAAGGGTTAAACGCATATTAATGTATTTGTTACCTTAAAGTTTCCTTTCTCTTTTAATATTCACGTGTAAATACAATTTTCAAGAACTAATTTGCTATATTTTCCTGCTTTTAACGCGTACTCATTTAACAGTAATTTTAAAGTTTTTTTTTTTTTTTTTTTTTTTTTTTTTCTGTTTTTCATAGTCACGCGCAGATAAATTTTTAATCATTAGGAATTATGCTTTGCGCGGTTTTTAGAATTGAAAACAATCTCTAAAATAATAGCATGAGTCATCTGACTATTATCAATTATTCCTTGCAGATCCCTTAGCTTTTTATATTCCAGGTGATCATTTTGGTACAATCTCAGAAATGGATACTCAGATTTCACGAAATTTTCTTCATTTTTGACGAAACCATTTCCTGGGATATGCTCCGAGCAAATATTTCGTCATATTGAGAAAATTACTTTCTTCGCTTGTTTGAAGATAACAATTTCGTCAAAAGTGCTTATTTGAGAAGTGCAATCAGAGGGCTGGTGGTGCCACCTATTGAACAGTTTGGAAGCTCTTGTATCGACAGGAGAAAAAATAATAGCTTCGGTCTTCGGGTTGATTCGAACTCACGACTTCCGGTGTGGGAGACGGTCACTCTAGCTATTACGCTATTGAGTCCTCGAACAGATACGATTTTACATGCATGTAATGGATTCTACTGTATATTTATATTTTTATAAGGTTGGTTGTAATTTTATCGATGGTGTTATACTTATAATTCTTGCAAGTTTTAATTAGTAAGACTAATTTATTATTATTATTTCCTATGGTTAATACGAATAATTATAATATGAATAATTATAATATGGCTTGATTAATATAATTTATTAGGAAATTTTCTTTGCTCGATGAATGATTAAAATATGGTCTGGTTAATTTGTTGCTCAGAAATAACGAATTTTACAGTACATATGGGGGAGATTTTATCAATTTGAGTAGTTGGTTAAGATTTTAACACTTTACTGTTTACAGAAGAGAAGGGAGAGGGATCAATTATGCATATTTAATTTGATAGTTATATGAATATATTTCTTAAATGAAAAAGAGATCTTGGAATTTTGAAACTTTATTGACCAAATTTTCTTTTTGAACGATTTTGTAAAACACAGGAAATTTATTCTTTTCGAATTAAACCATAGCGAGCAAAGTAAAATAATAATAATAATAATAATAATAATAATATAAATAATAATAAACATTCTTAAAAACTTTAACAGCTAAAAAAATAACTAATGCAGAAACAATAACTACCTGTGTTTCAGCATTTTCTGAAAAGTGCTAAAAAGTGCAATTTTTTAAATAAATTATGACAGGAATAACATAAATTTTTTAAATAAATTATGACAGGAATAACATAAACAAGCAAATATTTGATTTCTATAGTCGCAGGATTTGAGGAGGTACGGTTTCCTTAAAATGCATTGAGTCTGGCCGTGAGTGAAGAAACACCTTCGTCAAATATTTGAGAGTTTACGTGTCGTTAAAAGTCACGTGATTTTGATACGAAATGATTGTCAAAAACAAGGCTCGAGGACTGCTGAATCGTCAAAATTGAGAGTTTTATTTCTGAGAGTGTACTTTAATGTTAGCCAGCCACAGGTGGTAAGTTGCCAAATATTATTCTATTGCCATCATTTCACCTATATTCTAATGGTCCATGTATAACAATTATCCTGTTATATATGTTTTCGTTCTAGTCCAGCCCCACACCCCAGCCCCACTCCCAGTTTCACTTCAAAATTCAATTTAATACTTTATTTATTTTAATGTACTATTTTCTCCCAATGCGGTTCCTAAATTAAATCTAATATTAAAAAAATATATCGCTTGTACTAATATACCATCACATTTAAATTAAACTTTTTTTAATTACTCATTTACTTTAATAAAATAAAACCAGTAATTCAGTCTTCCCATTTATTCTTACATATATTTTGAGCCCGATGCAAATCTCGCCAATAGCTTTTTTAACTCACCAGTTAGCATTATTTTATTTTTCGAGTGGTAAATTAAAACGGTACGACTTGGTTATCCCATCGACCAAAAATCTATCGCCATACTATAAGATTAAATGACAATAATGGTTGATCGTAAATGTCACATTCACTTGACTGTAAGAAAGTTATGCGTGTTTACGCATCAAGTGATATTTATTTGGACGTTTTATTTGTATTTTTATTAATGTTATACTAATATATTTGTTCTTTCGTTATTTAAAATAAAAATTGCGTCAATTCGTGTAATTTGTTGAGTGGTTTGGCGATTTATTTAATTTGGCAAAATTAGTCGACGAGATAACAAAGTAGTATCATTAAAACATTACTTTAAATTGGAAATTAAATGACATGATTTGTTGTATTATTTAATCGGCTTTGGCGTGGTTTTTTACGACAATTTGGTGAAAACCTCGTTTTCGAATACCAGTTACATATGTATTTTTAAATTATTTTCTATTATTTTTAAAATGAAATAACAATAAATAAATAAAATATTAAGTAATAACTATAGAGCAAAACAGTTTATACCATTTTTTAATAAAAAGAAAATAAATATAAATAAACATTTATTAATAAACTAGCAGAACTACCCGGATTCGCCCGTGTCAATTATAAGGAGCCTTCCAGGTAAAATAAATTAAAACGAAGTAACACGGCAATCACAATAACTGAAAGTTGTGCATTCCAATTCACAAATCATTGAAAAGGCAATCAGAAAACATGACGTTATTTTCTCGCAACCACAGTAAAATCTCTGAGCTTTAATAACAGAATGCGCGTTATGAAAGAGAAAAATATGATATTTTCCTCACAATACGAAAGAAAAAAAATGCCACCGAATCGCGCAGCATTTAGTGAAATTCTCGTTTGTATGGTACTTATAAGTACAAACACTATGTCAGTGCCCATAAATTGTGCCCCATAAATTGTAACCCATAAATTGTGCCTTTTCTTCAATTTTTCTAACTTCTAAACATCACGCATTTTTTTTTTTTACAATGTCGAATAGAAAAAAGTTATTTGAAATGAAATTTGTTTGAAAATTTATCTCAATATTATAATTTTAATGGTTTACTCTTAATGAAATTGTATAAAGAAAAGACATGTCTATGAGTAACGCTGGTATCATATTTTCGGTGGCAACAACCTAACACAACAATTAATTTCCCTTTTATTGCAATTTAACCTCTAAACCTCACAGATTCGATTGTTTCAACGTCTTATATAAAACAATGTACTTTCAGTAAGATTTGTTTGTAAAGTTTATCTCATAAAGAAGGTCTCCTTACTGGGCATACTCAGAATATTTTGAAAAAAATATCAACTAAACTAATTATGTATGCAATAAAAGATCAATCAAATTTAGAGGCGGAATTACAGTAGAAAAAATAAAATACTTTCGAGTATTTGGCGTAAAAAGACAAAAACGTCACGTGATTTGGCGAGCATTACTTTTCCTCGCCAAAAACAAACGATTTTAATGCACCAGAAAATTGTTTGTTAATTGATTTTTAGAATGCGTGTAAAAAGTATTTAATGAATTTAAACATAACAATGGGGAGTTTAGTAAATATTTTTTTCGTATTACATATTTATGTCGCTTGTTATTTAATTTTATTACTTTAAAAACAATTTCATATATAAAAAATACTTTATGTAAGCGTATTCCAAAATAAAGGCAAGATTCATTTACCAATTATTCATTTCAATATCAAAGAATTCGTCATTCCATAGCAACAAAATTGAATCGACATTGCTGAATTGGACTTAATTTTGAGATATTGAAACAATTTTAATTTATTTTAATATTGTTTTAATTATTAACCTTTTATCCGCCGCACCATGAACTGCTTGTCAAATTAATTTGAAAATTTTTTTGAGACGATTTAGATTAATTCTAAGGTTGCGTGCCGAATTTCGGGATATTATGTAAGATAGAAGTGGAGTTACAGGTATGTTCCACTTGTGGAACGTTAGCGGTACGAATAACATTTGTACATTTTGGCGAATTTTTCTTTCTAAATCATACCAGCACTCCACACACAACAAAACAAAGAAAACAAGGTAAAGTAAAAAATGTTTTTATTTTAGGAACATGTTATCTAGTCACTAACAGCAAAATGTTTATAAAAGGCCTGAAAATATTTTTCATGCATACGCTTTCCATAATATTCACACCATTTATTCATGTTTTTCTGTCGATATGAGAATCTTCTTGAGTAGTAGACGAAAAACAATAGCTACTGAATGAGGTGATAATGTCCATACTTACTAGAGCTGTAGGAAATTCTATTCTGCTTTCTGAAACATCAAATCCAATTTTTATCGCAACAGTCACTATTTCTCGACGAAACTCCGAATGGCTTTGGGTTTCTTTTGAAATGACTGCATGACAAGTTACAACAGCCATATTTAGTTCATTTTCAAGCAGATTTCATCACCATTTTTATCATCGAAGTACTAGACGATATGTTCCAAGCAAATAATCCAAAAATTCTACACTACCCATATTCTAATTATACAATCTAATCAATCGAGGTTATTTGATTGAAACTTCTCGCTTCAATTTTCGAGAATGTCATATTCCACTTTGAGTTAGAGATGTGTTAGCTTCCCAATTTTATATAACAATAACGACACTGTTATCACTCCATCGTACACAAATAACTTTGCCATCACTAAAATAATCAAAATCTCCTCCTTCTTGTTTTTGCAATTCCCCCTTTTTTTTTTTTTTTTTTAGATTTTATTGGCATTTATTGGTTCAAAAATATTTCAGAGACACTTTGGCAACAGGTGCGAGAGATCTATATCTCAAAATTTATTCTTTAGTAATACTGGTACGAAAATAATAAAAAAATAATCGCCCGAGGGAGCCCAGTAAAAATGATCAAGATCCTAAAAAAAATAACAATAAGATAATTTTGTAATCTGAACCGCCAACGTTCCACATGTGGAACGTTGGCGGTTCAAATGATTGGCATTCAAATGATCATTGGCATTCAAATGATCATAAAACAAAAACAAAATAAGATAAAACATTCATGCATAAAACGTGATAAACAACACTAAGCAATACAATAATAATCATCACAGCACTCACATTTGAATTCTACAGTTATAGATAGAGTAAAAAGCACAGTCTACTACATTTACGTTTTTTGTTACATTTCAACAAGCTCCGAAATAGAAACCTCAAAAAATTACAAAAAAATAATTTTTAATGCATTAAAACACATTTTTTAAAAAGATATATTAAAAATTTCAGACTGATTAAACAAATACTTAAAAAGATACAGCACCACGTAACTTATGTTCCACTTGTGGAACGTTGGCGGGTAAAAGGTTAAAATTTGATATTTAGCTTTCATTATATATTTAAGTATTGCGCGGCAGCGCAATACTTCTTTATTTCCAGTGTCACTTCTCAATGTTAATTTAACATGGAAAAGCCTATGGAGATCATAACTTTTCATTTTTTCTTCCCACCTTTTTGTCCCTGATGCCACTCATTTTTTATTCTTTACTAATTCTAATGATATTGTAAATTGAAAGTGTAAAAACGTTTGCCTGACGTCAGGATCAAAACGAATGGTAAAGTACCTTTGCATATAAGTGAATTATAACCCAGAGAGAAACATGGGCCAATTTTCTTTTACATTATTCAAACATTTTTCTTAATAATTTCAATTTTCGCTTTTTTCATTGAAAATCAACGGACATTTTTCATAGAAAAGGTAACATTTTTACTTCATTGTTTCAAAATTTCAAAAGCCGTACTAATAATTTATTTATTTTTAGTTGAAAGATTTTCACGTGAAATATTAAATTAAGCTAGTTTTTTTTTGTTGTTTTTTTTGTTTTTTTTCTTCAAAAATTAAAAAGGTGAATATGGCGTCATAGTGTAAATAACTAAGATATTTTCAGAATAAGTTTTTGCTTTGGTCAAGTTCATATTTTAGTAAAAAGTTTCTAATGGATAGCTATTTTTACGCAAGTAGCGAACTTAGTGGGGAATTACATAGCTTAAATTTTAAAATGTATTTTTTTTCCCCGAGATGAGAACTATTTATACCCCTAGTTAAACTTAGGTAATAATTTTCTAATATGTTTACATTACCCCTTGGGAGAGAATAAGGTTTAAAAATTTAAGTAAAACTTTTATTTATTTTATTTTTTTACTGTATCACAGCTATAATATTGTTAAATATTATCAGTAAGGATTTAACACAATTTACATTTGCATTCATAGCGTTCCTGAGTGGGAAATAGGGTATCTAAATTTAAGTGAAGTTATTTTTTTATGTTTTGATTATAGATTTTTTACGTTCAGATTAGAAGTTTTTGTCCAAACTACTGCAACCTGCATTACTACAGTGGTGAAACATTTTGAATTACACATTGGTAAACTGCATCCCACAACGTGATGCAATACCGCATACATCAAAGCCTGATGATGATACTCTCTATTAATTTTGTAATGCGTTCGTCTGAGTGCCGTAGTTATGAAAAAACTTGACATATTAAACAAAAACCTAATTTGAAGAACAAATTAAAAAAACAAAATTTATTTCCTACATTGTTTAAGCCCGAGAAGGGACAGATATTAAGTTATTTCATTCAATTAATTCTACATTTAATGTTAAATTTTTGTAACAAATTAGTTAAGCCAATTGCAGATTAAAAAATATAAATAAAATTCATACAATATGATACTTAAAACACCCTAAAAAATTAGATTCCGTTCAAATGAAATCGAAATAAATCTTAGACTTCTTTATTTCTAATTGAAAATATTTGTGTTGCAGATTTTGTATTATGTTTATGACAATAGTGTATAAAATGATAAGATCCATGCAAAATACAAAACTTTAAAAAATGTTTAAGATTTATTTAAATTTAATTTGAGCGGAATCTATTTTTTTAGGGTGTTTTAAGTATCATATTGAATGAATTTTATTTTTATTTTTTAATCTTCAATTGGCTTAACTAATTTGTTACAAAAATTTAACATTAAATGTAGAATTAATTGAATGAAATAACTTAATATCTGTCCCTTCTCGGGCTTAAACAATGTAGGAAATAAATTTTGTTTTTTTTTAATTTGTTCTTCAAATTAGGTTTTTGTGTAATATATATATATATATATGACAAAACTATAGTTAAATCAAACTAAAGCTGACAAAACTGAAGTTATTTACGTTAAATTTATTTAAACAAGATCAATATGAAACTTTTTTTATCTTAAAGAGTATTCGGTATAAAAAAGTTTTTTTTCGAAATTTCATTTCATCGCCAACCGATGATTAATCGCCAAATAAACGATATTTTCATTATTTTTTTACGAACGTTCTATCGAGTTTCCGCCAAGAATTTTTTTAGAAACATATATATCCGCATAAGAATACTCTGTATTTTTTTTTTTCAGATTTTTCTGAATATGCCCGTATGGAGACATTCCTTGTCAGTTTACAGATTTTTTTTTATGGATTTTAAAGTAATTTTCAAGCATGCAGATTTTTTTAAATATGGTTGGAACCGAATTACAAAATATTCACTCAATTGCACAAAAACATTTTAAATAATTTAGGATTTGCTTGTTTTCGTGTAATATTTGATAACTAAATTGGCAAAAGAAATTAAACACCAAAAATAAAATAAAATAAAACACGAACTCAACAGATTATAGCTGTAGTGAGTTTGATTACACGTTGAAAAGATTTGATAGAATGTGATGTCATATCTAGCCTTTTTTTCTTGTTCTTAAATTATTTTCATGAAATTTGACTGTTTGTATTAAAGTAGATATTTTAATTAAAAGAAAAACATTCAAATTAAGGTGCTACGTCATTTTATCGCTCTTGTAGTTAAAGTTTTTATTTTATATATAAAAAATGTGAATTTTCTGTTTAAAATGACGTGAATTTCAAAAATACAGAAATATAGCAACGCGTTATCGTTATTTTTTTCATATTATTGTGTCATTTTTTAGGGTGTGGCAACAGGAAAGAAATGTTTGAATTAAAAAAGATTTAAAAAGAAATATTTCTATAATGTTAAATTATGGAAGTGGTAAAAAAAAGGATAAATAGTTTTTTTTTTTTTTTTTTTTTAAGTAGAAAGTGATCTTTTCCACGTTCTAAAACGTATGTACATGAAGTTTCTTGCAAATAGGTCAAAAATTGAAGATTTGTATAAAGGACATACACACAAAGAACGGCTTTTATATATATAGATAAACAACAATAGTCGAGTTACCATGTCAGGCAAAATAACGCCATTTTGGAGCCAATTAGGTACCCCGGTAAGTAAATGGCATCTGCGCCTAATATTTTTCGTTTCGTTTAAAAGAAGAATGAAGTGAAAATCATTAATTTTAAATGTTTCTGTTTTAAATGAAAGTTTTGAATTAAATAAAATGATAACGAAATAAAATAAATAAATAAATAAATAAATAAATCATTGTTCTTAGCATACATTTATGGGAGGCAAAAGTGTTCACTAGTATTCGCATGCTTTACAATAAAAGTCCGATACAACTTAGTTATCCCGTCGACCAATTTCGCCAAATTACAGAAATCGCCAAACCACTTGACAAAATATACAAAATGACATAATTTTTATCTTAAATAACGAAAGAAAAAATAAAATAGCATAAAGTTAATAAATATACGAATAAAACGTCGAAATAAAAATCACTTGATCACGTAAACACGCGTAACTTTCTTAAAGTCAAGTGAATGTGACATTTACGATCAACCACTATTTGCATTTAATCTTATAGCTTGGCGATAGGTTTTTGGTCGTCGGGATATCCAAGGGATACCAAAAATGCATATGTAACTGGTATTTGAAAACGAGGTTTTCGCCAAATTTTCGTAAAAATAAAAATCACGCCAAACCTGTATATCTGTAACCTGTATAACCGTATCTGGCCAAATATTACCACTCGAAAATAAAAATGCTAACTGGCGAGTTGAAAAAAGCTATTGGCGAGATTTACATCCTGCTAGCGTAACAGTACCTAGAATTCTTTGCGACCATGGCATCTTTTATGTAGTTCCATTCGAAAAAAAAAATTTGATATTTTTCAATCAAAATGGAAAACTTACGGTCCCATATTGGCGCGATTATTTTCTGACGCCAAGGGCATATACGGAACGGGCACATAACTGGCGACAATTTTTTTTTTTTGCTTCATATGGTAAGCCGGATGTTGCTGTTTATGCTGTTGATGCGTTCCCCAAATTGGTGTTGTTAAAAAATCACGCCCATATGGGACGTATATGACATCTTCGCCAAACTTTCATATGAACGGAGAAGGGATCAGACCGTATTTGTTTATGGCAGTTGATGACTTTAACTATTATAATATAGATGAAATGATGGCGATAGAATAATATTTGGCGACTTATCACCTGTGCCTGGCTAACATTAAAGTACAAAAATGGCACCTAGAGTATAAAAAGCGAAGTGGTCCACCTGGAACAGTTGATGATAGTCACATGACTTAGGCTATTGTTATAGAGAATCTTTTAAATAACCGGGAGACAAAGACTCTTATACTTAATTTATTTTATTTTATCTTCTTTTCAAATGTTTAACCGATCCTCTTTAATCAAAAACGAAAACAACCATTGGATGTCTTAACAGCAACCGATTCGCCCTTAAATTTTTGCAATAAAAGTGATTTGAATGGAAACCTGTTTATTTTCAGTATAATTCAATCTTCTCTAATATTTTTAAAACCCATCAGATTAGCGTGTTTTTAGATTCTGCGGTGTCTGAACGTTGGTTGGCGAGCGTAGCTTGCAGTGGGCAGAGCCCCCCCAATATAAAATAAAAATTATGTCAATTTGTCTAATTTAGTGAGTGCTTTGGCGATTTACATAATTTGGCGAAATTTGTCGACAGGATGACTAAGTAGTACCATTAAAACATTTCTTTGAATTTGAAATTAAATGTCAGGATTTGTTGCAATATTTAATCGGATTTGGATTGATTTTTTTTTTTTTTCGAATACCAACCTCGTTTTCGAATACCAGTTACATAAGTATTTTTAAATGATTTTCTATTATGTTTAAAATGTAACAACAATAAATAAAAAAAAATAATTAATAACTATAGAACAAGATAATTTATAACATTTTTTAAATAAAAAGAAAATAAAGGTAAATAAACATTTTTTTTTAATAAATAAGCAACAATAGCCGGATTACCATGTCAGGCAAAATAACGCCCTTTTGGCGCTATTTAGGTACACCGGTGCGTATATGACATCTGCAATTAATATTTTTCCTTTCGTTTCGTTTTTAAAAAAAGAAAGAAGTGAAAGCCAGTAATTATATTTTTTTTCAATTTTAAATGAAAGTTTTGTATTAAATAAAATGATAATAAAATTTAAAAAAAAGCATTGTTCTTAGCATACATTTAAGGGAGGCCAAACTGCTCGCCAAATTAGTTTAAAATAATAATCTTTTGTAAAATATGGAAAAAAAATATCTATTATGATTAAATTTGATTTGCCATCATTAGAAAAAAGGATTTAAAATTAGAAAAAATTAATATTTCAAAAACTAATTCAAATTTAAAATTTCTAATACCAGTTTTGAGATCTGCTGATCAATACGGATTTTTGGTAGTTAATTTCGTCGCAAAGTAATCCATATTTTATAAGAAATCACCGCGAAACGTACTCAGTTGTTTAATCAGTCGTTTCATAGAATCGTTTCATAAATTCGTTTCATTACGATTATATGTATATAGGGTATATATATATATATATATATATATGTGTGTGTGTGTATATGTATACATCTACACACATATAGGAAAGGATAAAAATAAGTAAATAAAAATAAACCCCTTTTTAAAGGGTAAAATCTTTTTTAAATTCAAAATTTAAATTTTTAAATCAGGAAACCAAACTTATTTTTCATAGACTCTTAAAGTAATAAATAAAAATATTTTCTTCATCATAAAAATCTTTTACTCTGATTGATATTTATGAAACAGATTTGGAAAAGAAATTACCCTTTGTTGACATAAGACAGTCATCATAAAACATATTAAATTATCTGGGAAGCATCATTATATTTATAGGATAAACAAAATGAGTTTTCAGGCTATGGTAGATAGTTTAAGAATTAAATTATAAACAACAAAGGATTAATTTCAAATCAATAAATCAAAGTAAATATGTTAGTTTAATTAGTGTCAAAGTAGAAAATTTATAAGCAATAAATCATAATTAGCTTTCGTCTGGTTGACATTTCATATTATGATTGCCTCATAAATAATATTTAACATTTAAATTAGAATTAGCTCTTGTGCAATCATAAGTTCAGATTTTGTGTCTCCACATAAAAAAGAGTTATAAAAAAGATAATGCACCAATCATGAAAGATTAAGCCTCCCACTTTGTTGCTTCTGCCCTCTGCTGGAAAAAGTAATAACTATCTGATTAAAAGCGCGATGCAGAGGGAAGGGAAGTCATATTATGATGCAATACTTTGTAGAATATCAAGAATGATTTAGGAAGATCTCTGGCTCCTAACATCTTCCAAGTCACTGGACCTGACTTCAGATGATATCATGTATTATTACAGAAAAATTAAACTCAGGTTCAGCACCAACAGCCCCATCTTCTTGTAAGGCCATGACTACTACACTCAAATAATATGACGTACAAGCGGAATCATTTCATATATATAAGTAACTTTTTTATAGGCACGATAACTTCCGTAATTCTGAGCATTCCTCTTCCAAACTGATACATAAAATCAAGGGGCATAAATTCTTAGTCAAATTCGTTAATGGGCAAAATCGGATCAAGGGGATGTGAATAGGGAGGGGTTTTGTGAAAACATAAAGAACCCCCATAACTTCTAAATTTTTGTACACATCAAATTAGTTTAATGTATAAAAAATAGTGTCAAGAGAGAAATTTTTCAAAACTTCGTTAATTCTCAAGATATCAAATCCAATTAATCTTATTATAAATTTCCTTAATAATATCTACAAATTTTATATTGACAAGCTTTTGGTAGGACAAATTCGTACCGATAAAAAAAAAAATATATTAAAAAAATTAAAAACGAAAACAAAAGGGGAGGGGGTGGTGAAGATGAAATAAAATCCATAACTTCGTCAATTCACAAGATATAAAATCCCCATGAATTTATCATAATCTTGTTAATATTAGCTACATCATTTATATTGACAAGTTTTTGGTAAGACCAATTCTTACAGCAAAAACTTCTAAAAATAGGGCCAAAAATTTTAGCATCACAGATTTTTGATAAAATTAAAAATGGACTCAAGGGGCGAAAAAAATAGAGTTAAGGGACAAAAAAATTCATAACTTCGTCAATACCCAAGATATCAAATCCAATTAATTTTATTATAAATCTCCTTAATATTATCTACAACTTTTATAGTGGCAAGATTTTGGTAGAACCAATTCGTACCGAAAAAAAATCAAAACGAAACCAAAAAATGCGGTGGGGTGGGGGGTGAAGAAGAAAAAATCCATAACTTCGTCAGTTCACAAGATATGAAATCCACATTGATTCATCATAATCTTGTTAATATTAGCAATAACATTTATATTGACAAGTTTTTGGTAGGACCAATTCTTACAGCAAAAACAAATTAAAAATACATAGCGCTTGAAGAAAAAAATCATCTTATTAAGGGCGTATTCAACTCCAAATTGCTTATTTTCTGACTCATTTTTAAAATCATTTTTGCTCTGAAACGCATCCAATTGGTAGATTCTATTATTCAGAAACTGTATAATGTAATGTAATGGTCGACTTTTTGATAGAGGCAGAATATATTTAAAAAAATGATATCAAACTGGACATTTTAAACCAAATTTCCCGAAGCGATTGTGTTGGAAATGAAAACTATTGCCCTTCAGAAAAAATAATTCTTTATAAATCAAGTTAATTAATTGAATGAAAAATAAAAACACAGGTCGCTTATAAATCTCTTAAAAAATCACGTCAGAAAGTTTCACATTCTTTCTTTTAAAAATGTATCTGAAAATGTGCCAAAAAATTTCGTGTTGTTGAGCATGGAAAAAGTTTTTTTTTGTTGTTGTTGTTTTTTGTTTGTTTTTTTTAGCGCATTAGCATGATTCTGAAACAATCATCTCTTATATAAAAATGAAATAAAATCTCGTCAAAAGCAGCCAAATAAAATTATTAATGTGGATTTATCTCTAATTATGATTTAATTTTTGTTGTTGAAATTTGCACTTAACTTCGAAATCTACCTGCACCTGTAGGCCGAGCTGAGAGGGATTTTATTCTATGGAAAAGATTATCTTGGGAATTTTCATGAAATATAGCAGCACAGAAGAATCATGATTAATGTAGTATGGCAGTAGGTTAGTGACGATACATGTAAATCGAACGAAAATGTAGGTTGATGGTTCAAACTTATATAAAAGAGGTTTTTTTTCACGATTCAGGTTGCAGATTACACTGCACCATTTGGTATATTCTCTTTGTGAATGCACGGCTGTGACACACAGCTACTGTAAAGAACATGTTGGAAACTGAAAGTACGAACCGAAAATTGTGACTAGTATGCTATCCCATTTAAATATGAATAATATATATATCACACACATTAATACGTGGAAATTTTTCCACAGAGTTACATTCGCCCTGCATACAATATTTCAAACTAAAACCAAATTTCAAATTAAATTGCTTAAAAGGAACAAAGGCCAACATAGTGAAAAAGATTCCATGTCTTGTGCCAAACCCGGGCCATCAGAATAGTGCACTGGCGTTTTACCGACAAACCATATGAAACGATACCCAGCCTGGAAGGTCTCATTATTACAGGTTCGCAAGGCTACAAACGCAGCACAAGATGGAATAGTCTAAGACGTTTCGTTAAGTTTCCTTAAGACGTCAAAGTTTTCGTCACCTGATTTTATCAAGGCTCATTTTTCTATATGTTCTTCCGATTTATGGTGTAGTACGTTTCCGGGCGGTCTGGCAGTCGGTAGACGTTGCGTTTACCTGCGGGAAAAGGGGTTATGCAGGTCAAAAAACTACAAAATTACGTCATTTTATCAAGGCTCAGTTTTCTACATGCTCTTTTGTTTTATGGTGTAGTACTTTTGCGGGCGGTCTGGCTGAAGGGTGATGTTGCGTTTACCTGCGAGAGAAGGGGTTATGCAGATGAAAAAACATCAAAATTAAGTCATTGTAGCATGATTTTTGTTTATAACATCTGTTTCTATAAACTATTTGTGGTATTAATCCATTATTGCCAGATGTTGCCAGTGTAGCTAAGACCCTGCCTGATCCACATTTATAGGTAATATATTACTCTTTGGTTATCAGACAGCCAACCCGTAAGGCATGGTGACGTCAAGGCGACGTCGTTGTGAAGTCACACTGTGCTTTTGTGACCGTCTATGTAACGTCACGTGACGTCCATGTGACGTCATAGTGACTAGAATGCGAAGTCGTTATGGCCGTTTTAGAGGTCGTTTGTGACATCACATTGTGACCACTCTGTTAAGTCACGGTGTGACAAATTTGTGAAAAGTGTGTCATTTGTGACTATTTTAGCATTAACTCTGTGACGAACCTGTGACGAAAGCGACAATGCTTTAAAGTCACACTGTGACCAATTTGTGAAACATGTGTCATTTGTGACGAATTTGTCATAAACACTGTGATTTCAAATGAAAATCAAATTTCAAATTAATTGCTTAAAAGGCACAAATAGTGAAGAAGATTCTATGCTGGGACTCGAACCCGGGCAATCAGTACAGCGCACTGTCATTCTACCGACTAAATCACATGGAACGATACCCATGGAACGATATGGCTGGAAAATGTCTCACTATTACATGTTGGCAAGGCTACAAACGCAGCACGAGATGAAATAATTAGCGTGAGCCACCAACATGATGCAAACACGAAACTTAATTAAATCCAGCATCGATTGAAACTATATTAATACTTGGAAATTTTTCCACAGAGAACCATTCGCCTTGCATACAATATTTCAAATTAAAATCAAATTTCAAATTAATTGCTTAAAAGGCAATTTTAATTTGAAATTTTGTATGCAAGGCGAATGTTTCTCCCTGAAAATATTCCAAGTATTAATTGTCTGAGCGAAGCGAAGGCTAATACTCAGCGAAATATTACTGTCCGGACACATTACAACTACGATGGATATTAACGCCATGTCCTACTAAAAAAAAAGCCTAATAAAAACCTTTCGTCAAGCATAACTCAAAAAATATTTGTCTGATTTCGTTTCTGATTGCACTAGAAGGTACCTATGAGGGCCACCTACTGAATGCACCTACTATGAAAAATAGGTTCCAAACCGTTTGAAAATTATATTTAAAAAAAACTGATAAAAAAGCACAATTTATCTGCATACGTCACAGAAATTTGGTGTGCGTCACTTTCACCGGTGGATGTTTTCGTAGACAACTGGTTTGAACACATGGAGCAAATAAAAAAAAATACGCACGCAGTAATTGAATAGATCAGTTACAACCACGTGATTACAAACCTTGCAACAACCCGTGCCAACCAGTTTTGGTGGGCAAACAAATAATAATACAGTACTCCGTACCACGGTGACCGTTTTTAGCCTGATGTATAAAATCTGGCCTGATGTATGGCATACAATTGTGGATGGTTAAAACAAAAGACATGAGTGTTTATTGCTCCGGGAGGTTATCTTTCTCTGGATGTCTGTCCCTCTATCATACAGCATGCAATTTGTGAAGGATGATATTATTATGCAGTAAAACCTCAATAAGGGACACACCCGATTAGCGGACACCTCTATTTAGCGGGCATTTTTTCGATTACCAACCCCTAAATAACTGTACATTTTTTATTCTCAGTAGCGGACACCTCCAAATAGAGGACAAATTCTGCCCTCCCGAGGTGTTCGCCATTCAGGGGTTTTACTGGTAAAACCTCCATAGCGGACACACCCGATTAGCGGATACCTCTATTTAGCGGGCATTTTTTCGATTACCAACTCTTAAATAACTGTACATGTTTTACTCTCAGTAGCGGACCTAAATAGAGGACAAACTCTGCATTCTCGAGGTGTCCGCTATTCAGAGGTTTTACTGAATATAATATTGATAGTTATTTTACAGGACCGCACAAAAGAATAAGAATATATGAAACGAATATAAACTAAATTCGGGATTGGTAGATCGCTGATGGTAATGTAATTTTAGGATGTTGTTACAGTCATCCGCAGCATGTTTTTAGAGTTTCGTTCATCTAACGAAACCCTACCTGTCTCACTCCTTTGTCTGTCTGTCTGTCTGTCCGTCTATCACAGAGCCCGTTCTCAGAAACTATATATGTCGGAGACTTGAAAATTTGCATACTTATAGCTGAACACCACACATCACACTGCAAATAATAAAATTTTGAAAAAGTCGAATATTTAACCCCTTGGGCTCTATCTTGTGTATTTTAAGCAATTTTTCTAACTCAGCCCGTAATTAAGTTGGAGACATGAAAATTTGCATACTTATAGATGAACACCTCACATCAAGCGACAAATAATAAAATTTTGAAAAAGTCTAATATTTAACCCTCTGGGCTCTAACTTGTGTATTTTAAGCAATTTTTCTAACTCAGCCCCTAATTAAGTTGGAGACATGACATTCTGCATACTTATAGCTGAACACCTCACATCAAACGACAAATAATAAAATTTTGAAAAAGGTCTAATATTTAACCCTGTGGTATCTAACTTGTGTATCTTAAACAATTTTTCTAACTCATCCCCTAATTAAGTTGGAGACATGAAAGTTTTCATAATTATAGCTGAACACTTGCGATAACACGATAAATCATAAAATTTTTAAAAAGTCATATTTAACCCTCCGGTCTCTAACTTCTATATTTTAAGCAATTTTTCTAACTCAGCCCCTAATTATGTTGGAGACATGACATTTTGCATACTTATACCTGAACACCTCACATCAAACGACAAATAATAAAATTTTGAAAAATTCTAATATTTAACCCTCTGGGCTCCAACTTCTATATTTTAAGCAATTTTTCTAACTCAGCCCCTAATTAAGTTGGAGACATGACATTTTGCATACTTATAACCTCACATCAAACGACAAATAATAAAATTTTGAAAAAGTCTGATATTTAACCCTCTGGGCTCTAACTTGTGTATTTTAAGCAATTTTTCTAACTCAGCCCCTAATTAAGTTGGAGACATGAAAATTTGCATACTTATAGATGAACACCTCACATCAAACGACCAACAATAAAATTTTGAAAAAGTCTAATATTTAACCCTCTGGGCTCTAACTTCTATATTTTAAGCAATTTTTCTAACTCAGCCCCTAATTAAGGGGCTGAAATACTTACATACTTATAGATGAACACCTTGATGAATCTATATCTTGAAATACTTACATACTTATAGATGAACACCACATGATTTGCATACTTATAGATGAACACCTCATAATAAACGACAAATAATAAAATTTTGAAAAAGTCTAATATTTAACCCTCTGGTCTCTAACTTCTATATTTTAAGCAATTTTTCTAACTCAGCCCCTAATTAAGGGGCTGAAATACTTACATACTTATAGATGAACACCTTGATGAATCTATATCTTGAAATACTTACATACTTATAGATGAACACCACATGATTTGCATACTTATAGATGAACACCTCATAATAAACGACAAATAATAAAATTTTGAAAAAGTCTAATATTTAACCCTCTGGTCTCTAACTTCTATATTTTAAGCAATTTTTCTAACTCAGCCCCTAATTAAGGGGCTGAAACACAAAGGGTAATTCACAAAAGGGCAGAATGGTGACTTCACAGTAGTCTCTCTGTCACCTGAAAGTCATCATGTGACTTTAATGTCACATTATTTGATAACTTATCACAATGCAGCGTTTACGATGACTTTGAAATTGAGTCTATAGATGACAATCACATGCGAGTCACAATGTAACTACATTGTAAAGTCCCATGGTGACTCGTCACAAGCAGCAGTCACAGTGACAACTCAGTAGAGTCACGTATAGTGATCATTTGAGACTTTTAATGAGAGGTATGGAATTTCTTATTTTTTTGCTTCACCGTAGTGACTGTGACACTTATGACCATGTGTGACATGAATGAGATGTTATATGGACTAGCTGTGCTGTAGAGATAGTAATTATTCTAATTATATTATTTCCTTTTGAGTATTCGCGTGCTTGAAAATTATCATTTTTGCGATCGGTCCTTAATTTTGGACACCAGTGTAGAACTTTGGTATGGTAGTAATTAATAAGATGCAAATGCTCCTTGTAGAACGAATTCTAAAAATAGAAAGACTAAACAAAGCGAAAAAAGATCTAAAGATGATCTAAGTTACAAAGTACATGGTCTTGTTAGGAATATAAACATGAAAATTGACATGACTGTATTTATCATGACGTAAATTCTCACAATAGAACAATTTCTAAAAATGTCGCTATAATAAAACAGTGCAGAAACAAAAAACTTTCGAAAATTTTATATTTCTGTGTTACTGCTGAGCCCAAAATCTTGAAATTTTGCTTCGGGTTAGTTTTAAAATATACAATTGTCTCTATGAATGCTTTCTAAAAAATTTAAAATTTAAAAAGATTAAATTAACGGAAAGCGATCTCAATTACCATTAATTTGGAATTATTAGGTACAGCAACTTTAAATATTTCATACTGCTGCATTTCCTCCGCAAAACATGTGTAAATATTGAATAAAGACCTTTATGAAACAGTGAGTAGGTTGCCCAAAAGTACTTGTTAAAGTGTTCCTGCTCTAGGCTTATCTCTCTCTTGCCAATGCCACTAACAGAGGGCAGTGCCGTTTTAAATGTGATATGAATTTTCTATCCGATTCATTTTTCTAGACATTTTATCATAAGGTCATATTCTCAATTATCATTAGTAGATTTTTTATATATTAACTTATTCTGGTGAAATTTTATATTCGGGTTCATATTGGCGTATGTTAGCTTGCATGATTTGCTGAATAAATATGTATGGATTTGTAAATTACTTCAAATGACACTTTGACAGCTCAAAAGTTATGCAGACGATATATTCAGATCTTGTGTCATACATTATGTTGTAATCATTGCCGATTTCTTTTATTTAACACATGCTAAATACAGCTCAACTTGTGCAGAATATGTTTGAAAAGAAAACGATACAGCGTATGTAGTGGCCAGAATACACTCATCATTATAATCCGATCGAGCATATCTAAAACACACTCTAACGAAACATTGCATGCCACTGTTGATGTATTCGGTACTTTGATACTATATCAGATTTTGAGGAGAGAATTCCTTAAATGTTATCGACAACCTCATTCCATCCGTGGAAAACAGATATTGTACAATATTAACTATTCTGGGGGAGCACACACCATATAAAGTATAGTCCATTCTTTTTAAACAACATATATTTGTCATTTAAAGTTACTCAAATTGGTGCGGAGCGTCTGATTATGCTCTTAGCATCATTTTATGCAGTTAAAATTCCAATATAAGTAATTTAGTGTTTCATTTTCTATTTTACTTTTAATATATTGCGTACTTTCAATTTTATATCCATGCATGCTGTCTTGAATAGTTTGAATTCCCATTTTTTTAAACAGTGTATACGAATTTATATATAAGATTTCGTAATTCTACGATTCGTTTATTTTCATCATTTCAATTTATCGCAGTATATGTACAATTAAAGATAACATATCATTTTCTTTGCTTCCACATGTTATTATTAAATCTATGTTCTCAGCAATAACGCTCAGACTAATCCCTCTGAGGGAAGTCCTAGTATATTTTCAATCGATACTGGATTTAATTAAGTTTCGTGTTTACCCCATGTCGGTGGCTCACGAAAAATATTCGATCTTGTGCTGCGTTTGTAGCCTTGCCAACATGTAATAGTGAGAGATTTTACAGGCTGGGTGTCGTTCCATGTAGTTTAGGCGGTAGAATGTCAGTTTGCTATTCTGGTGGCCCGGGTTCGAGTCCCGGCATGGAATCTTTTTTCACTATGTTGGCCTTTGCGCCTTTTAAGCAATTAATTTGATATTTGATTTTCATTTGAAATATTGTATATAAGGCGAATGATTCTCTCTGGAAAAATTTCTAAGTATTAATACAGCGATGAATTTTAAAATAATATTTTGCTGTAAATATAGAATCTTATCTTTTTACCGTACTTTTTTAGCAAAATATCGCTTTTTTGGAATCCTATTCTTCTAAAACATTTAAAATTTTTCCACTTAAAAAACAATGCTTATCAACTGACATATTTTTTTATTAAGTTCTATGCTTGATATTGAGTTCAAGCTTGATATTTAGAATGTGTAAGTTTTTTAATTTGTTGTGATTTGTCATTGCTTCATTAAATGCGAACATGGAGACTAACGGATATTAACAAATCTATTATTTATACAACGGCATGATAAGCCACATTTATTTAAATTTTTTATTCCCGTGTATATTGTATTTTGTGAATATGAGCTAAATAGATTTGGTATGTTTTATAGGAAAAGACTGATCTCGGAAATAGAAAAAACGAGTAAGAAAAATCATGCGTTAAGCATAGATTATAAAATACTTTCCAACACTTTCTGAATGCTTTAACAAGACATCGTAATTTAGGGAAATAACGTAAATAAGATAACTAAGTAAACATTTTAGAAAACGCATAAAACATTTGAAAAACTGATTTCAGCAGTTACCGTCCATAGCCAAATATGATTTCCAATACTTTTGAACAGCCCTGTATTTGATCTGTAGGTTGATACACTGAAAAAAATGAAGTACTCAAAAATGAATAAATCGATGTACTCATATCGAATTGAATATTTTTGGATCAAAAATGAACCTATGCCTTCTCCATTTTGAAACATCACATGTTATCAAACCCAAACAAACGAATAATTTTGTACCCTGTAATGGTTCATCTCATTTATGGTGGCATAAATGATGTTTATTAATGTAAATATTAAATTATGCAGAGTATTTAAAAAATAATTTAAAAGTGCTTGGAAATAATGCTCTTGTCGTAAAAATATTCGATTTGAGTATCTTGTTAAGAATTTTGCTTTTTGTTTTCTTAATAAATAATCAATTAAACATCTCTTGTTAATAACTTTGAATAGGAAATAAATGTCAGTCATTTTTACTTCAAATGTTAGACTGTTTTTTTTTTTTTTTTTTTTTTTTTTTTTTTTTTTTTTTTTTTGGGGGGGGGGGGGGGCTGTACATAACGATTCATATTTGATCACAACCATGGAATAAAAAATGAGTACATGTGTTTCTCAACTTTTAGTACATTTGGATCGGAGCTATTTTGTGTATGTGACGCATTTAAAATTGTGTACTTTTTACTCCATTGAGTACTCATTTTTTTAAGTGTATACATACTATATAATGAGAAAATTTAGTTTAGCAAGAAAACGCCTAACAGGTTGAAATTCTTTTTCAGCAATTTATAATAATGTATGGAAACATACTTGAATACCTTTGTACAACCCTGTAGTTTACCTATAATCTTTATTACACGCCACTGTTTAGTTAAAATTTAATTCAAACTCAGACACTCTTAAAACTGCTGAAATAACGTTTCCAGAAATTATAATACAGTACAACTTCCGGCATTCAGAAATCCGGCAACTTCAAAAATTCGGCATCAAAATCATTATTCCTTTCCCCATTTTTTTAAACTTCCAATTTAAAATGAAAAATAAAAATATTATTTGTTTACGAATTAAAATCCTAAAGTGAAAGTTTGAAAAACAATTCACAATATCCGAATGCGGGTTTTCTTCATTTGTCATATCCGATTAGTTACTTACTCAACAGAATGTCCGAGAAAATTCGGAACTGCGAATATCTAGCCGCAACAGAACAGCTACGCTAGCAGCAGCTATCAGCCTAGAAGATGAGGACAGGGAACAAACAGATATAAGAAAAAAATGTCGCTGAAAAAAAAAATATATATAAATTTATTGGACAATTAAACTTTCGAAATAGATATTCTTCGATTGTATTAAATGCTCTAAAAAATGTAATAGAACGGCTAAAAAAATTGAAACAAAGTTGACATTGATGTTTCAGAAATTACAGGAGCATAACTAACTTCATTAATTATAAGATTATTTTTTTAAACATAGAAAATGGAAAATAAAAACAAGTTTTTCTCTTTTACTCATATAATAATCATTTAGTTATGTATTAAATTAATACTAAAGAGATCATTAAGAATATCGGATGTACTTTTGACATTCCTTCAGAAATCCGGAATTTTCAAAAATCCGGCATCGTCGGGACCGCGGCTATGAAGACCGCGGCTTTTGAAGTTATACTGTATACAGACGGCCATTTACCTATTCTTTACGTGACCCTGTATATCATTTTATCTATATTCTACAAACATTTCTTAGTAAATTAAATACAGTTCAGCGAAGAAAAGCATAACACATTTAAAAACCACCTTTGAGCAATTTGCGCCCATACCCAGTAATCCTTACGAATACTTTTGTGTAACCTTGTATAGGAATTATAGCATTTATATACACCACATACTATGCATAAATATAGTGAATTATAAAAGTGCATACCACAATTAAAAATACTTTTCCAGCAATCACCGCTAATGAACAGTACTTCGGATACAATATAGTATCTGAAATATTTTGTGTGTCCCTGTAAATGCAATATACGTATTATTCGTATTATACATGAAATAATTTACAGTATGTAAACTTCAGCGACATATATCAATTTCATTATATATGAAATAGATTAACATAATTAAAGTATGCCGCAAACAATTCCCTCCACCCCTATACCATTATGTATTTGAATTCCTTTTTTAGCCCTGTAAATGAACAATAACTATTCTTTGCATCGCATAGTAAACAGAATGCCTATTTTAGTGCAATTCATAAATGCATATCAATTTTATTCTGTTTGAAAGCGTGCGTAAAATCATTAAAAATCACTTGAAACGATTTTTCTTATAGGCCGTAATGTAACGGAAAACTTTTGGCTGCCCCTGTAAATGAACTAAGCATGCTACAAACTACATTACAAATAGGTACCGTGCTATGGTAAACGTCAGTAACATCCAAAAATTTCAGGGTAATCCGAGTATATTTTCGAGTGTTAAAGTGCGGACAGACTGCTAGACGGACAGACGGAGAGCCAAACAGAAGTCATAAGCACTTTTCAACTTTGTGTCATATATTATGTATCCTGTATTATATGAACTTTTAAAAATATATATACTAAAGCAGTTTAATCTATAACTTCCTATCAGGCATGAAAAACACTTTATTTCAATGCTTAAATATCATATTTTACTTTTTAGTGCCAATAATTACACGCATCATAAACGTAGAAAATGAATTTACAATAGAAGAAAATTTAATAACCGATTCAGAATGTCTATAATTAAATGTTTGATTAAAATCTCAAACTGAAAAAATACTTACATACAATTTAAAAAAAAAATAAATGTACCGATTTGAAAAACACTAAAAATAAAATTAGTATTTATAATTGTACTATTAAACAACAGCAAACTACAATAGATAAATTAAATGCATTATTAGATTTAACAATATCTCAAAAAATTTCCATATTGTATAAGGAATTCCTATTATTTTATAATTTTGGCAAATGCTAATCTGAAAACATTGGTTTGAAGATTTAGGAATTTAAAAGATAATTTAAAATATTATTAGCACTAAAAGAAAAATCTTTCAAATGTTTCACTACTGTAATATGTAAAAATACATTTTCCCAGTATAATATTAATTTCTAATCTGAAACAGTTTCGTAATCTCATGATAATCGAACATCATAGTTAACCCCAAAATAATAATAACTGTAAATGTTAGTAATAAAAAAATAGTAAGAAGACGAAAAAAAATTCCAAATCATTGTTTCAACACATTTTCAATCTCAAGTAAGCGTAAATTAATGTTTATATTAATTCCACTATGAGTGTAGGCATGAATCAGTCTCAGCGCAGCTTATTTTATTTATTTTTTTTCAAGCGATGGCAGATTAATATATTTTTCTTTACAGTTATCGAGTGCAATACCGGAAGGAAGCCTAAGGGGGGTCCCTACCTTGGCGATCTCATATCCGGGTCTTGACCCGCCTACTTGGTGGGTCGTGACACTCATGTCACGTGCCCTAAGGGAGGTAGCGACCCTTTGTGGGTGGGTCCGAACGCATATGAAAGATGGTCCCCTCGGTAGCTTGGACGCCGTGGTGGCCCTTTCCTGGTGCACCGTGTGATGATCAGCAGTGATCAGGTACACGTACGTAGTTTGCCTTACAGTTATCGAATTGGAAAATATCGCTTCTGACAATTCCAGATCAGTCTCTTACAAATATAACATAAAACTATTTAACTCATAATATGCAAATCATGAATAAAATATTCAAATTAAATAAGACTTACATATACGTTCCATTAATACCCGTGTATCCTAAAATGGTCATTTCCTATCTTAAAGTGTTGTAGACATGGTGATGTTCTAAACAGTGAACTATTACCCGCGTCTTCTCATATTTATTTTTCTGTGGGCAGACGATTTTGAACAGATGGTCTGTTACAGATTATTTGTTTTTGAATACAAGAGATTTGGATCTTGAATGCGCAGTAATTTTCTGAAAGTATCGTTTATTAAAATTTTGTATTTGAAGAAATTTCCAATGTATTTAACCTTTTTCTTTTTATCCGTACCAAATAGGCAATGTTCATTCAAGTTAAAATGTATTGTAAAGTTCCTTTTTTCTAAATAATTATAATAATAATATTCATAATTAGAGTTTATTAGATAAAACATTGTTTAAATTTTTAAAAGGTGTAAAAATAAATTTTATGGTAATAACGACCCCTCCCCTCCCCCCCTTTTTTTTTGCAAAAATTTCGTATATTTCTTTTAAATTCGGAAAATGCTAATTTTATTTAAAAAGTCTGAAAGAAGTAGAATTTATGACTTGAATACAAATTGTAAATCAAGAAATACATAGATGACTAAACTCTGAAGACTCTTTCTACGTGCTCATTAAAAAGTGCAGATTTAACTGTAATAGAAAATTTTTAGTTTGAAACCACAGAAGTGTTTCGAATAACCCTGGTCGGTAAAAAAAGAAAGAAAGAAAGAAATTTCCTACCAGCAAACTAAATATGTAAAGTGTACAAATTTAATATTCCTAATTCTAAATATATTATCCAAATTGCTCCAGTACGTGCAATTTCTCCGAGAAACACTTTTATAATAATGACAATCAGTGAAGGATTATTATATTAAATTGCAATGCTAGATAAAATTGAAATCATGAAAAAGTATACATTCACTGTCTTAGATATCAAATTGACAAAATATAGCCTGAAAATTTAGTTTATTAATGTTTGTATCGTGCACTTTATTTCTTATGCCCCCCCCCCCCCCCGCCATTTCGTGTCAGAATTTACCATTTGCAATCCATTAATATATTTTCATTCCTTATGCCTCCGTAACTCGGGACTGTTTAAATTTTTGAAGTTCATATTTTTGTCACACTGTGACTTACAATATGGTGGATTTTGTCACATATGTGATGTACGTCACGTCACATAGTGGTGAGATAACAGTGACGTCACAATTTGTTTTTAATTGCCAGAAAAATATAATTTTACAGTAAATATCATGTTTTGAAGATTTTTCGTATTTTTTTAAAGTTTTCTAAGAAGTTCACATCTCAGTCACAATGAGACATCACTCAGTGGTGGCATTTTGTTCACAGATGTGACGTGACCACGGTGACTTACAGTGACGTCACAACGACGTCACCTTGACCATGCATGCTATGAGGGTATAAATAATTTGCAAGACATAATTTCGGTTTCAAAGTTAATGGCAGACGTCTTTAAATATGGCAAAGAAAGTTCCGTTTCAAGAGTGTTTTATAGTTTAAAAATTATAAGTCATCTCTACGACATTTTATGAAGCTTAAAAATAATAAGATATTACTCTTTCGCTAGCACACAACCTATAATTAATTTGCCAGACACAAATTCGATTGCAAAGTTAATGCTAGACGGCTTTAAATATGGGAACGAAAGCGCCAGTTTCAAGAGTATTTTATAGTGTAAAATTTATAAGTCATCTTTACGTCATTTTATCAAGCTTAAAAATAACAAGATATTACTCATTGGCTAGCAGACAACCTATAATTAATTTGCCAGACACAAATTTGGTTGCAACGTTAATGCCAGACGTCTTTAAATATGGCAACTAAAGTGCCTGTTTCAAGAAAGGGTATCTTTTGTAGGGATTTGGATTCATTTAATGATAGTCCACCCTTAATTGTTACCATAGCAACAATCGTTCCTTTGTAAAATATATATATATATATATATATATATATATATATAGTGTTTGTCGAAAAAAATGTTTAATTTTGTGAAATTACTGCAAATTTATGTAGTTGTAATTATTAAACTATAAAACACTCTTGAAACAGGCACTTTTGTTGCCATATTTAAAGCCGTCTGGCATTAACTTTGTAACCGAATTTGTGTCTGGCAAATTAATTATCGCTTGTGTGCTAGCCAATGAGTAGTATCTTGTAATTTTTAAGCTTCATAAAATGACGTAAAGGTGACTTATAATTTTTAAACTATAAAACACTCTTGAAACAGGCACTTTCGTTGCCATATTTAAAGTCGCCCTTCATTAACTTTGCAACCGAATATGTGTCTGGCAAATTGATTATAGGTTGTGTGCTAGCAAAAGAGTAATATCTTGTTATTTTTAAGCTTGATAAAATGACGTAAAGATAACTTATAATTTTTAAACTCTAAACCGCTCTTGAAACAGACACTTTCGTTGACATTTTAAAAGCCATCTGGCATTAACTTTGCAACCGAATTTATGTCTGAAAAATTAATTATATGTTGTCTGTTAACAAAAGAGAAATATGCTACTATAAATGTGGATCTAGCAGGGTCTTAGCGACGCTTGTAACGTCTGGCCCTAATGGGTTAATACCACAAATAGTTAGTAGAAACACATGTTATAAACACAAATCATGCTAAAATGACGTAATTTTGAAGTTTTTTGACCTGCATAACCCCTTTTCCTGCAGGTAAACGCAACGTCTCCCGACTGCCAGACCACCCGCAAACGTACTACACTATAAAACGGAAGAACATATAGAAAAATAAGCCTTGATAAAATGACGTAATTTTGAAGTTTTTCGACCTGCATAACCCCTTCTTCCGCAGGTAAACGCAACATCTCCCAACTGCCAGACCATCCGCAAACGTACTATACCATAAAACGGAAGGATATAGAAAAACGACCCTTGATAAAATGACGTGTTTTTGACGTTGCTAGCTGTTAGACTAGAATATTTTACATGCTGTGCTGCGTTTGTAGCCTTGTCAACCTGTACTTTGAACTTTGAAGCCCACCGAAATGGGAATTTCTTTGAGGGCCTGTAGCTACAATGGCTGCCGCCTCGAATGATCCTTTATTATACATAGAAATGATTACACAATTCTTACATCACAAATTCATCAACATACAAGGACGAGATAGCACAAGAAAATTCACAATACCAGAGGGATACGGCCGGGGACTCCACAAAAAGTGTGCAACGGAGCCAGTGGGAGTCGAACCCGACAATCCTCCTACGCTCTCAAAACCTCTAATAGTAAGAAGATCCAGGCTGGGTATCGTTCCATGTGGTTTAGTCGGTAGAACGTCAGTGCGCTATTCTGATGGCCCGGGTTAGAGTAATTACTATGAAAAAAATATCATTATTATTTTTCAAATTTAAAAAATATGAAAAACCAATTTCAAAATAGAATTCAAATTTATTAATCTAAAAAATAAAAACGGTCTTCTACAATTGTTGGATCTATATATATAAAAGAAAATCTGTATAGGGGATTAATAAACGCACAGCCCAAACTACTGAACATAAAATCACGAAACTGGGGTAATAATACCTCTTATGACATAGAGTGCCACTAAGAAAGGATTTTCTAAAATTCTACCCCTAAATGGTGTAAAAAAGAGAACGATCTTAGAAAAAAATCATTAAAAATCTGAAATTACAGTTATTTTACAACTGATAACATATTTTAGTATATTTTTGTATACTGGATCGAATGGTACTAACCAAATTCTTTTAAGTTTACTTGTTCATGAGATATTCCATATTTTTCTGATTTGGCAGCAAAACCTCAAATTTTAAAGTCATAATTTCTAAAAATACATTTGTTACTGTAGCAAGAGAAGAAATTCAAATTGAATAATTTTCAATGAATTATTTTGGTTAAATAATTAAAAGAACTATGTCAGTTAGGAAAAAATTACAAACGCCTCAAAAATCTATCGTAATCTATCTATTATTCTATCGTAATCTCGCAAAACATTTTAATTTGTTATTTTTTAATTAGAAAATATTAATTATTAATTATTAATTATATCTGATATTTATTATTAATTATAATATGGATTTTACCATTTAGCAATTATCTGATGATCAGGAAGCGGCACAGATGTCATATTCACCCCATATTGCGGCGATTTTTTTTTCGGTTGCCAATTTGGCGAAAACATCAACAGCATAAGCAACATAATCTGGGTTACCACATCAAGCAAAATAACGACACTTCGGCGCCAGTTAAGTACCCGTTGCGTATATGACATTGGCGTCAGAAAAAAATTGCGCCAATATGGGGCGAATATGACATCTGTGCCCAGGAAGCTACCATAAAATTATTTCATAACTTAGGAATTATACATATAAAAATGTTTTTTTCAGAACACCATGAATGTCTTCATTCAAAAAATGAATTGTTTACTGCAATGTGAGACATTTGTATTACGTACGCCACGCTGCAATACTAAGATACATTTACAATTTCAAGCCTGCAGTTTAAATTGACTATATTTTATTACATGCAAAATATTTATTTGTACTTTTATTTTAATTACTTATTTTTATTGATTTTTAAAAAAATGGTAGGTCAAAGTCTATAATTTTCAAAAGTTATATTTTTTAAATGCTCATTTTTTTTTAATCAATATTTTTTTTTTCAAATGTTTCATTTTATTTTGCGCCAACTATTACGCTTGGAGAGAATGGTGTTGGCATAACGGAAAAACACCAAAACAGTTACTGATTTTATTTCATATGCAAAGGACAAAGGTTGAACGATAAATAAATATTGTAAAACGAAAACATTTAATTTAAATATAAAATCAATGTTTCAACGGCTTAAAAAAAAGTTTTCTCTATCAAAAGTTTAAATTTGAGTTTGGTGATTTGTCCTTTGTTCCTGGATATGAAAGAAAAAAAATGGTTACTTTTATGTTAGCCTTGCGCAAATAACAGCGTTTACATATTTACACATCATCATTTACTATATATGTAAAACGCAAATTCCTATTTCATCCCTACTGATTACAACTCAGATTCTACTGAAAAAAAAAATTTAAGAACTTACACTGTTGGTTAGTAAATTTGGTTAATAAATGGTTTAATGTAAAAACCATCGTTCTAAGTTGATTAGGACGGGATTTATGGGATTTTTGAAATTAGTGAAATCAATTATGAAAGATTTCAAGTTTTAGTGAATGGATTTTAATAACAACTTCACAGTTACATAATATTTATGGGATTTTTTCAATATTTGTCGTACAATTCTAGTTTAGTTACGGAGATATGCGGAAAAGTTCTCAGTGGTAAAGAAAATTGGAGGATATAAGCGAAAGACAGAGGGTATATACTAGAGATCATACAGTGTGTCCACGTATAACCTGGCCGACCTATATTTTCTCAACCGTTGGTCCTAGATGCATACTTCCAATTACAAAAATGGTTTAAATAAGGTAAAGAATTATTTTTAAAGCGATTTGGGTAAAGAAAAACATTTATTAAAAAATTACGAAATTAAAATTTTTATACGGTCCACCGGTCCTATAAGTGATATTTAGTAAAAATTTACTGTGACACTAACAAGTAAGACAGGAAAAGTCCCATTCATTTAAAATTAAAATTGGCCGAGTTATGAAACTTTGAAATGCATGACTTATACCACTTTTTTGCATATCAAAACATATGATTTCGATCATGCTTTCAGGGGTCGTATATAAAGTACTTAAACTTGTTTCAAGGCATCTGTGGTTTGAAAGAACTTGTACAACTATTACCATTGAGTTAACTTTATTACTTAAGTTTCAGATTAGTTAAAATAGTTGTATTTTAAAATATGTTGTGTTTTGTAAGGATTTGAGGCTATGATTTCTTTTAACAAAAATTAAGTTATTTTCATAAGGTTTTATTTGACTTGCAACGATCGTCTTTCCAGTTTAAAATTTGTACTTGAACTTTAACTGACTTTCAAATGTCCGACCGAAGTTAAAATTTTACATACTGACTTAAATCCAATTACAATGTAATATTATTATGATTTTCGTTGCTTACCATCTTATCCATACTTATTAGGGGATAACACAAAAAAAAAAAAATTGTATAGATTACCAAAAAGTTTAAGAAATGGTTTTAGATCAGTTAACATAAACCTGGCATGTTTGTGTTTTTTAACTTTTATAATTACGTTTTATGTATTTTTTAACGCTAAATAAAAAAAATTGCCTCCACTTTTAACCATCATGTCAGGATTTTTTGCAAATCGTAAATTTCAAGGTTAAAAAATAGCAAAAAATCTGATACTATAAAATAGGTGTAAGACCTTTTTTATTCAGTTTAATTTTATTTAATTCACTAATTTATTCAAATTTGTGGTTTATACTGTGTTTCTTACAGCTAAACAGCTCAGAGGTCCGATGTGGTTGGGAGGGGAGGGGGGGATCAATTTTAACTTTGAGCTTTTTAACATTGAAATTTCCGATTTGAGAGAAATCCTGACGTGATAGTTTAAAATGAAGGTCATTTTCGGATTCAGCGCTAAAAATACATGTGAATCAATTTTCAAAAGCTAAAAAACATGGCACAACAGATAATTTGAAAGACGGTGTAATCTAACAGCATTTTAAAATATGTATAATTTTTTTTTAAGAATTAAGGCTTTTGTTTTTCATCCTTTTATTTAACAAAAATTCTGTTATTTTTATCCTCTTATATGTTCAGTACAAATTGCATATTTTGCAGTAATATGCCAGAATGATTAAAGATTTCAAATTTATATTGCAATGCTAATTTTACTCTCAACCATTTCTATAATATATCTGACGAAATTATATTTCTACTAAATTTTTGAATGACCCCTAATTTGCAGCAAAAAATATGCTCCAACTTTAAACGGCTATTACTCGGTCTATTTTAATCATAGAATAACGGGACTTTTTATTCCTTACTTCTCAGTGTAACAGGTAAATTTTACTAAATATAACTTATAGGACCGGGGGGCCGTATAAAAATTTAGATTTTGTAATTCTTCACTAAATTGTTTTTCGGCTTCAGACTTTTTTTTAGCTTAACTCTGCACCTAATTTTGACCACTTTTGTAATTGGAAGTATGCATCTAGGACCAACGGTTGCGAAAATAAAGGTCGGTCAGTTTATACGTGGACACACTGTACATGCTATAGTTATGGAAGTTGTTCAGAGTTTCTTAAAAAATCCAGAAGTGATACGGCGTATACACCTACCCCTACATCCCTGACAGTAATCAGGTTAACGCGATTATGAAAGATATATTTAACTATCTCAATATATATAAAATGCAAAGAGAAATCTCATTCCGGCCGCTTATAACTTGAGTTCTGCTGAATAGATTTTGATGGGACTTACCTTGTTAAATAATTTTTCAGAAAAGATGTTAGTATAAAACATAATCGTCCACGTTACTTAGATAAATAATTATGGGAAAAGTTCTAAATCAGATGAACCGAATTTCAAAAGATTGGATTTTTTTAACTGTTTCACTGAATGATTTTTTCTGGGATTTAAACTGTTAATTAGATAATTTTTAGGGAATGTTTCGGTACATTTTCCATTTTAAAAGATTTTGCTATGAAAGGATTCGATGGAACTTGACTGGTTAATTAATTTTTCAGTGACTCTTTTAGTATGAAATACATATGAAAATGATTCATTATATTCTCATAAACAGTACCAGTTGGTATTTGACAGTGCTAATACATTTGTTGGTTTACAAATGATTAAAAAACAACAAAAGGAATTTTACATTTTACTTGTTTCATATGCTAGAGGTGTCTTAATTGAAATCGATACAAAAACCAAGTAAATTAAGAGTTGTTACCAGTGAATGAAGGCAAAATTTTCCAGTGAATGAACAGGCAGCAATTTAAAAATACTTAAATTTCATAGTTTTTTCTTTTATTTTACAACTTGTACAAATAACTTATAACATACTTTTACTGAATTACGGTTTTTTAAAACCCAGAACGACAATTAATTAGCTGAAAAAATTGTCACTTTTAAGTTTTGAAATTGATTATAAATTACAGATAAAAAAAAAGAAAAAAACTAATTCTACTTCCTGAGATCATTGGCCCTGTACTTCCCTATTTCAGTTATAACTCCAGATGAACGGGAGGATGTTGCAGAAGTAAGTTCAGGTGTTTTTATTATGCCTTTCATAAGATGCTTAAAATACCAGATCTTATACGTTACTGCAGACCACTTCCAATTCCACCACATGTGGATCTGCGGTTCACATATTATTCTGATGCTTACTTCATATTTCCAACCTTTGATACTTTTTTAAAAAGGTATCATCCATTTCTACCCTGTATGGTTGCATAGAAATGGAATTTTCCTTCCTGTTTGTTTCATGACATTGTAAACATCACGTTTTACTTCATCCTTATGCATAGTAAATTCAGTTTTCCCTTTCCAACTATCCAATGTTCAAGGAGTTTTTCTTCTTCAAAGGACAACACAGCCAATGTCCCATACGCGTACTTTCAATTGTTTTCCCTCGCAGTTTCACAGACAATGTTGCTTTTAAAATATTAAAATGAAGATGTGCCTTCTTCAAATTGAACTGACCTGAACCTAATAGCTTGCTCAGCATTTTCAGGGCCCTTTGTAGAGTACTTGAGCCTACCATATTTCCTTTTTGTGGAATCTTTTTGACCATCAGTAAGAATATTTCTATCAATCATCTAAAAACACAGAAAATTTAAGATTTGAAAGGCATCAATAATTATTACCTTTAAAAATGTGTGCGTATATGTTCTTTTGTTACATTTTTATATCTGTTAACTTTTCTTTTGTTATCACTGTTGAAAAATCACTTAATTCAAAATATAGGAATAAAAGGAGCCACAAAAATATAAAGACCAAGACAGTTCATTCTCTAGGAAAAGTAGCCTAATATATTTCTCCCAGTGAATGAACAGCTGTTCATTCCTTGGATTTTTGACATTTGCCTAACCAGTTATTAAGCATCCCTATTCTCAAATTGTACATATTCTACAAAAATTAAAACAATCAGAAATATGTCTATAATACATATATTTAATATATGTACAATAAAATCAATGCATAATGAAATCAAAAACAGTAAATTCTTATGAAACATATGAAATGACATAGCACTTGCCTTATTATTTCAGCATAGAAACAATGTATTTCTCAAACATGAAAAATACAACATGTTCTCAAAGTAAAGTAATGTGACTTCCGTAACCAATCAGGACTGTGATAGCTTCCTATTGAATAGAATTAAGGCAATGTTGTAACCTGTCTAGTAGGGATGTTTTTAAACCTTATTCTATTAAAATATATACCAATTGTTCATTCAACGTACTGGTCGAACTCCCTATTTATTATTTTATTATATAAATTAATTACTTTTCTATCTATTAGTATCATTTATTGATATCCATAGTTTAATATAATTTAATAAATAAAACATATGTAAATCTTCCTTAGCTTGGAATCTTTAGCGTTTTTATTATTATTATTATTTAAATAGAATTTTAGAGAATGAAATTTATGCTTTACTTAATATAACCTTGTCTATTGTGAGAAACTTAATATTATGTATAGCACTGATATATCACTAAAAAAAATTTTTTTATTATTTGCAATAAAAGCTAAGAATAAATTACAAAGCACTGGGTGGAAAAAAATCAATAAAGTATTTTAACTGTTAAATTCTTTTATTTATTTTCAAACTCTATTGAATATATCTTTTAAAAGGCTGAAACCACAGCCTATTAAAGAAAAGAAAATGGATTTTTAGAGCAGTAAAGGATGTGAAAATTACTTTCCATTGAAATGATCCTGAAATAAATGAGAATCTATTTATTTTCTCTTTTAAAATGTCAAAAACCTATTTCGTGAATATAACTTCATAATTTGACTTTAGATAAAAAGTGAAATTGATTAAGTAAGTTAATATCATGAGAATAATCGAATAGATGGATAAAAAAGCTCGTTCTCTGGTTATTGACCTTATTTTAATGATTATGGATATATTTCTCTGTTTTTTAAAAGTGAAATATTTGTATTTAATATTATTTCTGTTTATGTGTGTAAACGATATTAAACTTTTTTATATTATTAAATATTATAAACTATTATTAAAAAGATTGCGTGTGTAACTATCATAAAGCTTCTAGAAAAGAACGTTCATTATGGGGTTACAAACTTTGTAGCAATTTGAATGCCTCTCATTCTAAAATAATGACAATAAAAACAATGACATTTTTATAATAGTTATTTGTATTAAGGTTAATCCCGAGTTTAAAATGTTGTATTTATTTTATTTTATAAATTAATTAGTTATAGCATAAAATATACGTCATTTAAGTAATATATTGTTTAACATAATTAATAAATAAAACAGATATCATATGCTTCTGCATTAGCTTTGAAACATTAGCATTTTTTTTATTTAGATGTTTATTAAAATAAAATTTTACGTTAATACTATGATGTTCAATGTGTAACCTTATGCAGCTTTATTGTATTATAAAATAATATAAATTATTTTTTAAAAGGTTGCGTGTGTAACTATCATAAAACTTTCCAAAAAGAACGCTCATTATGAGGTTACAAATTTTGTAGTAATATGAATGCCTCTCATTCTAAAACAACGGCAATACATAGAGTGACATTTTTTATAATTATTTATATTAAGACTAATCCCTAGTTTAAGATGTTATATTTATTTTATTTTGTAAATATATTATTTACCGTTTAAAAGAAGTGTCGTTTAAGTAATATACAGTTTAACATAATTTATTAAATAAAACAGATATATGCTTCTACATTAGATTTGAAACATTACTTTTTTTTTTTTTTTTTTTAGCTGTCTATTAAAATAAAATTTTACGTTAATACGATGATGTTCAATGTGAGACCTTATGCAGCTTTATTATATTATAAAATATTATAAATTATTTTTAAAAATATTACGTGTGTAAATATCATAAAGCTTCCCGAAAAGAACGCTCATTATGGGGATACAAATTTTGTAGTAATGTGAATGCCTCTCATTCTAAATCAATGGCAATACATACAAAGACATTTTTTATAGTTATTTATATTAAGACTAATCCCTAGTTTAAAATGTTGTATTTATTTTATTTTGTAAATAAATTATTTACTGTTTAAAAGAAGCGTCATTTATGTAATGCACTGTTTAACATAATTAATTAAAACAGATATCATATGCTTCTACATTAGCTTAGAAACATTAGGTTTTGTTTTATTTAGATGTCTATTAAAAGAAAATTTTATGAAAAGACGGTGATATTCAATGTGTGACATTAATGGTATACATTACAAGCTATGCTATAATGTTATACATTATAGCATTAAAATTGTTTTTTTTTTTTCCGTTTCAAATAAAAGCCATGAACAATAAAACAAAACAGAGCAATGCTTCGGAAAGATTAATAAATGTTTTATCTGTTAAATTGTTTCAGTTATTTTTAAATTTTATTGACTATATTTTTAAAGGCTGAAACCTAATCCTATTAAAAATAAAAATAAATAGATTTTTAGAGAAGTAAAGAATTTGAAAATTACGTTTAATTGAATGATCCTGAAATAAATAAGAGTCTACTTATTTTCTATTTTAAAATGTCGAAAACATATTTCGCTAATATATCTTCATAATTTGAATTTTGGTTAAAATTGAAACTTATTAAGTAAGGTAATAGGAGTGCAATAGTCAAATAGGTAGATAAAAATCTGATTGACTGTTTAGTGACTTATTTTTTATAATTATAAATTTATTCCTATTGTTTTCATGAGTGTATTTTTTTCTCTATAATATCCGTCCCTTCCATTCATTATGTATAAACATTATTCAAATATTCTTCTTTAATATTATAAACTGAAGTTTTTTTAAAAACAACATGCGCTTAATTATGATAAAATTTCATGAACAAACATTTACGGTAGAATGATAAACTTTATGGTAATATCAGATATCAATTATCATATAACATATATAATCATATCAATTTGGCTTATGCTAAATCAGAGTTTTAAACCTTATAATCTAGAATGTGATTTAAATGTAGATCGAAGGAATTAACCGTAATGATAATTAATAATACATTCTATGTGTTAATTACATACTGAAAATGTACACCTAAAACAAAATTACTAATTTATGCTCCCTTTTAATAGTATGATAACAATACTAATTATAGTAGAGAGTATTTAATAAGTTCTATCACATAATATTGAGAAAAAACAATAAAATAAAACTGATTTCAAATCTAATGCCAAAAGTTACATAGCTTTCAAAATATGTTTAAATTTTATTCTGTGTAATAATAATTTTTATTTATTTACTTATTTTGTTGCCATTTGATGAAATATCTTAAAATATGTTGTTTATAAATAACTTATTACGCATATTTGAAATTTTTAACTGTATTCATATTACGGGTATTCAACAATATCGGGCGGAGTTATTGCCCTGAATAAAATTGTATTCCATATCACACGAAGTTGCCCTACTGCCTATGAAAAACACGTCACAAGCCATCTCGTAAAAATGTTTAAGCGCACCCGTTCAAACATTAATGACTTTTAAATAGAATTTAAAGTTTGCACTGATCATGTTTTAATTGAATTCTTAAATAAGCTTTCATATTCTTACAGACATTCATAAATTTTAAATGAACATTATCGGGTAGAACGTAAAATTAAACATGGAAAACCATTGTACTTTTAAATATCTCCAGATGTGATTGTAATGTTTCATTAATACCCCTTCCTTTTCATTTCCGCATCATGTATTTTAACTTTTTTTTTATGTTCATGCAAGACACCTGCATCGTCGTTAGTCTGAAATTTGATAAGGATCACTGAAGACTTTTTAATGGTATTTAAAATAATAATAGAAACTGTTCAAAAATTCTTTGTCATGTTCAATTTCCTGCATAGGTTTTGCGACATAATTTGGCGGCAATCTATTTGAAATGTTTTACTGATATGTTTTTGTCTGTATTACAGCATCTCTTATTTGGGGTTTTATTATTTTTTATGTTAATACAAGAAATATAGTATATTTTTGTCATTTTCAAATTTGATAAAAAATAATAACTATTTTTCACGTATAAAGATAAAATGTGTTCATTTTCCTTTATTGATATTATAATATTATTGATATTATTATTAAGTGTTCTTTATAGAAAAATACATTTCAGGTATCAAAATCATAAAAAACTCTTTACAAATATCGAACAAAAATTTTTGACCCCCGGACTCCCTGAATGGAGAATGAGGTCTTTCGCATTTCAAATAAAATTTCACGGCGGACGTCTAGAAAAATGACATCCTTTTCATATAACTTTTGTACATTTATATATTTACGACTGGGAATGTAAGTTTGCACTTAAAAATAACGTTTTATAATCATTAACTCCGGTGTCAGAACAAGAGTACTACACCGGTAGTTCGCCAGCACCATATGGGCCTTATATATAATACATTTATAATAGTTTTATTAATAGTTTTATAATTGTTACATTTTTTATTTTATTTTTTATTTCATCAGCATGTTTTTATTAAATATGTTTACCTCATAAAAGTTTTAAATAAAACTTTCTTTAGATAAATGTAAAGAACGTGCACTGTTAAAACACTATTCTTAAAAATAAGTAAATTGTACTAATTATTGAGCACTTCCCGATCTTAAAATAGCTACGAGTACATAACTCTTAAATTTGAAAAACGCATGTACTCATTTTTTTTGAGTAGATACAGGTACTCGAAAATAAGTATGTATAGAAACACACATACGCTATAAGAACAAAAAGGCGAAATTACAGAGAACCGACAAATCACCATTTTTAATTACGGTAATTTTGAATTGCGAAGAACTATAATTTTTGGAGTAAAGAACAACGAATTTACCATTTCAATTCTTGAAATTTTGTGTATGAGCCGCCCCGTCCCCCTGAACGCGAGTCCCCTAGGTGGAAGATCAGTATCGTACTGACTGTGCTATAAGATAAGTTACCAGCTGCTTCCAAATGACACCTTTTATGAATCAACGACGGAAGATCGCTAACAGCAGAGGAATTTTCCCTTCATATTTTTCTAATTTCTAATAAAACAATTTTTAAACTAAATTTTCTTCTTTAATATTTCTAATGAAATTGTAAATAAATTTGAAAAGTGTGTATTATAAATAAAAAAATATAACAAATATAGATATATCTTTAAATAAAAGCTTGGAAATCCCTACTGTCAATTCAGTATAAGAAAAGGGTTTATCAGAAAACTCATATTTTTGATCACATAGGATTTAAACATGAATATTAAGACTTTAAAATACAAAATATATGTATTAATTTCTGCATACATTTATAAATCAAGTATAAGTATACACAACTTCAAAATATCATGTACTCGTTTCTGAATTAATTGTACTTAAAAAAATCGAGTACAAAAAAAATTTCATTTTTAAATAGATTAATGCTCCTTTTTGAAGCAATTGTACTTAAAAAATATGAGTACATAGAAATGCTCATTTTTAAGTAGATTATTTTTAACAATATACTTCTCTTTGAAACAATTGTACTTAAAAAAATACGAGTACACGGAAGTTCTCATTTTTAAGTAAATTATGTTTGAGAGTGTGTGTTATACAACAAATAAATTCTGATTTCTGTCTTATAAAAGTGGATGATATATCTTTAACTTTTTATATTTTAAAGATATGTAAAGTACAATTGCTAAATAATGAAAATGATGATGTAAATTACGATAGAGGCATTTTTTAATAACAAAATGTTAACTGAAGTACAAAGGAAAATACAAAAAATAAAGAATGAAACAGAGAACAACCAAAAAATTCCATTTTCCAAATTGTCCTGGAGGTAAACGTAAATAGCCGTTCTATTGGGAGTAATGTCTTGTATTTATGTCATAAAGTTATAGTTATGTGTTATGCTCCATAGTCAAATTTTACTCAATTATAAAATGTTCTATACCACTATCTTATTTTGACAACATACTTGTGTTTTACGGAATATTTTGCTATAGAATACCAAACGAGAAATCATTCGAGGTTGTTTAGGAATTATGTAATAGGTATACTTACATTTTTAAATTAATGTTTCAATTAATTCAAGTAATTAATTCAAAATTACTTGTCAGAAATGTAAAGTCAGGTAGAGGAGTCGTTAGTAAGCAGATTTTGTATCGGAATGTGGGTAAGGAAATGTAGCGTTTAGGCGCTAGAGGGCGTTGTTAAGTTCAGTTGATAAAAGCATTTGGCTGACTTGTATCGTCATTCTCCGCACGGATTACGAGAAACATGCCTAGTTACTAGCAGACATGGATTTCATGTATGTGGCTGCTCAAGAAAATGACCCACACCCAACGAACGTCTGACAGTTCTGGAGCTTTTCGAAGGATATTCCTCTCCTGTGCATAATATTGCGTTTTCAAATTCAGATATTCTGCGATATCTCCCAGTGCCTATATCATGTCTCGATATATAAAAGGATCCACTCGAGCACAACAGCAGATGAAGAAGTCCAAATGTTCGGTGATACGGCAGGGATTCGGACTTGGAAATCTTTCCATGTACATCTTTTGAACAGCTTCTCCATTTTCTTGTGCAGCCTCATACATGAAATGCATGTCGGCAAGCTCCACATTGATGTTACGGGCATGTCGCTCGAAATCCGTGCAGATAATGACGATTCAAGACAGAGAAATGCTGTTATACCCTGAACTTAACAACCCCTTCTAACGCGTCAACGCTGTTTTTCCGCACTCACTTTCCTCTACGAAATCTGCTTACTAAGGTCCCGTCTACTTGCCTTTATATTTGTGACATATAATTTTGAAACACACTGTAAATTTTAAATAACTGAAAAATTAACAGTTATGTCACTAGTTATTTTAACATATTTCAAAAAACTACTTGGCGGAATGAGATATTTAAAGTGCCAGGAAATCGATTTTTGATTAAATATTTATAGATTATAAAATATATTTTTTCGAATGCAGCTTTCATATTATATATTTTGAAATGAACATTAAAAAGGAACAAGTTTTGTAATCAATAAAATTGTTAACATGAGTCTAATTCTAAAAAGTTCAAATATGTGAATCTAAAATTTTACCTTATTTTGCTTAGTCGTTATTTTTTTATACTTATAAAATTTCCAGCATTGTTTTTCGTTTTGAAACTACAAAAAAAAAGTTAACGTACGATGTTAAAAACTTTGAATTGACATATTTCGTAAAATACTTCCCCAAATGATTTCCCGTATAACAACTTAACATCTTTCGCAAAATACAAATATGATGTCGAAATTTGGTGTGTGAATTTAAATTTTAATGTAATTAGGGGATGATGACTTCCCCCAAAGAATTTTGTTTTACATAAATTGAAAGAAGATATAATTAGCAGTACAATGGCGATATTTGATTTCCTTTTTGACAACTAGGCTATTACAATAGCTAACAGTTTTTTTTTTTTTTTTTTTTTTTTTTTTTTTTTTTAAACTTCTGAGACGTAGTGCAATATGTATAATTAACTTTTTGTTATCCAGTAATCTATTTATATAAAATCCAAGTCTCTGTGTGTCCCTCACTATTCCGGTAGGACCGCCTCATTGAAATGAGTAATTGTTGAAAAATATTAATGCAGGGTTACCACAGTAGCGCCAAATGTTAGCCAACTTGGCGATATCTGGCTAATTTGGCGAAATTCCCATTTAAAACCATTAATCTTACATAATGGAGGTCACCGAAATTTAATTTAAACTCCACTCTTTTAAGATATATTTTCGAAATCTATGGGTGAGAATTTAAAGTATATCTTTACATCTTCCTCCCGATGCTACTAATAAAATAACCGCCAGTAGACAAAGGTGTACTGTGTGAGCTCCTAACTGCGCGATTTTAATGTGCTTTAGGTACTTTTCCAGTATAGGTGCCTTGGCGAAAAAGAAAATTTGGTAACATATTTTCCGGGAACCTATTCACTGTTTCATTTTATATACACACGCATTTTTTTCGATATTTATACGATTTATTTAACATAAAAAAGCCGTTTCTCTAATTTTATACAGAAACAGATGTAATTTGTACATAAGAACATCAATAATATACATATAAAACAAACAAAAACGCTCATCAAATTTGTTTTCATAGCTGTTTATATGATTTGACAACAAATCTCGATATTTTTCCGTTATACGGACACCATGCCAAAATGTATGCTAATGCGCCAATTATTTCAAAATGCTAAAAGATATTTGTAATTTTATACCAGCAGTTTAATATGAGTTTTATTTTAGTGCTTTATTTTATAGCAGTTATTTGTTCACTTATTTTAAGTATATATTTGTGATTTGATGAAATAGTTCGTAAAAGTCTGGAATTTTCAAATGTTATATTTTTTAAATGCTCACTTTAGTATCGACAATGGTTTTTCTTTTATTTTTCAAATGCTTCAGTTCACGATTTTGCGCCAACTATTACGCTTGGCGACAATGGTGTCCGCATAACGGAAAAGTACCCAAATCTCACTTTCTGATGCCCAAATTACACCAAGCTTTTTTAAAAAAATGCCAAAGCCCCTACAGTGGAAAAGTACCAAACTGTCTATTATTTTGCGCTATACGTGTTATAGTTTGTACTATATGCAAGGGGAGTGGAGCGAAGAGTTTAAACATTAAATATTAAAGTTTCGGCACAAATGTCATATATTGGCGCGATTTTTTTCTGACGCTAATGTCATATACACAACGGGTACTTAACTGGCGCCAAAGTGTCGTAATTTTGCTTGATATGGTAATCCGGATATTGTTGTTTATGCTGTTGATGTTTTCGCCAAATTGGCGTCGGAAAAAAATCGCGCCAATATATGATAACGTATATGACAACTGTGCCAAAGTTTCTATAAAGCAGTATAAGACTAAAAAATTAAGAATAAAATAAATGCAAAATAAGACTAAAGAAGAAAGAAAAATCATGCGTTAAGCATCATAGAATATGAAACACTTTCCAACACATCCTGAGTGCTTTAACAAAACTTCGTTATTTAGGGAAATAAGGTAAATAAGATAACGTTACTTCTTAGATATCCCGTCGACCAATTTCGCCAAATTATATAAATCGCCAAATCAATAGTAAAACATTGACAAAAATACAAATAAAACGTCAAATTAATGGTTTTATTGGCCATTATTGGCATTTAATCTTACAATTAATTAATTAATGGCAATCATTATTGCCAATTAATCTTACAATTTGGCGACAGTAATTTGGTCGACGGGATAACTAAGAAGTACCAAGATAACTAAGTAAACATTTTAGAAAACGCATAAAAAAATAAAAATTGATTTCAGCAGTTACCGTCGATAGCCAATAGTACCGTTATTACATGCCACTATTTAGCTAAAATTTAATTTAAACTACTCTTAAAACTACTGAAATCACATTTCCAGATATTATCATCCATAGACGGTTATGTATCCAATTCTTTGCGTGACCATGTATATCATTTTATCTATATTCTATAAACATTTCTTAAGAAACTAAATGCAGTTCAGCGTAAAAATGCATAACTCCTTTAAAAACCACCTTTAAGCAATTTACTCTCATACTCAGTAACCCTTATGAATTCTTTTGTTTAGCCCTGCATATGAACTGTAGCATTTATACACACAGTATAGTATGCATAAATGTAGTGAAACATAAAAGCGCATATCATAATTAAAAATGCATTTCTAGCAATCATTGCTTATGTACAATACTTCGGAGAAAAGTTTCTTGGCGAGAAAGAAGTTTGCCAACGTATTTCCTGGCAACCTATTTACTGTTTCATACTCACAAGCAATTTTTTCCATATATATACAATTTGGCACAGATGTCATATTGGCGCGATTTTTTTCCGACCCCAATTTGGCGAAAACATCAACAGCATAAACAACATTCGGGTTACCATTACAAGCAAAATAACGACACTTTGGCGCCAGTTAAGTACCCGGTGCGTATATGACATCGCCGTCAAAAACAAATCGCGCCAATATGGGCGTATATGACATCTGTGCCGACAATTTAATATAAAAAAAGCTATTTACCCATTTTTATAAAGAAACAGAAGTAATTTTTGCACATATGTCATATACGCATGGGGGTTGGCGTGATTTTTCTATGACGCCAATTTGGCAGAAATCTCGCTTTCGAATGCCAGTTACTTATATATTTTTCAATTATTTGCTATCATTTTGAAAAGGAAATAACTATAAATAAATAAAAGTTTGAATAATAACTATAGAACAAAGCAGTTTATATAATTAAAAAACAGAAAATAAAAGTAAATAAACAATTTATTAATAAATAAAAAACAATAGCCGGATTACCATAGCAGGCAAAATAACACCATTATGGCGCCAGTTAGGTATCCCGGTTCATATCTGAAATCTGTGCCGTAATTGTATATATAAAAAAATTATATATATTTAGAAACAATTTTTTTATGTATATAAGTGCATATACAAAAAAAGATAAAAGTTCATTAGATTTGTTTTCATAGCTGTTTATATATTTTCGCAACATATCTCACTTTCTGATGCCCGAATCGCTCCAAGCTTTCTTTAAAAATGCGCTATAATGGAAATGTACTTAAATAAATAATTAACAGAAATAACAAATTATACAAACTAAAACTTTTTATTTCGAGATCAAAGCATTGTTTTTAATTTCGATTAAAAATACATATATCCTTGGATAACTTCAATTGAAATTAGGTTCACAGCTTAATATCTCATTCCATAAACCTAAACAAACACAAGTGATTCATTCATCGTGAAACGTCAAAAATATTAAATCATTGAGGTAATCATTCACAAAGTAAGTTCTCCAACAATCAATGGGCAATATTCTAATGACGTCATAGTAGGTAAAATGGTGGCGGTATCGTTTGTTTATGGTTTGTAATCACAAAGATTTAATTTTGCAATATCTCTTAGTTACATTATTTTATTGTCATATTTATGAGCTCAGAACAAAAGCCTATTTTTTCCTTATTTAGTTATTAAAGACGGGAAAAAATCATAAATGCAGATTTAAAAATTTTAAATAATTTTCTTTCTTAATACTATCGGGAAGTAACAGTGGGTTTAAGTTAAATAAGTTTAACTGTTTAATTGTGTTGTAATATTCAAAATAACTGTGTTTATTAGATTTCAGTACTCAACATCAGGGCCCGATTAAACTTTGAAGTTAGAGGAATTACAATGTGATTTCAGGACCTTTCTTTTGGAGAAGCTTTTCTAAATTTCATATATACATGGAAAATCTTCAGTGTTAGAAATATTATTCCTAGGACTGACATAACACGAGAACGGCCTGCAATTTTACACAAGTTTTTGAAAGCTACTTTATATCAGAAATTTTACTAAAAACTGGTTACTTTTTTGTTTAGCGGCCCACACTATTAGGATTATGACAAGTTGCAGCCAATTTCGACAACGTCGTAACCAAGATCGTGAAGTACACACATATAATACCATATAATACAATTTCATGAAATCGTATACGATAATTTAATAGTTTATAACCTTACTTCAAGTGTGTTATTTATTTATTTTTAAGGCTCAACAATCTAAATTGTCCAATATATGAATTTAAAAATATGTAAACAAAGATTGAATAGACATGACCGCAAAAAGCCTCAAATCTGCATAACACTTGGAACCAAACTGTGCAGATTAGTGGTCTTCTACTGTACACAGTTTTTCATAAATGTGTTTCGTTTTTAAAATGTGTTATTGTCATCAATCACTGCGGAACAAGCGAGAAAACTCACATTCTTGCACATGAGTTGTATATATCTTTATATCTAAATTTCCGTCATTTTTGACGGGCTATCTTTCTAGTAATAATAATAAAATCAAATGCTTTGTTACGTACGTTACTTTCGGGCATAACAAAATACAGAAAAATTCTTTATAGAAAAGTCCTTCTACCTTCAAAAAAGCAATAAATCAGCCTGCCATCTCTTAACGAAATTATCAAAAAAATCATCCGTTTGCTTTATACATTCGTTGTTTACCATTAGAATCACCTGGTAAAAAGTTAAAACTCTTTTTCTTGGTGGTACATTGAGCAGTTAACGTTATGAATGTCCAAAATTGGCCTCTTTAGCATATAATAATAAAATTTTAAGATATTTATACAAAGCTTTCACAATAAATTATATCATTTTCTGTCTCTGAATAGAATTAGAAACTCAATGTAAAAAAAAAAAAAAAAGTCAATGATAATTAAAGTTATCTTTGAAAGGCTTAAAGTTATGACTTGTGCACAGTGCCCAACTTTTGAGAATCGCCCATTACTTACATTTCTATGATATATTTTGTCTGAGAAAATCTTACATAACGTTTCAAGATATAAACTTTTCAAGATGAAAACACCTTACAATTATATTTTCCACACCTATTTCAAATATCTGAATATAATAAATACTGTTTTTTAGCATTTCAGTAGCTTTGGTTTCCACCTATTGTCAAAGCTCTTAAATTCTTTTAAATATGAAAAACTGAAGGGTGAGTCAAGCCTCCTATATGGTCAACCCTCCCTGGTATCCCTTATACTTAATGCTACTTCGCTAATGTATTGTTTGGCTGCAATTATTTCGTCTTGTCAACAAATCGCATAAACTTACAGTTGCAAGCGTCAAACAAAACCTTCATTCTTATTTATAAATTTGACTTATTTTACTATTATTGCGTCAAAGTTTTTTTTTTTGTTGTTTTTGTTTTGTTTTTGTATTGTTTTGTTTTGTTTTGTTTTGTTTTGTTTTGTTTTGTTTTGTTTTGTTTTGTTTTGTTTTGTTTTGTTTTGGACAAATTGTTATTGTTCTCGTCAGGGTAGGAAATCAAAAGAATATCTGAAGCTTTTTATTGGTTTAATCCGCATTTTATTCGTTTTCTGATTGGTCTATAGAGTAATCTGCATTTCCCTTTACTTTCAACAAAGATGGATACTACTGTTACCAGTATGATAAAAAAGTAATAAAAACTATAAAAAAAAATAATAATAAATCAGAAACAAACTGAGATACAGCTTTCAAACAAATTGCATTTAAAAGTACATTTTTTTTTTCTCTATACGACGGTGTAAAAAGTAATATTATGGGATGTTTAGAAGTTTAAGAATGAAATTTCATTTAAAATGGGTCGTGAGATTTCCAAGAAATCTGACGACCCATTTGGATTTTTTTTTTTTTTTTTTTTTTTTTTTTTTTTTTTTTTTTTTAACCATTTGGAAAAATGGTTATTGTCCTCGTCAGGGTGGGAAATCAAAAGCATATCTGAATCTTTTTATTGGTTTAATCCGCATTTTATTCGTTTTCTGATTGGTCTATACAGTAATCTGTATTTCCCTTTACTTTCAACAGAGATTGATACTTCTGTTCCTACTATGACAAAAAAGTAATAAAACTAGAAAAAAAATTAATAACTCAGAAACAAATTGAGATACAGCTTTTAAACAAATTCAATTTAAAAGTACATTTTTATTCTATATACGACGGTGTAAAAAGTAATATTGTGGGGTGTTTAGAAGTTTAAGAATGAAATTTCATTTAAAATTGGTCGTCAGATTTCTTGAAATCTGACGATGGAAAAGCCTTTTCCCTAACAGCCAATGAAATGCTTGAATAATACGTAAGGTTCAGAAAATCTGAGGAGTCGCAGGCGATTTTTGTCGCATGCAATTTTTACTTGTAATAACAATATTAATGTTTCATGGCGTACGTAATGTATGATCAACTCCGAGCGATTTTTTATGTTTTAAATTTTAGTCTTTGAAAAAATCTTTTCTAAATGGTCGTTGTAATTTGTTAAATTGCTTTTTTTTTTTTTTTTTTTTTTTTTTTTTTTTTTTTTTTTTTTAACCTATGCACATAACTCCGTTATTGCAGTATTAGTAATTGAAATTAACATTTTGCAGCCACCATAAAATGCTACGAGTATATATGACAGTTTTTTTTTTCAAAACATCATTTATGCAATTAAAGTGATTTTTAAAAGCAGCTTTCTTATATATACAAATATGTTTATTCTTAAGTGAAAATAATTGGAAGATTAAACTTAATTTATTATCAACAGCTCCCAATTTAAAAGGAATACCATGAAATAAAAGTTTTACATTATTAAAATAACTTCTCTTTAGTGAATGATTTCAGGAATATAAAAATAAAATTCCTCTTTAACACATTTCTAATTAAAATTCTTAAAGTACAGTAGCTGAATTTATTCAATACAAAATTCCCATTTACTTCGCATTTCAAATTAAAATTATCGTGTAACACATATATTTGTACTTGTCAAACAATTTTATTCTTGAAGTATCCAGAGATACCTTTTCAATGTTTTATTAATATATTTTCACTTGTATTTCCGCCTCACGTCTTTCGAATTTTATTCTTTTGCATTGTATAGCAACACATTTATATTGTCGTCACTTTCATATTTCGTAAAGAATGATAAATACTTCTAATGGTTTTTTAATGAATAGAAAAGCCACTTTAAAAATTATTTACTGTCTTTTTCACATTTCTGCATGTTTAAAGATAAAATTAAAGAACATTCACATCTCAGAATTTTTTGTTATTTTGGAATACAAAGATGGGAAATGGAAATGGTGAAAATTTTATATAGTTTGGAATGAGCTTTATAATTTTAATTTCAACATAGACATTTGAAATGCAAGTACCATTTTAAAAATCATTATGCGATTAAATTATCATTGTGAAAACAGTTTTATATGCTTATGCTTTTTTTAACATACAATAACAAATATTATAAACAATGTCATCCATTTAATCGACTCTGAAGGAGGAAAGATTTACATTGAACATATTGAAGATATTTAATTGAAGAGATTTAAATTGAGTATATATATATATTTTTTTTTCACGGAAGCTTTCTTATTTTGCTTTGTGCAGAATGTGTAAAATTGAAAATATTATTTAATAATATCATACATCTCAATCGTAAATATATTCATATTACCCAATACCACCGGATATTATCATTCTAATGTAGTAAACAGCTCATACATGTCTCCTGTAAAATCACATTCATTTAAAACGAATGTTTTTAAATTGATAAGGAATCATATTTTGAAGCTTTGCTTCAACCAGATACCAACCATTTTTTTTGTTATAGAAACAATAGCATTTCCATTTGCACTTGCTATCTAAAAAGCATAAAATGTCTTTTACTATAAAGCAGTCATGCTTTTTTTACAATTGTTTGTGTAATCAGTTTCAATTCCTATTGGCAAATTTGTAGTACTGTAGTAGATTTAACACAATTGTATGTCATTGTGATCATAATATCAAACTTGGCGTGAATTGTACCATTTTATCGGAATGGATCATTTTCTAGTAATATTTGCTAATATTAAATGAAATCAATTTCTTTTGCATTATATCGTGAGAGACTGCATTTTCTCGAGTGACGCAACAAAACCATATTAACCCAAAATAGGTACTTTAAATATACGGCTTTGATATTAAAGGAAAAGTAAAAAGTTGCCATTTAGTATCTCATAATAAGTGTGTGTGGAAGATATATGAGATAATTAATTATTTATTTATTGTTACTAGATAGCAATTATTTCAGATTTTTTTTTTTTTTTTTCATTTCATTGAAGAGTTTTAAAGATTTTTTTTTTTTTAAATTTTGTATGCTGGCTCAGGAAAAGAGAAGGAAATTTACATAAATGATTATTTATCTACTGTCATACTCAGGGCAAATAGAACGGATTATTTTTAAAAACGTAATTTTATTAACAAAACGTAAATATTAAACTTATTTTGAAGCGGGGGACGAGGGGAGGGGGTGTAGAAACGAAAATTATGTGATGTCAAGGATCAATTCTTGATTTTTTTAATTCCGTGACAAACCTATGTGGCAATTTTTTTATTGTTACGGCTATTCTTAAAGAGGAAGGATTATTTGAATGCAAAAAAATAAATATTTTAAAATATTTCAAACTTCTTTGTATTTTGGCGGACAAATGAGGTGAAAGAATATGTTTGGAAGGTTAGCGGAAGGGTAATTTAGATGACTATTTATTTATTTTTATTAGTGAGAAACGAATGTTATTAGCCTCCGGTATGATATTTCTTTCCCAGTTTATTTTGTTTCGTCTCGAATAAATAACGTTATATAAGCCAGCCGTAAAACAAAAGCCGATGTTTCATTGTGCGATTAAAAACTCTATAGCATTTTTTATAAACTTATAAGCATCGCACATTTTAAATGTTTACACCATCGTATTGGGAAAAAAAGTACTTTTTAATGCAATTTGTTTGAAAACTGCATCTTCATTTGTTTTTCAAATAATAATTTTTTTGTACTTTTTAGCGACATTTGTTTCATTTTGGCAACTCAAATACTATTAATTTTCTATAGAAAGTAAAGCAAAAATAGTTGAAAAATAGCAATTATATCTTCTTGTTGCCATTTCCCCATAAAAACTGAAAAAATGTAATGAAAATATATGCTATTTTGAGAAAAATATAAATCAATGATTTATGATAAAACATGGAGCTATTATAAACTATAATTAATTTTAAGTATCTATATTAATGCAAATAACGGCATTTTACAAAACATAAAAGCGTGTGTTTTAAGTCTTAAATTTAAAATATGTTTTGCACTACAGTAGAGTGTCGATTAGCCGAGTCCCGCTTAACCGAGTTATTTTCTTCTAATGGACTGGTGGCTTCTATTATTATGGAACAACCATTATAATTGAAGCGCTTAGGTGAAGATGAAAGAGCAGTCGTAAAAAGTAAGAAGTCTGATTTTCTAGTGAGAATGGGAGGGAAAAAAGGGCAATTTTTTTTTAATTATCGCCTTCCCCCCCCCCCCCTTCTGACCAGAAAATCCGAATTTTAACTTTTTACGACTGCTTTTTCATTATCACCTAAGTGCTTCATTTATAATGGCTGTTTCATAATAATAGAAGCCACCAGTCCCTCAGAAGGAAATGAAGTAATGAAAATGCCGGGGGCGACACTAAATTCTGAAAAAGCAGAATTCCTGTTCTTTAGTTATTAAAGTTCAGTTGAAATTTTTTAAAGTTTCATTTTTCTATCTAAGTGAAGAATCGATTTTACTCCCATGTATCTTTTGATGCATAGTCAACAACATAAACATTAATAATAAATTAACATTTTCACACAACTAAAAGTTTTAACTCTTCATATTTTGAATTAAATGAAAAAAAAAAAAAAAAACCGAAAATGGTATGTTTATTTTTAATGTTTTAATTCGAATAAGATATTACTCATTTTCTTTAATTTAGGTAAATTAAAGTATATTCAATTCATAATTTTGTCTATTACACATTTTTATAGCGTTGTTCTATTATGTCCTTAAAATTAAATCATCAATTTTAAAAAATAAGTTAAAGAAATAAGTTTTAAAATTAAAAAATAACCAGCATATTTTATCCTGAGGACGACTTAGTAGCTCAAAGCGTAGTTTTTACGTTTTCATACATTTCTTTTCTTTCTTAATAAAAAAGCTTAAAGATTTGAATCTCTGTGTGCTGGAGGAAGAAGGGGATAAATGAAGAAGCGAAAAAGTTTTAAGAAGGAGGCGCATAATTTATATTCATGATTATTTATCGTCATATATTCGTATATGGAACTAATAAGATTTAGCAATTAACATTTGCCTGTAGAATACCCTTTACTATCTAAAAAATAAAAAGCATGCATAACCATAAAATATTTTCTAAGTTTATGTGGAGTAATATATAATTTGCCACAGGAAATTTATTTAAAATACAAATATGATTTACGCTATTTTGTCTTCTGTCTTTGATTTTAATCAATAAAAAGAATTTGTGACGGTGATTGATTTAGTTTCTAAAAGTTACAGTCGTGTTACGTGCCTAATTAATACGCAATTATGATACACAATACCTAATTTTTCTTTCATTAATATAAAATTAAATGTATTTGAATCAAAAGTTTGATATTCCATAATTTTGAGATTGTTATGTGGGTTTTCAAATAAATTACGTATGTAAGAAGCTATAATTTTTTGCAAAGGATGCTTAATACTAATTCTTACTTTCCATTAACAATCTTTCAAAAAACATGGTGTCAAATATTCCATATTTCCTCCAAAGATATTTTTACTTTCTTCTATCTTTACAAGAAGAAAGTATTGGATTCGTAAAAATTTTCGACTTCCGGTTTTCGACGGATTTACACGTTTTAGAGGTCAGAGATTCCAAAAAACATGTTTTTACAAAATGTCTGTCTGTGACTCTGTGAGTCTGTCTGTCTGTCTGTCTGTGTGTATGTGACACAAATTTTGTGGGCGCTCTACCTCAAGAACTAATGCACGAAATTTAATAAAAATTTATATTCAAATAGTCCCTAATATAAATTGGTGCTGATTCGTTTTTGGTGTAAATCGCCCAACAGGTGGCGCTGCTATGCTGCATTTTTCGCGATTTCTGCACTAGCTCTATCTCAAGAACTAATGCACGGATTTTCATAAAACTTCAGATTCTATTAATCCTTGATATGAATTAGTGCTGGTAATGTTTTGGTGCAAATCTCCCAACAGATGGCGTTGCTATGCTGCATTTTGCAGCATTTACACGATTTTCGTAATAGCTCTATCTCAAGTAATAATGCACGGATTTTCATCAAACTTCAGATTCTGTTAGTGCTTGACATGAGTTGACGTTTTGCACCTTTTGGTGTAAATCGCTTAACAGGTGGCGCTGCTATGCTGCATTTTTGTGATTTCCGCAGTAGCTCTATCTCAAGAACTAATGCTTGGATTTTCAACAAACTTCAGATTCAGGTATACCTAGATATGAATTACTGCTGTTTATGTTTTGCTGTAAATCGCTCAACAGGTGGCGCTGCTATGCAGCATTTTTCTCGATTTCCACAATAGCTCAATGTCCAGAACTAATGCACGGATTTTTATCAAACTTCAGATTCAGTTAGTCCTTGATATGAATTGATGTTTTGTTCCTTTTGGTATAAATCGTTCAACGGGTGGCGCTGCTGTGCTGCATTTTTTGTGATTTCCACAGTAGCTCTAGCTCCAGAACTAATACACGGATTTTCATCAAACTTCAGATTCCGGTATACCTTAATATGAATTAGTGCTGTTTGTGTTTTGGTGCAAATCGCTCAACAGATGGCGTTGCTATGCTGCATTTTTTAGAATTTCCCCTACAGCTCTATCTCAATAACTAATGCACGAATTTTCAACAAACTTCAAATTCAGGTATACTTTTATATGACTAAATTGATATAATTTCTTTTACTATTTAAATGATTTAATTGACGTGATTTATATAGAAGAAAGTTTTGTGATGGCCACAACATACTAGTTTAGATTTTGGCTTCCTTCTTAGTTTTTCGCGAAATAAAATACTACTGAAGATCTTAAACTTTAAAAAGAGAATTAACTGTTAACATATAATGTTACTATTCTTATTATCTTTTGTATAGAAAATATGTCCCTTTTTGAACATCATAACGATATAAATCCCACGGATGTAACCAAAAATATCTTTTTCTAAACACCTCTATCCCTCTCTATTTGTAGGGTAGATCGGGGGTAGTAGGCGCTGTTTTTAGTCATTAATTTTTATTAATTTTATTTTTAAGTTTTTTATGAAATTTTAACTGTGCTTTTAAAGAACAGGTATTGGGCTATAAATACCCGGAGTTTTGAGTTTTTAGCTTTTGTAGGTTATGTATAGTGGAAGCCTAAAGTAAAAGGAAAATTGTGCGCCAATCTACCCTGTCACGGGGCATGTTGCCTATGCCTTTGGGGTAAGTTAGCACACGCTTTATAACAATTTAAATGAATCTCTAATAAGACATGCAGTTAAGAGAAATGGATTTCATTATTACCAGTAAGTTTAAACAAAGGCGTTATCGCCGTTTAGTGTAAATTCTAAACGATACAGACATAAAAATAATGAATAAAACATTAACATTGAGTAACTTCTATCCTATTCGATATCATAATCAGTGTTACAGTTGCCACAAATAAAAAATCGAGTGTCTCCGTTTGTTCAAACCTCGTGTGCCCAAAATCTTGCATTACAACCACTTTTCTCGGTGTTTGCTGTTTTTAAAGCTACAAGTACACACCAGACACCGAGCACACTTGCCCCGTGATCAATGCGCCTACTAGTCCCATAATAAAGTTCTTCACAAAAGGGACACGTAACCATCTAAGCATAAATAATCCAGTTAAATCACACATGGGGTAGGTACAATTAATCATACGCTAAAAAAAACTGCACAAGTTAAATCACAATTATTAAGATAAGTATTAGAAATTAGAAAAAAGAATGAAGCAACAAAAAATTACTTATCAGAGCAAAAAACAGAAAAATCGTAATAAATGTCCACTGCACGTATGTAACGCTGCAAAACTACTTTGAGGATTGTAGAAAGCAAGAAGATAGGTACTCTGTGACTGGTTGCACAATTTATCCTCAAACAGGCCATTTTGTGAGGACTGCACCCACTTAACCCTGTAGACAACTAGACCCGGCCTCCCGTATATAAAAAAATTAATAATAATAAAAATAGAATTAACGCTGACGCTACTGCTGTCGCTTTCGCTTCCGTAGTTGAATTTATTATATCCGGTGCCTTTTCTCGGCTTATATTAAAACAACTATTCCTAATTTTTATTTAAGTATATTTTATATTTCATGAATATACGTGTATATGTTCTATTCTTACACAAATAGACATAAATGTTCTAATAGATCCATATAGCTATGTCTTGCAGCTACAGCTTGTTTAGAGCTTTCCACACCCTTTTTTACTTTCTTCTATCTTTACAAGAAGAAAGTATTGGTTTCATGAAAATTTTCGAATTCCAGTTTTCGACGGATTTACACGTTTTATGAGTCAGAGATCCAAAAAACATGTTTTTACAAAATGTCTGTCTGTGAGTCTGTCTGTCTGTCTGTCCGTCTGTCTGTATGTGACACAAATTTTGTGGGCGCTCTATCTCAAGAACTAATGCACGAAATTTCACAAAACTTCATATTTAGTTAGACCTTGATATAAACTGGAACTGATCAGTTTTTGGTGAAAATCGCTCAACAGGTGTCGCTGCTATGCGGCATTTTTAACGATTTCTGCAATAGCTGTATCTCAAGAACTACTGCACGGATTTTCATCAAAATTCAGATTCAGTTAGTCCAGGATATAGTTTGGCGCTGGTTCATTTTTTGTGAAAATCGCCCAACAGGTGGCGCTGGTATGCTGCATTGTTCATGATTATCGCAATAGCTCTAACTCAAGAAATAATGCACGAATTTTCATCAAACTTCAGATTCAGTTAGTCCCTGATATAAATTAGTGCTGCTTAAGTTTTGGTGCAAATCGCCCAACAGATGGCGCTGCTGTGCTGCATTTTTCACGATTTCCACAAGAGGTGTATCTCAAGACCTATTGCACGGATTTTCATCAATTTTCAGATTTAGTTAGTCCTTGACATGAATTGATGTATAAATTAGTGCTGTTTAATTTTTGGTGTAAATCGCGCAACAGGTGGCGCTGCTATACTGTATTTTTTGCGATTTCCGCAATAGCTTTATCTCAAGAACTAATGCTTGGATTTTCAACAAACTTCAGATTCAGGTATACCTTGATATCGTTTAGTGCTATGTACTTTTGGTGTAAATCGCTCAACAGGTGGCGCTGCTATGCTACATTTTTTTCAGAATTTCCGCTATAGCTCTATCTCAAGAACTATGCACGAATTTTCATCCAACTTCAAATTCAGATATACTTTGATATGAATTGGTGCTAAATCGTTGTTATTTCTTGTACTCTTTAAATGATTTAATTGACGTGATTTATATAGAAGAAAGTTTTGTGATGGCCACAACATACTAGTTTTAATTTATAGTCATTGTTTAAAAATAACGATTTGTTACATAAAATAAATGTAAAACATAAAATACATGTATTTTTCACCATTATATAAAAATGTACTCTGCGAAGTGACATTGGTTATATGTCCATACAATTTGCTCTGTTGTAAAATAAATGCTTCATTCTAAAAAAAGAATTTATTGTATATTTACAAGTTACTTTATTTTTATAAATTTTTCTATGTATTTTTTTCACTTTTATAGAAACATCTAATATCTTAAGTAGTGGTAGGTGTTTTGTAAATTCACACCAGCTGTTTCTTCAAAAAGGCGTATTTTTATGGATGAAAAATATATTTAAAACTGTTTCTCAATCTTTAAATGGATAGTTTTTGGTAAAAATTCCTTATTTTTCAGAGGGAAAATATCGACTATTGGCATCACGTTTTTCCCAATCACAACTTTTTGACAACTTTATAGGCATTTCTGTATCAAATATTTATAATATGTAAAAGAAAAACAGAATGTACTTCCTATACCTACAGGAATTTTTCTACATATATAGAATAACGATAGAATACCGAAAAAAATATATTCTCAGTTTACATGCAGAATTGTGTTAATATGGTTTCCCTCTAACGTATAAACTAATAGATAATGTGTAAAGGAGAAAATAATATTGTCCTTACAGCTAACAACTCAGTTTTATACAGAATGAAATGTTTTCCGAGATAAAATAACATTTACTATTACATATCAATAATGTAAGTTAATATAAAATGCAGATTAAATATCATTTTCGAATTTTTTTAACATATTAACCATTAAATAAAACGGAACAAAATATTGATTTCCGGAAATAAAAGTATGACAAATTACATCTAATTGAGATAGATCTGTATGCCATCTAATAAATTAAAATATATTCACTGCATAATATGAAAACTTCATTACTATGAAAATGTAATGAAAATGTCAAAAAGGTTCCATACATAAATAATGATTTTACTGAGACAACTAAAACGTGATTTTAACTAAATTTTCGAATAGTTTTCGATTAACACTTAATAAATCACTACAAAAGACTTCTGAAGTATATTTTTAAAATTAGAAATGCGAATAAATACAATATCAATACTTATGGAGCTGTTGACAATTATTCTGGCAAGAATACTTTCAGAAACAACAGACATTTCGAAAAATCTGCCTTTAAGGTCTTCTACATACAAAGAGGAAAATCAAGCGAAAATTGTGACCATGCTGGATCTATACCACACGTTAAATGTGTGAAATTAAAATTGTTGCCTTGAAAATAAACAATTTAAAGCTTTGCATGCTGAGATAACACTTGGTTTATTGCTAAGCTTTACTATGATTAAATAGTTCATGCCAAAGTTATCATGTCAACTTTAACCCTTTAACCGCCTGGCCCGTATTTTTCCGTTTCTAGAAATCATGTTAAAATGGCTGTAGAAAAAAATATTTTAAACAGAATTTTATTTTGAGCCCATATATAGAAAGAAGTGGTATTAAAGATATTATAGCACCAAACTGCGATTAATAAATATATATATCTTGGAACTTACAAGCATTCTTATTAAAATACAGGAAAACCCTCGGACGGTGAAAGGGAAACTTAGTATACATTGATTTTATATGCCCAGAATCAAAATAATAACTTATAAATATTGCCACTAATTAGCTCATGTTGCTCATATATGTGAATAAACTACTGTGATTAAAAATTATTTGAAATTCTTCATTTAAAATACAGCATGTCCTAGGAAGGTATTTATTATTTTAAACATTAATAACAAAAAAAAAGTAACACAGGTAAAATGGAATGCAGTTTTCTAGAAAGGAAAATGAAGTTTTTAGGGTTCCGTACTTAAAAAGTAAAAACGGAACCATTATAAGATCACTCTTGTGTCTGTCTGTCTGTCTGTCACAGCCACTTTACTCGTAAACTATGGAAAGTGGAAAGTTCAAATTCGGTGAAGTAATAAAGACTGTTGACATACATATTTTCAGATTATTAAACATTTATAAATATATTTAGTAAAAATGTATAGGGGCAAATTCAGTTGCTTGAAAAAAAAAAAATTTTTCATTGTATATCGTGTGAGGTATCGTGTGAAAGCTTTCGTAACGCCGAATTCAAAAATACATTCCTTTTAATTTTAGGTATTACATTTTCAAAGATATAGTCGGAAATGTAGCTCAAAAATATGTCCCCCCCCCCCTATCTAATTCCGAATCTACTGAAACTAAAATTATGAAAAAATTAGAGGGAGTAGACATTAATTTAATCTTTGCAGGAAAATTATAGCGATTACCCTAGGTCCCATAGTTTTTGTGAAAATCGCATTTTACCGTTACACACAAATTTCGATTTACGGGCATTCAGCAAAACTGTTGAGCAGCGCTAGAGATACCTATCGTAGCAGAAGTATAAAAGCATTGTTGATAATGATTTTCGAAAAAAATCGTCAGTAATTAGCCGAGATATGAACCCTTAAAGATATGGACGGTTTGGACACATATAATGACAGGGGCGGCGTACACTATGTACCATCGGCTTTTAAAGCCTAGATTACAACTTTTAGAGATATGCTAGTATAATGGAATGGCCAGCAACAGTATAGAAGCAATAAACGTTTAATTGTTATAAACAGACTATTTCAAAAGGTCTCAGGACTCTTAAAGCTTAAAAAAAAAATTTAATTTTAATTTTTTTGGATGCTAATCTTCCTTTTTTCTGAACATTTTAATATAATTGTTTCCTTCAAATTCACATTAGAACAGAAGTTATGGCTTTTAGAATTATACCGGCTCAATAGCTTAAGCGGCATTTTCGAAACTTTTAGGTCATTTTTTTCCAATTGACATTTTTGGGCATAACGCGCACGATATCTCAAAAATATTTGAATATTTTTTCATGAAATTTTCAAAACATACGTTTTATGCTAATCTGTATCAACTGACTTTAATTTCCTTTGTATTGTTCAAAAATATATTTTTTTAAGTGATTATGTTGTTCAAATTTTCAAAATGTTCTATTAGCTGAATACAACTTTGTATTAAAAATATAAAAATGCTTTAAATACAAATTTATTTAGGTCCTGTGTAATTATTATAATCCGAAGTGTAAGTAGGCACCAAAATTTTTATTCGAGTTACAATATTTATTTTCTAATCGTGCGCGTAAGCTGTTATACCAATATTCTGCTTGTCAAATGTCTGACTATTTGGAGCACCCTGTAAATCTAATTCTTCATCTTGCAATTTTTTAAATACATAAAATGAAAAAACATACTTATATCTTTAATCTTGACGAAAATTCTGTTTTAAAACCATATACATTTTAAGATATTAAATGTTGAAAATTGTCTCTTTTTTTTTTCATTTTTTCCAATTTTTGAGATCCCTGAGACCCCTTAACTAGAATGAATTACCTAAATAGTATGGGATTCCTGACAATTTGCATTGAATGGATTTTTCAATACGCCTCGTGTGGCTTTAAAAGTTAATTAAAAACCTATCTGGAAAACGCGGCAAGGACCAAGGCGGCTTTGCAAATTTGTGACCCCCTTTCGAAGCGCGCGCTTAGCTCAATGCCAAATGTAAACTTTGAACGAAAGTTTTGTTTTAGCTGCACTGTAGAAAGAAACGCTATTACTATGCTGAATTTAGTTTTATGAAATGCCACATGAAGTTTAAATAGGCATTTCTTTTATTGTCAGTACCGAATTAAGTTCATTAGAAAGAAATTAAGATAATACTAGAAAGGTAGCCCGTCAAAAATGACGGAAATTTAGATATAAAGATATATACAACTCATGTGCAAGAATATGAGTTTTCTCGCTGGTTCCGCAGTGATAGAGGAAAATTACACATTTTAAGAACGAAACATATTTATGAAAAATTGTGTACAGTAGAAGACCACTAATCTACACAGTTTTTATTCCAAGTGTTATGCAGATTTGAGGCTTTTTGCGGTCATGTCAATTCAATCTTTGTTTACATTTTTTTTAATTCATATATTGGACAATTTAGATTGTTAAGCCTTAAAAATAAATAAATTACACACTTGAAGTAAGGTAAAAACTATTAAATTATCGTATACGATTTCATGAAATGATATTATATGTGTGTGCTTCACGATCTTGGTTACGACGTTGGCGAAATTGGCTGCAACTTGTCATAATCCTAATAGTGTGGGCCACTATAACAAAAAAGTAACCAGTTTTTAGTAAAATTTCTGATATAAAGTAGTTTTCAAAAACTTGTGTAAAATTGCAGGCCGTTCTCATGTTATGTCAGTTCTAAGAATAATATTTCTAACACTGAAGAGTTTCCATGTATATGTGGAATTTAGAAAAGCTTCTCCAAAAGAAAGGTCCTGAAATGACATTGTAATTTCTCTAATTTCAAAGTTTAATCGGGCCCTGATGTTGTTTAGTGAAATCTAATAAGTACAGTTATTTTGAATATTACAACAGAATTAAACAGTTAAACTTATTTAACTTAAACCCGCTGTTACTTCCCGATGTTATTTTTTACTATTAAGAAAGAAAATTAGGTACTTCTTAGTTATCCCATCGACCAATTTCGCCAAATTATATAAATCGCCAAATTATACACATTGACATAATTTTTTATTTTAAATAACGAAAGAACAAATAAATTAGCAAAACATTAATAAAAATACAAATAAAACGTCGAATTAATGGATTTATTGGCTATTAATGGCATTTAATCTTACAATTAATTAATTAATGGCAACCATTATTGGCAATTAATCTTGCAATTTGGCGACAGTAATTTGGTCGACGGGATAACTAAGAAGTAACGAAAATTATTTAAATTTTTCAAATCATGCATTTATAATTTTTTTCCGTCTTTAATAACTAAATAATGAAAAAAATATGCTTTTGTTCTGAGCTTATAAATATGACAATAAAATAATGTAACTAAGAGACATTGCAAAATTAAATCTTTGTGATTTCAAACCATAAACAAACGATACCGCCACCATTTTACCTACTATGACGTCATTAGAATATTGTCCATTGATTGTTGGAGAACTTACTTTGTGTATGATTACCTCAATGATTTAATATTTTTTACGTTTCACGATGAATGAATATCTTGTGTTTGTATAGGTTTATGGAATGAGATATTAAGCTGTGAACCTAATTTGAACTGAAATTATCCAAGGATATATGTGTTTTTAATTGAAATTAAAAACAATGCTTTGATCTCGAAATAAAAAGTTTTAGTTTGTATAATTGGTTATTTCTGTTAATTATTTATTTAGGTACTTTCCAATTATAGAGCATTAAAAAAAAAAAAAAGCTTGACGCAATTCGGGCATCAGAAAGTGAGATATGTTGCCAAAATATATAAACAGCTATGAAAACAAATCTAATGAACTTTTATTTTTGTTTATATATGCACTTATATACATAGAAAAAATCGTTTCTAAATATATATAATATTTTTTATATACAAATTACGGCACAGATTTCAGATATGAACCTGGATACCTAACTGGCGCCAATATGGTGTTATTTTGCCTGCTATGGTAACCCGGCTATTGTTTTTTACTTATTAATAAATTGTTTATTTACTTTTATTTTCTGTTTTTAATTATATAAACTGTTTTGTTCTAAAGTTATTATTCAAACTTTTATATATTTATAGTTATTTCCTTTTCAAAATGATAGCAAATAATTTAAAAATATATAAGTAACTGGTATTCGAAAGCGAGATTTCTGCCAAATTGGCGTCAGAGAAAAACATGCCAACCCCGATGCGTATATGACATCTGTGCAAAAATTACTTCTGTTTCTTTATAAAAATGGGTAAATAGCTTTTTTATATTAAATAAAGGTACTTTTCGGTTAGCCGGGCGCCAGTGTTATATATACATATGTATGTATACCTATATATACATATATATAATAGTGTGTATATATACATATATATGTATATATAGGTATACATACATATGTATATATAACACTGGCGCCCGGCTAACCGAAAAGTACCTAAATAAATTGCATACATATGGAAAAAATTGCTTGTGAATATGAAGCAGTAAATAGGTTGTCAGAAAATACGTTGGCAAACTTCTTTCTCGCCAAGAAACTTTTCTCGGAAATCTGGTACATAAGCAATGATTGCTAGAAATGCATTTTTAATTATGATATGCGCTTTTATGTTTCACTACATTTATGCATACTATACTGTGTGTATAAATGCTATAGTTCATAAGCAGGGCTACACAAAAGAATTCATAAGGGTTACTGAGTATGAGAGTAAATTGCTTAAAGGTGGTTTTTAAAGGAGTTATGCATTTTTACGCTGAACTGCATTTAGTTTACTAAGAAATGTTTGTAGAATATAGATAAAATGATATACAGGTTCACGCAAAAAATTGGATACATAACCGTCTATGGATGATAATATCTGGAAATGTGATTTCAGTAGTTTTAAGGGTAGTTTAAATTAAATTTTGGATAAATAGTGGCATGTAATAACGATACTATTGGCTATGGACGGTAACTGCTGTAAATTTTTAAAATTTTTTATGCGTCTTCTAAAATGTTTACTTAGATATCTTATTTACCTTATTTCCCCAAATAAAGAAGTTTTGTTAAAGCATTCAGGATGTATTGGAAAGTGTTTCATATTCTATGCTTAACGCATGATTTTTCTTTGTTCTTTAGTCTTATTTTGAATTTATTTTATTCTTAATTTTTTAGTCTTATACTGCTTTATAGAAACTTTGGCACAGTTGTCATATACGCCAATTTGGCGAAAACATCAACAGCACAAACAACAACATCCGGGTTACCATATCAAGCAAAATAACGACACTTTGGCGCCAGTTAAGTACCTGTTGTGTATATTGCATTGGCGTCAGAAAAAAATCGCGCCAATATATGATATTTGTGCCGAAACTTTAATATTTAATGTTTAAACTCTTCGCTCCAATCCCCTTGCATATAGTACAAACTATAACACAGTTAGCGCAAAATAATAGACAGTTTGGTACTTTTCCACTGTAAGGGCTTTGGCGTTTTTTTTTTTTTTTTTTTTTTTTTTTTTTTTTTTTTTTTTAAGTTTGGTGTAATTTGGGCATCAGAAAGTAAGATTTGGGTACTTTTCCGTTATACGGATACCATTGTCGCCAAGCGTAATAGTGGTCGCAGAATGAAAATCACGTGAATTTAAGCATTTGAAAAAGAAAAGAAAAACATGTCGATAGTAAAGTGAGCATTTAAAAAATATAACATTTGAAAATTCCAGACTTTTACGAACTATTTCATTAAATCACAAATATATACTTAAAATAAGTGAACAAATAAATGTTATAAAATAAAGCAATAAAATAAAACTCATATTAAACTGCTAGCATAAAATTACAAATATCTTTTAGCATTTTAAAATAATTGGCGCATTAGCAATAGCATTAGCATTAGCATTTTGGCATGGTGTCCGTATAACGGGAAAGTATCGATATTTGTTGTCAAATCATATAAACAGGTATGAAAACAAACTTGATGAGCGTTTTGTTTGTTTTATATGTTTATTTTATACGTATATTATTGATGTTTTGTTTTTATGTACAAATTACATCTGTTTCTGTATAAAATTAGAGAAACGGCTTTTTTATGTTAAATAAATCGCATAAATATCGAAAAAAATGCGTGTGTATATAAAAGGAAACAGTGGATAGGTTCCCGGAAAATATATTGCCAAATTTCCTTTTTTGCCAAGGCACCTATACTGGAAAAGTACCTAAAGCACATTAAAATCGCACAGTTAGGAGCTCACACAGTACAGTGTCGTCTATTGGCGGTTATTTTATTAGTATCATCGGGAGGAAGATGTAAAGATGTATTTTAAATTCTCACTCATAGATTTAAAAAAAATATCTTAAAAGAGCGGAGTTTAAATTAAAGCGGAGTTTAATTCGGAGACCTCCTTTATGAAAGATAAATGGTTTTAAATGGGAATTTCGCCATATTAGCCAGCTGTCACAAAGCTGGCTAACATTTGGCGCTACTGTGGTAACCCTGCATTAGTATTTTTTAACAATTACTCATTTCAATGAAGCGGTCCTACCGGAATCGTGAGGGACACACAGAGACTTGGATTTTATATAAATAGATTAAACTAGTCGGAGGTGTCAATCCCAAAACTTTCTTCTATCTCATACATGTCAATACTTCCTGATAAATGCAGCACAGCAGCGCCACCGGTTAGGCGTTTTATAACAAAATCTAATCAGGGACAACTTTCGTAATCTTCTAATTGAATTTGAAGTTTGGTGAAAATTCGTGCATTAGTTTTCAGATAGAGCTATTACGGAAATCGTGAAAAGTTATGAGTTGCAGTGGAACCTCTTGGGGAATTTACACCAAAAACTTATCAGGATCAGTTTATATCAGGGACTAACTGAATCTAAAGTTTGGTGAAAATTCATGCATTAGTTCTTGAGATACAGCTATTGCGGAAATCGAGAAAATTGCAGCATAGTAGCGCCACCTGCTGGACGATTTACACCAAAAAGTAATGAGCACCAACCTATTTCAGAGACTAACTGATTCTAAAGTTTTTTTTTTTTTTTTTTTTTTTTTTTTTTTTTTTTTTTTTAATTTCGCTCAATAGTTCTTGAGATAGAGCGCCCACAAAATTTATGTCACACACAGATAGACAGACATTTTGTAAAAACATGTTTTTCATTACTTCTGTACCCTAAAACGTATAAATCAGTCGAAAACCGAAATTCGAAAATTTTCACGAATCCAATACTTTCTTCTTGTAAAGATAAAAGAAAGTAAAAATGAGTTATGCAGAATAGCTGTATTTGATATTTTTTAGGTTCCATATCTCTTTGAACTTTCGTGGTATATCCATTTACATTTTTCTAGTATATACTGTTATACCCAACCCCACTTTTCATAGTTTTTTACGAAGTGTTAGTATTCTTTTAGCAACTGTTTTTTTTTTTTTTTTTTTTTTTTGTTTTAATAATACAATTACTAATTCATATATTTAATGTACGGAACCCTCTGTGCGCGAGTAATACTCGCACTTGACCGTTTATTTCTTGTATCAATTGCCTGAGGTAGATGGCGCTACTTGTTTGGCAGTTGTGGTAAGAAAAAAATGGCGTCCGCAAATGTTGAAGAACACTAGGCGGGAAATCGAGTACAGTCACGGCATTCTTCGTGTTACTGACGGAGCTTACATACAGCTACATTGAAGGGTCTGTAAAAAAAAAAAAAAAAAACCTCTTAGCTTTCTTCATTCTTTTGCAGCAAACCTACATTTCATTTCACCTGTTAGTATTTTTGTTATTAATGTTTAGAATAATAAAGATCTTTTTCGGAAACGCGCTATATCTATTGTTTATATCGTATGCCATCTTTTATTAAGTACTTTTCTGCGACTTCTATACACACCTGATTATATTCCGGAATATATTTCATTTTATACTCGGAAAATAAATTTGTATTTAATGAGCTAATAATTTTCACTCTGTCACAGGAATGTTAATGAGCAAACAATATGCATTAAATTTTGTTTTTGCAATACAATGTCTAGGTTGGTGCTTAGTGATCGTCATTTGACAATAAGAGATTGTATATTATTTGTTTCCCGTCAAGAAATTTTAAAATATAGTTAAGAGTTTCGACAAGTCGTTTCTCGAGTAGCTCCAAGAACTTTTAATTTGTTCTTAAAACAACAACATTTCCAAGTGGACAAAGATATGCTTTCTCAAAGCGATTCCATTCTAAAACACACTATTACCGGTGCTTTAATATATTCTTTTGATGAAATAGCTCAACTGGATGGCGCTTGAAATTTGAAGCAAGATCGAAAAGACAACGTCAAATTTGGTTCCAAAAACAACATATTCAATGCTCTCTGTTATTGTTGTGCGTTATGAACTCATAACAACTGGCAAGTTGTCAATGAAAAATAGTATTGCAGTGTTTTGTGCCGTTTACGTAAAGTAATTCATTGAAATGTGGGAAGAAAACCCTTGGGTTTTTCACCACTATAAAGAGTCTTCTCACACACTAATTATTATTTGTAAGTTTTTAACCAAGCATTCAAAAACTGCAGCTCCCACAACTTCGTATTCACCTGATACGGTACAGTTTGACTTTTTCTTATTTTCACGGTTGAAATTGCCTCTACGTAGTCGTTTTTTTGAGTTCATTAATTCGATGACAGAAAATTCTCTTCGAACTCTGAAGGAATTTCACAAAAACTGCTTTATTGCATATTTTGACGATTGCAAAAAACGTTCGCAGAAGTGCACTGCAGTCGGAGGACATTACTTTGAAGGTAATGGAACAAAGTTTGACCAATAAATTGATACATTTTGTTTTATGCCTCCATTTTGAATATTTTGTTGTGACAGTAGTATTTAACTAACACAAGAAACTTTTTTATGCATACAAACGGAATTTTTTAGAAATATGTTAATCTATAAATACACTGGTTATCAAAAATTAAAAAAAAAGTCACAAAATGCCAATTTTTAAATACGGGAATACTCAAAAGGAAGTAATATAATTCGAATAATTACTATTTCTGCAGAACAGCTAGTCCATATAACATCTCATTCAGGTCATGCATGGTCACAAGAGTCACAGTCACTACGGCGAAGCAAAAAATAGGAAATTCCCTTTACTCCTTTTTTACTCCTTTTTTGGTTCGTTTATGGGAAATCGAGACTCGACGTGCAATACTCATACTAGAACAATATTGCTGAAGTTGTACATAACAGATCAACATTAAGAGTGATTAAATGTAAATTTGTGTACTAATAAATTACTTTCAATGATTTATAACAAATTATCAATATCAAAAATGTACATATGTAAATTTGTCTATTATTTAAAATTGAATTAAATTACATTTTATATTATATACTATATTATATAATTCTTTAAATTTTACATAATTACAAATTCCTCATCAAAATTTAACGCTACAACTCCTGTGAAAAATAGTGAGATATTGTATACATGCAGTAATGCATTTTTCACAGGGGAACAATGTTATTGGTAAAAGAGTAGTAACTGATAATTAATAATTTAAGTGTATGGTCTTGGTGGCACGAGAGCAATAGCACATACTTCCCTCTTTTCTCCCATTAGTAATGGTTTTACTATCACTATCTTTTTTTTTTTTTTTTTAAATTCAAAATTACCCCCCATTTGGCAATTTAATTTTATTCTAAGTCATCTTCGGTGGTTACGACCACTGGTTTTTGCTTTTAACTATCTATTCCCTTTCCTTCAAAGATGTGTGGCAGGGGCCTAGTGGCTCCCCGATCCAGTTACAATATAACTTTCAGATATAAATATACTAAATAAATAATTCTCACGAAATAATAGATTATAAAAAGTCCAAAATAAAAGTGGAATAATGAATAAGTCACAAATACAAGAAGAAAGCTCTTTAATAGGCGAACATTCATATGAAATAAGTAGCTCGGAACAGACGCTCCTACAAATATTCCACGAATACAGTCATAAATTAAAAAATAAAAAGAAGAATAAATTAAATAAAGAACAAAACGAACTTAAAATAGCAGAGTACAAAGAAAAATTAGAATGTGCTCTGATGAAAAGTGACGAAATTGAGCAAAACTTGAAGGAAAAAGAACATGAAATAATGGAGTTGAAAGAAATCGTAGAGGAAAAAGAGAGAATGATGATACAACTGGATCAGACAATCCAAAAATTAGAAAATCAGTTAATAACTGCCCAGGCGACTCCAAAGCCACAGAGAGTAAAGGATCTTGTGGAGCATGAAACTGAAGGATCATTTGATTCCAGTATATCAATACACTCAACACCAAGATTAAATACTAAAGACCTTCCAAAAAATCTGACAACATATTCAGAACCCATGGCAAAATTAATGTCGCTGGAACAATTGATAGATAGCTACAGCAAGACGAAGAGCACTCATGCTAAAGGAGCGTCTAGTATGGCAGAAAAATATCTCATCAAAATAAAACAAAAAATAAGAGAATTAGATGACAACAAAAATAATCTGGAAAAAACAGCGGAACAGCAGGAAAAGATGATTAGAGAATTAAAGGAGAAGACTAGAAGAACGGGGACAGGAAAATCGGGCAGACATGACTTAAAAACTACAGAAGAAAGAGCAACTCAAATATCTATACAAGAAGACAACACACAAAATTCCTCAATGTCGACTCAAGATCCTCCGGAGGAAGTAGCCACGCCGAGGTATGGTGAACTTGCTATAAAGAAGATGACAATGACTCAAATGATAGAGATTTATAAATCACTTACAAGAAGTAGAAGAAGAGGTGATTGTGAAGAAGCTAAAAAATACCTAGACAAAATTATCTTTAAAGCAAGTGAAATGGTGAAAGACCTTGAAATACAAAGAGAAGAAAATAATAGAATAACGGCGAATCTCAACACCGTCAATAAGGTGACGTTAGATCAACGTCAAAAAATCCTTGAACACGAACAAATCATAAAAGATCAATTAGAAACGATTAAGAAGTTGCAAGAACAGCCCACTCTAACAAATGAATTGGAAAAATGCAATAAAGAATTGAATGAACTACTAGAAAAAGAATTAAAATACAAAGAAGAAATAGAAAAACAATTAAAAGAAATTAGAAACAAAAATAAAGTAATAGAAGACTTAATTCAACAGCAAAATACAGAAGAAACGATACCTTATACTAGAATCATCTTGGAAGAACTTAAAAAGATAAGAGAAAAAATAGAAACAGTAGAGGAACAACAACCAATCATAAAATGCAATAATATAGAAGAAAACATACAGGCAAATACAGATAATTCACTATATTCGGAGGTGGCTGCAATACCTAAGAAGACAACAATTCCAACGGTACATGCACGGTATTCAAAAGCAGCTATCCTGATAACTCGGCAGAAAAACACGAATATGTCGCTCAATGACATAAAAATCATGCTAACAAGAGAAACTAGAAACACAATTGAATATAAACAAATATATTGTGAACTTGCCAAAAACAAAAATACACTAATAATTAAAACGTTTAGTGATGAAAACACGAATAAGCTGCTTGAGACGATTGAGAAGATAGAAACCCTAAAAGACATTGTGGATATAGAATATAAGGCTGCGGATCTCCGAAAACTGATTCTTTTAGGGATCCCGACATATATGGATCCACAAGAAATAATAACCAATCTAAAAAATCTTTATGATTCAGATATTCCAATAAACTACATTAATAGAAAACAAAGAGAAAAAGCTTCAACATACCAACTAATTTTTGAAGCAGAAGCTCCAGTTGCGATTCATCTACTGAGACAACGAAAGATCGTCATGGGATTTACATCGGTCAGGATTGCACCTTACCAACCTATATTAAGATGTAAGAACTGTCAATCTTTCGGACACGTGGATCAGAATTGCCGACAATCTCCAACGTGTGAATACTGTGCAGGACGCCATGATCAAAAATATTGTTATTACAGAAATAAACCACAACAACACAGATGCAGAAACTGCATGGGGAGTGCGAGTGACTTCCCGCATGCAGCTAGTTCTAGTGAATGTCCGACTTTACAATATTTAATACTACAGCGAAGCAATCTAGCACAAATAAATAAAATAAATTCGATATAGGCAGAAACTGTGCTGGAACAAATAGCGACTTCCCGCATAGATCGAGTTCATCAGACTGTCCAACACTACAGTACTACCTGTCACAGAGAAATAAAAATATACAAATTAATCAAGAAAGTTCAATCCGATAAATGAAGAAATAAATAATTCTAATAACTCAACAAACTCAAACAACTCCAATACTCAAAATGGAAATTTAACAGTAAACCAAGAACAAATAATAACAGAAATTCTGAATAACCCTGCAAAACCACAGAAAATATATATTCCAAATGAACTAACCTTTATTCAAATTAATCTACAGGGATCAAGTTCTGCAACATCAACCCTAATGGGATTTGCAAATCAGCATAAAATACTAGTTCTTCTATTACAGGACTTTTACTACTTTAACGAAGCCATATGGTCAATTCCGTCAAATTGGCAAGCATTTATCTCAAAAAATAAAACAGCGGCAGTTGTGGTAACTCGAAAGGACGTGGAAGTGATAGAGACGTATAAAGACGATAATGCAATATTCGTCAATCTTACTACTGAATCCGGCAAGATCACAATAGGCTCTGTGTATGCCAGACCAAAAGGTGATTTCAGAGGTGATATGAAGTGGCTGGACTTCTTCGAACCATTGAATCACATCATAATGGGAGGAGACCTCAATGTCCACTTGTCACTTTTAGGATATCAGAAAGAAGACGAACGGGGAAAAATTTTGACATACTTACTATTATCTAATAACTTAACTCTGATCAATGATATAGAGGCACCTCATTCATTTATAGGACAGCCGAATCGTCCCATGAAGGGGAATCCAGATGTAACCCTTTGTACACAAGACCTGGTGGACTGCGTGGACTCATGGTATGTAGATGACACAGTAGAGAGCACGTCGGACCACAGGTATATCAGATTCTCATTAAATCTTAAACCAGTTATTCTAGACCTTAAAAGATTTAAAACAAGATACTCAAATTTTAAAAAATTTAATTACATCTTGAAACCGAAAATTAATAATTTACTTAAATCCTTATCTGATACTAAAACTCGACTAGAACTGGATGAATGGCTTGATGGTTTTAACCAAGTAATTCTAGACACCTGTAAATCCTCACTAAAAACAAAAAGTTTCAAATTATATCCAACATTTGACTGGTGGACGGCAGAGCTGAAGGTCCAGCGAAATAAAATCTCAGCATTACGGAAAAGATTTAAATCAACAAATGACCCAAAGTGGAGAACCCTCCTACAAAGAGAAAGAGCAATATACAAAAAACGTATAAAACAACAAAAAACTAAATCATGGCAGAGTTTCTGCTCTAAAACAAAAGACAAATTTGGCCAAGCCTTTAAAATAGCAATGAATAAAAGACTCAAAAATAATCATTTCATACACACAACACTACAGGGTTCAACCCCATATACTACAAAATTAGACACTTTCAACATATTACTTAACCACCATTTCCCAATACATCAAAACCCGCATCCACCTCTCATGGACCCAGCGACAGAGGAAGATCTTCCCCCCCCCCCTCCCCCCTAATATCTTTTAAAGAAATAAAATCAGCACTTAATGAGCAAAATAATTTAAAAGCCCCTGGATTTGATAAAATTGATGCATTTATTATTAAAAACATATACAATAATTTTAAACATCTAATACGTGACTTATATAACAAATGTCTTACTCTTAACTACTTTCCTAAATCATGGAAAATAGCAAATGTGATCTTCTTCGCAAAACGTAATAAAAATCCACGCCAACCTTCCTCCTATAGACCCATTTGTCTCCTTCCCATGCTGGGAAAAATCTATGAGAGGATCCTAAAACGAAGAATTAATCACTACTTAGAAAAATTAAATGTTCTTCACGGGGCCCAGTATGGCTTCCGTGAGAACAGAAGCACAATTCAACTATTAAACAAATTAAAACATAAAGCAAAAACGTATCTTGAAAAATATAAATACTGCAGCATTATCTCATTCGACATTGTAGGGGCGTTTGACAATATCGATTGGGTCACTTTGGGTCAACAAATTAACAAAATACCAATTCCGCAATATTTAAAATGTATCCTTCTTAGCTTCTTATCCGAACGAGAACTAATAACAAATTATTTATCAAATAACATTAAAAGACCAACTTATCAAGGCTGTCCACAGGGGTCGTGCCTTGGGCCGCTTCTGTGGCTAATCATAGCAAATATAATCTTAATAAACTTTTACAGTAAATTCGAAGACCTGTATGTTTTTTGCGATGACTTCAATATGGTTGTCAAAGCGAGGAGCAGACTCATCTTAGAGACCGAAACCAACCAAAAAATAAAACTTTTTTATAATATTTGCAATAACTTAAATTTACAGATTTCAAACGAAAAAACGACTTTTATTATGTTGGGGAAAAACACTTTGGATAAACGTCCACCAACCTTTAAATTGGGTAACTATACCATCAAGCCATTAAAGGAAATAAAAATTTTAGGGATAATATTCCAGAGTACTTTAAAATGGGACAAGCACATAACTAGCATAAAAAACAAAATTTTACAGCTAACCTCATCCATTAAACGGGTCTTCTCGGCTACTTGGGGGGTGGACAGAGGCTATCTTAGAACCTGGTACATAGCAGTACTAGAAAAAATTATAGATTATGGTTCGGAGGTGTGGTTTGGAGACCTCAGGATAAAAGATAAACGCGCTCTCCAATCCATCCAAAGAACTTGTCTCACGTCAATAACCAAAACATATAAAAATGTTGCAACACATACGTTACAGATCCTATTAGGAATACCACCAATCTTAATAACACTGGAATATAAAAATCTAAAATACAATATTTTACACAATAAAAACTTATTACTTAAAGAACCCAAACCAATATGTAAAGATGATATAGAAAATAAAATCCTAAAATATGAAATAAATCCGGAAATTCATTTAAATAACTTAATAGTTACAGACAAAATTATCACAAAAACTAATCTTATTTCGATTTACACAGATGGTTCTAAGGTGGACTCTGGCACAGCATATGCAATGGTAGCCTACAATCATAACATTAAAATTTATGAAAAAACAGTCAAACTGAGAGCAGAAAATTCAATCTTTCAGGCGGAGCTGCACGCAATAATTTCGGCAATTAATTGGGCCATTAACTCCCCTTATACAAAATTCCAAATATTAAGTGACAGTCAATCTACTAGACAATTTATTTCCAACTAACCCCTCAATTTATTACATCCATAATTTAATTAAACAAAATCAAAATAAAATTTTTTACATCACTTGGATAAAAGGCCACATTGGCATAGCGGGTAATGAACTGGCGGATGAGCTGGCGAATGATGCCGCCCAGTACTGCGACCTACCAGTGGATCGAGGAGTTAAATTGCCTCGGTCCTATCTTATAAAATGTATTCGAACCCAATTACTGGACAGGTGGCAGTACAACTGGGATCACTCAGGGGGTGGCAGATATACGCACGGGCTGGTACCAAAAGTTCAGAACCAAATAATTTCAAAAGATAAAGTATCTATTTACTTTTTAACAGGCCGCGGCAGCTTCCCGTCTTTCCTTTATAATATCGGCAAAAAAGATGACGACCTTTGTAAATGTGGTGGTCGAGGAGACCCGATGCATTACATTTTCGGCAACTGCAAATTCATGAAGTTTAAATTTCACAGAACAGAAACGACAATCCTTCACGACATCCTAAAAATAATTAATGACCCGGCACAACTTAAAAAACTTTATGCTAACTACGATATTCTCAATAGCCATTATTCTTTTATTCAATATAAATACATTCAATAATTACCTCTTCTGATTGCCTGTGGTGGACATGTCATGGGTCCACGTGGTGTATGGAAGGGTGTTTTTGAGATTGTTTTATTTTTAAGAACTTAAATACCACTAGAAATATTGTAAATATGTATAAATATTTTTGTTTAAAAGGGTGAAAAAAAAGGAAAAAAAATATTTCTTATCAAATGAAAAGATGAAAGTAAATACTTAAAAGTTTTTCAAATAGTACGTAAATTCCAAAACATATAAATCATAATCGTAATATATTTCTAGGCTCGCCCTGAAACAATAGGGTAGCCAATTGTGATGCCTCTTGTGCTCTCTTCGGCGTGTCAGGCGGGTCGTTCTGAAGTCTTCTTTCCCGGAAACTGGGGTTCTGGGCTTGTTTCCGCAGGTAGTAAAACTTTTCCCTGCCCTGGGCTTGGGGGTTACACCTAACCATAAGCCAAAAGGGGGTTCCCAGGGTGGGTGCTTACTTACTTACGTCTCTTTTATGAGTCTCAAATGACTACTATATGTGACTCCACTGACAGGTCACTGTGACTGCTGCTTTGTAGCGAGTCACCAGGTGACTTTGCAATGTCATTTCATTGAGACTCTCGTGTGACTCTCATCTGGAGACTCAATTTCAAAGTCATTGTGAACGTTGCATTATGATAAACTACCAAATAATGTCAAATTAAAGTCACATGGTGACTTTTCACCACTTTTCACAGTGGTGACTTTACAGTAGGTTCTCTGTCACCATTTGAAAAAGTCATGTGACAGAAAGTCACCATGTGACTTTAATGTGACATTATTTGGTGATTCATCATAATGCAACGTGCACAATGACTTTGAAATTCAATATCCAGATGAGAGTCACACGAGAGTCTCAATGAAACGGCATTGCAAAGTCACTTGGTGACTCGTCACAAAGCAGCAGTCACAGTGACCTGTCAGTGGAGTCACATATAATAGTCATTTGAGACTCATAAAAGAGACGTATGGAATTTCCTATTTTTTGTTTCGCCGTAGTGACTGTGACACTTGTGACCATGTGTGACTTGAATGAGATGTTATATGGACTAGCTGTTTTGCTGAGATAGTAATTATTCAAATTATATTACTTCCTTTTGAGTATTCGCGTATTTAAAAATTAGCATTTTGTGACTTTTCTTTAATTTTTGATAACCATTGTATAATTTATAGCATACATTATTATGAGTTTATAACTCTTTTGTTTATCAATCAACGTAGTCTTGAATTTACATTTCACATTTAAACCTTTTAAATATTCCATTAAAGAAGAAAAAGTATTTTGTTAATTTTAACACATCTGAAATTAATGTGATTATTTTCAAAATCAAAATTGGAATATAAAACACAATACTTATTTTTTTTTATGTTAACGATTTACAAATTTTTCAATAATTATATTTTAATTAGATATGCAAAATATTTTTCCCTTTATTTTTATTTCGTTGATCAATTAACGAACGGTATTTTAAGTGATTGTGAATAATATTGAAAGGAAAAATATTATTTAAACGCTTATTTTCAGAATTGTGTTTTCATTTAATCATTTATGTACTTTTAATAATAAAGCTAAATAAAGATTTTAAATATGTTATATATCTATACTGGTTATGCAGCTGAAATTTTGAAAAAGGTGCTATTTTTAAAACTAAATATAATTACATGTATGGTTTAGAGTTATATTATTTTTAAGAAACTTCCCTATATATTAGTTTTCTTTCATACAAACGTCTATAATCCAATACAGCGAACTGCTTTCTGCCAATTCAGACCCGCTGTTTCACTATAAAGTCTCATTTTATGGAACAAAAATAAATTTAAATCTCTTTGCCAATCTCTGAATGGCTAGTTTTGGTAAATAGTGCTTTATTTTTCCAACAAAAATATTGGATATAAGCATCATGTTCCCTCCATTTTATTAATTTTTTTCCCTTCTGTTGTCATTTTTTTTATTATTGTTATATATATAATCTAGTAGCAGAAAATAGATATATATTTTCTTACGTTATGTAAAATTTCTAAAAGTATTTGACAAAATGTTGTATTTAAATATATTCTCAGTTTAAATACAAAATCGTTTTTTTTTTTTTTTTTTTTTTACTTATTTCTAATTTGGCGTATGGAAAATGTTCTTAAAGACATTTATGTTAGTAGAAAAAAAAAAGACAATACTGCGCAGAATAAATGTTACTCTTTTCGAGATAAAAATACATAAGCTAATAAAAAATCATTTCAAAATACAGTAAAACCTCCATAACGGACTTTGCCGAAATGAGAACAACTCTATTTAACGGATATTTTTTTCAATTTCGACTCAATTATGAATATCCGAAGTTCGTATTTACGAAAGTTAATGTCGCATTATCTTTTAGGTAGCTTTTATTACAAAAAGCTACCTATTGCAGCCGTTCGGAGGAAAGCGATTTCAAAAAATTTTGGTATATTTTCATCGATCATGACCCCCAGACCCCGAAACCACCCTCCGTTCAAAATTGATATATATATATATATATATATATATATATATATATATATATATCCATATATATATATCTCTATTCTAAAAAAAAGTAACTACCGCTGTCACCGCCGCCGCCGCCGCCGCCGCCGCCGGTTTTGAATTTTTTGTGACCGGAGGTCTTTCTCCGTTAATATTAAAAAATCTGTAGCATACAAAAATATGAAAATCGGTAGTATTATAGAAAAATGTTTGATAAACACGCTGATGCAGACAGTTTTCAAATCGAAGAATTATTTTAAGATATATTTAATGCCAAAGTTGGACAAAATCGTTCCATTAAAAAAGTTTTATAGGAGCAAAAACTGTACATAGGAATTTAATCATTTTTAGATCATTTTATGCGTCAGAATTTCCCGGTGTGCAGATTGCAGTTAGTTTTTTAATTTGAATAATTTTTCGAGGTTTTATTTCTATTTTAAATTCAAATTTTCAGCATTTTGAGAAATATTTTTTACAAATTTTAGAAAATTGTATTAATTTAAACTGTTGCCAACTGTATAAAAAAGCGCAACCAATAATGTTTGCTTCAAATTAAAAATTTATTTTACACGTGACTATTATAAACAAAAAATATAAAAAGCAGGAACTCATTGAAAATTACGTCATAAAAACTATAGTTACACGTGGATTTTAAATGAGAAAGAATATTGTAAAATAATAAATTCAGTAACATGCGTTAGAAGTCCTAAATAGGAGAATTTAGGTCATATTACACTTATTAAGTAAAATGAACAAAATATAATATTGCAAAACAGTTTTAATTTAATAATAGCGCGAGACATTTACTTGACATTTTAAGATGATCATAATATTTCATTTCTAACAAAAGTATTTTGACGTGAATATTAAAAAGAGAAAGAAAAGTTTGGTGAAAATTACGTCAGATTATAATTGTCAGATTGAAATTATAATTCAATCTTCCGAAATCTTTTTAAAGGCGGTCAAATTAGCGTGCTGTTAGAGTCTGCGGTGTCTGAACGGGGGTTGACGAGCGTAGTTCGTAGGGGGCAGAGCCCCCTAGTATATATATATATATATATATATATATATATATGACCTATGTCACACTGTAACTCTCGTATTTATGAACCGATTTGGATGTAATTCGGTGTGTACATAGTACACACCAATGTCTCGACCGAGTTCGTTGGCCAGCTTCATCCGCCATTTTGTTTCAAAATGGCGGCCATTTAAATTTTTTTTTTAAATTTTAAATTTGAAATGTGGTACCAAAAAATTGAAAATGGAAAAATATTTTTTTCTTATGTATTTGGCCTTTATACAAAGACTCCGGAGCAGTTTTTGTTTCGTCTATATCTTAAAAAATGGCTGAGTTATAGCATTTTGAATTTCTAGCGTGGCTGACATTTTTAAACGTCCTGAATTTTGTCACGCGATAAAAGGCGTATTTATGAACCGATTTGGATGTAACTTCGTTTATACATAGTACATACCAATGTCTCGACCGAGTTCGTTGGCCAGCATCATCCGCCATCTTGTTTAAAATTGGCGGCCATTTAAACTTTTAAGAAAAATTTAAATTTGAAATGTGGTACCAAAAAAATGAAAATTGAAAAAATATTTTTTCTTATGTGTTTGACCTTGATAAAAAGATTCGGGAGCAGTTTTTGTTTCGTCTATATCTTAAAAAATGGCTGAGTTATAGCATTTTGAATTTCAAGCATGGCTGACATTTTGAAGTGTCCTGATTTTCGTCACGTGATAACAGATGTATTTATGAACCGATTTGGATGTAATTCGGTGTGTACATAGTACACACCAATGTCTCGACCGAGTTCGTTGGCCAGCTTCATCCGCCATCTTGTTTCAAAAGGGCTGCCATTTAAAAAAAAAGTAATTTCAAATTTTAAATGAAGTATTAAAAAATTGGAAAATGAAAAAAAAAAAATTTGTGTGTGTTTGGCCTTGATACAAAGATTCTGGAGAAGTTTTTGTTTCTGAAAATTTGTTCTTTTGTTTATATCTTAAAAAATATTGAATTATAGCACTTTAAATTTCTAGCATGGCTAACACTTTGAAACGATCTTGTATTTGTCACGCGATAACACACGTATCCGCCTATTTCGATGGAAGAAGGCATGTGGATAGTATACATCAATATCTCAACCAAGTTCGCTGGCCAGCTTCATCGGCCATCTTGTTTCTAAATGGCGGCCATTAAATTAAAAAATTATATTTAAAGTCAGGTGCATTAAAAAAAAAAAAAAAAAAAAAAAAAAAAAAAAAAAAATAGGAAAATAGAAATTTAAAAAGGTTTCTTTCATAAGTATTTGACCTTGATATAAGCATTCACGAGCATTTTTTGTTTGTCTTTATCTTAAAAAATGACTCAGATATAGCAGTTTCAATTTCTAATGTGGGTGACATTTTGAAAAACTTATTTTTTGCCTGCGACAGCACTCGTATATATCAACCGATTCCGATGTGAGTGAGCATGTGCACAGCCATTACTAAGGTCTCGACCAAGTTCACTGATTAGCCTCATCCACCATGTTGTCTTAAAATGGCACGAACTTTAAGAAATCGCCGAATTTGGCAGCCAAATATAAGTTAGTTTAAATAAAAGCAGCTTGGACAAAGCTGACTAATTTCGCGAAATTCTCATTCATAATGATTTAGTATTGTTAAAAATTAGTATTGAATCTCCTATATCCGGTTTCCACTAAATTGAGCTTCGTGTGTTTGAATAATGTAAGTTGGCTTTTTTAAAATAAGGAAAATGAAAGCTACCTCTTCCTCCGGCACTGGCCGGGAGGACTTTTTCTTATTCTCTTGCAGATGTGGTAGAAGGTGGCTTGACTTTCCCGCCTATTTTTTTAGGTTTTAATCCATTTTTACCAGCACGAATATCGGTTTTTAGAATAGAATTAATTTTCAAAGAAACATTTTTAACTTCGTATTTGAATTTATACATACAATATTAATATATATATATATATATATATACAGGGTGTTTCATAAAAGATGGGGAAAATTTAATAGGTGATAATACGCATCCAAACAAACAAGTTTAAACAAAGGATACATGGTAGGATTTATAACTCAAAGGTGCTAGAGGACGCATAAGGTGATATTGTTATACGAGGCAAAAACAAACAAAGGATTATTAAATGACAAAAGATGGTAGGAAACCGCTCCGTACAATCGTTGAGCCCCTGAGTCAATTTAATTTGCAGTAGCGTAAATAAAATGCATATCAGCCTTTTTCCTATTAGTAAAGGTCAACATCTTCCACGGATACATTCCTTCCACGATTGACAGCTGTAAACTCGGATCAGCGACTTTTATGTATTATTCAAGGCGAAATTTTGCATACTCGTTCTTCTCCCTCTCCCTATCACATTTGCATGCTATTAGGTTAGTTTTTCTAAATATAACTCACAGCAGGAATAAAGCTTTAACGTTTGCATGAACGAAGTTCCCAATGCGCCAGCACTTTTGCATTTTATTTCGACCTCGCATTCTTTGTTGAAAGTTGCATGTTTGGATGTGTACTACAACCTCTTAATGTTTTGTCCATCTTTCATGAAACACTATATATATATATATATATATATATATATATATACAATATATACAATATATATATGTGTATGTGTGTGCATTAATTCTAATAGTTAACATATTTATTTGTCGTGTCTGTGTGAAACATCTTTGCTGAATATGAAAATGTCTACTTTCGAATCCATTGAATAAAAAACCTATATACTGGGTTGTGAAAACTATAAAAACTACTCACGAACGTTTTGGAAAATCAGTGACCGCAAAAGAAACTTAGCTAAAACGGTAGCCAGTTAGCTTAAACGGTAAAGCATTGGCCTTGTAAGCCAAGGATCTGCGTTTGATACCCGGCCAGAGCATTTTTTTTTTGTTGTTCAGTTGGAAATGTTCAATTCGCATGATAACTTTAGCAATCAGTTTGATTGTGTTAAAATAATAGTTCATCTACGTATCCATCGTTAATTTGGAGTTCTTTTACCTGTGGTTTATTCTGTTGAGCTGTCTACATGACAGACCAGATGTTACTACCAGTAAGATTATCTGAGTGAAATATGCTGGCTAGTTGTCGGCCCAGTTAGCTTAAACGGTAAAGCATTGGCCTTGTAAGCGAAGGGTCTGGGGTCGATTCCCGGTCTGTATATTTTTTTGCTCAGTTGCAAATGTTCATTTCGTATGATAACTTTACCAATCAGTTTGATTGTGTTAAAATAATAGTTAATCTACGTATGCATCGTTTATATGGAGTTCCTTTAACTGCGGTTTATTCTGTTGAGCTGTCTAAATGACAGACCAGGTGTTACTACCAATAAGGTTATCTGAGCGAAATATACTGGCTGGTTGTAGGCACAGCTAGCTTAAACGGTAAATCATTGGCCTTGTAAGCCAAGGATCCGGGTTCGATTTCCTGCCTCAACATTTTCTCGCTCAGTTGGAAATTTGTATAAAATAATTTGTATAAAATATTTGCTGATAATGATTTTCGAAAAAAATATGGTATGTTATCAGCCAAGAGATGAACCGTTAAAGGCACGGACGGTTTGGATATATACATAAAGACAGGCGCTGCGTACTCTATATGCCATCCTCTTTTAAAACATTACAACGTTTAATGATATATTTGTGCAACGCCTAGTTACTAATATATATATTTATTGTAGAAACTCTCTGTGCACGAGTAATACTCGCACTTGACTTCTTATTTAATTAAAAATATATCAGGGAGAGTTGTGCAAAATCGGGTAGGCGGGTAAAAGAGGGTAGCGCAGATTTTTCCTTGATTTGAACTTTCATCTGTCGACCAACACCAGGAATTGCTTCATGAATTTCATTACGGCATTTGTAGCTGAACGAAACGCTACTGTGTGCGGTTATTTTTTGTGTGAAGGATTATGTTTGAATTTCTCTTAAAAACTGTTTAGTTTGATTCAAGGTTTTGCATTTTATATTAATTGTTTGTCAACATAATAAATATTGGTAAAAACTATATTTAATTCTGTCCATTTCTGCTAGTACTTTAGAAGTTTTACTGGTTTTTTACTATAGCATCGAGAGTAGTGACGACATGTTTTTAAATCTGTGTTATGTTGGGTTAAATCGGGTACAACCGAGTTGGTCAAAACTGAGTATGCCCCGATTTATCCTACACTCAGGGGTGGATATTTCAGGATAGTTAATAATTTAGCATGGAGCTTTAAATTGTAATTTAATGCTGTAAGTACTGTTAACTCTTTGATGGATCATTCAAGGCATCTCTAAACTCGTACTACAAACAGCATGTGAGGAAGTAATTATTTTCCAATCCTGGGCGATCTTCGAATCCCGAACAATTTACTTAATTGGAAAGTTATTCAAAGCTTGATTTTTAGAGCAGTAGTTCCAAATTCTTCGATCGGACGGTTTGATAAAACAGGGATTTTTCCTTACAATAACGATGTTTTTTCCAGACCAGCTCTTTGCTCCTTCGGAAAAGACAGAGATACTCATGAAATTTAGTGATAACACATCTTGTTCTACGCAGTCATAGGTTGGTATAGCTGCATAAATAAATATTTCTGAAACATCACGGGATAATGCAGCTCATTCTTCCACATCTAAAAGTGTTCACATCACACATCCAGTAGTTGACAACATCTATCCTCTTCCATCGAGATATCAGGTTGTGTAGCGAATACTCTACATTTACAATTTCGCTTGAAATGTTATTAACCTCTCCTCAGAAAAGCTTTAAGATTGAGGAAAAATGTGTCAAAAGAATGGGATAACTGTAATTTTAACTACTTCGCCCTGTAAATTAGAGCTGTAAATATATATTAAGGAGAAAGAAGTCAAACAGCCTGCAAAACGTAAAAAAAAAGATTCTTATAAAGGGAAAACAAATTAAGAATCAACAAAGTAAACAAATCAAAAAAGGCTGATGAGACTTTCTCAGAAGATGAAGAGGATAATGAAACCTGAATATTTTGCAATAAACTTTACCCCAATTCTAAATCCAAAAGAGTTAGATACAATCATTGAAATGCCACGGATGGGCACAAGAAGCATGCAGTATGAAGAAGAATGTAATAATTTTTTTTTATTATTTTTTTTAAGTTAAAGTAACTCTAAGACATCCAGCGTAAAATGGGTAAGCATATACAATATAGAAAATTTGGTACAAATTTATTTTTGACACATGGAAGTACATATGTTCATTTTATTAAATATGACAAAAATGGAATTTCTTTAATCTATTAAGGAAGGATTATTTTGAACAAAATGTGTTCTTCAGGAGTTTTAAATGGATGCCCGGTTTTACCCAACCAGTGGTGTAAAAATGGACTTTTGCATATGTCTGGAAAAAGCTATTTTTATATAATCAATTATATTTTTTATCGAAAAGAATATGTTTTATTATAGCCAAAGATTCATTAAACGGTGTTCGGAGTTTGTTTTTTCATTTGATTGCACTTGAGAACAACCGACATTTATATACCAGATTCTGCCCCACCTTTCTCTATGGTATTTTTTACTATGCCCTTTATCAAATGTTTATAACACCTGTTTGAACCTATGTGTGAATTACATACATTTTTTTTTCAACTACGTTTTTTGTTATATTATGTCAAATTGAATTAGAAATGTTTATATTTAAAAAATATTAAACTTTATACCTAAATTATACTTACTTATTAGTGTTAAAGATTAATATTACATATTATTTGTGTTATTTAAATTATCATATATTACATATTATCGAGCATAAACAAATCTTTATTTTTGTATTATTGAAAATAAAACTTGCATATGCTAAAACATATGCATATGAGTTTATGGTATTACCAAACCTTAAACGGAGACGAGAAAGATTAATATGTTTCTGAAAATAATAATACACATTATGAAAACCATAATTCAAAATAAATGGTGCGTGATTAGAAACAAATAATATAAGCCAAAGATATAGTTAGGATTGTTTTCAATGTGTGAAAAGGCATCTTGATGTATATTGGATGCATGAAACCTGAACATTCACATGTTTGTGTATCCCTGTCGCTGTGTGTGGGAGGGGGTAAGCAATATGGAATTAGAAAATTACGCAATTTAATCTAGAAATTTCATAATATGTGTAATTTCAATTCTTAATAAACAATATGTGAAATAATATATATATATATATATATATAATGAATAAATAAGTGAAAATATATGCATGTAAATATTTAATATATTACATGGGTTATCTACGTTATTACCGTAAAAGATAACAATTTAAACAGACAGTAATGCTTCAGCATATATTATTCTGCTTCAGGTTGATGGGTGATACATACAGTTTCTCTGACAATGAGCGAAATGTTATCTTATAAGCCTGCATTACATTATTTTTAAGAATAAATGCATTCCTAAAATTGTTCAGGATGCCTATTACAATAGGTTAATGGTACAAAAACCAACATTAATTCAAGAGCTCACTTATGGCTAAAAAAAGAACATGTGATGATTTATAATAGGAACATTTACTTAACGAGATTACTTTTATTTATTAGATAATTTGTCTGTTATCAATAGGACAAAGGATAACAATATTTCACATTTTATTTCATATTTTTATTTGATGCATAACTCATACATTTTTTCAGAAGCGCTTAATGGTATTATAAGCAAATGATTAGTTAATCAGATTTATTTATGTATTTACAAAGATTAGTTGTATGTATAAAAGGGAATGGGAATTCTTCGGTTTAAAAAGTTGACATATTATTTTACCTTTTTTGATATCTACGAAGGATGTTAAAAATACCCATGTAGTTACAGTAATGTCATAGTAAAATAACATTACATCTATGAGAGTGTGACGTGATGATGATAACGTTTACTGGCGAAGGTATATTATTACCCTTCGCCAGTGCCCCAATTCCCAAAAGTGCAAATAAAAATTGATATATAATACACTAACGTACCAAATTGTCCCAAAAAATGGTATTATACATACCTACATCATCTGCTACTTATATGTGAGTTCACGAATTAATATCTTAAAAGTTGGGCAGGGAGGGAACATATAGTAAAATAATATAACATCTATGAAAGTGTGGCGTCATGATGATGATGTTTACTGGCGAAGGCATGGTGTTACCCTTCGTATTTGCCTCAATGCCCCAAAGTGGAAAGAACGTAAACTAATCAACTGAATTATACCAAACTTGGTATTATCCATCTTCTGCTACCAATATAGCAATTTATACGCTAATATGTATTATGGGTGGGCAAGGAGTTTCTATCTTATGAAGAATCTTAAATGTCTCAAAATTCCTGCCCCATTACAAAAATTTAAATAAAAATAATCTAATGTACCAAACTGGGTGTTATCCATATCTACATCATCCGCTACCTCTATGTAAGTTTACGAATTAATATCTTGCATCAGTGCGCACGGAGGGTACTTATAGTAAAATAACATTATAAATATAAGAGTGTCTCATCATGATGATGATGTTTACCGGCGAAGGCATAGTTAACCCTTCGCTAGTTGACGCTTACCAACACATATTTCGAAATTTCAGAAAATAAATCTTAACTAGAATCCGTCAGGCCGAAATGTCGGAGCATTGAGTCACATCGATTTAAAAGATAACATTATAAAATAATAATAAAAAATATTTTTACATTTTCTATTTAATAATATGAAAGAAAAATTTTAATAACAGCTGTTATATCTTCATTTTTAATTGCTTATGCAATTGTCATTTGCCTGAGGTATTTCTCAAATACTAACCTATCAACAAGCGCCCCCATTCTTTTAATTTGGTCGAGTCTTTCTTTTGTGAATTGTACTTCTATGAGAATATCTTCTAACCGACGAACTCTACTAAATGCGACATAAGTTGCTCCAAGTGATAGCTCCTTTGAACCAATGTCTACAGCAATCTTTGGCAAAGTTAAACCGTGGGATTTGTGTATGGTGACAGCATATGCAACTTGTAAAGGCAACTGATTTCGGGAACATGAAACACTTTTCTTCTTTCCAAGATTTAGAAAATGGTGTCACAGGGAAAAGCCTTTCAGTAAGAAATGGCCCATGGTAATCATCAAAATCAACCATTACAGCTTGAGGTAAGCCTGGAGGCCGAAGTTCTGGGCCGTAGACAATATATTTTACCGTTCCAATTGCAACGTTTACCAATCCTTCATCTGTCCACAGATGGGTACGCAACATAACACTGCATCCAATTGCTAAGAAATGTTCTGCGTGAAGTCCAGATGTATGATCATCCTCACTCCATCTTGCTATTTGATTGTTGTGTTCTTGCAACCGGCGATTTTGATTTACGGAGTATTTCTTGGTTATGTTTTTCAGCTTGCTTGTTTGTGGGATAAAGGCGTATGGCATCTTGAAGTCTTTCAATGTCAGTCGGAGGCAGTATAGCTTTACGTCGTTGCATGAGGGATGAATATTGTTCGCATGTAACCAGTCCCACAGAAAGCGAATCAAGAATCTCTCGAATCTGTCTTTGCCGATCGTCGTTTTGTCTCATTGACTTTGTTAAGGTGAAACATTTTTCAAAAGTCCTAAGTACTGTTTGTCCACGTAAAGTCAAAATGTCTTTTATACAATGTCTCTTATACAGAGGCGTGTCTATCACAGGCTGTAATTGCCTAATATATCCAATGAGATAAACAAATAAGCGTCCAAAAGGCTCATTGCTAACTGGTTTACCTTCTCGACATCTCTGCTCAAGTGCAGTCATCAAACGACATCCGATCATTGAAAATTCATCAATAATTATAAATGACACAGGTTCCATGCTGAGCTGTAGATTTCTTGCTGCTTCACTTCCTAAATCAGCGAACGATTTAAAACATGTTGGTACTTTCAGAGCAGAGTGAATTGTCTTGCCCTCCACATTAATTACAGCGGCACCTGTTGGAGCCAAAAACATTATATCCTCCGGTCCTAACTGTTCAGTAACTCTTTTACGAATTTCTTTGATTACCGTACTTTTTCCAGCTCCGGCTTTCCCAATGATAAAAGTACGTTTAGGGCAATTTACACTTGTTTGCAAAGACGAAAGCTGTTCTGTACATAAATGAAGGATATTTTTCTGCTCATCTGTAAATACGACGTCAGAATTATCATAATTTTGATGCACTGTAAGTTTTTGTTCTTTACAATAGCTAAGAAATGAAGTAAAAGTCCGATTAGGGTAATTGTAGCTCTCACTTTTCCACTCACATGCATGGTCAATTATGCGTTGCCTCAAAGCCTCTTCGTTTGTCTGCACAGGAATTATGGCAGCTGCGGCCATATAGGGATCAAGCTCCCGGTATTCTTCTTGTATTATCTCAGGCTCATGTATACTACTAATAACAGGAAAATTCATTTCTTCGTATGGATAAATACTTAGTTCATTAAATGCCTCTTCCCATGACTGATACACAGACGGCAGGCCTTCTTGCAATAAAGAATCAGAATTTCCTCTCCAAGGACAGTTGAGTAACACTTGCTGGTTATAGTATTCTTCTGTTAAGGTTGGGTCGTGGTTGATGCAAATAAGAGGAAAAACTCTGACACCTGCATCTTTTCTTCTTTGATGATATTTGACTCCTCTTACCGAGAAAGATTTGGCAAACTTAAGAAGAGTACAGGAATCAAGTATCTCTGGCCGCTCGCAGTATTTTTGAACCAAGCTTTTTGGTGGTCTTTCGTCACTTGCAAAATTAATTTGTTCCCATATATTATCGTGAAGCCGTATTGTAACTACTTCTCGACTGCTGTGATACATTGGCCACCCCATTAATATGTGAACTACCTCTTGGGCTGGGTAATCCCTTTCAGAAACAGAAGACAAAATAAGTTTTTGAACAGCTTGAACAGCTGGATTTGATTCGTTCATCTTATTTAAAATATCAGATAACAATTCGCTGTAAGGCACCGAAGGTGATTCTGATTTTGACGCATATTTTGCAATGTAATGCAAAATATCATCTTTTGATGTAATAAGGCTGAAATCCGTGTTAGCTTTCCAAACTTGTGTCACGAAACAATTATAGGTATTCACTTCAGGGTCGTTTCTTTTTTGAAAAAAACTAATTATGCCATTTTCTTCCTGAAGTTTTGGAGAGTCACACTCTGATTTTGGAAAACGAAATCTGCAGCTATAACTGCTTGTACCTCTTTTCTTTCTTAGGCAATAATCTCCATGTCTTGTGTGTCGTTGGACTTGATTTAGGAGCTGGGCAAGATTTTTTTCACGATCTTCATTAAAAATGTCTGAAAATCGAAATCGACAGCGAAGTGTATCATTTGTCGGGATGTCCTTATCAGGATTTACAGCGCTGCATAGTTTATCAAAATTTGCTGTAACGGCTGCTACATCTTCGGCATTGGACATATCTAGTGTTTCCACGTTTGGCGCCCCTCTTAACCACAACAATCCATGCATGTGAGGGCTTCCACGCCATTGCCATTCGAAACGAACCCAATAGTCGTCAATTAAAAACAACGGCGTCAAGATTTTTCTTAAAAATATATCACAACGTTTTTGAAAGAAGCAACCAGTCAAGAGAGGGTTGTCGTGCATTAATTGCCTGCGTTCTGCTTCAGTCAACTCAGTTGGAACTCTGTTAGGCTCTGAAAGTCTGAAAAGGTCAGACCAAAGATAATCAGCAGCAAACAATGTGAAAAAAACTGTTGGTGTTCCAATTTGTCCTACCATGGAAAGAAGTTCCCGACAACGTGCACTCTAGTATCCTTTCGAGGATCTTAATTTGCTAGCATAAATCATGATGTGCTTTGCCATTTCTGGTTGTCTATTCAGAATATCACGCATCTGCTCTAACGTCTTATTAGTGAATTTATTTCGTTGAAGAAAAAAAATCCCTTTAGCCAGAGACTGCCACCGAAGAATTGAATTCATGGCAAGGTAGCGGTATCGGGGTCTTTAGTAAATCGCCCTTCTTCATACTTCATCAGGAACTTAAAATATTCATCAGGAGACACAGTTTGTTGACGCGGTTGTCGTAAATCAGCTGTACCATGCGGGAAAAGATAAGGAAAAGCACGTGCGATGTAACCTTCCTCCTGAAATTCGTTGATAGGCTGCGAATTTAGTGAAGGGTGAGGCACACGGATTGCGTTATTTATTAGGTTGTTTTGATGTACCGGCTCAAGTAGTGGTCTAAATGACTCGAGTCTTATTTTTTCGTTCAAATTATCAAGATGTTCAGTAAAGTCGGAAACTGTTGGTAACATTTGAGATACATCAGCATTCTCAGGTAGTGTAGTGATCGAATCTTCATCAATTATAATATTTGAATAATAGGGATTGTGGGATTCAAGCCACCTGAGTGCTTCTAGAATGCGTTGTGAGCGAACAAAAAATTCAGCACATCCTGATAAAGTATTTTTTGTGACTAAAACAGTTGAAGTTATATCTGCAGGATTGATAGGCAATCGCGAAATAAAGCTCTCTATATTTTGCTTAAAGCTGATTACATTTCCGCTATATCCGTACTGTGAGCCTCGTATACGGTAAAGTGAAACCACTGGATGTATTTGTGTGATCATCATTTGTTCAATGTAGCTCAGATCTTTGAGACAATTAGGAACTGGACCTGGATCCATTGAATTTGCAGCAGAAAATTTCAAAGCACCCTCTGTAGACTTGCATGTCTGGCAGAGCCCAGCCTTATTTACTATCATATCAGGGAAAGCTCTGTGACACGTATCACAGCGCACATAGGTAATTTGTGATATCTCTCTATCAAATTTCATAGCTTCATTCACCTGATTTGTTACATCGTCACTCGCCAAAATTTCGGAAGTTGCCTTACTTCTTTTCGTGCGACTTCTCTGCATAGTATTACGTTGCGGTTTTCTTCTCATTTCAAATGAATGCTTTCTTTTTGATGGCATTCTTGCAAGTTTTATACACAACCATGCACATATAAAAATATTTACATTATTAAATAGCCCACAGATTCTAGGAATCAAAGAGTTGAATTGCACAGATGAGTTTATAAATCTCTCTTTTCCAAAATTTAAAAGTAGCTAACTCTGTCACTGCATGAATATAAAATAAAGATAGAAGACTTTCCTGAAAATAACATCAGATTTAAAAGTATACATTTAAATCCGTAATCATGGTTTTTTTTTTCATAATTATAATATATTCATTACACTGTATTTTTACAGAAAGTAAAACAAAAAACAGATTAATACAATAAAATTAAATTTCCGCCAAGATGACGTCAAACAACTTTCACAAACACACGCCAATTTCCAGAGACAGCGATTACGGAAATTTCTCTATAAAAACATACATGCATTTGAATACATTCATAATATTAATACATACATACCCAAAAACATATTGATGCATTTTAATATATACATACATATATACATATTAATAAATACATTCATATAATGAATACATGCGTAACATTATATATTTTTTTACAACGAAATCTAAAAATAACGTCATTTTCACTGTCTCTAAATTTACATGCGTACTTTTCATATTCATATTTACTATTTTAAAATAGATTATTAATAAATATAGTCCCAAATCTGATGTTACGTTTGTCAGTTACAATTTTGCTTCTGAACATCTGCACTATTGAAATTTATGTACACTATTGAAATTTATTACAAAATACTTAGAAAAATTCAAAGAAATATTTAATTTTTACTATGGCGTCATTTTCACTCATTGAAGCCCTCTGAGATTAGCGTCTCAATCTAATGAAAAAAGATATTGAAATATAACAGCTTTATGAGTAAAAATGCGTTTATTCAAATCGTAACGTCATTTTCTGTTCAACAGTTTTTTAAAAGTTTATTTTTAATTTTTATGAGAAAATGGCATCAATAAAGATAAACAAATCTAATTATTTTTCCTTTCTTTGCAACAATGGAATTAATCCAATTGATACCATTTTGAAAAAAAAAATAGAACTTTTTTTTTTTTTTAATTTTAAATTTTAATGTAAAAATGGGAATATAAAAAAAAAAAATAGCTAGTGCCGCAAATCTACAAAGAAACAGCTTTCATTTAAAAAAGGAATTATTAAAATTAGCTCAGAAAAAAGCTCAAGGTAGATGTCTAAAAAAAAAAAAAAAGCCATATCCTACAAATATATAGATTTAAACCCGCAATGTTATCTATATGGGAAAATTTTGAGCAGATATTTCATGCCGTTAGGGTTGACGAATATTTGTGATTTTCAATACGGACCGAGATTTTGGCAATACCAACGTCCATTTATTTATTTTTTTTTTGTCGATACGACAAATATTTTGGACGCTATCGTATAATAAGTGTAATTTTTGAAGGGAAGCCGGAGCTGTGTTCCGACAATTAATTTTGATTGAAAAATGATTACTTTCAACAAGTTTTATCTCAGGCTTTAGAATACCAACAACATTTCTTTGTATGTTTTCATTTAATACACTAGGGGGCTCGGCCCCCTACGAGCTACGCTCGCCAACCCCCGTCCAGACACCGCAGACTCTAAATGCAGGCTAATTTGATCGGCTTTAAAAAGATTTCGAAAAATTGAATTATAATTTAAAAAACAGTGGCGATCTCCCTATAAACGAATTTCTATTCATTTCTCTTTGATTGGGGAATTTTAACGCCAAATCCGCTGCGGTACTACTTGATTATCCTGTCGACCCATTTCGCCAAATAATATAAATCGCCAAACCACTTGCCAAATTATACAAATTGATATAATTTTTATTTTAAATAACGAAAGAAAAAATAAATTCGTACAACATTAATAAAAACACAAATAAAACGTCGAAATAAAAATAACTTGATGACGTATACACGTGTAACAACATTTCAAAATAAGCTAATATAAAAGGAATTATGTAAAAAGAGTCTTTGTCTCCAGGTATTTTTTAACAAAGCGAAAAGAAAGTTCTTTTAAATGAGACATTTTTAATTAATTCTCAAAATATCAAATAAATGTCTAGCGCAATTTCTAAATTTAAACTTTTTTGCAATATTATTTTGTGTTCATTTTATGTAATAACTATAATGGACGTAAATATGACTTAATTTCTCCTAAGACTTCTAACGCATGTCAATGAATTTATTATTTTACAATATCCTTTCTCTTTTAAAATTCACGTGTATACTTTTTATGACGTAATTTTTAATAAGTTCTTGCTTTTTATACGTAATTATTTAATTCTAATTTTAAAGTTATTTTCCTGTTTATAATAATCACGTGTAAATAAATTTTTAATTTGAAGCAAACATTATTGCTTGCGCTTTTTATACAGTTGGCAACAGTTTAAATTAGTACAATTTTCTGAAATCTGTAAAAAATATCTCTAGAAATGCTGAAAATTTGAATTTAAAATAGAAATAAAACCTGAAAAAATGAGTCAAAATAAAAAAAATAATGCAATCTGCACTCCGGCAAATTCTAACGCATAAAATGATCTAAAAATGATTACACTGCCATGTATAGTTTTTGCAGCTATAAAACTTTTTTAGTGCAACGATTTTGTCCAACTTTAGCATTAAATAACTCTTAAAATAATTCTTCGATTTGAAAACTGTTTGCATCAGCGTGTTTATCAAACATTTCTGTATAAAACAAACGATTTTGATATTTTTGTATGCATTATTTTTGTTAATAATAACGAAGAAAGACCTCCGGTCACAAAAAAATCAAAACCGGCGGCGGCGGCGGTGACAGCGGTAGTTACTTTTTTTAGAATAGAGAGATAAATTGCATTTATAGATACAGGACATAGATTTGATACATACATTTGTGCCCTGTCGTTTAATTTTATTTATTAACATTATGAATGTTTAATATTGATTTTAATGAATTAAACTTTGACTTTTTTTTGTAATTTTGTAAGTCTATTATTTTATAAATTATATTTCCAATTAAACATTTAAAGAAAATATTTTGTTTAACATTTTTACTGTATATCATTAAAGAAAATATTTTAATAATAAATATGTATAGATAAAATCTTTTTTAACATATGAAGCCTCTTCTGAGTAACTGATGTTCGTAGAAAATCAAAAGGATCCAACTGGATTACAGTTTTATAATTTGGTAAAAAATCTTTACATTTAAAAATTATAACTTTACTTTTTTATAAATTATAAAAGAGATATAAATCGTATATTTGAAGAATTGATTTCTAAATGTTATATTAATATATATCATACTTTATGTGAAATGTTGTTGTTTTAAGCTGTTAGAATTACATTAATTTTTACATTGAAACAAAAAACTTTATTAATCTTTTTTTTTTTTTTTTTTTTTTTTTTTTAATTCAACATATTAAACATCTGCTACTTAAACTGGAAGTTAATTAAACGTTTTTCTAAAGAAATTGCTCTATCGGCAATATTACCTAGAAATTTCTTGCGCGGTTAATTGAGGATTTTTTTTTTTTTTTTTTTTCTGGAATTGATTACCCGTTTTTTTCTGTCGGTGAGTCCACTATTTTTTAGCGCAGCTTTTATTTGTAATATTACGTTATATATTGTCAGTTCCCTTCTAGTAATTTTTTTTTTTTGTAATATTTAGTAATAATACTTCCCCAAGAACTAAATTTGTTTATGGAATACTTATTGGTGTTTTCTAGTTTGATCGTAAATATTCCTGGATAACTTTTAAACTTGTTGGCGTGAAATACACTGTTCTTTTTAAATTACTAGGGGGCTCGGCCCCCTACGAGCTACGCTCGCCAACCCCCGTCCAGACACCGCAGACTCTAAATGCATGCTAATTATATCGGCTTTAAAAATATTTCGAAAGATTGAATTATAATTTAAAAAACAGTGGCGATCTCCCTATAAACGGATTTCTATTCATTTCTCTTTGATTGGGGAATTTTAACGCCAAATCCGCTGCGGTACTACTTGATTATCCCGTCGACCAATTTCGCCAAATTATATAAATCGCCAAACCTCTCGCCAAATTATACAAATTGACGTAATATTTATTTTAAATAACGAAAGAACAAATACATTAGTACAACATTAATAAAAATACAAATAAAACGTCGAAATAAAAATAACTTGTTGACGTAGACACGTGTAACAACATTTCAAAATAAGCTAATGTAAAAGGAATTAAGTAAACAGAGTCTTTTTCTCCTGGTATTTTTTAACAAACCGAAAAGAAAGTTCTTTTAAATGAGACATTTTAAATTAATCGTTTTTAGTCTAACGTAATTTTTACCAAGCTATTCTTTCTCTTTTAAATATTCACGTGAAAATTCTTTTGTTAGAAATGAAATATTATTAGCGCTTTCCTAAGAAAAATAGTTGAAAAGTATCCTCTCAAAATATCAAATAAATGTCTAGCGCAATTTTTAAATTTAAACCGTTTTGCAATATTATTTTGTGTTCATTTTATGTAATAACTGTAATGTGACGTAAATATGACGTAATTTCTCCTATTTAAGACTTCTAACGCATGTTAATAAATTTATTATTTTACAAATTCCTTTCTCTCTTAAAATTCACGTGTAATTATAGTTTTTATGACGTAATTTTTAATAAGTTCCTGGTTTTTGTACGTAATTATTTAATTCTAATTACAAATGTTTTTTTTCTGTTTATAATAGTCACGTGTAAATAAATTTTTAATTTATTTACACGTATAAATATTTTTTTTAAAGCAAACATTATTGCTTCCGCTGTTTATACAGTTGACAACAGTTTAAATTAATATCACTTTCTAAAATCTGTAAAAAATATCTCTAGAAATGCTGAAAATTTGAATTTAAAATAGAAATAAAACCTCAAAAAATGAGTTAAAATAAAAAAATTAATGCAATCTGCACTCCGGCAAATTCTAACGCATAAAATGATCTAAAAATGATTACACTGCCATGTACAGTGTTTGCTGCTATAAAACTTTTTTAGTGGAACGATTTTGTCCAACTTTAGCATTAAATATCTCTTAAAATAATTCTTCGATTTGAAAACTGTCTACTTCAGAGTGTTTATCAAACATTTCTGTATAAAACCACCGATTTTCATATTTTTGTATGCATTATTTTTCTTAATATTAACGAAGAAAGACCTCCAGTCACAAAAAATTTAAAACCGGCGGCGGCGGCGGCGGCGGTGACAGCGGTAGCTACTTCTTTTTAGAATAGAGAGAAACAAACCAATAAATAAATAAATAAATAAATACATGTAATTCTATAGTCCATGTAGGCAGATATTTTTAAATTTCGTATGTTTAATACTGTGACCGATAGCCATATTAAGTGGATCACGCTTCAGAAAAACTTATCTAATTTATTTATTATTATTATTATATATATATATATATATATATATATATATATATAATACACAAATATAATCTCACTATACAACTCGTAACAAACCCAATTACCCAACTTATACATTACCCAATTAATTGTAGGGACTGCTTCTCGTGGTTTGTTTAAAAGTGCTTAGTAAGTATTGTTCTATCGTAAATTTGTGTTTTGAGAAATAAAATATTTCAGGTCTATCTTTCCGTATGTGAACATCAGTTTAAAAAAAATAACATTTTATTTTTTTAATTCTCTCTTTAAAGCGAATGTTTTTTTTTTTTTTTTTTTTTTTTTTTTTTTAAACCTTTTATTCATGTCGTTTTGTAATTTTCGTCCATTTGCGTCGTATCCATTATCTGGATTTTCATCTACACCTATTTTTAGCAACAGCCTCTAATTTAAGAAGAAATGTTATTTTTGCGCATTATTAGAGTAACAAAAAATCGTTTAGTTTAAAAAATTGCAATGTAACTGAAAATGAACTCAATCGCTATGCAGTTACACAGTTTTTCGTATTATTTTGCCCGGCTCAGCAAGGACTTATTTTTTATGTATAAATCAAATAAAAAGTAAAATTCAATGCTTTTAATCTTGTAAAAAAAAAAATATCATTGAATAAGGTGTTTTAAAAATTTGCAACGCATAGAAATTATTCGAATATTTTTGTGCATCCCTGTATAAAAAATATCGTTTTATTTTAGTACAAATTATATATATATATATATATATATAACCATTAATTAAACATAACCCACCACCGCCAATTATTATGAATTAAAGCTGTAAGTATTTAAATATATATATATATATATATATATATATATAAGAATTATTATGGAAGAAAAAGAAAAAAGTGGACACCGACAAAAATTGAAAAGCTTATATATTGAATTACGTTATCAAGGGCACAGAATTCAATGATATAAGCAAAATGGTTGTTTTCTGTGGGAAAAATAAGCTAAAGCTAAAAATTATTTTCCCCTGTGCCCAAACAACCATTAAATTCAAGTGAAATGATTAAAAATGAAAGCAGAATAGAAACAAATAATATGAAATGGAAGAATCAATAAAACGTATTTAAATAATTATAGGATATAAAATATAAATAATAAACACCATACCGATTAATATTTCAGTATTTTACAAATATCCACGCGCACATGCCTACCAGAATATCATAAAGATTAAGGTGAATAAAACAGTTAAGAAATCACAGTAAATGATACCAAAGGATGCAGTTAATACATTATGAAATAAAATTTGAAATACCTTGTTAAACACATTTAATATAATATAAAATAAATAGATAGTAATTACATTATTTAAAATGCACTATTAAATTAATTAATAACTGTTTAACAATATCGTCAAAATTTAGCTAAAAATACCCCCTGGTGTATTAAATAATAACTGAAATGGAGCTAGAAAAATTAAAAGTTAGAGCTATCTTAAAGAGACAAAATTATATATATATATACATGGAAATTTTCTATTAAAGAAGTCTCATCGTTACACTTAAACACTTCGTTAATACGAAAATTCGAGAAATTAAATAGAAATTAACTTAAATTCGGAAAATTTGTATAATAAAATACACATGCACAAAATGAAATATACACATACAAGTGAAATATTCGAAAATGTATTTTAAATATAGCAGTGATTTTCTACTTTTATTTTTATTTTTATTTTTTTTGTGCAAAGTAGACATTTAAGAAAAATTTAATTAGAATAATGTCTAAAAAAAAACACATAATAAAGGGAAGCAAACAGAACTGAGTTCTAGCGTACCGTTTCTCTTTTTGCTCAGTACTCAATATAATCTACCCTATATATATAAAATCCTAATAAAACGGATATTATGAAACGAATTTATGTAACGATTCTATGAAACGACTGATTAAGCAACTGATTAAGTTTCACGGCGATTTCTCCTAAAATACGGAATGCTTTACGATGAAATTAACACCAAAAATCCGTATTGATCTGCTGATCTCAAAACTGGTATTAGAATTTTTAAATTCGAATTAGTTTTCGAAATATTAATTTTTTTCTAATTTTATATAACTTTCTCTAATGACGGCAACTCAAATTTTAATCATAACAGATATATTTTTTTTTCTTCAGATTTTAGAAAAGGTTACTATTTTAAACTAATTTGGCGAGAAGTTTGGCCTCCCTTGAATGTATGCTAAGAAATGTATCATGCTACTTTTCTTCATACTTCAATTTGTATTTCATTATCATTTTATTTAATTCAAACTAAAATATTTAGAATAAATGGCTTTCACTTCTTTATTTTTTAAACGAAATGAAAAGAAAAATATTAGGCACAGATGTCATACACGCACCGGGGTACCTAATTGGCGACAAAATGGCATTATTTTGGTTGACATGGTAACCCGGCTATTATTGTTTATTTAATAATAAATGTTTATTTAGTTTATTTTCTTTTTTTAAAAAAAATCATAAATTGTTTTGTTCTATAGTTAATTATTTTTTTAGTTATTTTCCATTAAAAATAATAGAAAATTATTAAAGAATACAGTACTACTTAGTTATTCCGTCAACCCATTTCGCCAAATTATATAAATCACCAAACCACTCGCCAAATTATACAAATTGATATAATTTATATTTTAAATAGCGAAGGAACAAAGCATATAGTATAACATTAAGAAATATACAAATAAAACGTCGAAATAAAAATCACTTGAGGACGTAAAGACATGTAACTTGCTTAAAGTCAAGTGAATGTGAGATTTACGATCAACCATTATTGGCATTTAATCTTATAGTTTGGTGATAGATTTTTGGTCGACGGGATAACTAAGTAATACCAAAAGTACATATGTACCTGGTATTCGAAAACGAGGTTTTCGCCAAGTTTTCGTTAAAAAAAATCACGCCAAACCCGGTGCATATATGTCATCTGACCAAATATTAAATGATGTAACAAACAATGACGTTTAATTTCAACTTTAAAGCAATGTTTTATTTTACCACTCGAAAAAAAAAAATGCTAACTTGCGTGTTGAAAAATAGCTATTGGCGAGATTTGCACCCGGCTAGCGTAACAGTACCAATAATTCTTTGCGACCATTGAAACTTTTATGTAGTTTTATTCGAAAAAGAAATTTGATTTTTTAATCTAAAGGGAAAACTTTTGGCACAGATGTCATATACGGACCCATATTGGCGTGATTTTTTCTGACGCCAATGTCATATACGCAACAGGTACTTAACTGCGGCTAAAGTGTCGTTATTTTGCTTGATATGGTTAGCCTGATGTTGTTGTTTATGTTGTTGATGTTTTTGCCAAACTGGCGTCGGAAAAAAAACGCGCCAATATGGGGCCGTGTATGATATCTGTGCCGAACTTTCATATGAAAATCGAAGGGATCAAAGTGCATTTATTTATGGCAGTTACATGACTTGGGCTATTATAATATAGATGAAATGATGGCGATAGAATAATATTTGGTGACTTATCACCTGTACCTGGCTAACGTTAAAGTACCAAAATGGCACCAGGAATATAAAAAGCGAAGTGGTTCGCCCGGAACTGTTGATGATAGTCACATGACTTAGGCTATTGTTATAGAAATTGCTTTAAAATTCCGGGAGACAAAGACTCTGTACTCTTAATTCATTTTATTTTTGGTTCTTTACAAATGTTTAACTTATCCTCTTTAATCAAATACGAAAACAACCATTGGATGTCTTAACAGCAACTGATTCGGCCTTAAATATTTTAAATCAAAGGAAATTGAATAGAAATCCGTTTACAGGGAGATTTGCACAGCTTTTTTGAGTATAATTCAATCTTCTGTAATATTTTTAAAACCGATCATATTAGCGGGTTTTTAGATTCTGCGGTGTCTGAACGGGGGTTGGCGAGCGTAGCTTGCAGGGGCAGAGCCCCCTAGTTATAGTATAACTAGGACTACCCTCAGAGGGATTAGTCTGAGCGATATTGCTGAGAACATAGATTTAATAATAACATGTGGAAGCAAAGAAAATGAGATGTTATCTTTAATTGTCCATATACTGCGATACATTGAAATGACGAAAATAAACGAATCGTAGAATTACAAAATCTTATATATAAATTCGTATACACTGTTTAAAAAAATGGGAAATCAAACCATTCAAGACAGCCATGCATGGATATAAAATTGAAAGTACGCAATATATTAAAAGTAAAATAGAAAATGAAACACTAAATTACTTATATCGGAATTTTATCTGTATAAAATTATGTCAAGAGCATAATCAGACGCTCCGCACCAATTTGAGTAACTTTAAATGACAAATATATCATGTTTAAAAAGAATGGACTATACTTTATATGGTGTGTGCTCCCCCGGAAAAGTTAATATTGTACAATATCTGTTTTCCACGGATGCAATGAGGTTGTCGATAACATTTAAGGAATTCTCTCCTCAAAATCTGATATAGTATCAAAGTACCGAATACATCAACAGTGGCATGCAATGCTTCGTTAGAGTGTGTTTTAGATATGCTCGATCGGATTTAAATGATGAGTGTATGCTGGCCACTACATAAGCTGTATTGTTTTGTTTTCAAACATATTCTGCACAAGTTGAGCTGTATTTAGCATGTATTAAATAAAAGAAATCGGCAATGATTACAACATAAAGTATCACACAAGATCTGAATATATCGTCTGCATAACTTTTGAGCTGCCAAAGTGTCATTTGAAGTAATTTACAAATCCATACATATTTATTCAGCAAATCATGCAAGCTAACATACGCCAAAATGAACCCGATTATAAAATTTCACCAGAATAAGTTAATATATAAAAAATCTACTAATGGTACTTGAGAATATGACCTTATGATAAAATGTCTAGAAAAATGAATCGGATAAAAAATTCATATCACATTTAAAACGGCACTTCCCTCTGTTAGTGGCCTTGGCGAGAGAGAGAAAAGCCTATAGGTCTTTATTCAATATTTACACAATTTATTTAATGCTAGGTGGGTATCTATCAGTTTTGTTGCATTTAAATTGCATGTTTTGCTGAGGAAATGCAGGATTATGAAATATTTAAAGTTGCTGTTTCTAATAATTCCAAATTAATGGTAATTGAGATCGCTTTACGTTAATTTCATCTTTTTAAATTTTAAATTTTTTAGAAACCATTCATAGAGACAATTGTTTATTTTAAAACTAACCCGAAGCAAAATTTCAAGATTTTCGGCTCCGCAGTAACACAGAAATAGAAAATTTTCGAAATTTTTTTTTGTTTCTGCTCTGTTTTATATAGCGACATTTTTAGAAATTGTTCTATTGCGAGAATTTACGTCATGATAAATACAGCCATGTCAATTTTCATGTTTATATTCCTGACAATACCATGTACTTCGTTACTTAGATCACCTTTAGATCTTTTTCCGCTTTGTTTAGTCTTCCTATATTTTAGAATTCGTTCTACAACGAGTATTTATATATTATTAATTACTACCATGCCAAAGTTCTAGTTTCTAACCCCAACAGTATCCCAAAAATTTCAGTATTCCAAATAAATCATAGTTTAGAACCTTTCTAGAAATTTTTACGTTTATCCGTCAAATTGAAACCTTTAGAGAGCGTTCATTACGAGAATTTACATCTTAAAAGTAACTACCGCACCAAATTTAAAGTTTCTAACCCAATCAATTGAGCAGAAATCACAATTTTAGAACTTTTTTGCTCCTGCAGCGATGTAGGTTTTTGCACTGACATAAAATAGTCTTTTTTTCGGAGCAGAGATGGCCACCAACATTTTTTTAAGTTGGCTATGTAGTTTCAGAGATAACACCTCACAAACGTACAAGCATTAATAATATTATATACTTTATAATATTATAACGCTTTATAATATTAGCTTTAGATGTACAGATACAAAAGCCATTTAACTGTTACAAACTAAAGTGCCGGCGTTGCCCAGAATTTCAAGGCTGTTTGTTCTGAAAAATCAATTTCAAAATTTAACATACAACACAAAACAAACATTAAAAAAAGCAGTCGAAATGTTGTATGAATGAATCATATGAAAACGCTATATAAAAATGTATAAATGTATATAACAGACGTAAAAGAATAGAGATCAACTTATAATAATACATATTAAATAAGAATAAATGATAAGAATAAATAATAAATAAGAATAAATGAACTTATTGCAATTTATAATTGGAGCAATAATGTTAAAATACGCCAATATTTCCCTAATCGGGTTTTTATCATGCTTCAGTACATTTTTCACACTCATATGACGTTATACTATATCCACCACGTCCTTTATATTTCTAATATGACGTAATATTTTCCTCTTTCACGTGAAAACCTTGACATGGAAAAGTTATGAAGTTATATTCACTTTCATTTTAATTCGTCAAACTTTTTATTTCCTTTTCATTTTTCAGGTGAATATCTTGCAATAGAAAGTTATGACGTAATATTCAACTTTTTTAAAATTCGGCAAACTATTTATTTCATTTTCATTTTCCACGTGGAAATCTTGCAGTAGAAAATTAATTGTTGTAGTAATAATTTTATTGTGTTTTTTAATTGTTGGCAACTGCTATAACGAAAAATGTTTAAATTTAATAAGAAATTGCTGTTAAATTGGTGGTTTTTTATCTCTCTATTCTAAAAAAAAGTAACTACCGCTGTCACCGCCGCCGCCGCCGCCGGTTTTGAATTTTTTGTGACCGGAGGTCTTTCTTCGTTAATATTAAGCAAAATATTGCATACAAAAATATGAAAATCGGTGGAATTATAGAGAAATGTTTGATGAACACGCTGATGCAGACAGTTTTCAAATCGAAGAAATATTTAAAGAGATATTTAATGCTAAAGTTGGACAAAATCGTTCCATTAAAAAAGTTTTATAGGAGCAAAAACTGTACATCGGAATTTAATAATTTTTAGATCATTTTATGCGTCAGAATTTTCCGGTGTGCAGACTGCACTCAGTTTATTAATTTGACTCATTTTTTGAGGTTTTATTTCTATTTTAAATTCACATTTTCAGCATTTCGAGAGATATTTTGTACTTATTTTAGAAAATTGTACTAATTTAATCTGTTGCCAACAGTATAAACAGCGCAAGCAATAATGTTTGCTTCAAATTAAAAATTTATTTTACACGTGGCTATTATAAACAAGAAAATATAAAAAGCAGGAACTCACTGAAAATTATCATAAAAACCATATTACACGTGAATTTTAAAAGTGAAAGAATGTTGTAAAATAATAAATTCGTTAGCATGCGTTAGAAGTCTTAAATAGGAGAAATTACGTCACCTTACACATTACGTAAAATGAACAAAAAATAATATTGCAAAACTGTTTAAATTTAAAAATTGCGCGAGACATTTATGTAATATTTAAAGATGATATTTTCAACTATTTTTATTATGATAGCGCAAATAATATTTCATTTCTAACAAAATCATTTTCACGTGAATAGTAAAAGGAGAAAGAAAAGTTTAGTGAAAATTACGTCAGATTAAAAACGATACGTTTAAAGTGTCATTAAAAAAAAAAAAAAAAAAAAAAAAAAAAAAAAAAAAAAACTTTCTTTTCGCTTTGCTAAAAAATACCGGGAGGCAAAGACTCTGTTTATTTAATTCATTTTATATTAGCTTATTTTGAAATGTCAACTGATTTTATTTAATCAAAGACGGAAACAGCCATTGTATCATTTAACAGCCGCTGATTTGGCTTTAAAATTCCCCAATCAAAGAGAAATGAATAGAAACCCGTTTATAGGGAGATCGCCACTGTTTTTAAACTTATAATTCAATCTTCCGAAATATTTTTTAAGCCGATCAAATTAGCGTGCTTTTAGAGTCTGCGGTGTCTGAACGGGGGTTGACGAGCGTAGCTCGTAGGGGGCAGCGCCCCCTAGTTAATTAAAAATTAACTATAAATTATTTCGATTCTGGATTACTTTAGTTGCCTCGGCCATGTTTTAATACACATGTACGTATCTTTTCACAATTTTGGCTTCCAAATTGTGGATTTTTATAGAATTACAAACAGACAGATAGACAAGTTTTCATTTTTATATATCTCTCTATTCTAAAAAAAGTAACTAACGCTGTCACCGCCGCCGCCGCCGGATTTGAATTTTTTGTGACCGGAGGTCTTTCTTCGTTAATATAAAGAAAACTATTGCATAGAAAAATATGAAAATAGGTGGCATTATAGCAAAATGTTTGATCAATACGCTAATGCATACAGTTTTCAAATCGAAGAATAATTTTAAGAGATATTTAATGCTAAAGTTGGACAAAATCGTTCCATTAAAAAAATTTTTTAGGAGAAAAAGCTATACATGGGAATTTAATCATCTTTAGATCATTTTATTCGATAGAAGATCCCGGTGTGCAGATTCCATTAATTTTTTTAATTTGACTCATTTTTTGAGGTTTTATTCCTATTTTAAATTCAAGTATTCAGCATTTCGATAGATATTTTTTACATATTTTAGAAAATGGTATTAATTTAAACTGTTGCCAACTGTATAAACAGCGCAAACAATAATGTTTGCTTCAAATTAAAAAAAAAAAAATATTTACACGTTACTATTATAAACAGAAAAAAACCTTCAAATTAGAATTAAATAATTAGGTATAAAAAGCAGGCACTTATTGGTAATTACGCCATAAAAACTATATTTGCATGAGAATTTTAAAAGAAAAAAGATATTGTAAAATAAATTCATTAACATGCGTTAGAAGTCTGAAATAGAAGAAATTACGTCCCATTACACTTATTATGCAAAATGAACAAAAAATAGTATTGCAAAACAGTTTAAATTTAAAAATTGCGCGAGACAAAATATTAGAGGTTAAATATTAGATTTTTTCAAAATTTTATTATTTGTCGTTTGATGTGAGGTGTTCAGCTATAAGTATGCAAAATTTCATGTCTCCAACTTAATTAGGGGCTGAATTAGAAAAATTGCTTAAAATACAGAAGTTAGAGCCCAGAGGGTTAAATATTAGACTTTTTCAAAATTTCATTATTTGTCGTTTGATGTGAGGTGTTCAGCTATAAGTATGCAAAATTTCATGTCTCCAACTTAATTAGGGGCTGAATTAGAAAAAATGTTTAAAATACAGAAGTTAGAGCCCAGAGGGTTAAATATTAGACTTTTTCAAAATTTTATTATTTGTCATTTGATGTGAGGTGTTCAGCTATAAGTATGCAAAATTTCATGTCTCCAACTTAATTAGGGGCTGAGTTAGAAAAATTGCTTAAAATACAGAAGTTAGAGACCGGAGGGTTAAATATGACTTTTTCAAAATTTTATGATTTATCGTGTTATTGCAAGTGTTCAGCTATAAGTATGCAAACTTTCATGTCTCCAACTTAATTAGGGGCTGAGTTAGAAAAATTGCTTTAAATACACAAGTTAGAGCCCAGAGGGTTAAATATTAGACCTTTTTCAAAATTTTATTATTTGTCGTTTGATGTGAGGTGTTCAGCTATAAGTATACAAAATTTCAAGTCTCCGACATATATAGTTTCTGAGAACGGGCTCTGTGACAGACGGACAGACAGACAGACAGACAAAGGAGTGAGACAGGTAGGGTTTCGTTAAATGAACAAAACTCTAAAAATATGCTGCGGAAGACTGTAACAACATCCTAAAATTACATTACCATCAGCGATCTACCAATCCCGAATTTAGTTCATATTCGTTTCATATATTCTTATTCTTTTGTGCGGCCCTGTAAAATAACTATCAATATTATATACAGTAAAACCTCTGAATAGCGGACACCTCGAGAATGCAGAATTTGTCCTCTATTTAGAGGTGACCGCTACTGAGAGTAAAACATGTACAGTTATTTAAGTGTTGGTAATCGAAAAAATGTCCGATAAATAGAGGTATCCGCTAATCGGGTGTGTCCGCTATGGAGGTTTTAGAATTAAAGCCTCTGAATAGCGAACACCTCGGGAGGGCATAATTTGTCCTCTATTTGGAGGTGTCCGCTACTGAGAGTAAAAAATGTACAGTTATTTAAGGGTTGGTAATCGAAAAAATGCCCGCTAAATAGAGGTGTCCACTAATCGGGTGTGTCAGTTATGGAGGTTTTACTGCATAATAATATCATCCTTTACAAGAAAATTGCATGCTGTATGATAGACAGACAGACTCCAGAGAAAGATAACCTCCCGGAGCAATAAAGACTCATGTCTTTTGTTTAATCATCCACAATTATATGTCATACAACAGGCCAGATTTTATACAACATGCTAAAAACGGTCACCGTGGTACTGAGTACTGTATTATTATTTGTTTGCCCACCAAAACTGGTCGCCACGGGTTGTTGCAAGGTTTGTGATCACGTGGTTGAAACTGATCTATTCAATATTACTGCGTGCGTATTTTTTTTTATTTACTCCATGTGTTCCAACCAGTTGTCTACGAAAACATCCACCGGTGAAAGTGACGCACACCAAATTTCTGTGACGTATGCAGATAAATTGTGCTTTTTTATCAGTTTTTTTAATATAATTTTTAAACGGTTTGGAACTTATTTTTCCCAGTAGGTGCATTCAGTAGGTGGCCCCCATAGGTACCTTCTGGTGCAATCAGAAACGAAATCCGACAAATACTTTTTGAGTTATGCTTGACGAAAGGTTTTTATTAGGCTTTTTCTTTAGTAGGACATGGCGTTAATATTCATCGTAGTTGTAATGTGTCCGGACAGTAATATTTCGCTGAGTATTAGCCTTCGCTTCGCTCAGACAATTACATAACCAACATCTGTAAGAAGTCTTTCGTGTTCTGTAGGAGATTTCAGCTCATATTCATTTTATGTGTAACAATCCATTAACTCTCTCGTTCCGATTCTACATACTAATGGATACATTCAAAGTAGAATTACTACATACGTGCGATTACTACATACGAGGTTAAGTGTTTCGGCACAACATAAAAAATATTTAGCATAACTTTTTATATTCCCTATACTAAAATGTTTCAATATAGTCAACAGACAAAAGGAGGATTCTTAATTGATATTTTACTGTATATTGGGATTAGTATGAACACTAAATATTTATAAATTCCATTCAAATGATAAAAAATATATTTTTATATCATCAAAGAACAAATAATGTTCTCCTTTGGAAAACTGATCTTACCTCTAATAAGTGCGTTTACTATTATGAGACGTTGGGCAGACTTTTTAGTAAATTGATACCCTTTGTTGAACTTGTCATGAAACAAAAAGTGCATATTTGGTTTATCGCACATATTATCCTGATTATCCCTTATTATCCTCAATATATTACTAGCAAAAGCCGTGCATTGTTTGGATTATTTCTAACCTATATATATAAAATACTAATGAAACGAATTTATGAAACGGCTTTATGAAACGATTTTTTGAAACGATTTTATGAAACGATTTTATGAAACGACTGAATAAACAACTGATTATGTTTCACGGCGTTTTTTCTAAAATATGATATATTATGCGATGAAATAAACAGCAAAAATCTCTATTGATCTTCAGATCTCAAAACTTGTATTAGAATTTTTAAATTCGAATTACTTTTCGAGATATTAATTTTTTGCTATATTTAAACACTTTTCTCTAATGATGGCAACTCATATTTTAATCATAACAGATATTTTTTTCATATTTTAGAAAAGGTTATTATTTTAACCTAATTTGGCGACCAGTTTTGGCCTCCCTTAAATGTATGCTAAGAAATGTATCATGTTACTTTTATTCATAGTTCAATTTACTTAAACAATGTTTAGTTAAATCGGAAGATTCTGATAGAGAGATCAAGAACTCGGAATTTTTATGTTAGCGCGACGCAGGTAATAAATCGCGAAATATGTCTCCCGTCGGATTTTTTATTTATTTTTTTTATTTATTTATTTATTTATTTATTTATTTTTTTTTTTTTTGTATTTCATTATCATTTTATTTAAAATACAAAATTTCCCCTTAAAACTGAAACATTTAAAGGTAATGGGCTTTCACATTCTTTTTTAACGAAATGAAAAGAAAAATGTTAGGCACAGATGCCATATACGCACCGGCGTACCTAATTGGCGCCAAAATGGCGTTATTTTGCCTGGCATTGAAACCCGGTTATTGTTGCTTATTTATTAATAAATGTTTATTCACATTTATTTTCTTTTTATTTAAAAAAAAAAAAAGTTATAAATTTTTATGTTCTATAGTTATTAATTAAAGTTTTTTTTATTTATTGTTATTTCATTTTAAAAATAATAGAAAAAAATTTAAAAATACATATGTAACTGGTTTTCAAAAACAAGGTTTTCGACAAATTGTCGTAAAAACGCGGTGCGTATATCACATCTGTGCCAAATCTCTACAATAATAGCCTAAATCATGTGACTGACATAAACAGTTCTGCGTTGACTGTTTCGCTTTTTATATGACAATCGGTCATTTCGGTACTTTAATGTTAGCCGGGCGTAGATGATAAATCGTATAATATTGTCCCATCGCCATCATTTCATCTGTATTATAATAATCCAAGTCATGTGAATGTCATAAACAATTACGGGTTGACCCACCGCCTTTCATGTGGAAGGTGGCTATTTTTATCAAAATTATTTTTTCGAGTAAAACTACATAAAATTTGCCGTGATCGCAAAGAATTCTCTGTACTTTTATGATAGCCGGGAGCAAATTTAACAAATAGCATTTTTTAAGACTATAGTTAGCCTTTTTTTTTGTTTCTCGCGTGGTAAAATAAAACAATGCTTTGATGTTGAAATTAAATGTCATGGTTTATGGTATTATTTTCTTTTTTTCTGTTATTTTCCTCTTTTTATTTTTTTATTTTTTATGAAATAATAAAATCATGAATTTGAAATGTTTCAGATTAAATTAAAGTTAAATGTTTCAATTAAAATGGGAAAAAGGTTTATATTTTTAATGAAATACTAAAAATTGCGCCGAGAACGTCGTTTGGCTATTCATAATCTGCGACGAGCTAACATAAAAATACAGAATTCTCGATTTATCTAACAGAATCTCCCGATTTCGTAAAGGACTGAGACAGTAAATTAAAATCTGAATAAAAGCGACATGATACAAAGCTTAGCATACATTTAAGGGTTGGTTAGTTGGTTGGTTGGTTGTATTTATGTCGGCCAATTCTCAGCACGTAGGATATAGGCCCTAAGGGGGGGGGGCTTCCGTGAAGGTCTTTCTAAGGGAACCTAACCCGTATTAACGCTTGGAGAACCAAGGTTCGATGAAAACCACGAAAACTCCAAACGATTAGGCCGACGGCGCGATTGGGATCGAACCCAGCACCTCCCGTCTACCAGCTTCGAGAGCAGAACCTCTCGGCCACTGGTGGGGCTACATTTATGGGAGACCGAATTGGCCGCCAAGGACGGCTAGTATTAAATAATTTAAAAAATCATGACATTTAACTTAAGCTTCAAAGCAATGTTTTAATGGTACTACTTAGTTATCCCGTCGACCAGTTTCGCCAAATTATATAAATCGCCAAAACACTCGCCAAATTTTACAAATTGATATAATATTTATTTTTAATAACGAAAGAACAAATAAATTAGTATAACACTAACAAAAATACAAATAATACGTCGAAATAAAAATCACTTGATTGCGTAAACACGTGTAACTTCCTTTTAAAGTCAAGTGAATGTGCCATTTACGATCAACCATTATCGGCATTTAATCTTATAGCGAAACAGCACCGAAAACTGGCGATATGAAGCAATTAAAATAATAAAACTTTGTAAAAAATCACCATAAAATTAAAACAAAACACAGGACGCGTTTCGAGCTAAAAACATAACAGCTCGTCATCAGCTAAGCATACACGTGACACACGTGATACACGTGATACACGTAAGCACACACGTGTATGCTTAGCTGATGACGAGCTGTTATGTTTTTAGCTCGAAACGCGTCCTGTGTTTTGTTTTAATTTTATGGTGATTTTTTACAAAGTTTTATTATTTTAATTTAATCTTATAGTTTGGCGACAGATTTTTGGTCGGCGGGTAACCAAGTAGTACTGTTTTAATTTACCGCTCGAAAAATTAGAAACATGCTTACTGGCGGAAAAAAAGCTATTGGCGACATTTGAACCCGGCTAACATAAATGTACTAAGAATTCTTTGCGATCATGGCAACTTTTATGTAGTTTTATTCGAAAAAGTAATTTTCATTCGTTAATCAAAATGGAAAATTTTCATGTGAAAAGCGAAGGGATCAGCCCGCAATTTTTTATGGCAGTTACATTACTTGGTCTATTATAATATAGGTGAAATGATGGCGATAAAATTATATTTCGCGTCTTATGACCCCTGTGGCTGGCTAACATTAAAGTACCAAAATGGCCGCCTGGAAAATAAAAAGCGAAAGGATCATCACGGAACTGTTGATGATAGTCACATGACTTATTTATTATTATAGAGATTGTTTTCAATTCTAAAAAACAACCCAAATAACAATATTACCTTATGATTAAAAATTTATTTACACGTGACTATTAAAAAAAGAAAAAAAAAACTTTAAAATTACTATTAAATGAGTACGCGTTAAAAGCAGGAAAATATTGAAAATTATGTCTTGAAAATTGTATTTACACGTGAATATTAAAAGAGAAAGGAAACTTTAAAATAATAAATACATTAATATGCATTTAACCGTTTCAGGGGCAAGGTACTTCTGTTCGTAATATGTTGAAATCAGTGAATGGTACCAAACTTTACAAACAAATTTATTTCGAAATACGAAAATGCTTTTGTTCACTTACTTAATAAAAGAAGAATTTTCATTCTTATATTCTTTTGCCAATGTGGCATTTAAGAATTAAAGTTAAGTGGTCCAAAAATCAACCACCGCACTTGAAGGGGTTAAAGCAGTAAATTGTAGTAATTGTAGTAAATTGTATTATGTCAATCGTATTAGAACGCTGTTAAAAATATCGGGAGGCAAAGACTCTGTTTGCTTAATTCACTTTATTTTATATTCTTTTCAAATGTTTAACTGATCTTCTTTAATCAAACACAAAAAAAATCCATTGGATGTCTTAACAGCAACTGATTCGGCCTTAAATTTTCGCAATCAAAGGGAAATGAATGGAAACCCATTTACAGGAAGATCGTTACAGGTCTTTTCATTATAATTCAACCTTCCCTAATATTTTAAAAACCGATCAGATTAGCGTGCTTTTAGATTCTGTGGCGTCTGAACGGTGGTTGGCGAGCGTAGCTTGCAGTGGGCAGAGCCCCCTTGTAATAAGATAAATATTTGAAAGTAAGAATATTTTTTTACATTAATTTTTCATCTTTATTAAGCAAAAGCGTTATTTTATGTTTTGGCGCATTTTAATTTTAGGAATGTAAATTCAGACAAAAAACTAAGAATTGCCTCGAAATTTCTTATCTAATATATAAAAATGAAAATTTGTCTGTCTATCTGTAATGCTATACAAATCCACAGTTTGGAAGCCAGAATTGTTAAATGTTATGTAGATGTGTATTAAAACACGGCCGAATCAACTAAAGCAATCCGGAATCGAAATAATTTATATTTTAATTTTGATTAATAAAAAACCACCAAATTTTCAGCAATTGCCTAACCAATTTAAACATTTTTCGTTATAGCAGCTGCCAACAATTAAAAATTCACAATAAAATTATTACCATAACGATTACCTTTCTATTGCAAGACGCATTGCATATTACGTACGCCCCGCTGCAATATTAAAAAGCTGTAGCGGGTATTACGATAATTCTTTTACCACACATGCAAACAATTAGAGATATACATATTACGTACGCCACGCTGCAGTAATAATAAGCTTTAGCGGGTATTACGATAATTCTTTTACCACACATGCAAATAATTAGATATATACATATTACGTACGCCACGCTGCAGTAATAATAAGCTTTAGCGGGTATTACGATAACTCTTTTACCTCACATGCAAATAATTAGAGATTATTTAGAGATAGAACGGGTTAAACAGCTAATTTACGATATAACGAATTTAACAATTAATCATATTTTTTTATAATTCTTTTGTTGCTACTTTACAAAAAAAAAAATTCAATATAAGTCTTTTAAAATGCGTAATTATCGTCTGCGTAAATGTTTTCACATAATAAGAATAAATTGTGTATTTGAATTCTTAACTCTGAAAAATACTTTTATTAATGAATATAAAGAACTGAATTTTCACAAATTTTAATTCATTAAAAATATGCTATAATTTTCATAAACAAGGTATTTTAGAAGTTTCCTAAAAAAAAATACTAAAACTATTTAATTAATCTTGTTTCTATCTACAATGACTAACTCCATGACTTATTTTTTCTTCTGAAAATATCCGTGTTTCATTTTTTATTTACAAAAATGCGTCCGTAATGGAAAAGCATGTAAAATAAATTAACTAAAATAATAATTTTTTTAAGTTTATTCTATAAAATAAATAAAATAAAATAAAATAAATAATATTGTGCAAATCTACAGGACATAATTATTTTCATGTTTAATTTCAAGTCAAAATACTGACTTTTTTGTGTGTGTGTGAAGTGTAGGACAAAATGTAACTTGTGTAGCATAGTAGAGGACTTGATTCACGGTTAAAAAAAAAAAAAAAAAACGGACTAAAATCTACTGGCAATCTAGACGCCAGTACTATTTCCGTTTTTTACGGGAATTTTTACCCATAAATTACAGAAAATTTTCTGTTTTTCTGATTAAAAACGGAAATTTTTCTGTAATTTATGCGTAAAAATTCCTGTAAAAAAACGGAAAAAGTACTGGCGTCTAGATTGCCAGTAATATTTCCTTTTTTTTTTTTTTTTTTTTTTTTTTTTTTTTTTTTTTTTACAGTGTTCGCTCATCCTAATAAAACATCCCACTTCTCAAACGGTTTCGGTATCCTGTTTGGAGAGTAGGACAATACTATAAAAACTCGAGCATGCTAAAATATTCAGAGAGGGAGCAATTAAAAAAACACGTTATTTCCAAAAAATAAATAATTAAATAAAAAAAAAAAAAAAAATACATTTCCGGATAGTATAAGAAAATATAAAACATTTATTTCAAGTTTTGTATCTTGTGATTTAATTGTGAATTGGTTTCGAATTTATACAGTATCAATATTCTTAAATCAGATTTTTTATACTAAAAGATGGCTGGATTGCATTTAAAAAAAAATCAATATGAAGTTAAATCCGTCCTATTTAATAAAAAAAAGAAGAAGAACGATAGTTTCATGAAGTTTCAAATCCTATTAATTATATCCATTTTATTTCAAATGAAAAAAGTTAATCCTATGATAATTAACTTCGGAAATTCAAACTTAAACTTCCGATGCAGCGTCTTATTTTTTTTTATTGAATAACATTTTAAAAAAACTTAATTAGAGAATTGTATTGCTTGCCCAAGGAATATATATTATTAATTCTAGAAGTTCTTTTAAGATCAATTACCTTCTACATTTGCTGAAAATATAGTACAATTTATGTATACAAGTACCATTTAAGAATAAAAATACCTAAGAAAAAATTTATTTTTACAATTACTAAATTGATTTCAATTTATATGAGTAATTAATAGTTTAGAAAGAATTTGCTGTCTTTATTAAGAGTATTAAAAAACAATTTAATTATGAAGTTATAAATTATAAGTTAAAGAGTAATTTAATTATTTATAGAAATATTTTCATCTATTAACTGGAGGAAGTACTTTGAAATTTGATTTAAATGTATTTATAAAACAATTTTAAAATTTCTAATAGTACGACAATACTCTTCTTTTGTTAAAAAACTTAAAGTGTGTAACATAAATTTAGTTTATATATATATATATATATATATATATATATATATATATAATTTCGCATTTCTTTTAATGTACCGCATTAAAAGGATGAAAAAAGTTATGAATTTTATGTTAAACTCTCATTTTGTTATTTATAAATTATTTTTTTATAACTGCAAAAAGTACTTTAAAATTAATTTAAAATTTTATTTAAGTATCTGAATAAAACATTTTTAGCACTTTCCAACAAAATTGAAAAGTGTTTATGCATTCGGTTTCTCTGTCCGTCTGTCCACGCTCTAACGGACGTAAATAAACTCGGATATTCATGCAATTGATAAATGTTATTTAGGGTCCCCAAAGCGTGTTTGGTGACCCTAAATAATGTCTGGTATATGAGGTATGTCGAATTAATAGTTCATTTGCAGAGGCACTCGAAAGTATTCAATTACATTATGGTATAGGGGGGAAATAGCTTATAGAGTATTTTAATGACATTACTCTAAGTCAAATGTATTGAAACTCATATAAATCACTGAATTTTACTACAATCACATCAGAACAGGGCATTCATTTTTATTCATTTACAGGAACACACAAACGAAATGCGTTACAGCACTAAAAGAAATCAGTTACAACACTGTCTTTGAGTAATAATTGCAGGAGTGTACAATTTAATTTTCAGTATGCGCTTTTAAATCTAATTAATAATTTGCATGTTACTCACTATATATAAATTCTATACCTAATATACCACACTGCACAAAAGTATTCACCTACCATTCTCCCTATTAGAGAAGTATTCACGTACTATTCTCCTTATTAGAGAATTATTCACGTACCATTCTCCTTAATAGAAGAAATTGTTGAAGGGGAATTTTCAACTGAAGTATATGTTTTTCTTAAGTGAACTAAATTTTGGTATCCGTGCAGGTAGTAGATACAAATCTATATATCCTATACAGGGCTGCTGAAAAATTTCTGATAATTCTCCGATTGCAATTGGGAACAGCTGAAATCGGGATTTGAAATGTGTTATGCGTTTCCATATGGTTGAATTAGGGTAATATTTTAATTTTATTAATTGTGCATTTTTTTATATTATTCTGAATGTGTTGGAAAGTGTTTCATAATCTGTGCTTGACTCATGATATTTTCTTTCTTGTTTAATTTTATTATCGGTTGGTAATAGTCCTCTTTTGTTAAAGAAATTTAAAGTATGTAATGTAAATTTGTTTGTTTTTCTACATATTCACATTTTTAATGTACCGTATTAAAGCATCCAGGAGGTTAAAAGTGTTATGTTAAAATACTATTCCATTAGATATAAAAAGTTTTCTTCTGATAACTGCGAAAAGTACTTTCAAATTAATTTAAAATTTGATTTAACTATCGGAGTAAAATGACTTTAAATTTTATAATCGGTGGAAATATTCCTATTTTGTTTTTAAAAAAAAATGCTTTTTTCTGATAACTGCAAAAAATAGTTTAAAATTAACTTAAAATTTTATTTATCTATCCGAGTAAATCTATTTTAAGCTGTTGATAACAGTCCACTTTCGTTAAATAGCTTTACTTTTCCTTGGCCCCATAACTGTCCTCCTTATGAAATCAACGCTGATAAATTTGATAAATTTGAGGCTAAACACATTCTTTATAACCCTGAAGTTCCTGAATAATCCGACAAGTACATTTTTAAATATTCGACAAAATGTCTAAAATTGAAAATGTCCGGTGTTTAGTGGGTATATGGTGTATATGTCATTGAAAGTAGGAATATAGATGTATATATGAGGACGTGAGTTTCAAAACTTGCCTTCTACAAAATTAAAAATATCGAGTTTTCTCTATCAAACTATTCTATTTGTAAACCTGCATCAAATAAATACTACAGTCTGCGGAAAAAAGTAATTTTATACTGTATTTCTGGCTAAGTAAAATATTGATTTACTTTTAAAACTTGCCTTATCCATATCCACTAGTGAGTAGGAAACAAAACTAGCTTTATCCCTGCGCATGCGTAGACCAGCGCACGGCGAGCTTACGAACTGCTATCGCAGTAATTTTCCTGTATTTCTCTGCGACCTATTACTATTTTTGTTTAAAGTTTTTATCAGTTCTATTCATACAAACTTATGAACCTCAAAAGAGACGCTGGTATTTTTATGAAACCACTTAATTTTAATTCCCAAATGACACAATGGCACCAGAATTTTAGTAAAAAAAAATCGGTTTATTATAAATGCGAAATATAGCGTTTTCATTTGTACAAGTAAATTTGTTTTCAAATTCCTGTGTCATTCGTTAATTTCTACACTTTAGCAACGGAATTGCTTTACCCTGAAAGGGTTAAGTAAGATTTACCCTGTGCTTTAGTGAGAAAAATATTTGTTTAAACTCTTCTCTTCATAGAGTAGATGTTGATGGTATCGAATTTTTGCTAAGACAAAAGCCAATTAAAAACATTTTTCAAAAGTCTACTTTTTTTAATTAACAGTTATAATTGTTGTGTTCCAACTTTTATAATATTGTATTTGTATCGCATTCATCTAAAAGCAATATTAAAGGCTTCTAACATCAAAACTTCCTGGTCAGCCGCATTTCCAGTTTATTCCTGCGAAGCGTATGACCCTCTTGAAGGGGAGAGGAGTTGCTCGCATTAAAGGCGAGCCCCACTACAAAACAGAATTAAACTTTTTCAAACCATTGATCAAGAGGAGAAAATGTTTAATATTCATGTATTTTGAGCAACTGTCATGTTCTGTTCCAGTGAAAAAGGGTAACTTAAGGATGTCGACAAATTGTTACAGAAATATTTTGGTGTAAACAGGTCAGAATCTTAGGACCTTACTTTCTATAAAAATATTGTGTCTAAAAAAATCAGAACAGAGGGAAATATTTGTGGAGGACAATGACGATATTCCAGAAAAGAACTCTATTCGTTAATTATATATATATATATACATTAGATTTTTAAGAAAATTATATTATGTTATATTATATATAGAGATATAAATAATATTATATGTTATATAGATTACATTAAATTACATTCATTATTTAAGATACGATACTAAATAAGATAACTAAATTATCTTAACCATAAAACTTAATCATAAAATATTTATGATAAATTTTATTTTATATTTTATAAGTTTACTTTTTTCGTAAACAAGCGTAATACTGAATTTTAATAATACTTATTTGCTGTCATAAAGTTTATTTTAAATCCAAAATATTATCATCCGATGATCAAAAATAGAAACTATTGATTTCTTTTAGCTAACTTGTTTACGGTATATTTTTGAAAGAAATTGGCATCAAAACTGTTCTTAACCAGAGTTTGGCAACAAAACTGTTCTTATCAGAAAATTTGTCCAATTCATTAATTTAATTAATCAAAGTACATTTTTCCCTTTATCAGAGTAGTATCACAGAGCAACTAGTTATAGGTATAAAAAAATTGGAGATGTTCGATTCTCGGGGTCGCAGTTAGAGGTTTTTCGCGATTTCCCAAAATTTGATTTTTTGGATAAGGCGAGTTTTGAAACTCACGTCCTCATATATATCTATAGATTAAAAAAAATTTGAAAAATGCAAATGAAAATAATTCGGATCTATTACTGTCTGTAAGCGATAATATGCACGAAAACATCTTAGCGATGACATAATAAGCGTGTGTGTAATTTTAACTAATTGTACAGTGTAATGTACTGCAATATGTTCGCAGTTTGTAATATATTTGCATGGTACTTATAAAGTGTGTCTCAACAATACAGGGACTAACTTTTAAAGGAGATAGGTGATTTTCAAAGTCAAAATAATGCACATTCAAGAATGGTATTCCAATATTTCACAGTTAGTGAGTGGCAACAGTGCTTCAAAGAAAGCCACCATCAACTGAATACCATGCAACTAAAACTTATTTACTTCAAAAGAACCTAAATTTGTTTTCTTTTTGACTTTGTGATTTTTACTGTACGGTACTCAAGTACCATATTAAACCATATTAAATAATTATAGTACCATATACAAGTATTATATTCAAGTACATTTTCCGTTTTATGCATTCTTCTAGGAGTTTTACGGCAATATCAGTTAAAGTTGCTTTAAATTTATGCCCCACACTTCACAGAATAAACAGTATTTTATTGAATTTGGTAATGAACCGATAGTTATATTTTTAAATGGTTGTGGCTTATAAAGAACCTTACTATGTATAAATATTTCCCAAATATATTTTTAAATTATTCCAATTTATAAATTAACAACAATATTTTATGCTGTCCGACACGTGACATCAGGTGTACGCAATTTTAATTAAAAATATTTCTAAATAATGAATATGAATGTTATTAATATATATTTCTTCAGAATCATCTTTTGTTTTGTACGACAACTGTTGTGATGGACAGCTATTTACGATTCCAATTGATTCAAATTAACTTGTTTTGAGAAAAACATGAGAAAACATCGATGGCAAAACTGAACTACATACCCAAAAGTTCTCAAACTAAAGTTGAATATAAAACAATAATTGAAAATATGGCTAAAGTAATAAATCATTTAATTATTAAAACAACACTGTATATGAAATTTGAAAAGATTAAGAAAAAAAAAACATAAGATTTTTGCAAATGGACTTTGGAATGTCATTTTCCTTCGAGTATCATTGCGGTCGAAGGAAAGTGCATTTTTGATCACTGCTGCAACTTTGTTTAATTGGTAATTATCAGACTTATCCCATATCTTTAAATACCACAAATAAAGTCAAAAATAATATTTTTGATATTATCGAATTTCTTTATCAAGAAAATTTTCACTTAGACATAAAGCATCCACAACAAAATTGTATGGAGTGGTAACCATCCTATAATTGTCTGAGCGAAGCGAAGGCTAATACTCAGCGAAATATTACTGTCCTGACACATTACTACTACGATAGATATTAACGCCATGTCCTACTAAAAAAAAGGCCTAATAAAAACCTTTCGTCAAGCATAACTCAAAAAATATTTGTCGGATTTCGTTTCTGATTGCACCAGAATGTACCTATGAGGGTCGCCTACTGAATGCACCTACTATGAAAAATAAGTTCCAAACCGTTTAAAAATTATATAGAAAAAACTGATAAAAAAGCATAATTTATCTCCATACGTCACAGAAATTTGGTGTGCGTCACTTTCACCGGTTGATGTTTTCGTAGACATCTGGTTTGAACACAAATAAAAAATAATACGCACGCAGTTATATCGAATAGATCAGTTTCAACCACGTGATCACAAACCTTGCAACAACCCGTGGCAACCAGTTTTGGTGGGCAAACAAATAATAATACAGTACTCCGTACCACGGTGACCGTTTTTATCCTGTTGTATGACATACAATTGTGGATGATTAAAACAAAAGACATGAGTGTTTATTGCTCCGGGAGGTAAACTTTCTCTGGATGCCTGTCTGTCTATCATACAGCATGCAATTTTCTTGTAAAGGATGATATTATTATGCAGCAAAACCTCCATAACGGAAACACCCGATTAGTGGACACCTCTATTTAGTGGGCATTTTTTCGATTACCGACCCTTAAATAACTGTACATTTTTTACTCTCAGTAGCGGACACCTCCAAATAGAGGACAAATTCTGCCCTCCCGAGGTGTTAACTATTCAGAAGTTTTACTGGTAAAACCTCCATAGCGGACACACCCGATTAGCGAATTTTCTTCTGTATTTTAAGCAATTTTTCTAACTCAGCCCCTAATTAAGTTGGAGACATGAAATTTTGCATACTTTTAGCTGAACACCTCACATCAAACGACAAAGAACAAATTTTGAAAAAGTCTAATATTTAACCCTCTGGGGGTCTAACTTGTGTATTTTAAGCAATTTTTCTAACTCAGCCCCTAATTATGTTGGAGACATGAAAATTTGCATACTTATAGCTGAACACCTCAGATCAAACGACAAATAATAAAATTTTGAAAAAGTCTAATATTTAACCCTCCGGTCTCTAACTTCTGTATTTTAAGCAATTTTTCTAATTCAGCCCCTAATTAAGTTGGAGACATGAAATTTTGCATACTTATAGCTGAACACCTCACATCAAACGACAAATAATAAAATTTTGAAAAAATCTAATATTTAACCTCTAATATTTTGTCTCGCGCAATTTTTAAATTTAAACTGTTTTGCAATACTATTTTTTGTTCATTTTGCATAATAAGTGTAATGTGACGTAATTTCTTCTATTTCAGACTTCTAACGCATGCTAATGAATTTATTTTACAATATTCTTTCTCTTTTAAAATTCACATGTAAATATAGTTTTTATGGCGTAATTTCCAATAAGTGCCTGCTTTTTATACCTAATTATTTAATTCTAATTTGAAGGGTTTTTTTTCTGTTTATAATAATAACGTGTAAATATATATTTTTTTAATTATTATTTGAAGCAAACATTATTGTTTACGCTGTTTATACAGTTGGCAACAGTTGAAATTAATACCATTTTCTAAAATATGCAAAAAATATCTGTCAAGATGCTGAATATTTGAATTTAAAATAGAAATAAAACCTCAAAAAATGAGTCAAATTAAAAAAAAAAAATAATGAAATCTGCACACCGGGATCTTCTATTGAATAAAATGATCTAAACATGATTAAATTCCCATGTATAGCTTTTGCTCCTATAATTTTTTTTTTTTTTTTTAATGGAACGATTTTGTCCAACTTTAGCATTAAATATCTCTTAAAATAATTCTTCGATTTAAAAACTGTATGCATTAGTGTGTTGATCAAACATTTCGCTATAATACCACCGATTTTCATATTTTTGTATGCAATAGTTTTCGTAATATTAACGAAAAAAGACCTCCGGTCACAAAAAATTCAAAACCGGTGGCGGCGGTGACAGAGTTACTTACTTTTTTTAGAATAGAGAGATATATAAAAATGAAAACTTGTCTATCTGTCTGTTTGTAATTCCATAAAAAATCCACATTTTGGAAGCCAAAATTGTGAAAAGATACGGACATATGTATTAAAACATGGCCGAGGCATCTAAAGTAATCCGGAATCGAAATAATTTATAGTGAATTTTTAATTAATAAAAAAACCACCAATTTAACAGCAATTTCTTATCAAATTTAAACATTTTTCGTTATAGCAGTTGCCAACAATTAAAAAACACAATAAAATTATTACTACAACAATTAATTTTCTACTGCAAGATTTCCACGTGAAAAATGAAAATGAAATAAATAGTTTGATGAATTTAAAAAAAAAGGTGAATATTACGTCATAACTTTTCTATTGCAAGATATTCACGTGAAATATGAAAATGAAATAAATGGTTTGACGAATTTAAATGAAAGTGAATATAACTTCATAACTTTCCTATTTCAAGGTTTCCACGTGAAAGAGGAAAATATTACGTCATATTGGAAATATAAAGGACGTGGTGGATATAGTATAACGTCATATGAGTGTGAAAAGTGTATTGAAGCATGATAAAATCCCGATTAGGGAAATTATAGGCCTATTTTAACATTATTGCTCCAATTATAAATTGAAATAAGTTCATTTATAGCTGTATTCTTTTGCGTCTGTTATATACATTTATACATTTTTATGTAGCGTTTTCATATGATTCATTTATACAACATTTCGACTGCTTTTTTTAATGTTTGTTTTGTGTTGTATGTTAAATTTTGAAATTGATTTTTCAGAACAAACATCCTTCATATTTTGGGCAACGCCGGCACTTTAGTTTGTAACGGATAAATGGCTTTTGTATCTGTACATGTAATGCTAATATTATAAAGCGTTATAATATTATAAAGTATATAATATTATTAATGCTTGTACGTTTGTGAGGTGTTATCTCTGAAACTACATAGCCAACTTAAAAAAATGTTGGTGGCCATATCTGCTCCGAAAAAACGACTATTTTATGTCAGTGCAAGAACCTACATCGCTGCAGGAGCAAAAAAGTTCTAAAATTGTGATTTCTGCGATATTGATTGGGTTAGAAACTTTAAATTTGGTGCGGTAGTTACTTTTAAGATATAAATACTCGTAATGAACGCTCTCTAAAAGGTTATATTTGACGGATAAACGTAAAAATTTCTAGAAAGGTTCTAAACTATGATTTATTTGGAATACTGAAATTTTTGGGATACTGTTGGGGTTAGAAACTAGAACTTTGGCATGGTAGTAATTAATCAGATGTAAATGCTCGTTGTAGAACGAATTCTAAAAAATAGAAAGACTAAACAAAGCGGAAAAAGATCTAAAGATGATCTATGTAACGAAGTACATGAAATTGTTAGGAGTATAAACATGAAAATTGACATGGCTGTATTTATCATGACGTAAATTCTCGCAATAGAACAATTTCTAAAAATGTCGCTATATAAAACAGTGCAAAAACAAAAAGCTTTCAATTTTTTTTTTTATTTCTGTGTTACTGCTGAGTCCAAAATCTTGAAATTTTGCTTCGGGTTAGTTTTAAAATATACAATTGTCTCTATGAATGGTTTCTAAAAAATTTAAAAAGATGAAATTAACGGAAAGCGATCTCAATTACCATTAATTTGGAATTATTAGGTACAGCAACTTTAAATATTTCATAATACTGCATTTCCTCCGCAAAACATGCGATTTAAATGAAACAAAACTGATAGATACCCACCTAACATTAAATAAATTGTGTAAATATTGAATAAAGACCTGTATGAAACAGTGAGTAGGTTGCCCGAAAATACTTGTTAAAGTGTTCCTTCTCTAGGCTTTTCTCTCTCTCGCCAAATCCACTAACAGAGGGAAGTGCCGTTTTAAATGTGATATGAATTTTTTATCCGATTCATTTTTCTAGACATTTTATCATAAGGTCATATTCTCAATTATCATTAGTAGATTTTTTATATATTAACTTATTCTGTTGAAATTTTATAATCGGGTTCATATTGGCGTATGTTAGCTTGCATGATTTGCTGAATAAATATGTATGGATTTGTAAATTACTTCAAATGACACTTTGACAGCTCAAAAGTTATGCAGACGATATATTCAGATCTTGTGTCATACTTTATATTGTAATCATTGCCGATTTCTTTTATTTAATACATGCTAAATACAGCTCAACTTGTGCAGAATATGTTTGAAAACAAAACAATACAGCGTATGTAGTGGCCAGCATACACTCATCATTTAAATCCGATCGAGCATATCTAAAACACACTCTAACGAAGCATTGCATGCCACTGTTGATGTATTCGGTACTTTGATACTATATCAGATTTTGAGGAGAGAATTAATTAAATGTTATGGACAATCTCATTGCATCCGTGGTAAACAGATATTGTACAATATTAAGTATTCCGGGGGAGCACACACCATATAAAGTATAGTCCATTCTTTTTAAACATCATATATTTGTCATTTAAAGTTACTCAAATTGGAACGGAGCGTCTGATTATGCTCTTGACATCATTTTATACAGTTAAAATTCCGAAATAAGTAATTTAGTATTTCATTTTCTATTTTACTTTTAATATATTGCGTACTTTCAATTTTATATCCATGCATGGCTGTCTTGAATGGTTAGATTTTCCATTTTTTAAAACAGTGTATACGAATTTATATATAAGATTTGTAATTCTACGATTCGTTTATTTTCATCATTTCAATTTATCGCAGCATATGGACAATTAAAGATAACATCTCATTTTCTTTGTTTCCACATGTTATTATTAAATCTATGTTCTCAGTAATATCGCTCAGACTAATCCCTCTGAGGGAAGTCCTAGTTTTAAACATATATCCACGTCAAATACCCTTTTTAGAGAAAAGTATAGAGGAAAATCATTCGCGTGGGAAAAGAGTTGTTGATGGGATGGGTTGTAAAATAAAAACACTTGTGTAATAAAAGATGATGAGTATGAGCAAAATGCACACACTTCAATCTGCTAAGATTTTTTTTTTTTTTTTTTTTTTTTTTTTTTTTTTTTTTTTTTTAGCATGTCAGCTTTGATAGAGGATGGAAATATTCTACATTCAAAAAGGTGAAAATAAAGAAAGAGTACATAAAAAAAAAATCTTTGTAAAAATGTAACTAAAATCAAAAGAATATAAAGATTCCATATCATTGATAACAAGAAAAGGAACGTAGTTTGTTACAACCACTGCTTCTCGAAAGAAAAAAAAATAATCAAACAATTCAACAACATTAATTCCCTACTAGACCAGTCAAATTAGAGTTTGAAGATGGAAATTCTGGTGTAATTGTTTTTAGTGTCTTACTTTATGTTTTCTCGGGTTTTGAATCTGAATCTGAAGTTGTCCAACAAAATTTCTCCCGGCAAATATGGAAAATCGGGAGAAAACCACTAAAAATCGCAGATTTTTTTGGTTTTTGGCGTATAAATTGCAAAGTAAGCTTTTTTACGCAAAATGTGACCATATATTAAAATACAGAGGAGAAAATTACCTACAATTCATGTTTTTATCATTTTATTGTACGACAATTGGCTTCCGTAGAGGCATTGAAAAATTGGCGAAAACCAGTAATTTTGGAAAATCGAAAAACAGATATTCTTACCATTTCTGTTCATAACACTAAAAGTAAGCATTTCACTGTAAACATTTGTAAACGTACTCACTTATTATTAGTTTATATATTTTTATGATGCAGGTATACAGTGTGACTTCGAAAATCCGGCATTCAGAAATCTGGCAACTTAAAAAATCTGGCATCAAAATCATCTCCCACCTGCCATTTTTTTTTTTTACTTCTAAATTACGGCGAAAGTAGAAATAGCAATTATTTTCTAATTAAAAAAACGAGATATAAAACAATGCATTAGCTGACAGCGATATCGCTGACGCTCTCGATAACGCTGGTAGCAGCTCAGAGGAACGAGGTAAGGGTATGGCAGAAGATAAGGTCTCACAAAAAAAAAAGAAAAAAAATGCATACATTTAACCGGAAAATTAACATCGTCTTCAAAGAAACAAGGTTGTATTTCCAAATTTGATACAATTCTCTACCATTTATGAGCAAGTAATTTTTTGGACCTCGAATAGTTATGAGAAAAACAATGACGAATGCACGAAGTATTCAGCTGCCTCTTTATTGAAAACATACAAAATGCATTATTAGACGTCTGTACAGATATGTGAATTGTAAAAGTTAGGGTTTATAGATACAACAAAAAGATAAAAAGAGATTAATGATCGGTTAGTTCTTAATGTTATACAATATAATAAAATAGGTAGGTAAGTATTTTATATACAACACTTGTTATTAAATGATTATTGACTTGAAATGACACTCATTAATCAAACCGATCCCTCTTGGAAAAATGTTGCATAATTGCAGGCATGCCTTCCAATTCTTCTACACCTAAAAAAATAAGTAAATAAATAAATATAATATTTATTTAAGCACCTGTGCGCGAAAGAGCCGTTTTCGTCCCGAGGGAGAAGATTGCTGCCCCAGCCGTAGGCGATGATGGCTGGAAACACCAAAGGGTCAAAGCTTAGGCTTCTGAGCTGCTCTGGTGCACGTAGTATTTTTAAAAACTGTGGAACTATTTGTAATTAATTAAGTAATGTTTCATGCATCATTTTATCATAACATGATTTTTACATCTTTCTTTTGTTACCCGTCTTTTACAACTCAAGTCATGAATAGGTTACTTTTGGACCTGAATTTAGAAAACATATTAGCCTATTATTTTACGAACCACTGTTAAAAAAAAATAATTTATGATTTATTTCTAATTGAGTAGTTTTGAAAATTAAGTAGTGATACCACTGTATTAAGATAAATATTTTAATCACAAACATAAAAAAGTTAGTGAAAAAGTAAAGGTGAAATGGAATTATTTATACATATTTACCTTCAAGTACTTTAGGGAATTCCGGATCATCCTTGTCTTGCTCGATTTCAGTAAGAGGCATGTTATTGCAACTGCTTTTGAAGTTTTCACACATATTGGTGCACTTGAGGCCTGGTGTTTTGCATCCACAGTTTTTCTGTCAGATCTTCTTTTTTTGCAAGATATCAGTTTCAAATCGGCTTGAGGTGCTGGTAGCTATAGTGTGGTTATTGGCTCCAGACCATCTTTCATTTTCTTCAAACCCCATTGTTCAGAATATTTTTCATTCCCAAACCATTGTTGAACTTGAAAATATAACCTAAATAAATGTTGCTGAGCTGCAGACTCAGTAGGAGGTAAAGACGCCAAATGGATTGATGTCTTGTATGCAGACTTAAGGTAACATAAATACCTCAATCTGTTTAATGACGTGGATTTCTTTTCAGCAAAGTTATACTATGAGACCAAAAATAAACAAGTTGGAAATTGCTCGTCAAACGTGGCAAATGAGGTGCGTTCGTACTATAACTAGTTTTATAATTATTTTTTGCACCCCATATTGTACTGAATGTATAATTTTTTGCACTTCATAAAGCGCATAGTCTGATACATCATTAAAATGCACTTCCAACATTTTTTCCCCATTCCCCGTAATGTAACGGAACACTTTTGACTGTCCCTGTAATTAAACTATACATCCGATTTTCCTAAAATTTGAAATAGCTCAACAAAATTTTACAACAATTATATCTTTAAAATTTCAGACCATTCGGAAGGCTGTAATATCATTAAAATGCACTTGCAATAATTTTTCCCATTGGCCGTAATGTAAAGAAAAACTTTTGACTGTCCCTGTAATTAAACATACATCCGATTTTCCTAAAATTTGAAAGGGCTCGACAAAATTTTGCAACAGTTATATCTTTAAAATTTCAGATCATTCGGAAGGCTCTAATATCATTAAAATCCACTTGCAATAATTTTTCCCATTGGCCGTAATGTAAAGAAAAACTTTTGACTGTCCCTGCAATTAAACTATACATCCGATTTTTCTAAAATTTGAAAGGGCTAGACAAAATTTTGCAACAGTTATATCTTTAAAATTTCAGATCATTCGGAAGGCTCTAATATCATTAAAATGCACTTGCAATAATTTTTCCCATTGGTCGTAATGTAAAGAAAAAATTTGACTGTCCCTGTAATTAAACTATACATCCGATTTTCCTAAAATTTGAAAGGGCTCGACAAACTTTTGCAACAGTTATATCTTTAAAATTTCAGATCATTCGGAAGGCTCTAATATCATTAAAATGCACTTGCAATAATTTTTAACATTGGCCGTAATGTAAAGAAAAACTTTTGACTGTCCCTGTAATTAAACTATACATCCGATTTTCCTAAAATTTGATAGGGCTCGACAACATTTTGCAACAGTTATATCTTTAAAATTTCAGATCATTCGGAAGGCTCTAATATCATTAAAATCCACTTGCAATAATTTTTCCCATTGGCCGTAATGTAAAGAAAAACTTTTGACTGACCCTGTAATTAAACTATACATCCGATTTTCGTAAAATTTGAAATGGCTCGACAAAATTTTGCAACAATCATATATTTGAAATTTCAGACCATTCGGTTGGGTAGTTTTTGCTCTGTTACATGCGGACAGACGGACGGACAGACGGACGTACAGACGGACGGACGGACTGAACGACGACTATAGGTGCTACGCACCTAAAAACGATTTTCAGCATCAGTAAATGCATCAGCATCTGCCATAGGTTCTTTAAAAACCTCAATGGTATTAGTTAATGCAGAGTTTTTCTTGAGAGTTCGAAGAAACCTCATCTTTCCTACTTTGAACAAGGATGAAGTAGTATCACAGCCTCCCATGGCATGCAAAAATAATATGTTGTTAGCGATCGATTGATCAAGTTTGCAGTCAGAAGAAAAAATGGGTGGTGAAACTGTCCCTTTGCCTAGCTTTAGAAAGTATACATTTCATTGTACACCCTTACAGCGACAAATCATGATAACTAGCAAATCGACGCTTTCACCCACAATAACTACAGAGTTATGTCGTTGTGCAATGTCCCTTGCTGTGGTGACAATAAGTGTATCTGCATCCTCTCGTGCCTGTTGTGTGTGAATGTCACGCTACTGCAAATTTGTAATTGATTTTTGAAAATTACAGATTTCGGAAAAAAATATCAAAAGTACTTACGATTTTCTTTATAGTGACATTTATTTGTTATTTAATACATACCCAAATGATATTGACATGAGAAAAAGAGAAAATTGAATGTTTAAAAAACTTACTTTAATTGATATTTTATATGTAAAAAAAAAAAAAAAAAAAAAAAAAAAATCTGATATGTAGAGCTGTCATTTCTTCTCATGTAATTTCTCAAGCATCAATGTCAAGTAACTATTTTATTTCTTGAATTTTATACAAGTGACGAATACCGATTTCGGAAATAAAATCTTGTTTCTTTGAAGATGACGTTAATTTTCCGGTTAAATTTATGCATTTTTTCGGTGAGAAATTATGTTCTGATAGCTCCTCGTCCTCGTTCCGCTGAGCTGATACCAGTGTTATCGAGGATTCTATTTAGCACAGCGTATGTGACCTCACTGTCCGCTAATGCATCGTTTTTACCTCGATTTTTAATTCGAAAATAATTGTTATTTTTGCTCTTCCCGTAAGTTGACAGTGAAGAAAAAAAAAGGGGGGGGGGTTAAGTTGCCCGATCTCTGAATGCCGGATTTTCGAGATCACATAGTATACTTACATCACAATAATATATAACCTAATAATAAGTGAGTACATCAGCAAACGTTTACAATGAAATGCTTACTTTTAGTGTTATGAACAGAAAAGGTAAGAAGGGGGTAATATCTGCTTTGCGATTTTCCGAAATTACTGGTTTTCGCCTAATTTTTAATGCCTCTACGGAAGCCATATGTCGTACAATAAAAATGATAAAAACATGAATTGTATATAATTTTCTCGTCTGTATTTTAAGGGGTCTCAGGACTCTTAAAGCTCTAAAATTTTCGAAAAATTAATTTTTTTTAGATGTTAAACTTCTATGTTTTCTGAACATTTTGATATAATTGTTATCTTGAAATTTCCATTAGAACAGAAATTATGGTATTTAGAATTATACTCGCTCAATAGCTGAAGTGGTGTTTCCAAATCTTTGAAGTCATTTTTCTCCAAATGACATTTTTGGGCATAACGAGCACGATATCTCAAAAACGTCTGAATATTTTTTCATGAAATTTTCAAAACATATGTTTCATGTTAGTTTGTATAAACGGAACCTAAAATTTCCTTTTTATTGTAAAAAGAAAGTATGTTTTTAGATGTTTATATTGTTGAAATTTTCTAAATTTTGCATTAACTAAATACAACTTTGTATTAAAAATATAAAAATGCTTTAAATGCAATTTATTTAGGTTCAGTGTAATTACTATAATCTGAGGTATACGTAGGGACCAAAATTTTCATTCTAGTTGCTAAATTAATTTTGTAATCGTGCGCATAAGCTGTTATGCCGATTTTCTTCTCGTCAAATGGCTGACAGTTTGGAGCCCCCTGTAAATGCTAATTCTGCATCTTGCAATTTTTCAAATATTTGAAATGAAAGAACATACTTGTATCTTTCATTCCCATTTAAAATTGTGTCTTAATATCAAATACATTTTAAGATATTAAATGTTGAAAATGGTCCTTTTTTTCTTTTTTTTTCCAATTTTAAGAGTCCCGAGACCCCTTAATATTGGGTCACCTTTTGCGTAAAAAGTTTACTTTGCAAGTTATAAGCAAAAAACTCGAAAAATCTGCGATTTTTAGTGGTTTTTTCATATTTGCCGAGAGAAATTTTGTTGGACAACCCGAGATTCGTATTCAGCAACCCCGAAAAATTAAAGTAAGACTCTAAAATCAATTACACCAGAATTTTTCACTTTAGGCCCTTTTTTAACCTAATTTGACTTGACTATACAAAGATCTGAAATTTGGAAAATGGATTACTTTGAATTATGAGGCCAAGTTTTATCCAGAAAAAATTAGTAATAAACGAATGAGACATTTTTTTTTTTTTTTTTTTTTTTTTTTTTGAAAACGCCATAGAAAGGTAAAGAAAAAAAATATGAGATTATTTCAAATGGTGCAAACATCAATATGAAATTCATACAAATATGAAGAAACAGTAAAAGCTGCTTATGCTACAATTGTTGCTAATAATAAAGCCTCCTATAAATATGGAAACTATACATTTTAACTAAGCATTCTAACATTTAAATCAAAACAATAAATTTATCTTGTTTATTAATGCTTTGCCTTTATTATTTTGTTAATTTTTTTTTCATATAATTTCAATTCATGAATATTTTATTTAGAAAAGAAAAAAAATTCTGTATTTTATACTTGTTTCTTCATATTAATGCAGAAATTTTCGTAAATTAATGTAAATTCAGCTTTTTCGTATAATAAGCATCTAATTTCTTTTTTTTTTTCTTATTAGAATATCACAGACTGCCTCACACGTAACAAGAATGTCCTGCACGGTACATTTATTAAAAAAATTATTACTTGTACTAAGCTTTACTTTTTCAAACAAATAACACAATAAATACTTAATAACGAGTTTGAGCATTTAGTAATGTGTCCTGCAAGTGACAACTCTTTATCATTTAAAAAAGTGAATATTTCTTTTCTTTTTATATAAATATTATACAGACATACAAACAATAAATACAATAAACCCAACTGGAGTGAAAAATTAGCCAGAGCCAGGAATCGAACCCGGGACCACAGTATACAAGACTCCTGCTCTAACCACTGAGCAACTCAGGCCGGTGCCTTATTTCACTCCAGTTGAGTTTATTGTATTTATTGTATATATGTCAGTATAATATTTATATATACCTTTAACTGTTGAATGCAGGCGTTATTTATGAGTGTATGTGTATTTTAATATATATTGTAGTATGAGTGTCTTATTATAATTTCTTTTCTTGTTTATAATTTCACATGAGTAGAGTACTTACTACATTGTTAAAACACTATTCTTAAAAATAAATATATTGTACTAATTATTGAGCACTTCCCGATCTTAAAATAGCTCCGAGTACTTAACTCTTACATTTGAAAAACGCATGTACCCATTTTTTTTTTTTTTTTAGTATTTACAGGGACTCGAAATTAAGTATTTATAGAAACACACATATACTATAAGAAAAAAAGAGCGAAATTACAGAGAACCGACAAATCACCATTTTTAATTACGGTAATTATGATTTGCGAAGAACTACAATTTTTGGAGTAAAGAACAACTAATTTACTATTTTAATTCTTGAAATTTTGTGTATGAGCCGCTCCGTGTTTTGAACCCGAGTCTTCCAGGTGGGAGATCAGTATTGTATTGACTGTGCTATAAGAGCAGTTACCAGCGACTTCCAAATGGCACCTTTTATCAATCAGCGACGGAAGATCGCTAACAGCAGAGATGAATTTTCCCTTTCTTAAATGCCCCACCAGTGGCCGAGAGGTTCTGCTCTCGAAGCTGGGAGACGGGAGGTGCTGGGTTCGATCCCAATCGCGCCCGTCGGCCTAATCGTTCGGAGTTTTCGTGGTTTTCTTCGAACCTTGGACTTCCAAGCGTTAATATGGGTTAGGTTCCCTTAGAAAGACCCCCACGAAGGGCACTCCCCCCCATAGGGCCTATATCCCTCGTGTTGATAATTGGCCGACATAAACACAACCAACCCTTTCTTAAATATTCTATTTTCTAATAAATATATGAATTTGTAATTGTATTATAAAAAAAAAAAAAAAAGTTGCTAAAATAATACTAAGACTTTCTAAAAAACAATATAACTTAGGGTTGGGTATAACTGTATATATTAGAAAAGAGTAATCGGGTATACCATGAAAGTTCAAAGAGATATATGGAACAATATCAAATATAGCTATTCGTATAACTATTTTTTTAATATTATCCTAATCTGTTTATGATGAACATAATTCGGTACTGACAATAAAGGCAGTATATAGTTAAACTTCATTTGCCATTTCATGAAACTAAATTCAGCGTTGTAATAACCTTTATTTCTACAGTGTATCTAAAACAAAACCTTTGTTCAAAGTTTAAATTTGGCATTGTGCTAAGCGCGCTTCGAATTGAGGTCTCAAAGTTGCAACGCCGCCTTGGTCAGTGCCGCGTTTTTCCAGATAGGTGTTTAATTAACTTTTAAAGTCACTCGAGGCGTATTGAGAGATACAATCAATGTAAACTATCGCGAATCTCACAGTTTTTATGCGATTCATTCTAATGAAATATTTCGAGGGCGATGCCCTTAAAAAACGGACACCTAATTTTAATTCAAAAACAGACAAATAACACCAAAAATATTTAATTAAAATTTTCCTTACATCATGTACGTGAAAATAAGCAAGTTCGCATTTTCTAATAAATTCGTTTATAAATTCTGGTGTCAGTTCATTATTTCATAAGTTTATAAATAGAATTACCCCGTGTCGGAAAGGATTCAGTGGTCGCAGGATTCTTAAAGCTTCAAAATTTAAGAAATTTTAAATTTTTTAGAAGTTAAACTCCTATTTTTCTGAATATTTTGATATAATTGTTTCCTTGAAATTCCCATTAGAACAGAAGTTTTGGCTTTTAGAATTATACCCGCTCAATAGCTGAAGCGGCGTTTCAGAAACTTTAAAGTCATTATTTTCCAAATGGCGTTTTTGGGTATAACGCGCAGGATACCTCAAAAACTTCTGAATATTTTTTCATGAAATTTTCTAAACGTATATTCCATGTTATTCTGTATAAACTGAACCTAAAATTTCCTTTTTATTGTTCAAAAAAATATTTTTTTAGGTGATTTTACTGTTGAAATTTTCAAAATTTTGTACTAGCTAAATGCAGCATTGCATTAAAAATGTAAAAATGCTTTAAATACAAATTTATTTAAGTTCAGGGAAAGTATTACAATCTGAGGTATAAGTAAGCACCAAAATTTTCATTCTACGTAGTTGCAATATTTATTTTGAAATCCTGCGCGTAAACTGTTATGCCAATTCTTTGTTCGACAAATGTCTAACAGTTTCCAGCCCCTATAAATACTAATCCCGTATCTTGCAATTTTTTAAATACATGAAACGAAAAAACATACTTATATCTTTCATTCCAATTAAAATTATGTTTTAAAATCATATACATTTTAAGACATTAAATGATGAAAATGGTCTTTTTTTCATTTTTTCCACTTTTTAGAGTCCCGAGATCCCTTAAATTAGTATGTTTTGAACAATTTGACGTTTATTGCTTTTATACTGTTACTGGGCATGACATTACACATATATATCATTAAAAGTCCTTAACTAGGCATAGAGTACGCCGCCCTGTCCTTGTGTATGTCCAAACGGACCGTACATTTAAGGGTTAATATCTCAGCTAATTACCGATGATTTTTTTCGAAAATCATTATCAACAATGTTTTTATTCTTCTGCAACGATAGGTATATTCAGCGATGCTGAACAATTTTTCTGAATGCCCGTAAATCGAAATTTGTGTATAACAGAAAAATGCTAATTACACAAAAACTATGTGACCTAGGGTAATCGCTAATATTTCCGGCAAGGTTTATATTAACGTCTACTACATCTACTTTTTTCATAATTTTAGTGTCAGTAGATTCGGAATTAGATGGGGGGGGCGGGGGAAACATATTTTTGCGCTATATTTTCAACAATATCTTTGAGAATATAATACCTAAAATTAAAAGGAATGTATTTTTGTGTTCAGTGTTACAAAAGCTTTCACAGGATACCCCACATGATATACAAAGAATTTTTTTTTCAAGTAGCATAATTAGCCCCTCTACTGTTTTACTAAATATATTTATGAATGTTTATTAATCTGAAAATATGTGGATCAATGGTCTTTATTACTTCCTCGAAATTGAACTTTCCACTTCCATAGTTTACGATTAAAATGGCTGTGACAGAAAGACAGTCGGACAGACACAGGAGTGATCTTATAATGGTTCCGTTTTCACTTTTTAAGTACGGAACCCTAATAATAACAAAGATAGACATATCTTTAAATAAAAGCTTGGAAATCTCTACTGGCATTTCGGTATAAGAAAAGGTTTATCAGAAAACTCATATTTTTGAGTAAATAGGATTTAAACATGAATATTAAGTCTTTAAAATACAAAATATATGTATTCATTTCAGCATACATTTATAAATCAAGTATAAGTATACACAACTTCAAAATATCATGTACTCGTTTCTATATTAATTGTACTTAAAAAAATCGAGTGCAAAGAAATTTTCATTTTTAAGTAGATCAATGCTTCTTTTTGAAGCAATTGTACTTAAAATATATGAGTACATAGAAATGCTCATTTATAAGTACATTATTTTTAACAATGTAATTCTTTTTTAAACAATTGTATTTAAAAAAAAAAAAAAAACGAGTACTTGGAAGTTCTCATTTTTAAGTAAATTATTTTTGAGTGTGTACGGGTCAGGTGTTGGTGTTATTTATGACGGCCGATTATCTGCACGAGGGATATAGGCCCGAAGGGGAGTAAACTCCGTGGGGTTTTTCTAAGGGAACCTAACTCGTATTTACGCACAGGCGGACGCGATTGGGTTCGAACTCAGCACCTTCCGTCTACCAGCTTTGAGAGTAGAACCTCACGGTCACTGATGGGGTTACTATAGGCATTAAAAAAAGAAAAAAAAACACCTTAAATGAGCTTCAAATCTGCAAAATTCTTCATGAAAATGCGTTATAATTGTCCGAAACATGACAGTGGAATTGCCAGGACGCAAAAACATCAAACGCCCAGAATGACATTTAGATTTCGTTTATTTTTATTTTTATTTTTATTTGTTTACCGATTTATTGTGGGGGAGCATTTCGCAAAAATGTCTTTTGTGTATGTGTGTACCCAGCCTTTTGAACAATTTATTTTTTAGCTAATCATTAGCATCATATTATTTTGATAAAACTTTTTTTAATACGTCAACAATACTTCAATAATGAGTTTTGACTTTTTTAGCATGAACATTTCACCTAAAATTTTTAAAGAAGGCATTAATGGAAGAAGATCGCCATATTTAACGGCATGCAATACCGTATTTTCTCAAAACATTTTGTCATATTTACGAAATGACATAATACATGTTTCCTTTAATTTGAAAAAGTTCCATATGACATACAATTAATTTGGAATTCGGGAGTTTTGTTTTCCTCTATAAGTTGAACTTCCACCGTCTAATTTTTGCTTCTTTTCTTCCCTAAATTTATTTACTGAGACATTAATTTAAGGGAATATCTACAATACGTAGACCAATTCTACACAAATTCTTTAAATGCATTCATGATTATTTGTGTTACTCTTTTTTTCCAGTAACATATGGCACAAATTGAAATTGACTGATAAGATAAAGTCAGTTTCAAAAATTTTAATGGCACATTCTTAATATCTTGTATAGTTACACAGATACATATACAATATCTATTCAATTGGAATTACAAATTTGCGTTGCGCATTAGCAGCGTTTTGAGTACAAACAAATAATAAAACTAGTATGTTGTGGCCATCACAAAACTTTCTTCTATATAAGTCACGTCAATTAAATTGTTTAAATAGTACCAATTCATATCACAATATATCTGAATTTGAAGTTTGGTGAAAATTCGTGCATTAGTTCTTGTATAGAGCTATAGCGGAAATTCTGAAAAATGTAGTATAGCAGCGCCACCTGTTGAACGATTTACACCAAAACATAAACAGCACTAATTGATATCAAGGTATACCTGAATCTGAAGTTTGATGAAAATTCATGCATTAGTTATTGAGATACAGCTGTGGCGGAAAATCTGAAAAATGCAGCATAGCAGCGCCACCTGTTGCGCGATTTACACCAAAACATAAACAGCACTAATTCATATCATGGTATACCTGAATCTGAAGTTTGTTGAAAATCCAAGCATTAGTTCTTGAGATAGAGCTATTGCGGAAATTGCAAAAAATGCCCAATAGCAGCGCCACCTGTTGAGCGATTTACACCAAAATATACAAAATGTCTATTCATGTCAAGGACTAACTGAATCTGAAGTTTCATGAAAATCCGTGCATTAGTTCTTGAGATAGAGCCATTGCGGAAATCGTAAAAAATCCAGCATAGCAGCGCCACCTGTTGAGCGATTTACACCAACACGTAATCAGCATCAAGTCATATCAAGGACTAACTGACTCTGAAATTTCATGAAAATCCGTGCATTAGTTCTTGAGATAGAGCCATTTCGGAAATCGTAAAAAAGGCAGCATAGCAGCGCCACCTGTTGAGCGATTTGCACCAAAATATATAAAATGTCTATTCATGTCAAGGACTAACTGAATCTGAAGTTCCATGAAAATCCGTGCATTAGTTCTTGAGATAGAGCCATTGCGGAAATCGTAAAAAATCCAGCATAGCAGCGTCACCTGTTGAGCGATTTACACCAACACGTAATCAGCATCAAGTCATATCAAGGACTAACTGACTCTGAAGTTTCATGAAAATCCGTGCATTAGTTCTTGAGATAGAGCCATTTCGGAAATCGTAAAAAGGCAGCATAGCAGCGCCACCTGTTGAGCGATTTGCACCAAAATCTCTAAATTGTCTATTCATGTCAAGGACTAACTGAATCTGAAGTTTCATGAAAATCCGTGCATTAGTTCTTGAGATAGAGCCATTGCGGAAATCGTAAAAAAGGCAGCATAGCAGCGCCACCTGTTGAGCGATTTGCACCAAAAACTAATCAGCATCAATTCGTATCAGGGACTAACTGAATATGAATTTTTGTTAAATTCCGTGCATTAGTTCTTGAGATAGAGCGCCCACAAAATTTGTGTCACATACACACAGACAGACAGACAGACAGACAGACAGACAGACTCACAGAGTCACAGACAGACATTTTGTAAAAACATGTTTTTTGGAATCTCTGACCCCTAAAACGTGTAAATCCGTCGAAAACCGGAATTCGAAAATTTTCATGAATCCAATACTTTCTTCTTGTAAAGATAGAAGAAAGTAAAAATCTCTAAATTGTCTATTCATGTCAAGGACTAACTGAATCTGAAGTTTCATGAAAATCCGTGCATTAGTTCTTGAGATAGAGCCATTGCGGAAATCGTAAAAAAGGCAGCATAGCAGCGCCACCTGTTGAGCGATTTGCACCAAAAACTAATCAGCATCAATTTGTATCAGGGACTAACTGAATATGAATTTTTGTTAAATTCCGTGCATTAGTTCTTGAGATAGAGCGCCCACAAAATTTGTGTCACATACACACAGACAGACAGACAGACAGACAGACTCACAGAGTCACAGACAGACATTTTGTAAAAACATGTTTTTTGGAATCTCTGCCCCCTAAAACGTGTAAATCCGTCGAAAACCGGAATTCGAAAATTTTCATGAATCCTATACTTTCTTCTTGTAAAGATAGAAGAAAGTAAAAAACTTGGTCCCTGTAACGACGGCTACTGTACTTTTTTTACTTTTTTTAATTAAACATATTAGGGATTATGAGGAACAAATAAAAAAAACTTAATTTTTTCTGTTTGTATATGAAATATATTTTTTTTAACAATAAAACAATTTCATATACAAAGAAACACAAACATTTTATACATGAACAATTTAATTATAAATATTGTTTGTCTGCGTAAATATATAGTAGTAAAATTTGAAAAAAAAAAATCTAACAATTTATTTTTCTTCAAACAAACACATACCTTTATAATTGAAAATAAATACATTATAAATTTAATAACTTACATGATGTACGTTTTTTGTTGTTGTTGTTGTTTTTTATGGTTGCATGAAATAAAAGAAACTAGAAAATGAAATACATTACTGTACAAACTAAAATAACAAAAATTAAAAATGTTTTTCAGGTTTTTTTAATTTATACAAAATATAAGATATTATAATTATGTTTTTAACCTACTTTTAAAATTAATTTATCATAATTGTTACAGAAATAAAATTTCGGAGTATAGCTTCAAAAAAAAGTAAAATAGATGAAAAGTTAGATGAAATTAAAAAGAATGTTACTTGAATCGTTACAGAATAATAATGCATGATAAATAATACTTATATTAAATATTCAACGTTTTGGGATGTGATGCCCTATTTTTTTCGAAACGCTGAATTAAAAATAAATTTATATTAAACAAAGTATGATAAGAAGATTAAAGAAAAGATTCGCTTTTCATCTTGTTTTTAATGTAGATTTTATATTATTTGTTATTAATGTAGATTTTTAATGTGTTTTAACTGCTAATTATTTTAATCATTTGCTATATTTTTTTTCTTCTTTTCTAAGCACAAACGAAGAAAATTTTTTTAAGTACTTTATTTTTTTAAGTATGAATAAAGATAAAATAATTTAAAGGATGAACGTAGAAAAAAAAAAAAAAAAAACCTTCAGATTGTTTCCTTTTTTTCTTTAATGCCTATTAACAAGAAAGGAAAAGAATAATATTAAAAAAGAAATAATATTTTAAAGTTTTATATATTTTATATTTTTAAGACTTTCTCATATTTCTAAAGATTCTTTTTGAATGAAACACCATTATCTTTCAGAATTATTAAATATTAAATATTCATTATACAAGTATTATATTAGCAATTGATTCTGATTTTATAATATTTTCCTCGATACAGTTTCTATTGTTTTAAAAATGCCTCAAATTATTAACTAGCATGGCACACGAAATGCGATATTCCCTTTAATGGAATTTATATCAGGATTCAATTAATTGATGCTTTCTTTTGGTATTAATTAGTTTCCATCTTAAGGACTTCGTTTATCACATTATAGATAGTAAACTGCAATTTCTGATTAAAAATTTTGTAAAGAGATTAAGCAACGACCTTTTTCCTTCAATTGGATTAATTTTCTCATGTAGTTCTCATAACACCATAATATTTCTAGATGTACAATGTGACTTCAAAAATCCTACAACTTCAAAAATCCGGCATCAAAATCATCTTTTCCCTTCTTTTTTCTGTTACGCTTTCAAGTTATGGGAGAAGAAAAATAAGAATTCTTCATGAATTAAAAAACTCAAGATCAAAAGTAAAAAAGCAAAAAAAGAATATTTGACATTTTTCTTCATTTGTCAGAGGCGATTATTTTCTGAACAAAATTTCTGGGAGCTGCAAAGTTGCTTATAACGCAAAAAATTTTGGGGACAACTTTGGCGAATGCATAGCACAATATTTGGTCGGAACGAACTTTTGCCAACGGCGACATCAATGATGAAGAAGAATTTGCAGGGTTTGATATTTCCCGTGAAAAGGCTGCAATTTATGACCTGATTGAACACGCAAAATCTGAAAATGTGTCGAAAGAATGGATATTGATGATTGGATAAGCAATGACGAAAATGCATCAACAACGAACAGTTTAACTGACAGCGATATCGCCGACGCTGTGCTAAATAGAACCACCGATAATGCTAGTAGCAGCTCAGGAGACAAGGATGAACAACCGGCATAGAAAAGGTGTCACTAGAAAAATACATAAATTTGACGGTCGAAATAATTTATTATTTAGAGAACAAAGACTGTATCTCCGAAATAGTCATTCTTCATTTGTAAAGAAAAAAAAATCTAAAATGTAAAAAAACGGCCAAAAAATTTGAAGCAAACAAGGTTGACATGGATGTTTCCGAAATTACAACTGAAGAAATAATTTTACTCTTTACTAGATTTTTTTTTTTCTGTAACAATCCAATATCAATTAAAGTAAGTTTTTTTTTTACCCTTTTCTTGCATAATATTACTTAATAATGAATAAAATTACGGCTAAGTGCAACATTAAGAATATAGTACTACTTTTGTTATTTCTGTTTACTAGTTTTGATATTCCTTCAAAAATCTGGAATTTTAAAAAATCCGGCATAGTCTCGGCTCCGATGATGTCGTATTTTTGAAGTTATTCTGTATATTACTTTGGTTTTCGAATTTTAGAAAACATAATATTGTTGTTTTTTAAGTATTTAAATGCACTATACAGTATACGAAACATAATTTTAGTTTTCAAACATGTTTTTAATTGTATCATTTTTGGTATTTTAAATTTGCAGTTCCCATAACACCATTGTAATTTTTACGGTACGTTTTTTTTTTTTTTTTTTTTTTTTTTACTTTGGTTTATGTATTTTAGTCTATGTAACAAAAACGGAATACATCTCAAATAATCTCGTTATAAAACATTTCCCAACAACAACATATTATTATTAAAAATATAATTCTTAATACAAACAAATCGACCATACACGACCCGTAACAGATTGCATTTGTGTGCCTCTGTAAAAAAAAAAAAAAAAAAAAAAAAAAAAAAAAAAAAAAAAATATATATATATATATATATATTAGACCGGAGTGAAAAACAAAAAGTTTTGCAAATGAAATCGTAATAGTGCGGAAAAGTTGCTACTCGTTAATACAAGCACAGTGAAAAATTTTTTTTTGAAATCGAAGAATATCTTCCGTTCGCGCATCGCGTTCAAAGTTTTCGAATTTGAACAAAAATTGTACAAATATACGAAAAATCGTAAAAAGGTGTAAACTTTTTCCGATTGAACACATTTTTTTGTACATACCATGACCTTGAGATGTAGAATGGAAGAAAAATACCACACACTCCTCCTTTATCCCCTTCAAACCCCCTCAAGGGGGTGAAAATGGCCAATTTTCGTGGAAAATACCGAAATTACAGGAGATGTAAATATTGACGAATCGGTCTCATTTTTTTTTTCATAAGGCAACCTTGAGGCTAAAAGTAGGAAACAATCCCTCTCCCCCCTCGAGAGATCAAAATTGTGCAGCTCTTGCCCCGTCCTTCTAAGGATGACTCAGGACTCACCACGGGAAGGTGGCTGTACTGCGAGTCCCACCCACACCCTACTCAACCAACCAACCAAAATGTGGGCGTGGAGAATTATGCAGATGCAGATTCAGGTACTGCGAATTCTGATTTAGTGTCAAATTTTATCATGATAGCACGAGAAGCGAGGGTGGCTCTTATAAAACCATCACGTCGCTCATGCCCAGACACTTTTGAGGAGGCCTGTGTTACCAGCTTAACACTGCGCTCTACGGCTTGCGTATGACATGGTATGTCTGCCAGATTCAAAGGAAGAGTTGGCTTTTCCCCCTTGGAAATCAAGTTTGCAATGTCAGCTGAAGAAATGTTTACCAATAGAGGAGGACAGGTAATCTATGTTTGAATTGGTAAGAATTGCCCTGCACTTTTCTTTTTCTCGTCTAATTTTGCTTCTATCAACGGTCAGTGATGTATTACTATCAGTAATAAGACCTACGTCTTTTAGCACGCTAGAGATAATGGCAGCTGTTGTTCTGTCTGACAGACCAAAGTGATTACTTGTCAAAGCAGTAGCTGGAAGCGACATGCGCATTTGTGAAGAGTTTGGGCTCCTTGACAGAGCAGACAAAGATCGTGTGCGTTGAAAATCTAAATCATCCAGATCCTCGTTGACATCAACATTTGTCTCCTCTCTTTCAGGATCAATGCTGCAACCAGGCAAGCTTTGCATGTGTGTGCTAAGCACATCAAGATGACGAGCCTTTCTTTGCAAAGATGATTTAAGATTTTGTGTTTTCTTTTTATGCACCGTCGGTCCTATTTAACCTGATCTAAGGTGTCTTTGTGCTTAAAGAAACATCAGTTCCAATGTAAGGTATTTTCTTGTCCTTAGGGCAATCGCAGCTGACAGCTATAGGATTAGGACAAATACACTTGTCAAAGTTTTTCCCTCAAGTGCATTCTAGTGTCATTTCGCATTTGCATCTGATATGTCAAATAATGTATTATACGACTGATGGATGAAATCATTGTACTTCTTCTGTTTCCCAGCCGTGTCTTTGTCTCTTGGATATGATTTATGAAGAGAATAATAGCGATCGTATAGTTGTTTCATCTTTTGAACGACTCTTGTGTGACGAACTGTAGGAATCGAAGCCTTCAAATACAGTGACTCAATCTGTTGAGCTACAGTGTTTGCCACTTCTAAAAAGCTCAACTTCCTTCCAGGTTTAAAGTCACCAGACTGCAATAACATAGCGTATTGCACTTCATGCCAACATTTGACAACGTCAGCATGGGTGGGAAGAATTGCCGATGGCAGTGGTTTTGGTGCACCAAAAAATGGGCAGCGAGTATGAACGCTTCGAGTGAGCGCCATAATGATGATAAAAGAAGCTTAAATTTTGATCGATGAAACCGTTATCCAATTCAAGCTACGAGATTCTAAACGAAGCCGACAAGAAAAGTTTTCAGCAAGAGCAGCGCTTCTTTTATAGGCGAGATATATTCTTTTACAAGCCAGACAAGCAGAAACACGCAGCGACGCTGAGGCAAAACTGAGTGACGCACAGCAATCGTTACCAGGTACGGGTACGGTGCTAGCTCCTCCCCCACTCCGTTTCTCGGAATTCCAGCGGTGCGCACGCGCAGCGAGCATTACAGTGCACCGAAGAAGAAAGGGGCTGACGAGATTGAGAGGTCGAGTGACCGGGCGGCAAACAAACCAAAACACAATGTTTGTCGCAAAAAGTCGCCCCCTCGACAGGGTTCAAAGCGGATAGAGGACCTGTCGAGGGGGGGGATTGTTTTCGACTTTTAGCATCAAGGTTGCCTTATGTAAATAAAAATCATGTCGATTCGTCAATATTTACATCTCCTGTAATTTCGGTATTTTCCACGAAAATTGGCCATTTTCACCCCCTTGAGGGGGTTAGAAGGGGATAAAGGAGGAGTGTGTGGTATTTTTTCCTCCATTCTACATCTGAAGGTCATGGTAGGTACAAAAAAATGTGTTCGATCGGAAAAAGTTTACACCTTTTTACGATTTTTTGTATATTTGTACAATTTTTGTTCAAATTCGAAAACTTTGAACGCGATGCGCGAACGGAAGATATTCTTCGATTTCAAAAAATTTTTTTTCACTATGCTTGTATTGACGAGTAGCAACTTTTCCGCACTATTACGATTCGATTTGCAAAACTTTTTGTTTTTCACTCCGGTCTAATATATATATATGTATATATAATTGAGACTTATTCTATAGTCAAAGCATCTTTTGTTGCATCTCAGTTATGCAGATTAATTTCATTACGTTTTTATTTCCGAAACGTCAGTGAAAGCTTACTGTGGTGACCCGAAAATTTTTGGTTTCCGTCTGTTTGTTAGTTAATTAGTTAGGTAGTTGGTATGTCTATCCCGCGATAACTGCCGTAAAAAGTATCTGATTAGTTTGAAATTAAGAAGGCATGTTGGTGAACTCTCCTAATTTAGCTGCATAGTTCTTGGTTTAATTTGGTTCATTCGTTCGGATTATATAGAACATCTTACTTTGCGTAATAATGCTTTTCTATAGCAGTTCTAACGATTTTCAAATTTCTATTTGTTGAGGGAAAATGGTGCATTTGATTAATGTATTTAAATGGTAAATTATGGATGCTGAAATTAACAAATTAGGGTTTTCAATTATTTATATTATTTTGATATTAGGTAGCTTTCTTTACAAAAAGCTACCTATTGCAGCCGTTCGGAGGAAAGCGATTTCAAAAAATTTTGGTATATTTTCATCGATCATGACCCCCAGACCCCGAAACCACCCTCCGTTCAAAATTGATATATATATATATATATATATATATATATATATATATATATGACCTATGTCACACTGTAACTCACGTATTTATGAACCAATTTGGATGTAATTCGGTGTGTACATAGTACATACCAATGTCTCGACCGAGTTCGTTGGCCAGCTTCATCCGCCATTTTGTTTCAAAATGGCGGCCATTTAAAAATTTTAAAAAAATTTAAAATTTGAAATGTGGTACCAAAAAATTGAAAATGGAAAAAATATTTTTTTTTTCTTATGTATTTGACCTTTATACAAAGACTCCGTAGCAGTTTTTGTTTCGTCTATATCTTAAAAAATGGCTGAGTTATAACCTTTTGAAGTTCTAACGAAGCTGACATTTTGAAACGTCCTGAATTTTGTCACGCGATAAAAGGCGTATTTATGAACCGATGTGGATGTAACTTCGTTTATACATAGTACAGACCAATGTCTCGAACGAGTTCGTTGGCCAGCTTCATCCGCCATCTTGTTTAAAAATGGCGGCCATTTAAAATTTTAAGAAAAATTTAAATTTGAAATGTGGTAGAAAAAAATTGAAAATTGAAAAAAGTATTTTTTTCTTATGTGTTTGACCTTGATAAAAAGATTCGGGAGCAGTTTTTGTTTCGTCTATATCTTAAAAAATGGCTGAGTTATAGCATTTTGAATTTCTAGCGTGGCTGACATTTTGAAACGTCCTGATTTTTGCCACGGGATAACAGACGTATTTATGAACCGATTTGGATGTATCTTGGTGTGTACATAGTACATACAAATAACTCAACAGAGTTCGTTGACCAGCTTCATTCGCCATCTTGTTTCAAAATGGTGGCCATTTAAAAAAATTAAAAAAAAATTAAATTTAAAATGAGATATCAAACAATTGGAAAATGAAAAAGATTTTTTTTTTGTATGTTTTTGACCTTAATACAAAGATTCCGGAACAGGTTTTGTTTCGTCTACATCTAAAAAAATGGCTGAGTTATAACATTTTGAATTTCTATTGTGGCTGACATTTTAAAACAACCTGATTTTTTGTCACGCGATAACAGGCGTATTTATGAACCGATTTGAATGCAACTTGGTCTGTACATAGTACATACCAATGTCTCGACCGAGTTCGTTGGCCAGCTTCATTCGCCATCTTGTTTCAAAAGGGTTGCCATTTCTTTAAAAAAAATGAAATTTAAAATTTAAAATGAGGTATTAAAAAATTGGAAAATGAAAAAGATTTTTTTTTATGTGTTTGGCCTTGATACAAAGATTCTGGAGCAGATTTTGTTTCTGAAAATTTGTTCTTTTGTTTATATCTTAAAAAGTGGTTGAATTATAGCACTTTGAATTTCTATCATGGCTAACACTTTGAAACGATCTTGTATTTCTAATGCGATACCACACGTATTCGCCTATTTCGATGGCGATTGAAGAAGGCATGTGGATAGTATACATCAATATCTCGACCAAGTTCGCTGGCCAGCTTCATCAGCCATCTTGTTTGAAAATGGCGGCCATTAAATTAAAAATAAATTATATTTAAAGTGAGGTGCAAAATAATTAGAAATTGAAAAAGGTTTCTTTCTTAAGTATTTGACCTTGATATAAGGATTCAGGAGCATTTTTTGTTTGTCTTTATCTTAAAAAATGGCTCAGATATAGCAGTTTCAATTTCTAAAGTGGGTGACATATTGAAAAATCTGATTTTTTGCCTGCGACAGCACTCGTATATATCAACCGATTCCGATATGAGTGAGCATGTGCACAGCAATTACTAAGGTCTCGACCAAGTTCACTGGTTAGCCTCATCTACCATGTTGTCTTAAAATGGCAGGCACTTTAAGAAATCGCCGAATTTGGCAGCCAAATATAAGTGAATTTAAATAAAAGCAGCTTGGATAAAGCTGACTAATTTCGCGAAATTCTCATTCATAATGATTTAGTATTGATAAAAATTAGTATTCAATCTCCTACATTCGGTTTCCACTTAATTGAGCTTCGTGTGTTTGAATAATATAAGTTAGCTTTTTAAAAATAAGGAATATGAAAGCTACCTCTTCCTCCCGGCACTGGCCGGAAGGACTTTTTTGTTAATATATTTGTCGGACTTTTTAAATTAGCTGTATGAGTGAATCATTCAATAATTTCAAGCGTAATTTCACTGCTGAAGAGTAGTTGAAAATTTAATTAAAATCGTAGGTGTATGAGTTTTGGCGGAACTTTATACATGTTTTACAATAATATAAATTATTTTGTTCTATCATTTTACTTATTTTACATGATACATATTTCATTTTTTTCTTTTATCAGTCATCAATAGCAACAACATTTTATAGCCTGTAAACAAAAATCCCTTAAATATTATCAATTACGAAAAATTAAGCAGAACGTCTCGCGGAGGGAAATGAAAAGTTAATTTTAATATTTTAGTGTGCTATAGTTTACTAATTAGCTTTGCGTCAAACATTAACTATGTTAGTAGCGTTACATTTTTTTAATTTAATGTAGGGCTATACTATGTAGTATACTATTAAAAGACTATCACAAATAAAAAAAATTATAGCCACAAATCGAAGCAATTTAGATAAGTAGCAGTGGATACGAAGATGATTGATTATCCATTAGATTTAAAAGCCTACAAAATATAACTATTCTTGGTAATTTTTGTATGTTATTACTATCGAGTAGGCTGCGATGTTTTTAAACTAAAGTTTTAACATGTTAAAAGTGAAAAAAAGGTACATTTAAAAGGCATAAAGATATTTTTTAATAAACATATCTGAGAACATGAAAAGAAATACTTTGCAAAATTGAAAAAAATAGAATAAAATAATGCACGTTCACAGATGACCCTTTTTATTAGAAAACACGAATTCATTATAGTTGAAGTCTCGTTTTTTTTGTTTTACCAAATTTATATTTAAAAGTTGTATGGAAACAGTTTTTTTTTTTAATCTATATTTATCTTTAAAAAGTCGCCGATTGTGGATGCAAAACATGGAAATCTGTTTATTACTTACAGGGTATTTATATGCCTTTAAATGTATTTTTTATCCAGTTTTAGCATGTTATAACTTTGGATTAATGTAAGTAAGTGAATTTCTTGCGCAATTTTATAGTATCTATTTAGACTAGATATTACATCTACCTATTATAGAAATATTGCTATTTGTATATTACGGTAACATAAAATTGTTAATCCTATTGCTTATCCTAAGAAAATTAAAGTGTAAAACGAAATTAAAGATACACAGTAAACATTCGTCCAACCACTAGGAAATTATGAATTGTAATTTAATAAGACTACGGGGGGTTCAGGGGGGCAGAGCCCCCCTGAAGAAATGTATTTTTTAATCTAAAAAATTACTAGAGTAAGTAATTCGTCAGAATTTCAGAGCATTATTGTCACGTCGTGTATTATTTAAGGCTTCTGATTTGCGAAACCCTCCAAGCTTATAGCTCCCTTAAAAATGGTTCGATTCAGAAGCTTTATTTCCTAACAACTTCTTAGGTCCTCCATCTACTACATGAACGAAAAAAAATTCTCAGGCCTTAGCTACCACCAATTTTTAATACTAATTGCCTTCTTGTGGCCCTTGTTGCAGCTTCTTTAAAAATGATCTGAATTGCTTGCAATTTTCTTAATATAGTTATAGCGTCCTTCGATTACTTTAAAATCTACTAAAAATATATTTATGCTCAACTACATTGCAGGTATGTCTCTAGCCCCTTAGGGCCCGGTAAGAGCCCCTTTTAGTTTTTGCAACATAAATTAATTGTTAATAAATTGCCCCCTTTTAATCCGATAATAAATTTTTAATTTTTTTATTCCATTTAGTTATTTTCACGTTTCTATGTTCCAATTAAGACCCTGGGGTCTCATATGGTGCCGTAGGTCCCGCTCCAGATCCTTTGAACTTTTTGTACGCCATGCATTTTTCACTCCCTAATTTCCTCACCTCCTCAGGGAATAATTTTAAAGTTGAGTTCTGGACTTTTCTTCCAGGACCAACATCCTCATATTTTTATTGAGGCCCTAGGGCTATTTTTGAAGCATTTGCCCAATTTTTTGTGTATTGATTTAAAATATCTTTATAACTAAATATTCATGTTCTATGCTTAGTTTTGACTAATCTTACATATAAATTGTTAAGTTCTAAGACATTGTAACACGTTTCCATGTTATGCTCCTGTTTTTAACTATCAGTTATCCCCTGTTGGGCCCCATACTATAGCTTCCTTAAAAATGGTCCGATCCACAATATTTTTTTTTCTAACAACTTCTTATGTCCGCCAGCTGCTACATGAATGACAAAAAAAAATTTTCAGACATCAGCTACCACCAATTTTGAATATTATTCGCCTTCTTGGGTCCGTGGTGCAGCTTCTTTTAAAATGATCTGAATTGATTGCAATTTTCTTTAGCAAATTTGTAGCATCTTCTGACAACTTTAAAAATTACTAAAAAGTATATATATTCGCAACTACATTCCACTGAGGACCCTGGCCCCTTGGGACCCGGTAGAGTGCCCCTTTTAGTACCTACAACATAAATTGTTAATAAATTGCACCCTCTTAATTCGATTTTCATTTTTGAAAAAAAAAAATTCAATTTAATTATTCTCCCGTTTTTTTTTTTTTATTCCTGTTAAAATACTGGGCATCCTGGGGTTCACTAGGGACCCGATCCGGAGCCCCTTTCACATTTTATGTGCATGCATTTTTCACCACCTCATTTTCTCGCATTATCAATGCAAACTTTAAAATTTGAGTCTTGCAATCTTCTACCCGAATCAACACCCTCTTATTTTTACTAGGCTCTAGGGCCTTGTTTTAAGCATCTCCCAACACTTTTTGCGCATTTCTTTAAAATTTTATTCTAATGATTCATTCAAACCCTATGCTTAATTTTTACTAATTGAAGATCTAAAACGCTAGAACTTTTAACCTTTTAACAAGTTTTCATGTTAGGGCCCTACTCTTTACTATCAATCGGCCATTCTCGGGCCCTTTGTCCTCTAAAAACGGTCTGATCCAATAGCTTTTTATTTAAACAACTTCTTAAGTCCTCAAGCTACTACATGAATGACAAAAAAAAAATCACTTCAGCTACCACCAATTTTGAATATTAATATCCTTCTTTGACCTTTTATTCCGAAATCTTTAAAAACTATCCGATTCTATTACATGTCTCTTTAACATGGTTTCAGCGTCCTCCAGTTAATTTAAAACTACTAAAAAAATTTCTTATACCTAACTACATTCCAGTTAAGACCCTGGCCCCCAGGGCCCGTCTTTCTTTATAACTCAGCTACAACTAATTTCGATACTTAATCTCCTTTTTCAGCATCAAATTACGTTTACTCACTACAGCAGTAAATTAAAAATCGCGTTAAATTAAAAGTAACTTTAGATAATGGATTTCATCAGTTTATTAAATATCATGTTAATGTTAAAGTAATTCATGAAATTTACAAGGGTAGAGGTCACCTTCCGCTGCTGGTTGGTGCATACTTTCCTCCGATTCTAAGGACCTAATTTCAACGGGATTTGGTACATTCAACTTAGATTACAATTCGGCTACTTTCTGTATTATGAATTTTATCTTAGACTTCAGTTACCAGCATTTTCTAACATTAACAGTGATGCATTCTTTTTTTGAATTCAATGGACTTGATTAACATGAGGATTGGCTCACTCAACTTAGTTCTCGATTGTCTCCGGCATGTGCAGAACACTTCCGGTACATGCTGCCTTAAGTAGCGTGGATCCAGGTTACAGGTTCGCTCGGATGGAAGTTTTTGGGGAACTGACTAGACGCTGCGGAAGGCAAAGGGTGCCTCCGAAATTAGGTTCATTTAAAATAATTTCAAAAGATATAAAATCATACAAACTTGAGTTTTGTATAATGTTATTATTTACGGACCCCGGGCAACGCCGGACTGATCTGCTGGTTGGAAATAAAACAAAAATACGAAAAGAAGGTGAATTTGACCTCATATGTCTAAAACAAAACGAATACGCTTAGAGGATAAAATAAAAGGGGCTTGCGTTATGATATTAATTCTTCTTATTAAAAAAAGTTACTAATATCTCATGCATCGCCATCAAACATCGTCTGCACACAGCTAACAGAAATGTTTAATTTTTAATCGAAAATTTCAATTAGAAAAATAAAAAAACTTTTGAAAAGCAAATCGATAGTAAATTTCAAAATTATGCACCGAAAAATTATCACTGTCGAAAATGTCGTCATAGTATTGGGAAATAAATATTTTCTTTCTTAAAAACCAAACATTAACTAGATTGCCTGAAAAAATATTTTTTGACGAGTGTTACTTCTTAATGCCGTCTCATTTCAGAAAATATGAATGGGAATTATTTTATTTTTAAAAGGAAATTACATTTTCGTTCATAAAACTTAAAGTTTTAATATAATTGCGTCACTGTAAATCATTTTCTGCCCACCAGTATTGAAAAATAAGGATGGGAAGTGTAAAAAGAAATATAAGATTTTCAATAACCATTGGCGCAACATATGTAACAAAAGTTACATATGTAAATTAATGAGACGACGGGGGGGGGGGGGGGGAGAAGAAATCTACTTTATTATTTAAAAAAATATCAGAATTAGTAGCTCATGAAAATTTCAAAATATTTTTCCATAACAGCGTTTTAAATTTAACACATGTAATGTCTGAGAACTTCCTATTTTTCATACTTATAAATAATTACATAATTTGAAAACTTTAAATTGCGGTTTGCAGGAATATTACCAAAGTCTGTCTAAAAACAATGACTTACAGATTTGACGTAGAGTCTCCTGATCTTCACATTTACTAGTAATATATATAAATTACATAGCAATCCCAATATATTTACGACAGTAAGAGCACGTACAAACAACTATGACACTGTCAAATAGAAAGACAAACCGAATCCATACACAATTTTCCACTATGTTTCAAAGACCTCAATATTTTTATGGACTTTTGAGCGCTTAATATGAAAGTTGAAAGTCAAATTTATGCAATTGTAATACTAAAATTTGCAAGAATGTTTCGTCATGAACAATAGTGTAACGAAAGTGTATGGTGTGGACTAGGGTGCCCCCAAAAGATCAACTTTTAAAATTGTGAACTCTCACCCACTAAAAATGTTCTTCATGTGAATATAAAATACATTGAATTGTTTCAGAAAATATATATAAATATATATATATATTTAGAGGTCCCCCAAGATCATTAAACTTACAGAAAAATGGCCAAAATAATGTGAAATGCGGCATTTTTTTATTAGCCACATTAAAAACCATTAATGTTCAAATAATATTTCTTTTCATTTATGAAAGCTTCTTATATATTGTTTCGAACAAATTTATAAGTTATGTTTTTGTTCTAGTAGGAAGAGACATAATATATTACTGAAATCCAGAAAAATGTGCAGACACTTCTGCTTTCTGTATAATTATGGACAAAAAGTGAACTTAAGTAAGCAATTATCTTACAATTGGAATATGAAACCATCGAAGAAGAATGCTTTAAAGTTACCACATACTTATTTACACGTTTTTTTTTGTTTTACACATTCACACATTTTTTATCAACTATATTTCAAAACGATTTTGGCGACTGCTCTTTACAAAATTTCTTTCTGTGCATCTACGACTTGTAACAAAAACTATTCTTGCTCTCCATTCTTTGTTGAATATCTACAATCATGTATGAATACAACAGCTTGTTCAGCAATATCATTTCCACAATTAACGTTTTTAGCAAATATTATAGATTTTTTATAGTTTGGCGTTTTGGGCCGATCATTGACTGGTAGACTGAGGAACCAAACTTCACTTTTAGCCGTTTCAAAGAAACTATTAGAAATACATAAATCATCTAATTCGAGAGAAAGTATTTCTAATAGATGTGAATTAGAACTCCTTTCTTTTTTCGTGTTCGAAACTATCTTTGATGTTTGCTTACCACAAAGAAGATCTGAAAACAAGCTAAGTGTTGCAGTTCTCCAATCTCATACCATGAATGACGGAACACCGTTTTTAAAACAATATTGCTTAGACATCATATTCTTTCAACCTTTGAATCAGTGAAACATCATTAGGAGAAGCATCAACAGCAGATTGGCAAGTAAACCAAGACTGCAAATATACACACACAACAAACCGTTTAAATTGTTATATACCTTGAAACTCTTGAGCAGTTAATACAATTGTGCTTTCATTCCCATTAAACAATAACTTAATTTTCAAGGAATAAATTGCCATCCAGCTAGCGCGGTAAAGAGCACCTGGTTTTCGAATTCTACATTTAATGTCTAACCCAATCATTAATGATGCAAGATTTAAAATTTCTTTGTAATCATCTCAAAGTAGTTTTGTAGAAGTTTTTACCTGATTAGAAGTAAAAATTTTTAAACTGTCTGATGTTGTGATGATGGGTACTGATTGCTTTCATTTGGTTCATGGTGGTTGAGCTTAAACCAGTTTTCTCGTAATCTCTTTAATAAAAATAATTCAGGGCTAGTAGATTGTACAAAACACACACTAAATGCATCAGAAAGTAGAATCTTAAACAGGTAATGCCGACATGCTATCCACAAAAATTTTCTGCCCATTTTTTGCTCAAGAATTGTACAGTCGTGGAAAAAAAAGCAAACAACCCCTACTAACTCCTCAACAAATTATCGTAGAAGAAAGTTACTGGTACCGAACGATTGAAAATAAAGTCTACTTTTAAATTATGTATATAAAATTTGCTTAAAGGGCCATCTACATATTAAAACGAACCAAAAACTTTGTTTTTTTTCAATACCAGTACACACCTCTGACAGCATAAACGAACTCTACACCCTTTAATTAGTGTAAAAACGAATTTTTATGCAACTCGTACCATAAGTTTCCGAGAAAACAATTATTTTAAAACGAGCGTATTTTAAGGACTGTATCCAAATTGAAGTTCTGTACTCGATTGTTAACCGAGAGAGCCCCTTTCTTGATTAAGGCACCTGATGAAGCCTCCTCGATGAAGCCTGTTAGATTACAGTACAGCAGAATAAATTTCAAAATGTCTACTCACTTCGATCATAGACGGTCCCTTAAACCATCATTTTGCCATTTTTTAAGCATAATTTGAAAACTATTTGGAAGAAAGATGACAAATTTTGGTTTTCCCTAAAGCAGGACATTATAAATCTAAATCCATCAAAAAATTGTAGGTTGCAATTCATATTTTTTTCGAATATTAATTTCATAATTCATATCATAAAATTATAAAAATTGCAAATTCAGAGGAGTTAGTAGGGGGTGTTTCCTTTTTTTTTTCCACGAGTGTACATACTCCTTTGAATCTTCTACTATTTGTATGGGTTGTATCGAAACACGTATCAATTACTTGATATTCACATTTCTACGATTTTAAGAGCTCAAAAAGAGCATCAGATGCTTCTTTGCCAGTTCAAGACAATAACTTTGAAACTCCAAGAAGCTTAGTACGTTTATCTTGCAAAGAAAAAACTAGTACCGCTAAATGATCAATATTTCGTATGCTTTTTGATGACAGATTGGCTCGTTAATGAACAACTGACTTTGATGTTTCAAACTGTGTTTTTAATTGTTGAACGCTTTCTTGGCGAAGATATTGGCGTTCCCAATGAACAGAATTATTTTAAAGCACTATAGATTTTTACAAGCGAGTCAGACTTCATGGTACAGAAGAGCAACCTTCTTTTATTATAGATGATATTATCATTGTGGATCTTTTATGCAGGTCTTAGTTCAATCTAAAACACCAGCAATCTGCGACTGCAGAGTTTAGATATATTTCCTTTGGGCTTTGTATCATCATCTAAATGTAGTCTTACTACAACTTCTTCCTCCGATGTTTCTTCAGAAGATTTATTGGCTTCATCGATATTCAAAATCGAAGACTTATAAATAATAAATTAAACTTTCCTTTAACACCTGCTGGCGCTGCCATCTATGATTAATATTAGAAACATTGTAGTTAATGATATTAAGTTAATGAAATGCAGTATATTAATAAAGATTGAAGAGCATTAGAAGAGAAATGATCAGAAAAATGAAATATGGTCCTCGGGTAGTAATTTTATAAGTTTTTATTTAAAAAATAATAATAAATGTATATCATCAAATTAAATCATTGTTAAACTTGATAAAGTGTTCTTAAACAAATTTTAGGATTAAAATAAAATTGTAACAGAAGTGTGGTAGAATTCTGTAATCCTGCATATTAATTAGAAATTTAAAAATTTCATAAATACCCTATTTCCTATTAGATGGGGGACCCCTAAACATTTGCGAAATGACTTGTTTTTTTTTTTTTATAATATCATATTAGGACAGAAAGAACCTTTTTAAAAAATGATATTTAGCATTTTCAAACTTTTTATTTTTTTGGCTTCTCCCTAGTGTGAACGTGAAAATAAACTATAGATTATACACACTTCGTTTTCAATGTACAAATAATATAATACACATCAATAACATATGCAAATAGCATATCATACGACAGCCCAAGCATATTTACAAGCTTAAGAACATAGCCAGGCAAACCTATTTAATAAACACTTTTCCGCCATGTTGCTAAAATTATGTTGCGCTTGTAAGCTCATATCAAAGGACAAAGTCTTTTTTTTTTTTTTTTTTTTTTTTTTTTTTTTTTTTTTTTTTTTTTTAAATCTCATTTGAAGTAAATATACATAAAAACTATAGTTAAAAAATTCATAGAATTTTTTTCCCAATAGGCCTATAAGTAAGCAAACAATATGCATATTAGACCACGTCATGTTTACGATTTAAAAATATTTTTGAAGATAAATTATAAATAAAATATAAAGTTTATAAATGAGTGATAAATATTATCTTGTGTTCTCCTAATACATGTTAATACCATTAAATTAAACAAAAAATCAAACACCGTGATTAAAAAAAACTTTTTTAAAGCACTCCACAACAACAAAATAAAAAATACGCAATAAACGTACTTCGTATTTAGGATATAAACATACATCAGAAAAAAAAAAAAATGTTTCCATATATTCACATGTGTCAGAAATAATGCTTTTTAATTAATATATTTTTAGAAAATAAATCTATGAATATATATATATTTTTTTATATCAGTTTCTCTGACACTTTCTTATGTATATGTATCTATTCTGGTACTCGTAGCGATACTTTTTAAGATATGTATTACAATGTTTCTTATTATTATGAAGTTTATCGAATCCTAAAAAAGGAACATTAGGAATACAAAATGATGTCCACAGTGAAAAATATATATACTAATAATATTTTTTTTCAATCGCAGTAAGTAATAAGAAAGGTCACGTAATCATGTAATACATGCGAGTAATATTTACTATTCGTTACATTCAAGCGATTTGTTAACGTTCTAACTGAAATAGGACAATTAATATGGTAAAAATATGTAAACAACCATTATATATATAAATGATGGTAAGTAGTGCAAAGCAGTATAACAACAACCATTCATTTAATAGACAAATGAATGATTTAATAAGTGGATTCATTATTTACATCATGTATGTTGAATTAAAATAAATTAAATATGCATTCATGCCATTTAATTAAAATACATGCACGATATTCATGTGTATGATGTACCTAAAGTCCTTCTATCATTACAAAACGTTGTAACCGTTGGAAATACTAATCTCTTCAGAATTAGATAAAACTCATCATAAATCATGATAATTGTTTTTCAAAAAAACTTAATGCCTGCCATAAATAAGACTCAATTAATTTTTCACCCATCCAGTTAGAAAAACAGAAAATTACTTCATTGTTCATCTATTGATGTGCCAATCAAAACTGTATAAACATTTACATTAAAAAGCTGCAATTTTGACAGCAAAAAGAACTATATTAATAATTTAGAGTCTTTAAATTACAATAAGTGTTTTATTAATATATATAATATAGAATTTTTTTATGTCATTAATCATATATCAATAATGTTATTTGTATTTTTATTCTTTAGTGTGTGTAAAAAAAATTAACCTAGATAGGAGCAAAGCTGTACGCTCCAGTTTTGTATTTTAAGAAATATAAATATTATAGTTTAAAACAGAAGTGCTACAATGTTCCTGAAATTATAATAGAAAAGATACACAATCTTTTAATAAAAATGATACACAATCTTTTAATAAAAAGGATACACAATCTTTTAATAAAAAGGATACACAATCTTTTAATAAAAAGTCACAAGTTTTTACAGGCTAAACAACTTAGGATATTTCAGTTTTATCATGGATTGAACCAACCTTTTTATTGGATATGAAGAAAGTTCCGTGTTACCGTGGACGATCATGAATAAGAAGGTAAGCAGATTTACCTTATCTTTATTATATGATTTAATGTGATTATTATTACATCACATCAGTCTCGTTTTTAATTATCCAACAGTAACAACTACTGCAGAATTTAATATAGATAGAAAGTGCGACACATAATCATGTAACGCAAGCGAGTAATGTTTATTTTTTGTTTACATTCATGGGAATTGTGCATGTTCGAATTTAACTATAAAAATTCATAAAAAAAAAAAAAAAAAAAAAAAAAAAAAAAAAAATTAAATGAAGATAATTAGTGCAAAGTAGTATCAACCGCATCTATTTATTTAATAGGTAAATGAATGAATAAGTGAAATCATTATTTACATCATGCTTATTAAATAAATATAAGTATGTATTCAGCCCACTTAGTACAAATTTATAAACAGTATTCATGTGCATGATGTACTTCAAGTCATTCTATCATTACAATACGTTGTAACAACAAAGGCAATATTTAATATAGATGGTAACCGTTCTTTACTACATCTTCTAGGTTAACTAATGTTTTTAAAACACTATGTAAAGTTTAAGGGACAAGTAGGAAGACATTCAAATATCAGGTTCCTTTTTCCGAGCTCATTTACTACCTATCACGTTCAGGACTAATTTTGTGGTTATGAGTTAAACAGTATATGTACTCATTTAAGTAGATGCCATTATTTTTACTGAAGAAGCGTATCGGATAAGCTATTAAATGTATAACGCCTGATACACTAATCCATGTATGGTGGGTATAAAGAATCAATTTGAGATACTTAAGATACAGGAGTTTTAAGCAGTTTATTATTTTTATAAAAACCTATATATACTTACTATTTTTATAGAGCAATCTATAAGTTTGATATAAAATATAAATATATTTTTAAATTGATGTGTATTTTCAGAACAAATGTTGGTGTCACTTTTATCAGTATGCTCATTGAGTAACTTTTCAGCCTATTTAATTTATTGTATGTTACAACATAAAATCTAAATAAAGATTGAAGAACTGATCAATGCAAACAAATAATACAAATTTAATAAGATAACAAATTTGCAATTAAGATAACATTTTCAGAATAATTATTATAGGCTATAGTGGGTATTTCATATATTTATATCCAATACAGTACGCACATTTTGATATTTTTATTTTCAAAATTAAAGTATTTTTAAAAAATAAATAGCCTGTGAAAAAGTAATGTTATCATCAATCATCCACTTTGGACAGATATTTTTTTCAAATATAAAGAAATAAGACGAGAATTTCTTAAAAGTTTCTCATGTTTCCAGTAAACAACAGAAGCAAATATAACTTAAATATGTTTTTGTGTAATTTTAACTTTCACTGCTTTTTTGCAAGGACCTCCTAAACACATTTTTTTTCTGCTATTTAGAAAGATATAAAATGTTTCATATTAAAATTTTTAGTTTTTTGGCTAGAAAAAAATCATCCCTGAAACAAATTATAATTTAAAAATGAAATTTGAATGTAAAGATGAAAATGATTTTTACTTTTTTTTAATGATTATGTTAATATATATATATGTCAGTTGAATATATAAATTTTATTTTTTTGGGGATTTTTAATTATAAAGAAATATGCAAAAGGAGTTATTTATTATTTGAACAAAAATCACATTTGGCAAAATATTTTATTTTTTTACTATTAAACATTATATGCTCTTCTTTTGAATCATAAGTTGGTATTAAGCTGCCACACGAAGTAAGGTCTGTCACACGAGATACCCCGCTCATACAATTACGTTACTAGCAACTGTATGCGTTATATTATTTCTAATTAAATTAGTCCTTTTATTCAGTGTGATATTTTTCTTTATTTTTTCTTACTACTGCTGAACATTGTATTAAAAAGGGATTCTATTAAAAGTTGTTACTTAGTCTTTAAAGTGATTGGCGAATTAGAACGCAACCCGTATTTTTATGTTACTTCGCGCCTCGTTTCTTTAAAGCTTAATTTATAATGCATGAAAAAAATTCACCATTATTCAAATCTAATGTGTGCATTTTACTTTATATATGTAAATTTTATATGCGCTTCTTAATCCAGCTTGTGAAAATATAAGAAAAATATACAATTGCTTTGACATAAGTGTCATTTTTTAATTTCAAATGTACACTATAACTACCACTATAAACACTATACTACACTATACTACACTATAAATATTTCAAAAAAAGACGAAGCACAAATGCTTCCTTCTGGTTGAAAATCGTTCCCGAAATTTTATGTGTTTTTCTTTTTTTATGTTTTATGATAACTTTTCTCCACTAAATGATTAAGGAATCTTAACTCAGTGTTTCCCCTTCTGTAGCGACCGGATGCTTTTTCAAAAAGGCTCAAGTTTTCAGCCCATTACACGAGAGCATGAATTGATACTGAATCCAATGCTACGTACAAAATATACACATTTCCTGTTTATGCTGTCATAGGTATAGCAAACACCACCAATAATCCTTTGATGCAACCATAAATATAGAAAAGATCTAGTACGTTCTTTTCTACCTACCGCTATAGATTTTTTTTAGCCCCCGATATGCTATTTTTTCGGACAACAATTAAAGTCTTGTCCATTAAAAATAACATTAGTTTACATAAGCTAGCCGTAAAACGAATCATATGTATCATTGTATGGTTAAATACCAATAATCTCTATTGTATTTTTTTTAATTTCGAATCATCGCACATTCTCAAATTTTGCAACTTCGCATAAGGGAAAAAAGTACATTTTAACTACAAATTGTTTGAAAATAGCATATCAATTGATTTTTGAGATATACATTTTTTTGTAGTTTTAAACGCCATTTCTGCAATAGTGGCAATAGAAGTACTCAATTTCTGTAAACAAACAAACAAAAAAAAAAAGCTTGAAAACACTAGATTACTATATCTTTTTCGTAATTTTCCCATGACATCTGAAAATAAAAGTTAAAGTACGTGTCATTTTAATATAAATGAATGACTTCTGATAAAACGTGGAACTTTTACAAACTGTATTAAATTTTAAGTATCCATATTAATATTACAAACAAATGAAAGCATATGAATCTTCGATAACCGATTGTTTTTGTAGAGTTTTCGACGTTCTTTTTTCTGGGTTTGTGTACTAGCGATAGTGACGTTATGTGCATACTTTTCTAGAGATGTTGTTTAAGTCTGGATCGTAAATGTGGAATTCTTCAGCGGATGCAATTGAGGCTATTTTATATAAAATAAAATCGTGTATTTTAAGTCGTAAAACTGAAATACGTTTTATAGAAGTCTATGGTTTTCACTCCAGCGGCTTTGAAATTCTTCACAGGTGGAAATGCTTCACTTTTGAGTGAAACACAATTGAAATCAGACAATGGTAAAATGCAAAGTTTTACAAATATTTAGAGTCTCCTTATAGAAGAGAAGAGCAGTGACCTTTAGGTTAAAATAACATTTGTTTGAGAGTTAGACTAACCAATATAAGATACAATTTGTAGGTTTATTATAAATTAATGAAACAGTCCAATCTTAAACATTTTCCTTCGCTAAAATTTGACAGTTCCACCTCGTAATGATTTTTTTTTCTAATTGTGGGTGACACTAAAATCTAAAAATACGGAATTCCAGGGAACTGTTTACTTTTTTTTTCAGAAATTTCATCATGTGTCATTACAATATAGCACACTTGCCTCCCCAGGAAGATTTACAATAAAACACCATCACCCCCCGGGTATCCCTGAGGATGCAGAAAATTGTCACCAGGAGGTCCTCAGGAACAGAAAATGTCCGCTTTGCAGCATCCTGGAGAGCTCCCCAGGACCTCCGTTAGGGTGCTCCCCAGGAGGTTCTGGGGAAGATTTTAGGAAGTGATGGGTGGGAGTGGCGTCCCACGGAAGTTGCTCCGTGGGACGTTACTGGAAGCCCATTCCTGTAAAAATCGTAAAGGTCTCTTCCCCAGGAAGTCCTGATCTTGTCATTTTAGTATTAGCAGGAATTTGGTATGGCTTCGGGCCGCTGCAGCTTTTGTATTGAGGAGCTTTCGTGCTACATGGGATGTTATATTTTAAAGTCTAATTGCAAATAATAAAGTCAAATTATTTTCGATTATCAACAAAAATCTATTAAATATTAAATAATAAATTAGATTCCCAAGGGAAGTCTGCATTCGCCATTTTAATTTTGGGAGGAATCTGGGATGAATTGGAGCTCCCAAGGAAGAATTTCAGAGCTCCTGTGCTAAATGGGTTAGAAGGAGAAAATATTATGTCACTGTGGTTCATATTTAATACACTGTTTTAAATAAATAATTAAAGTAAAAACTTTTTGTGAGTTAAATATTTTTGATGTTACAATACATATAATTAAAACACAATTTTATTTTCCTGTTTAGGAATTTATTTTTCAGTAATTCATAACATTCGATGAAATTAGAGAACATATTTTGAAACCACATAAAAAATGCAGTAAATATTATAATACTATTTACTAATTATTTTTATAACGAAATTCAACTTAGTAAAGCATTATTATTATTACTAGCGATTAAATTCAGGATTTTTATTAAGCAGAATAATTATGTACGGTTTTGAGCAATAATGTATTTTATTAAAAAATTATTAAGAAAGCTCAAAGAAGCGGAATTGCAATAAGATTGAAATTCAAATAATATAGTAATATAATCGCAAGTTGAAGCGTGCAATTAAATCAGTTCCAATTATATTTTTATGCCGTTTTAACTTTATATTTATTATCATATGCATTTTCATGCACAAAACATTGTCCTTCCCAGCACGCAGAATTCACCTTTAAAATTCTTAATTTTTATATTGCAAAAAAGAAGAAAAATTCACCCTCTTTTTAATATTATTTTGTCCAAGTCGTTTTATCTGTTTCTTTTAAATACTAATGCATCATATTTTAATAATTTAATTACATTCTCTCGCCTCCTATATTTCCGATACCCCCCCCCCCCCAAAAAAAAAAAAATAAAATAAAATAAAATAAATAAATAAATAAATAAATAAATAAATAAAATAATAATAATAATAATTTTCTCTACCAGAATAGAAAGAAATTTCATTTCCCCAGTTTCTTTCTTTCTTTTTTTTTTTCAAAATGATAAGTAAATAATCCATTTTCATAAATAATCTATTATATTAGTAAATAATCTATTATATATGAAAATGTAGTTATCTACATTTGAAGTTGTAATTCCTGTAGTTACAATATTTTATTTATATACCGATTTCAGACATTATTTTATATTTTCAAAACAATTTCACTCGCTGTGTTACATATAAGTCTGTTTCAATAAAATATAGATGTAACATTAATAAAAATATTTTTAACGTAACATTAAAAAAAATAATAAGTTTTTTAAATGTTTCGTCTAATATATATTTTTTTAATCTTACATCTAATACATTTTATGGAAACAGGTATGAAAGGTATGCACCACATTGAGTAAAATTGTCTTTAAAGTACAAAATTATGTATGAAACCCGTACATAAACAAAAGATTAATTATTATATTTTTTATTTCTCTATAAAATGCCCAATACCCCTTCATTCATACTTAAATGGGCACAATGTTTAAAATCTTTAAAATGATTCAGTAAAAATGCTGCTCCAGTTATTTGCTTTATTTATTTGCTGATTTTAAAGTAACAATAAAGAAATAATTTCCCATCCCCCATACTTTAATGTAATGATAGTTATAATAAACTTAATCAATCTGATTCCCTTTTTGCTCCCCTATCAGAAATTGTATACAGGGTGTCCCTAAACTCATGGTAAATACTCTAGGGGGTGATAGAACACATCACGACGAGTAATAATAAATAGGAAACCAAGGATCCCAAACGTATTTCGAAGGAGATAGGCGCTTTTAAAGTTTAGGGTCCAAAATTTCAAATGATTATAAAAAACGGAAAAATTGGTCGATTCTTTTGCGGTTTTCACTGAAACTATTCTTTATGTCAGTATTTTCTTGAAAATAAATTTTAAAGATAAAGATAAAAAAATACCGATAGAGGGCGCTTTAGACTTTGGAGTAACGGACAACTATTTTTTATCCTTATTTTTTGTATCTCATTACATGCTTTCAAAAGTTTAAACTTAAACTTAAATTTTGAGCTCAAAATCTGAATCCTTGGGAGTGGTTAAGTAGCGCAAACTGAACTGTGTTCAGGAGGAGGGTTCAAATTTCAACTGATGGACATAGTTCAGTTTACGCAACTTAACCACTCCCAACGATACAGATTTTGAGCTCAAAATTTAAGTTTAAGTCTAAGCTTTTGAAAGCATGTAATGAGATACAAAAAATAACGGTAAAAATGGTTGTTGGTTACTCTGAAGTCTAAAGCGCCCTCTATCGGCATTATTTGAACTGTATCTTTAAAATTTATTTTCAAGAAAATACTGACATAAAGAATAGTTTTACTGAAAACCGCAAAAGAATCGACCAATTTTTCCGTTTTTTATAATCATTTGAAAGTTTGGATCCTAAACTTTAAAGGCGCCTATCTCCTCCGGAATATGTTTGGGACCCTTGGTTTCCTATTAACTATTACTCGTCTTGATGTGTTCTATCACCCCCTAGCGTATGTACCGTGAGTTTAGGGACACCCTGTATATATTTTTTAATCTGTCCTACATATCATTTTGATGTAGCTAGGTAAATAATCCATTCCGACATAGTTTCCGATAATCGATTTATTTAAAAGACATGTTTTTTTTTTTAGTCATCAGCCCTAAGCTTTATATTGTACAAATTTTTATAATTATATATATATACTAGCAAACCCCGCGGCTTTGCTCGCGTAATATTTGAAATATGCCAAGTGATATTTATATGTCTAATTTTTATTAAAGGTACTAACTAAATTTTTATTTTATTAAAAGGTAATATTTTACTTTATTAAAAGGGGGGGTTTTTATTAAAAGGTTATTAAAAGGTTTTAAATATTTTATTACTTTTAGGAATAATTCAAAAATTTTTATTTCAAAAATTATTATTACTTTTTAAAACACAGTTTGATTAAACATCATTATTACACTGCATTAGGCAGAAATGAGACTTAAATTAATAAAACGAAATAAAACTAAATAAATGGTAATTTAGAAAATATTTTGAAACTTTTATACTCAATTAATACGCACATTTCAGTATACTTTTGAAGTTTTGAATTTTTTAGAAACCATCTTCTTACGTCTTAAAATTAACTATCATGTCAAATTACAAGTCCTACCATCTCTCTCAACAAAAAGGGCTATGCTGAAATAGGAACTGTCACCATTAATTTGCCAACATTAATTTTGAAATCGGTTTGTTATTTCCTAATATTCCACAGAAACGTAATTTAGAAAGCTTTTAAAGGCCTTTTTTAGAACGTTTGTTGTTCCTGTGAACCCCAGGTGGTAGAATCATCGGCATAAAATATAGCCTGTTTAGGATCAAAGACTGTTACCATTGATTCGCAACTATTACTTTTATAATCTTTTTATATTCCCTAAAATTGCATAGAAATCGTAATTTAGGACTTTTTAGAATGCTTTTCGCCCCCCCCCTTCGCTTCACCCCTATTTAATTCGAATTTATTTTCGACAGTCCTTCGAGAGCATTTATATTTTATAAGTAACTACCGTGCCATATTTAAAGTTTCTAGCCTTTTCAGTATCACAGTAATCGCAATTTAAAAAGTTTTTAGGTTCTGCAACCCTCTGGTGGTAGTGGCACAGACATAAAATATAGCTTATGTTTGAGCAGGTTCTATTACCAACAATTTGTCATCATTTTTTAAAATCGGTTTGGTATTTGATAACATGAAATAAAAATAAATTTTTATAAGATAAATAATTTGATAAAATATAATTTGATAAGATAAAAAATGTAATTTATAACGCTTTTCGCTCACTTCATCTTTTTAAATTTGGAATTTTCTTTCGCCTGTTCTTAGAAGCAGTTGCATCTTGTAAGTAAATACCATGCCATACTTGAAAGTGTTAGACCCCTCAGTTGTGCAAAAAACACAAATTAGAACATGTTTTGCCTTTGCAACCCTCAGATGGTAGTGATAGCAACATAAAATATAACCTATGTTATAGCAGGGAATGTCACCATTGATTTGCAACCATTAATTTTGAAATAGCATTGGTATTTCCTGAGATTGAGTAGAAATCGCAATTTAGAACGTTATTAGAACGCTTTTCGCGCAATTTCACCCTTTTTCAAATTTCTAATTTTTTCGAAGCTGTTCTTAAAGATCATTTATATCTAATAAATATGTACCTTGCCTAATTTTAAGTTGCTAGCCCCTACCAATCACAAAAATCGAAATTTAGAACGCTTTTATGCTCCTGCAACGTCTAGGTGATAGTGAAACCGACATAAAATAGCGTCTATGTTAGAGCAGAGGCTGTCAGCATCAATTTCCTACCATTACTTTTGAAATCAGCTTGATTCTTCCTGAGATATTGCTGACAAATCGGCATTTAGAACGTTTTTAGAACGCTTATTGCGCATTTTGCTCCTGCATCTCCTCTGGGGTAGTGGAAACAGATATAAAATATAGCCTATCTTGGAGCAAAATCTGTCACTATCATTTTTACAGCATTATATTTTTTAAATCAGTATGGTATTTCCTGAGATTATGTAGAAACTACCATTTAGAACGTTTTTTAGAACGCTTTTCGCGCATTTTCACCACTTTTAAATTTCGAATTGTTTGAAAACTGTTCTTAAACATCATTTATATCTTATAACTAATATTCCAAATTTCATGTTTCTAGGCCCTCCAGTAACGCAAAAATCGCATTTTTAGAACGTTTTTTGCTCCTGCAACCCCTTTGGGGTAGTGGCACCGACATAAAATATAGCCTATGTTCTAAGTTGGACTAACACCATCAATTTGATACCATTACTTTTGAAATTAGTTCAGTAGCTCCAGAGCTTACCTCCTACAAATAAACAATTTTTACCTCTTTGTAATATGATGAATGAATGTAGAATAGATATAGATATAGATATAGATATAGATGAGTATAGATGAGTATAGGTAGATATAGATATATAATAAACTTTTCAATTCTAAGAGCATATCACATCTTTACAACTTTTAAATGGACGATAATGCTTTTAAATATTTTACGTAATTATAAAATTATCGCGTATAACTAAATTTAGCACAAAATTTAAATATCGGTATACGAAATCCAGCTTTGGATTTTATATATAGGATCCGAAATATATTATTTATTATATTCTAAGAAGAAAATAATATGGATTTTCTGAGATTCCTGATCTTCCTGAGATTCCTGATCGTCCTGAGATTGCACAGAAATCGCAATTTAGAACGTTTTTTTAGAAATTTGACCCAATTTTAAATTTCGATTTTTTTCGGAAATGTCCTTAGAGATCATTTATATCTTATAAGTAACTATCATTCTAAATTTCACGATTCTAGGCCCTTCCGTAACGCAAAAACCACAATTTAGAACGTTTTTCTCCTGCACACCGTTTGGGGTAGTGACACCGACATAAAACACAGCCTATGTTGGAGAAAGGGTTGTCACCATCATTTTGACGCCTTTATTTTTTAAATCGGTTCGGTATTTCCTGAGATTGTGTGGAAACCACCATGTAGAACGTTTTTAGAACGCTTTTCGCGCATTTTCACCCCTTTTAAATTTCGAATTGTTTAAGAATTGTTCTTAGAAATCCTTTATATCTAATAAGTAGCTAATATTTCGAATTTCATATTTCTAGGCCCTTCTGTAACGAAAAAATCACCTTTTTAGAACTTTTTTGCTCCTGCTCCCCCTTTTGGGTAGTGGCACCGACATAAAACATAGCCTATGTTGGAGCAAGTGTTGTAACCGTCATTTTGACACCATTTTTTTTTAAATCGGTTAGGTATTCCCTGAGATTGTGTGGAAACCACCATGTAGAACGTTTTTAGAACGCTTTTCCCGCATTTTCACCCATTTTAAATTTCCAATTGTTTAGTGGCTGTCCTTATAAATCCTTTATATCTAATAAGTAGCTAATATTTCAAAGTTCATATTTCTATGTTCTTCAGTAACACATAAATCGCATTTTTAGAACGTTTTTTGCTCCTGCACCCCCCTTGGAGTAGTGGCACCGACATAAAATATAGCCTATCTTGGAGCAAGCGTTATCACCATCATTTTGACACCAATATTTTAAAAATCGGTATGGTATTTCCTGAGATTATGTAGAAACTATCATTTAGAACGTTTTTTAGAACGCTTTTCGCGCATTTTCACCCTTTTAAATTTCGAATTGTTTGAGAACTGTTCTGAAACATCATTTATATCTTATAAGTAACTAATATTCCAAATTTCATGTTTCTAGGCCCTTCAGTAACGCAAAAATTGCATTTTTAGAACGTTTTTTGCTCCTGCACCCCCTTTGGGGTAGTGACACCGACATAAAATATAGCCTATGTTCTAAGTTGGACTAACACCATCATTTTGATACCATTACTTTTGAAATCGGTTAGGTAGCTCCAGAACTTACCTCCTACAAATAAACAATTTTTACCTCTTTATAATATGTGTGTCAGTGATGACATCATATTCACTTCACAAATGAAAATGTTTCTGACAAGTATGCCATTTCCATTTAATTATAATCTATCTATATTATAAAGGACAAACATATCTGTGCGTAACGCATACGTCATTTTGCGAATGGCAACACTTTGAAATTTGAAATGAAATTTAGGTTTTGCAATTTTCTTTACTGCAAAATTTTAAACTTATAAACATCGCACATTTTAAATTTTTACACCGTCGTATCAGGAAAAAAAAGTGCTTTTTTATGCAATTTGTTTGAAAGCTGTATCTCAATTTAATTTTGAGATATTAATTTTTTTGTTTTTTTGTTTTTTTTTTTGCAGTTTTTAATACGTTTTTTATAATTGTGGCAACTGAAGTACTCCATTTCTGTTGAAAGTGATGGAGGTTTGCAAGTAGAGGGAAAATAATCACGGAGGAAAGAAAATAATATATTACTGTATCTTTTGTTGCAATTTTCTCATAAAAACTGAAGAAAAAAATTAAATTATAATGCGTGCTATGTGAGCAATTTTTTAAGTTTCCAAATATCGCACATTTTCAATTATTACACCGTCAAATAGAGAAAAAAAATCTACTTTCAAATGCAATTTGTTTGAAAATTGTATCTTAATTTACTGAGTTATTACGGTTTTAAAAATAATTAGCCGCCCGTGGCAACCAGTTTGGCATCCCTTAAATATATGCTAGGCATTGTATCGTGTTACTTTTATTCATAAATTTATTTACTTTCTCAATCCTTCGCCAAAACGGAAGATTCTGATACAGAAATCAAGAACTCTGTATTTTTATGTTAGTCGGGCACAGGTGATAAATCGCCAAACATTGTACCGGTCGCATTTTTTCATATTTCATTAATTTAGGTTAAAATATAATCCTTTCACTGAGTTTAAAATGGATAACTTCAATTTAGAACTGAAACATTTCCAATTCATGAATTTCACTTAAAAAAATTCTTTAAAAAAAGAAAAAAATAAATAACATAAACCATTTAATTTCAACATCAAAGCATTGTTTACCCCTCGAAAAATAAAAAATGCTACTGGCGAGTTAAAAAATGGTTGATATTGAATACGAAATATTGGCGAGAATTGCGCCCAGCTAACATGAAAGTACGAACTTTTTGCGATCATAGCAATTTTTATGTAGTTTTATTCGAAAAAAATATTTTGATGAAATAGGTTGCCAGAAAATATGTTGCCAAATTTCTTTTCTCGCCATGGAGCTTTTCTCTATTTCACCAAGTACCTATACTGGAAAAATACCTTTATTTATTTATTTATTTATTTATTTATTTATTTATTTATTGTATTTTAAATAAGATGAATAAAAGACGGCACAGATGTCACATACGCACCACGTTGGCGTGATTTTTTTCTGACGCCAATGTCATATATGCACCGGGGTACTTAACTGGTGCCAAAGTGTCGTTATTTTGCTTGATATGGTAACCCATGTTGTTGTTTATTTATTAAAAAATTGTTTATTTACTTTTATCGTATTTTTTTAATTATATAAATTGTTTTGTTCTATAGTTATTAATTAAACTTTATTTTATTTATTGTTATTCCTTTTTTTAAAATATTACACAATAACCAATGAGATGCGTTTCATTCAGGAGTTGCCATTAAACAATTAACAAATAATCGCGATTTCTGTGCGACGTATGATAGTATGATATATATAGATTTTCAAGCATGAATTATTTTTAAATTTATCTATCACGTGTAGCTCGATTACGAAGCATTAATCCGCTTGCCCTTAAAAGAATGTAAAAAGTTCAGCATTTGTTTCCATCTAATGTTCCATAACAAAATTAAAACTTCCTCTAAAGAAAAATAAATAGAATAATGTTAATAAGAAATAAATTTAACATACATGTGATTGAACCACGCGCTTAAACCACTGAAATGATACGAAAGACTGCGTAAGTCGCAACATCTTAGGCTAAAAACCCCTGGCATGGGCAGACATGAGAAAGTCTCGCTTTTAATAAATTTTAAAACTTTATTTGATCACATAATTGATATTTTTCAGATAAAAATTCATTTGATGATAGTGGGCAATCTAATATATATATTACGTGTAAAAAAATAATTACAATTTACAAAAAAAAAGAATGATTTTCACCTGTACTCTGTAACCCGAGAAGCTCGGGTTCGATCCCCTAGTATATTTAAAAGACAAGGCTGGTTTTTTAGTCATCTGGCTTGATATTTCTACTAAACCAATTTTGATAGTTCATTCTTTTTTAAATGAAAGCACTTTTTTGTAGATATGCCCGCATTCCCTATTTTTAAAAATAATCCCATTTTTATATTTTAACTAGGGGGCTCTGCCCCCTGCAAGCTACGCTCGCCAATACTCGTTCAGAGACTGTAGAATGTAAAACCACGCTAATTTGATCGGTTTTAGAATGATTAGAGAAGATTGAATTATACTGAAAAAACCTGTAGTGATCTCCCTGTAAACAGGTTTCAATTCAATTCCCTTTGACTGCAAAAATTTAAGGTAGAAACAGTTGCTGTTAAGACATCCAATGGTTTTTTTCGTGTTTGGTTAAAGAAGATCAGTTAAACATTTGAAAAGAAGCTAAAATAAAATGAATTAAGTAAACAGAGTCTTTGTCTCTCGTTATTTTTTAACAGCGTTATAAAACGATTGGCATAATACAATTTCTAAAATTTGCTGCTTTAAACCCTTCAAGAGCGGTGGTTCATTTTTGGACCGCTTAATTTTAATTCTTAAATGCCACATTAGCATCAGAATATTGGGATGAAAATATCCCTTTTATTAAGTAAGTGAACAAAAGCATTTTTGTATTTCGAAATTTGTGTGTAAATTCTGGTGCCATTCACTGATTTCAAGATTTTACGAATAGAAGTGCCTTGTCCGTTAAAGGGTTAAACGCATATTAATGTATTTATTATTTAAAAGTTTCCTTTCCCTTTTAACATTCACGTGTAAATACAATTTTCAGGACATAATTTTCAATATTTTCCTGCCTTTAACATGTACTCATTTAATAGTAATTTTAAAGGTTTTTTTCTGTTTTTAATATTCACGTGAAAATAAATTTTTAATCGTTAGGAAATATTATTCTTTGCCCTGTTTTTAAAATTGACAACAATCTCGATAATAATAGTTTAAGTCATGTGACTATCATCAACAGCTCCAGACGGATCTCTTCGCTTTTTATAATCCAGGCGGCCATTTTTGTACTTTAATGTTAGGCAGCCACAGGTGTGATAAGTCGCCGAATATTATTCTATACCCATTATTTCGTTTATATTATAATAGTCCAAGTCATGTAACTGACATAAACAACGGACTGATTCCTTCGCTTTTCATAAGAAAGGTTTCCATTTTGATTAAAGAATCAAAATTATTTTTACCAATAAAACTACATAAAAGTTGCCATGATCACAAAGATTTACTGGTACTTTTATGTTAGCCGGGTGAAAATCTTGCCAATAGCTTTTTTTTTTAACTCGCCAGTTAGCATTTTTTTTTATTTTTCGAGTGGTACTACTACTTAGTTACCCCGTCTACCAAAAATCTATCACCAAACTGTAAGATTAAATGCCAATTATGGTTGATCGTAAATGTCACATTCACTTCACTTTAAGGAAGTTACACATGTTCACGCCATCAAGTGATTTTTATCTCGACGTTTTATTTGTATTTTTATTAATGTTATACTAATTTATTTGTTCTTTTGTTATTTAAAATAAACAAATATGTCAATTTGTATAATTTGGCTATTTATATAATTTGGCGAAATTGGTCGATGGGAGAAGTAATAACATCAAAACGTTGCTTTGAAGTGGAAATTAAATCTCATGATTTGTTGCATTGTCACATACGCACCGGGTTTGGCGTGATTTTTTTTTTTTTACGACAATTTGGCGAAAACCTCATTTTCAAATACGTGTTACATATGTATTTTTATATTATTATCTGTTATTTTTAAAATGAAATAACAATAAATTAAAAAAAAATTAATAACTATAGAACAAAACAATTTATAACATGTTTTGTAAATAAAAAGAAAGTAAATTCAAATAAACATTTATTAATAAATAAGCAACAATAGCCGGGTTACCATGTCAGGCAAACTAACGCCATTTTGGCGCCAATTAGGCACCCTGTTGCGTATATGACATATGTGTCTAATATTTTACTTTTCGTTTCGTTTAAAAAAAAAGACTGAAGTAAAAGCCATTTACTTTAAGGGTTTCAATTTTAAATGAAAGTTTTGTATTAAATAAAATGATAAGGAAATACAAATTGAATTCTGAATAAAAGTAACATGATGCATTTCTTAGCATACTTTTAAGGGAGGCCAAACTCGTCGCCAAATTAATTTAAAGTAACCTTTTCTAAAATATGAAAGAAAATATCTGTTATGATTAAAATTTGAGTTGCCATCATTAGAAAAAAGTATTTAAAATTAGAAAAAAATTAATATTTCGAAAACTAATTCTAATTTTAAAATTCGAATACCAGTGTTGAGATCTGTGGATCAATACGGATTTTTGGTGTTAATTTCATCTCAAAGTATTCTATATTTTAGGAAAAATCGCCTTGAAACGTAATCAGTTGTATAATCAGTCGTTTCATAGAATCGTTACATAAAATCGTTTCAATTCGATTCATTAGGATTTTATATATATAGGTTAGATTTTAATTTTAAAAGTCCTTTAAGTAATTCCTTCTCATTGGCGGAAATCGGGTTACTTCCATTTTTGATCAGAGAAGGAGAACAAACGGGATTACCATATAATTACGGATACCATTTTCGTATTACAATTAAAAGTAATATATTTTATTTCAATGTTTAAATAGAAAATGTTGTCACGGTAAAAAACTTATAAAGCTGTTACATTTCAATATTTTTTTTTCTGCTGATACCGAGATTTAGACACTAATCTCAGAGGATTTCAGTGGGTGAACATGACATCTTAGTAAAAACAGGAAAGTGAGTAAGTACGTTGATAAAATTAAATATTTTATTATGAATGCGTCTAAAGACGCACAAATTTGTGGATTTCGCCTGTACTCAAATTTGGACTTAAAGTCAAGATTGCGAAAGTTCAGATGCAAAACTGTACCTGGCAAACGTGAAACAAGTTTGGGACTATATCTATTAGTAATATATGGTACGTTAAAATATATTTAAAATCGTTAATAAGGATATCAAATGTATTCAGGTAAATTTTGCGACGGGGAAAACGATATTATTATTAAATTTCTTGGGAAAAAAAAAAAAAAAAAAAAAAAAAAAAAAAAAAAAAAAAAAAGATTGTACCTTAGTAGCGAATTTTTCGTTGATTTTTCATTACTTAACAGAAAAGATCAAACCCTCAATTTATAATTTCATAAATTATTATATAAATTGCATGTTACTGATTACGTATAGGAATAAAATTTACTTTTCAATAATTTGAAAAGTTTATATTATTTACGTAAAAATAATATTTGTTTTAATAGTTAGATAAGGCAATATAATATTGATAATTAATTGTAATTATTTTTGCAATTATTTTTATAAATTCAATCGATCAGCTTTTTTAACCTTTTTCGTATTAAAATGTTAAATCAATTCGACAGATTTCGACTCATATCTTCTTAAAATACTCAGCTTCAACCTTGCTACAAATATTAGCTAATATTATTTATTTAGAAGAATATTTGTTTACATGTAGACTTATGATTGAAAATATGTTTATAATTTTTGATTTATGTAATATTATAATTTTAAAATAAGTTATTTTATTCTCCACCCTTTCACATTCAAGTTCACACCAAGACACGGAAACGATGTAGATATTTATGATGTAATTCCAACTGAGCGATAAATGGATGACGATGAGTTTGTTCTTTAACTGGGTTGGACTCATCATTGTACATATAGGTGTGTGTTGATAGAAATGATTGTAAGAACATGTTTCGTTCATTGCAGTAAATACTGCCATATGACCTCAAATTAAACAAGAGAAAAAATTAATTAAGTTTTAGAATTATTTGAGTAAAAGCCAATTAATTCATTTTAGATGGCGTTGTCAAATAAATATATAATAAAATCGACTGAACCACGACAAGTAGCTTCGCAATTTCCATGCCACACCTTTCTTTGATATAAAATGTTGAAGTTTTTGATATTTAATGATTTTTTCAGAGACGACTGGCAATAAACTAACTGGCTGCGCTTTCTGTATTGCACGAACTCGCCAAACAGGTGTTCAAAATGTGAGCCTTTCTGAAAGAGCGAACAAAATCACTCTTTCAATATTGTGGAAAAAAATGAAGTCTGTTTTTTATTAACTTTTCCGCTTGATTTTTTTTCTTGTTTTTAGAGGGTTTTATTCATATTTTAAAGATTAATACTCCAATGGAATTTCATGTTTCTGGCTAAGTTTACATAAAGTTTTACTTTTTAATAGAGTACATTAATATCTACAGTTTTTAGATAAAAAAAAATGTAAATCAGTAAAAAATGCAGTAACGTCTTTAAAAAAATGAATTGATCTATTTCAACATATTGTATGGGAAGAAATCATGTTTTTTCCGCAATTATCCATTGATATTTATTGCATTTCGTAATCATAGGCGGACCTTTGCATTCAATTTATCAGAATAGTGAGTTTATGATCAATTATAGTGTAGAACTCAGCGTTCTTCCTATATGGTTTCCGAAGTAAAAGGAACGATTTCTGGAATCTTGTCGCATTCTTAAATTTCACAAAACCATAAATTTTTCAATGTAGGGGAGGTAGGGGATGAATGGGACAAGGGATGGATGGGGCATTCTCAATATTTCAGGCAATAACCATTTATTTTAAATTGCTCCCTATCCCCATATAAGGCTCTACCACAGTGTGCTTCAGAACTAAAAGTAGGACCACATTGCTGTTTTCATTTTTTTTTCAAAGTTGGATTTTCTGAAATCTCTGCTTAAAAGTAAGTTTTTTTTTTTTTTTTTTTTTTTTTTTTTTTAACATTTGAAGATGTGAAATATCTTATACAATATAAAAAAAAAATTAAGCTATGTTGTAGTTATTTATTTTAAGTTTCAATATCGATAATTAAAATGAATGAATAGTAACCATTGTGGCAAAATAATTTTTGAGACAAAATGGCTGAGAAGGGAATATATGCATCATGGGGATGATTGGGACATTTCAAATGTGGATGAATGGGACATTCTCATTCATCCATAGAGATGTTAAAATTTTTGATTTATTCACTAAATAGAATTATATAGGTTGATAAATTAATAATTTAAGTTAATTAATAGTATTAAATAGTGTTATATGAGTTATTATTGTTTAAAATTTCTGAGTGTTATTTATTGTATTGTAATAATTATTAATGGATTATAAAAAAAATGGTACTAAAACTTAATCAAAATAGATAAAATTGTTAAAAATAGTATATGTTTATTGATAAAATGGGGGAAATTATATTGAATTTTGAAATGTTGCACAAATAAATCCCCACCTCTAACATATTGGGTCGATCGGAAAGTCGTGTCATGTTGGAAAAATGAATTCGAACCGGGAAATTCTATCATTTAATTACTAGGCATTGAAACCGATATCCGATGTCTAATAATTACCGGACAGAATATTCCGGTACAAAATGATTTTCCCAACACGACACGACATTTCGATCGACCCAATAATTTCCGTTCTGCATGTTTCTAAGATAAATTTAATTAATACTAATTAATAAGTTATGATTGAAAATTATTAGCTATGACATATTTAACAGACATTTTGAAATTTCATTTCAAATCTAAAATGCTTCAAAAGTGGCGAAAAAGAACAGATTGATAGCCGAAGCCTGCATTAAAAGTTAAAACTGCAATTAAATAAGTTATTAAAAAAAAAAAAAAAAAAAAAAAAAAAAAAAACATATCGATTCGTGCTGTAAAATCATATATTACAAATATAATTACATATAAGTTTATAATTATAAATTTTAATTTGTTAAACATGAATACAGGGAGGAAAATCTTTGTGTCCCATCCATCCCTCTTAGTGTCCCATTCTTCCCTGCTGTGGGGATGATTGGGACAGGGAGGAACGGTTTTTTTTTCATAATATTTTTCTGAATAAATCATAATCTAGAATAAATATTGTGTATATATGTTGTCAAATACCTAATGTATGAAATGTGATATATAACATAGATAATAACTTAAATAGAAAAATTAAAAAAATATATATTGTTTTCAAAATGTCCCATTCATCTTCCATCTCCCCTATCTGCTGTATAAAGAGACGTTTCTAAAATTATTCGCAGCAGGAAAAAAAAAAAAAAAAACAGTACTTCCGTTAGATAAAACTGGGTTTAAATTTAAATAAGTATTCTGTAATACAAACATTTATAAACGTTTTAATATTGAATGTAAACTATTAAAAATTTAGACATAATTTATTATAAACATCTGCTACATTTTACATTTCCTAATTCTCTATGCTTTAATACCTCGAAAAATGTAGACTCATAAAATCTTAAAATATGGGAAAATTAATGCTATATATATTTCTTTTAATGCTTATTGAGATAAAGCAGTAACTTGTCGTTTATTTCACTTAGCTTCAGCTATCCGAAACTTTAAAAAATATACTAGCCATAAAAAAAAAATTCTAATTACAGAAAATAACTTATAATTAGGGAACTATTGAAGATTTATTACTTAATTGTGTCTTCATGATATTTTCAAAACAAAGCTATGTCACATGGTCATTTATATCTGTATTCAAGAAAAATTTGAGTATATTTCATCTGTTGCTTTAAAAGAAACCTAAAGAAGTTAGTAACACATTTTTTCTTCTTTTTCTGTAATTTGAAATGTTACTTTTAATAAATATTTACGTTATTTTTATGTAAGTTCATTAAGTAACGCATACATTAAGCTGTAAATGCTCATTTAACCAAATCAATATACAAAACAAATAGGTGTTGCTATCCAACGTACAATTTATACACAAGTTTAACATAAAACTCTACGTTTCGGTTTATTCTTTAAAACCTTCATCAGGAGAAAAATTTTCTAAAATATAAATCGAAAACAAACTCTTTACATGCTACATTTTGAAATCAATTCAAAATTCAAAACATTCTAACGGAAATCTCTTACTCCCAAATAAAGAGTTCAGTGGCGCCATCTTTTAATCAAAGATGTAAACGAAGAAAGACTAGCTGAAAAAATGGAATTTTCATTGACTTTTCAAAATTGAAAGCCATATTGCTGGTATGTGAAAGGAAACATTATCATTACACACTTCATGGTTTCTTAGACGAATTTCTAAAGATTCACGAATAATAGCATTGCGCGGAATAACTTGTTTGGAAATAACTTTAGCATGGTCAAAGTCTATAAATGAAATGAGTCCTTTATGGTAGCTTCTTGAGAGTGCAGTAGAAAGTTTACGAAACTTCAAATCGTTTTTATGTTCTTGCAATCTTTCGAAAAATCGACGTTTAGTCATACCAATATAGGACGAGGTGGTCCCGTCAGAAAATTTAAAGGGAATTTCATACACCCCAGAAAAAGATGAAAAAGGAATTGGATCTATTTTTTTACACAGAAGATTAAACAAAGTCATAGAATTGGAGGCAACGAGTTGAATGTTGAATTTCATGAAAGACTTTTTTAACTTTTCAAATAGGATAGGAAAATAAGGAACCTTTCAGTAAACTTGATGAAATTTGGGGGAGGGGGGATTAACGGAAACTTTATACTTATCAACCAATTTATAGATAAGGCTTGAATTAAAACCATGACATAATCCAATGTTAACGATGAAATTGATTTCATCATCCAAAAATTCATCGGAACAAACAAGTAATGCACGCTGGATAAATGACCTAAATGCGGCAATCTTATAATTCCATGGGGCAGCTGCAGTGACGGGAATAACATTGTTTAATTTCATAGATTTCCGGAAAATTTTCCGTTTTAAACAATTGTTTTCTTTGATAAGGAGAACATCAAGAAAAGGAAGCGAGATATTGTTTTCTAACTCCATCGTGAACTTAATATTGTTATCAAGTTGGTTAATTTTATCCCGTCACTGCAGCTGCCCCATGGAATTATAAGATTGCCGCATTTAGGTCATTTATCCAGCGTGCATTACTTGTTTGTTCCGATGAATTTTTGGATGATGAAATCAATTTCATCGTTAACATTGGATTATGTCATGGTTTTAATTCAAGCCTTATCTATAAATTGGTTGATAAGTATAAAGTTTCCGTTAATCCCCCCTCCCCCAAATTTCATCAAGTTTACTGAAAGGTTCCTTATTTTCCTATCCTATTTGAAAAGTTAAAAAAGTCTTTCATGAAATTCAACATTCAACTCGTTGCCTCCAATTCTATGACTTTGTTTAATCTTCTGTGTAAAAAAATAGATCCAATTCCTTTTTCATCTTTTTCTGGGGTGTATGAAATTCCCTTTAAATTTTCTGACGGGACCACCTCGTCCTATATTGGTATGACTAAACGTCGATTTTTCGAAAGATTGCAAGAACATAAAAACGATTTGAAGTTTCGTAAACTTTCTACTGCACTCTCAAGAAGCTACCATAAAGGACTCATTTCATTTATAGACTTTGACCATGCTAAAGTTATTTCCAAACAAGTTATTCCGCGCAATGCTATTATTCGTGAATCTTTAGAAATTCGTCTAAGAAACCATGAAGTGTGTAATGATAATGTTTCCTTTCACATACCAGCAATATGGCTTTCAATTTTGAAAAGTCAATGAAAATTCCATTTTTTCAGCTAGTCTTTCTTCGTTTACATCTTTGATTAAAAGATGGCGCCACTGAACTCTTTATTTGGGAGTAAGAGATTTCCGTTAGAATGTTTTGAATTTTGAATTGATTTCAAAATGTAGCATGTAAAGAGTTTGTTTTCGATTTATATTTTAGAAAATTTTTCTCCTGATGAAGGTTTTAAAGAATAAACCGAAACGTAGAGTTTTATGTTAAACTTGTGTATAAATTGTACGTTGGATAGCAACACCTATTTGTTTTGTATCGATATTGCAACGTAAAGTCCTTTATTATTATCAAATCAATATATATGTATATATATATAATCCTAATGAAAAGAATTTATGAAACGATTTTATGAAACGACTGATTATGTTTCACAGCTATTCCTTCTAACTAAGATATAAAACCTTTGGCGGTAAAATCAATACCAAAAATCCGAATTGATCCACAGATCACAAAACTAGCGTTAGAATTTTAAAATGCGAATTAATTTTGGACATATTAATTTTTTCTAATTTGAGTGAAATTTTTCTAATGATGACAACCAAATTACTCCATTTTTGTGGAAAAAGGGAGAAAAGTGATAACGATAGATATTATTCGATTTCTTTTTTTCACCAATTTCAAATTAAAATTGAAATTATCATTTATTTAAATCGGTAGTGAAATATTTAAAAGTGAGTGATTTGAGTATGTGGAAAATATTTTTTTTTCGCATTTAGATCGTCAAGAAACAGTTTATTTTATAAACTATTAGATTTATTTTTTGTGGTAATTTTCAAATTGAAACTACAAAATGAAATTATGAAAAACAGTATGAAGATTTTAAAATCAGAAAAAATTGATCAGGAGTTAAAAGGAGAAAATAGGGAATATTACGTGAAAATATTTAAACGTAAATATTAAAAATGTACGAAAACTTTAAATTTATAAAATTATTACACTCGAAACGCAATTAAAGGTGTTAATTAAGTCATATTTAAAATGTCCAGATATAAATATCGTCATACGTAAAGTACTTAAAATAAATTATTATGCGTGAAAAACCTTTAATGGTGAATATTATGTACTATTTAAAAAGCTCAAACAATAATATTCCCAATCTCTTTTAATGTAAATGATATACGTGCTCGTGCATCTTAAAAGAGAAAATAAAAATAAATTATTACATGAGAAATGTATTTAATAATGAAAATTTTGTCATATAATAAAACCATACATATCAAACAATTCTGGTTCCAGAGAGTTTTACTCTGACGTTTCATGGTATACAAGTAGCACGGCTAGCAAATTTGTTTATATATTATATGGGGAAGCATTCCATATGCGGTTCTGGTTTTCTTGGCAAGATATTTTTGCCGACAAATGTTTCTACTTATTGCGATGTTCATTGAGATTTATTATACATGCTGAAAGTAAAAACTGTATTATAGTCAAACTATGAATTTTTTAAACATAATATAAGGATGCATTTTTAAATTATTTTCTTTAAGTATATTTTTTTATTAAAAGAGGCATAACTATGAATACAGTAAACAACTCAATACACCTGCTAAATCATTTATGTTATATTTATTTCCAGGAGAATTAACATCATTATTGTAAAGTTTTACCTATTGTAAACGCTGAAAAACTTTATAAACTGTTTTTGTTATATGTAAAACATTTGATTGTTTTAAGTTTAAATTTGCGGATAAACCGGATACTTAAGAGATACTCTTATGTCTGCAGAATTATCTGAGAAGAAAATTTGCAATCATTATAGTGAGTAAAGAGTTTTAAAGATTATGTAAGGGTCAATATCTGAAAATTAGAGAATTTGCGTCCACTGCCAATAATATTTCATTAATTATACTAAAACCAAAAATTGAAAAACGTAATATATTGTAACATTTGTTATATCAATTACCAATGATAAATGGATACATAATGATGCATAAATAAGTAGTTTTAAGCTTTAAAAAAGCGAAACATCATTTCAGTCCCTGTCCCCGGGTACAAATATCCAATATTAAATGTATGCTGTAAACATTTCTATAAATATTATTAACTTTTGCTATTACATATTAATACCTATATATATACAGTATGGGAAAATATAATTATCCTTCTTTAGTATAGATTTTATAGTAAAATATTGTAGTAAATACTTATTTCCCTGTGGTTGACCATCATCTCAGTCCCTCTAAACACATATTTATGATAACAGATACTAGGTGGCGCTGGCAGAATCATTTCCACTGCAACAGCAACTAAAGTTCAACTAGCCACCATGTATGAAGGTAAGTTGTTTTTCTCTTTGTTTCATATTTAGAAATATTTAGTTTTTGTTCTGAATAGGGATGGGTATTTTTTATAGCATCATTCATGTCCCCCTATTTAACATTTTATTTATAAACAAAAAGTTTATTGCAACTTTATTTACGTAACATACAAATGTCACATGGCATATTTAATAATTTACGTGTGGGCCAAATGATTCAACAAAATGGCTGTGTAGCTTTTAAGACAAAAACATCACCTCAATCCCCGTTATCTCAGTCCCAATTATTAGTTATTAATTGTTAACAGACACTTTCTATTATAAAAGTTTATTCTACGCATAAAATATACATCCTTGATCTCAAAACACTACAGCATTCAAATGACAAAACATGTATCATAGCATATAATTATATTTGGAACTCGGTGCATTAATTCAAGAAAATAAAAATTCTGGAGCGAAATTGTCCAGTTTTCAGATATTGACCCAAAAGAGCTCCTGAAATAAAATAAACAAATCTTGTCGTGTAAACATACATATTTCAATTTAATTATTATCATAGAAACTCGACAGAGTTTTTCGCCAAGCAAAAGAAACAACAGTGCAATGAACCGTAAATGAAAGGAATTTCCGCCAATTGATGCCAAACGATTTTGTAAATTTTTTTAGTACTCTGTCTAGTTTATATTTTCCGGACTGACCAAAACGGGATTTTGACGCATCTATAGCTCGAGAATTATTTATGATAGAAACAAAATTCTTGTTCCTATGGAATGGGGCGTGCCACGTGACTCAGAAAACGAAAGTAAAGTGGAATCCGGCGAATAAGTTTTTAGTAAATGCGATTTTAAAAGTGCTGTTTTTTGCACTTTTTAAATTCTTGTTCCGACCAAATCTGTTGACAGGCTACAGCAATGTGTAATTATCGGATTTTTACGCGTTTTACGGCATTTGAACTGTTTTTATGAGTAGTTCAAACCTTTGAAAGTTTCATGTAAAAATATTAATTAGTTTTTGATTTATACCAGTTTAAAGTAATTTACTCCTATATTTCAGCGTGGCGTACGTAATAATATCTCTACTTATATTTCCATGTGAGCTCAGCATGGCGTACGTAATATGTAAGGTCATTGTGCCTAAATGAGACGCGATTCCCCATAGTTTTGTCGCTTTTAGGGTATACAGTGAAACCTCTCTGTGTGACCTCCTCCATTAAGCGACCACCTCCCTGAACGACCATTTTTTCATGGAACGAAATTTATTCCCATAGGCTCAATACTAATTTTACCTCCATTTAGAGACCATCCCAGTAGTACTCCCTCCATGTGCGACCCATTTCTTTGAAGAAAATAAAACTAATTCCGTTTTTTTCTGGTCGCTTGAAGAAGGTTTTATTAGAAAAATAATTCCGGAGAGCGCATTATTCATCAAACTTCTAAACTAAGTTTAGATTTTTTTTTATTCCAATAACTTTTAAGTGTTTAAACACCTTTGTGCCTTTTTAGGCAATGAATTTAACTCTGATGACAAATTAAGAATGACGGTCAATAAACTCCCCTGCCCTATTCAGCCAGGACACTCTCAAAGAAATAGATAAATTAATGAAATCGTCATTATTTGTTCCCGTCCAAATAAATAAATAAATAAATAAATAAATAAATAAATAAAATTGTAATTTAATAGATTACAACGACCATTTAGAATTTTTTTTTTTTTTTTTTGACTTAACATTTACTTAGTTTGAATTTTGGGGCATTTCGGCAAGAGAAGCCGAAAAAGATGAGAGGTTAAAAATCGAAAGCAGTTCCACCGAATCATGCACAGATCGCGACAAATCACCTTCGTAACAAAATTTAAACGAAAAATCTAAATTTCGTCCACCAAATTCCGTCGCATCCTCTTCAACAACAGATCGCAAAGGTAAACTTCAGAAGACTAAAACTTTCATCGATAAACTCTCCAAGTCCCGTTTCGAGAAGAAGAACAGTTTACAAATCGAAAGCAGTTCCATCGAATCATCCACAGATTGCGACAAATTACCTACGTTGAGCTCAATTTTTCCCGGTTAGAATCGACCGATTGTAAAACACTGTGGCTAGTGGATTGGAGCCCCTCGAGACATGGCCTTTTACTATCAGTAGATTAAACATTAGATTGTCTCCTTTATCGCGTTCGTCTTTTATTCTGTAATTGATTTTCATGGGCTACATAATCAGTTGAAGACCTCGATTTTCATGGGCTACATAATCAGTTGAAGATCTCGATTTTCATGGGCTACATAATCAGTTGCAGACCTCAATTTTTGCTTTGCAAGACGATTTTCATTTCGGCATCGCTCTTTGGATTTGGATTTTTCCATATCTGATAATTTGCGCCTACCCATTTTGTAACTTTTTCAATTTTTAGCGTTTTTATGCCTTTCGATTACCTATTCAAACAATTTATAACGATTTTATGCCTTTCGATTACCTATTCAAATAGAAATTCTTCTAAAAGTAAAGAACATCGTTGAATTTCATTAAAAAAATAAAATGCGAGCATCATTTGGCCCCATCCTCGACCGAAAACAGCAACCATTTCCAATTGGTTAAAAAAAAAAAAAACAATTCGACAAAACTTTAGGAATACTGTCTAGTGTCTATCATATTGAAATAAGCGGGTAAATGTTCTGTTCTGTATTGCTTTTATATTAAAACGCACATATACTCAAATATTTTTTTCAACATTCCAAACTTTGCAATTTATTCAATTTAAACCATTTTACAAAGGTAATACAATCAGTCTTGTTTTTTATTACGCATTTTTTTTTCTTTTTTTTAAATCCTTTTATATCAAATAAATTTTTGACATCTTTATTGAAATTGTTCGTTTTACTTTTCATTTAAAAGGGGATATATATATATATATATTATAAGGGGATTTATTAAGCTAATCGACTCTTATATTGGACTTGGTAATTAAAGAATACTATCAATATGCCAATAGCTTTTAGTTAATTTTTAATCAGATTATAGAGCTACTTAAAAATTTACAAATATGACAGAAATTAGGGAAAGTCATTTCATAACGATGAAATATCGAATTCTGAACTTTTATTGAAATGAATGTAATTTATCGGATGAATTATCCGAAATACATGAGAAAATACATGGAAAGCAGACGACTTAGTATGTCTTGTTAGTCACGTAAAAAACAATTAGGAATTTAGAAAGTACATGCATTGAAAATTCAGAAAATTCAACATATGTTAGAGCTTATGAAGATATTTAAAAATAAAAAAATAAAAGGTTAATCAGATAATCTGAGTTTCTGTCGCGCTTTTAGGAGAGACGTTGAATTTCCTGAAGTAAAAAAAAAAACTAATTTTATTTAAAAATTACTTCAAACACGCCCGGTCATAAAACAAATGGTCATTATTCAGTCTGTTTTTAAGTCTTTACATAATTTGTGTAAAATGATGTGAATTTTGAGAATGTAAAGGCAGTTTTTGAAAAGTTATTAGGATAAAATCCTTGCTGAGTTAATTAATGAATCAACATATAGCTTATTGAACAACAGCAATAAATATTCCTGGTTAGTTCGACAGATTTTATCATTTCTAAAAAATAAATGATTTCTTCTGAGATTTGTAAGGATCGATAAAATTGTTTTGAATTATATTTTAAAAAGTCCAACATTATGTCTTGCTAGATATATTACAGTTTTGAAAATTTTATAGCATCACTATTATTATTATTTTTTTTTTTTTTTACTTCTATCATCTTTCATTTATCTTTTCTTTTCTGAATTAAATGGAATATGTATAATGCAAATGAAATACCTTACAAAAAGAAGTGATATCTAATCAAAAACAACTCGTTGTAAATGATCCCACCAAGCCACAAACCTAAAACGTCAGTAATAAAAAGAAGTGATATCACATAAAAAGAAGCGATATAGAAGTGCATACTACGAGTGACGTGTAAAAATCTATCACTACTCATAATGTTTCCAAAGGACTCGGAGTGAGGTACAGTATGTGAAAACTGCTTGGCGACCTGCTGGCGTATATTTAATATATGCAGTAGGTACCTACATCAATTACGAAAAATTGTGAAAGTCGAAAAAATTAATTTTAATATTCTCATTATATAAGACTTATAAATGTTTGTAGGAAGAAGATCTGTAATAAATCAGAAAGATTTGTAAGACAAGCAGAAAATAGTATGTAATTGTGGTAATCATCGATTTTTACAATTATATTTTTCAATATTTTAAACATAATGTTTAATTACATAAATACGTTTAATAATACACTGTCTCAAAATTAAAGGGAAAACTGGTAAAATGAATCCTGTTTGTGACAGAATTAATTCTTAAACGTAAAATGTAATGTTTCCGACATAAGGAATATTATATAATACTATTGTAACAAAGCCTTACTAGAACAGATTTTTCCACTGTCATGTGCAATTCCGTTAACGTAAGCTTTACTGCAATATATCTTAGTTCAGTTAACGTCTATTAGGTGCATTGTTAGTAATATTCATATGATCACTATTTTTTATTAATATTTCACAAACTCAAATGTTTATTACATGTTTTCTTAGAAAATCCTTTGCGTAAAAGTGGTCTTTCTTTTCAAATGATGGTAAATAAAATCAACAAATCGATCCCATGATGTTAAATAAGAATGGGCATGTAAACACCAAAAGCTTCAACTTTTCACAGTTTAATGGGATCAGTAATTCAAGAAGAAAATTGTTAAACAAATAGTCATATGTAAGTGCAGGAAGAACAGGCATTATAAAAGCCTGCAGGTCGCCAAGCACTTTTCACATACTGTACCTCACTCCGAGTCCTTTGGAAACATTATGAGTAGTGATAGATTTTTACACGGCACTCGTAGTATGCACTTCTATATCGCTTCTTTTTATGTGATATCACTTCTTTTTATGACTGACGTTTTAGGTTTGTGGCTTGGCGGGATCATTTACAACGAGTTGTTTTTCATTAGATTATTACTTTTATTGACGTTAATTCCCAAGCATCATAATTTCAATAATTTATTTATTTATATGTAATTATATATTTATTGAAGTAATATTTTAATGAAGTCAAAGGAATTTAAATAGTGATATGTTATAGCTAGGTACATTGATTTATGTGAAAAATTAATTAACGAATCATCAATATCATCAATATCATCAATTTACATATTAATTTAATTTAACATATCATTTATGTATTTTTTCTAATATAATGGTATAAATTTATTAACATATTTTTAATGTTATATAATTATCATTTATTTGTCTCTAGAGAATATTTGCTTTCAAGCTTAATCCATTAATATATATAAATAGTTTTTAATATATATGTTAGATTATTCTAACATTGGAAGGTTTTACTAGTGAACGAAATATCTGGTTGTTCTGTTACCAGTTGTGCAATGTTGAAATAATAGAAACACAGGTAGAGTTGAATTCTCGTCGAGAAATATAACGTACTTTGAATTTTAACGAAGAGAATGTTTCGTAGTAAATCAACATGGATATTGGAAAGTAAATGCAGTCTTCGAGTGGTAGACCAGGTAACACATTTACCCAGTGTGGGTTTCTCCAGAATAATTGAGACAAAGCATAATATAACTCAGGATTTTATTGAAAGAGCATTCGCCGGTGCAGTTTTCACCAATTCATTTTAATCAAGCCATCGCTACGTAGTATTTAATTACAGGTAAACAACTTATAGATAATAGAAAATATCAGACGGCGACCAGGGGAAGATATCAAAGTAGAATTACGACAAATTCTGCTGAATCACAGCGAGTATCGACTTTTTGTTCCTCAAGTGTAAGAATACAAATATGACGTAGATCGCGCTCTCAACCAATGAATAATTAAGCATATCACGTCATGAAAAAGTGCTGACAGAGCAAGCAGATGAAATTGAAGGGGGAAAATATAACCTCAGAAATGCGCGGGAAAGTAAAAATGGAAGGTAAAAGAATATTCTAGAAAGAAAAAAGCGCGGAAGTGGAACATTTAATTTAAGAATACTCAAAGCGTAATATTTAAGCAATTTAGACAAGTGAGACATTAAATTAAAGGAAATTTAACAGAGTTAACGATAGAGATTATTTAAGGATAAGGATTTAGTGAATATAAAGTAGTAATTTAGAATAAGATAAGGAAATCGCGGAATTAGATATAATAATGTAATAAATATTAGTTTTTCATTCAAAGAAATTATATATTTTAATAATTTATTCTAAAGATGTCAGCACTTCATTGACTCCTTTGAACACAAAGTGGAAATCATTTTTAAAAAATCTATAGAATGCGCTGGTAACATATATTGAGGAATATGCTTGACTATATTGCACTTTATTACACCTTGGTCCATCAACATTTAAAAAATATTTTCGGCAACATTTGCAAATAATCTCCTTTACTTGTTTTAATGCTACCTCATTCTTAGTCAACAACAGCCTTTTTAATAAGTTTTATTTTAAACTTATTTGTTTTTCAACATTTTCGTATCTCAATTTTTTGTGTGTGGTAGTCTCAAATCCATATTTTTTTATCTTTTTAATGGTATGAAGACGCAACCACATATTTTATTAGCGGATCTCTAGACATTTAGGAACTGATCAATCTGTCTAGGTTTTACAAATATCCGTAATTCATTTTCTGCTCCTATTTTTAATGTTTTTCTTTTTATCTATGTTGAATATGTTAAAAGCAAAATTTTAATTGTCAATGAATAAATTTCTTTCTATTTATAATTTCACATTTTTTGTTGTAATTTCTAATGTTTTTAGTGGTTATATATATATATATATATACCGGTTATTATAAATAATTACGAATCAAGTTCTGACTGTTTAATAAACTTGGACAAGTTAAGATTGAGATTTTCATTCCGTATGCATATATTTACTACGTGTCATCGTAATCGTGCAACAACTCTTCTGAGCGCACAAGTTTGTTTTTGTCTGTTGGCAACAACTTGACGATATTTTTTAATTGTTTATTTTAGATGCAGGTGATCATATCTTTCATTACGCTCACCATATTTTTTTTTTCGCCAGTTTCGATTTTTTTGCATGTTGTGCCAATTTGATGCTTTTTTTTTTTTTGGTGAGTTTGAAATTTATTGTATTAGGAGCGTTGAAAACATGACGAACAGAGGAAGTTGCTTTTCACCTAAAGAATTTTTTCACAATATTTGCAGCACCATACATCCTGCAAAGTGACGATGACCGAGAATTTCCAAATAAAATTATTGAAGAAATTTGTGGAACGTGGAATCTACTTAATTTTTTTCAGTGAAAACCATGACAAAATAAATCGCGATGCTTAAAAAGAGCGAACCAAGGCATTGAAAAGACGTTATCTACTTTGCTGGAAACTAACAATACAACAAAGTGGTCAGAAGTCAAAAGGAATAAAATTCATCCAGTTTATGAAAAAGTGAACATATCACTCTGTAATAGATCGCAGTCGATGTATTATATTGCTTTAGTTGGCTATAAAGCGAATGTAGGTTTAATAAATTATTTGCCAGTTGATACTTTGTCAGGACATACAAGTGAAGAAGGTCTTATTGTATATACGAAATGAGTCTAGTAATGATATCCAACTTCAGAAGCAATTTCAACAGAGGATGAGGATATAGATGAAATAAATTATTATAATATGGATATGGATTTGGATATTTTGGAATAAGATTTGGCAGAAACAACTCAGTTAAATTGGTAATAAAAGTGTCGGTCAAATTGAATTCGAACAACATAATTCTGAAATAGCAAAGAGAAAAGAAAGTTTTGGTGATGTTAAAATCAAATATTTTGAAGAAAACAACTAAGACTCTTCTTTTTCACTAGATAATTTCTCGAAAAATGTTTAATAAGGTCGACGCTCTGCTAAACACTCACTAAAGCAAGCGGGAAAATATTACGGCTGTCGAAGTTAAAATTTTCAAGTGCAAATGTAGGAGAAACATTTCGAATAAGAATACCAGAGGTAGATATGGGTGAGTTCCAAGGAAAATGAAAACTTACATACACTGTGTACAAAATATAGCATTTTAAAACAGCTTTAAACAAGGAACGATTTTACTGCCTACAATAAAGCTTTAATGATAAAGATGTAGATAATGATAAATATAAATGCGTTAGATGTTAAATCCCTTTTCACTAACGTGCCTGTTCAAGGGGCAATTTATTGTTTGGAAAGAAGGCTGCGCGAATTTCATTACTCTTCCATTGAGATTGATGAAATCCTGCATTTGGTTAGTATTTGTATCAGGCAAACTGCTTTTCAGTTTAATAATTCTTTTTTATTCTCAAACTGAGGGTTTGGCCATGGGTAATCCACTGTCTCCTCTTTTATGTGATATTTATATGCATTTTGTTGAAGAAAAACTCTTCAGTTTATATAAATTTCATTTCTGGTTTAGGTATGCTGATGACACTTTTATTTTAATTCCCTCTGACCTAGATCTTTCTAATCTCCTTTCTCTTGTTAATTCTGTTGATCCTTGTATTCAATTTACTCTCGAAGTCGAAGAGAACAATTCTCTTCCTTTCCTTGACGTCTTGGTTTCAAAACACCCAGATCGTTTCTCTACCTCCGTTTATAGAAAACCCTTCGCTGTCTCTCTGCCTCCTCATGCTCTTTCAAATCATCCTCCTCAACAAAAAGTGGCGTCATTTTATACTTTTGTTTTTAGGGAGTTACGCATTTGTTCTGACTCTTCTGTTCTAAATAATGAAATTAATTATCTCAAATCTCTTGCCCTTGCTCGTGGTTATAATCCCTCTTTGATTGATAAAGCTTTGTATAAATTTATAAGCCTAAACGTCCTTTTTTTTATTCAAATAACCCTCCTAATTTTAATTCTATAATATTTCTGCCCTTTTATTCTCTTCTCTGTTTCAAAATTGCTAAAATCCTTTCTCGTTTTAATTTTAAAGTTATCATCAAACCTATGCATAAAATTAAATTCTCTTCTCCAAAACATCCTGTTCCTACTGAGAACCGGCGGGGTGTTTATTTTATTCCTTGCTCTTGCAATTTAGGTTATATGGGTCAAACAAAGAGATCTTTAAAATTCAGATTAGGTGAGCAACAGAGGTATATTGCAAATCAAGAAATCTCTAAATCTTCGATTGCTTCTCACTGTTGGTCTTCCAGTCATTGTTTCAATTTCTCCATGCCAAAATCATTTCTTCCCCCGCCTCTCCCTCTCACTTGGATTTTCATGAAGCATATTTTATTTCTAAAAATTCTGCTAATCTTGTCAATGATCTCCCATCATCTCCTTTCCTATCTCCAGCGTGGAAATTACTTTTGTAATTCTTTTCCCTTTTCTTTTTATTTTGTTAAAAAAAAAAGGTTCTTTTGATTTTTTTCTTGTTTTATTCTTTATATTTCTTTATTTATTATTATTACTTATATATATTTTTTATTTACTTCTTTATTTTATTTTTATTTTGTTTATTTCTTTTATTTCCATTTTTTCCCTATCAATTTCTCTTCTATCTTTTTGTCAACACCTTTCTCTTCTGCCTGTACCTCATTCAGCTAGCGCCATCTGTCGCATTCTTTGCAACATTCTTTACCTTCAATTCATTTTTTACCTTGTTCGCTTACGGACACGTGTTTGCTGTAGGTGATGACGAGCTGTTATGTTTGTAGCTCGAAACGCGTCCTGTATATTGTTTTATATTATGGTGATCTTTTACAAAGTTTTATTATTTTAATAAAGCTTTAATTTCAGTTAATGAAGTTTCAGTGAATGAAGGAAATAAATCTAAGAGAATGTTCTCGTAAAAATTTCAACCTAGGTGCTCAAGGACTAATATTACAATTGTAAAGGTAATTATAACTCAAGTTGCTGCAGATGTAAAAAATTACAAACCTTTTGCAAATCCAAATGTCACAATAGCTATCCTGCCAAAATAAAAATTTTTATTTTTAAATGTAATACAAAATTAAAAGCACTTTGTAATTAAAAATTCCATAATATATTTTTCTGCCAAAATAAATAATATGTTAGTAATTTAATTGATATTGTATTTCTAATGTAATTTGTTTGCAATTTGTTATTTGTTATAGAAATCATAATCCGATATTTGGAATCCTCAGTCCATCTTTCGTATTGACAACATGTATTTTGTTCGAATCTTCGACGATCGTCTAATGTGGCACTTCTGGGCGGGGGAGGGCCATATGAGCTGCATCTTTTTTCTTCTTTTATTATTCTATTAGATTTGTGTAAGAATTGTCTCATTCCGACTGAAATTCTCTTTTTATATTCGCTATATGTTAAACGTAATTAGAAGTCTAAATTTAAAGCTTTCTACTTGTGCTACATTTTTCTTAATATTCATTGCTTAAAGTATGTACTTACTAAAACTTAGTAAAACTAAATTATTTATTCCTTCATTATTTCAGAGCTTATGATTTTCCCCTAATTGATTCGGTAATTATAAAAATAATTATGTCTAACCCCTTAGGCATTGGCGTGCTGTTAATAGAACACATTTTTTGATTGAGTATTATTGTCTTTTAGCAATAAATTTTGTTATTAGCTTCACACAGTTTTGATAGCACATGTTCCGAGTTACGGACATATTCGTTAATAAGCTTAATTAATCATATTGACCAAACTTCATTGGTAATTATTAATAATAACCGGTAAATATGATTAATTTGCGTTATTTATCAATTTAGCCAAAAGACGCGATTATTATTAATGATAACCGAATTTATCAAATTAACCGTAACATCATAGCAAACGCGGCAGCGTTAAGCTATAATATGATTAAGAAATAGAAAATGCAAACGACTTTCTTAAATTTCTGGCGAACCAGTTGACATACGACAATGATTTTTCTTTTGAAAGATAGAACTCGATGAGACGAATAAACTGATAGCATTTAAAAAATTACTGTAGCTTTCAGTAGTTTTTTATTTTATCTTAAACGAAAAAATGAAGACACAAAATTCAACAAAGCGTAGCTAACGTTCCAGTGGGTGGATTAACTTCGTTTTTGTTTTATTTTGATCCTCCGGTTCAAACTTAAAATAGATTTTTTTTTCATTTTTGTATGTTTGACGGTCGCTGAGAAAATCGAATTTGTCTTTTATAATGTCTCCATAAAATTATAGCAATCTCTCCTTTTCATTTTCTAATTCAATAAATTCTTTCGTGTTGCCATTCCCTAAAAAGCAGTACAATAATAATAAAAAAAGGGATAACACGTGTACTTTTGTTTTTATAAGTCAATAAAAATTGAAATTCAACTGACAGATTTTTGTATTTGTGAAATCGACGTCAACCTAAGCAGATAATGCATAATTGTCATAAATATATATATAAACTTTCTTGATTAATATTTTGAACTGGAGTAATAGACACAATGGAGCACAAACGAGTTGATAGGAAAAAGAAAAACAGGGTAAATCCCAAGCTTCTGTTCAGGAGCTAAATGTAAGGTTTATTTTAATTATCATCATAACATCCTGACTTACACAAGCGTGCAGTAATATAAATACTTCACATACTAAGCATACCTTAAAAAATACCATTCCATCTATTTTTAATAAGGAAGAGATGTCATATACGCACCAGAGTACATAACTGGCGCGATAATGGCGTTATTTTGCCTGATACGGTAACTGAGCTATTGTTGTTTATTTATCAATTGTTTTTTTTATTTACTTTTATTTTATTTTTTAAAATTATATAAATTGTTAGCACAGATGTCATATTCGCCCCATATTGGCGCGATTTTTTTCGGTTGCCAATTTGGCGAAAACATCAACAGCATAAACAACATAATCCGGGTTACACATCAAGCAAAATAACGACACTTTGGCGCAAGTTAAGTACCCGTTGTCTATATGATATTGGCGACAGAAAAAAATCCCGCCAATATGGGGCGAATATGACATCTGTACCAAATTGTTTTGTTCTATAGTTATTAATAATTAAACTTTTCATTATTTATTGTTATTTCCTTTTTAAAATAATAGAAAGTAATTTAAAAATAGATATGTAACTGCTATTCGAAAACGAGGTTTTCGTCAAATTTGCGTCAGAAAAAAAAAACGCAACAAACCCGTTGTTTTATATGACATCTGTGCCTTAAATAATTAGGGTTTCGTTTAACTTTAGGTACTTTTGCTTGAGATATTGTCGAAAATGTACAGCAAAAATATATGGTACTACTTGATTATCCCGTCGACCAATTTCGCCAAACTATTCGCCAAATGATACAAACTGACATAATTTTTATTTTAAGTAACGGAAGAATAAATAAATTAGTAAAACATTAATAAAAATACTAATAAAAACTTGGGCACAGATGTCATATACGCTCAATATTGGCGCGATTTTTTCCGACGCCAATTTGGCGAAAACCTCGTGGCACAGATGTCATATACGCTCAATATTGGCGCGATTTTTTTCTGACGCCAATTTTCGAAAACATCAACAGCATAAACAACAATATCCGGTTTACCATATCAAGCAAAATAACGATACTTTGGCGTCAGTTAAGTACCTGTTGCGTATATGACATTGGCGTCAGAAACAAATTGCGCCAATATCGGGCGTATATGACATCTGTGCCAACCTCCTTAATATATCATCTGTATCCGGGTTACCATATCAAGCAAAATAATGACACTCTGACGCCAGTTAAGTACCCGGTGCGTATATGACATTGGCGTCAAAAAAATCGCGGCAATATGCGGCGTATATGACACCTTTGCCAAAACTTGAATTAAAAATCACTTGAGGACGTAACAAACATGTGTATCGTGTTAAATGTCAAATGAATGTAACATTTACTACCATCCATTATTGCCATTTAATCTTATAGTTTGGCGATAATTTTTTGTCGACAGGATAATCAAGTTGTACCAAGTATGGTACAGATGTCATATACGCACCACGTTGGCGCGATATTTTTTTTTACGCTAATTTGGCGAAAACCTCGTTTTCGAATACCAGTTTCATATATATTTTTAAAAAGGGATTAACAATAAAATTTAAAAAGTTTAATTAATAATAATAGAACAAAACAATTTACATAATTTTAAAAAAGAAAATAAAAGTAAATAAACAATTTATTAATAAATAAACAACAACATTCGGGTTACCATATCAAGCAAAATAAGAAAACTTTGGCGCCAGTTAAGTACCCCGGTGCGTATATGACATTGGCGTCAGAAAAAAATCGCGTCAACGTGAAGCGTATATGACATCTGTGGCGGTTCAAGTACACTTCGGAACGTTACTTTGAAATCGATAAGTTTCATCGCCAAAATCGCCAAGATGCCTAATGATCATCGCCAATGAATATACAAATAATGCCATATTTGCAAACTTATAGGTCAAAATATAAGAGGAACCTCGGTTCACGACCGCTTCTGTTTATAACCAGTTCGGTTTATGTCCAACTTCGGTGATCAAAATTTGACTCGTTTGGCGTGCAATATCTCAGTTCCCGACCAAGGCTGCCGAATAGCACAGTTGGCAACCCTCACATAACTCTTGTTATTAGTCAAGTTTTGAGTAAGGTGTGCATATCAGAGTGCTTTGTGTACCTTTATTACTGTAAAAAAATTAATTTTTTGTTTTACTTTTACTCAGGTTTGCGCTAATTTTAGCTCTCATTATGGCTTCTGAGAATGAAAAAGTGCTTAGTGATAGCAGTAGTAAGAAGCTTAAGCGAATTACTGTTCAATAAAAGAAATTGTAGCAAAACATGAGAACGATGTTAGTATAACCGGTCTAACTAAACAATACGATGTGGCCTAAACCTTCGATTTCCACGATAATCTACAATATATGTTATGCTATCGTATGTGTCACAGAAATCGCGATTATTTGTTAATTGTTTAATGGCAACGCTCGAATGAAACGCATCTCATTGGTTATAGAACAGCATTTAATGCATCACCATACCTATAAGAAGGGTTACCATATACGGGACCCTGTTCTGTCGCAAAATACCGCTATGTTTGTCACCAACTTGGTGATATATCGCCAAATTCCTACAGACTTCCATTGTAAACTAATAGGGTTTACTTGTTTAAAGAGAATCAACAAACTAAGATATTTTAATGCAACAAAAACTAACATCAGTTTAAGGAATTATATTAGTTATATTTAAGGGAGCCCAAGTAAATTAAATTATGAATAAAAATAACGTGAATTTGATTAAAAAACCTGGAACCTCTTAAAACAATGTGCATAACTTGGTTAAATAGTGCATTATTGTGCGAAATAAGAAAAAAAGTATTGGGAATATTTAAAGCAACTCAAGTTTATTTATATTCAATATATAATTATCAAAAAATTTAAATGACTAGTATTAAAAAATGCTCTGACGAGCACCAAAAAAGGCTAATATGTTTAAGTATGAAAAAGAGTTTGACAAGTGCTTCTAATAGAGCATGAAAAAGGTCAAGGGGTCCCTTCTTGGCTGCAGCTCACTGTCAATGCCAACTTTGAAAAAATCATATTTGCGCTTTTTTCATATAAAAAAAATCAGCCACAGTTACGATAAAAATGTGTAGTGTAAAGACACAACCAGTAAAGACGCAGCCTGATTAAACATGAATGTAAGGCGACATAGTACCAAAAACCTTAGTTCCTACAGAGTATCACACTGATGTAGGGCCACCAAGCACGCCCGCAATGTAGAACTGTACAGAAAACTGATTTTTAGTGCAGTGCAGACTGTTGCAAGACACTCTGCACAGGAACAATTCCACATGTGCACGCATAACATTATATTTATTAATTCATTGATTGTTGAAATTAAAAGCAAGTGGCTGTGGCTGTACAATGTACTATGCAGTACAGCAATGCATGTAAACTATAAACGAACATTAGACGCATACACTTTTAATACGGAAGTACAAAAGCACAGTGTGAATGTGCGCTGAGGTTCAAAAATCAAAAGCATAATAGGAATGTACAGTGTAGTACAATTTATAGAGAAATAATGGTACACAGTGCACTGTACAAAGTTGCATTGCAGACGTATGCGCAGTACAACAGTGCAGTTAAGTACCGGAACGAACGCGACGGAAAGTTTTACTAAAGTACCGCGAATTTATTTTATATGGAAAAAGCGCAAATATGATTTTTTCAAAGTTGCAATTGACAGTGAGCTGCAGCCAAGAAGGGACCCCTTGACCTTTTTCATGCTCTATTAGAAGCACTTGTCAAACTCTTTTTCATACTTAAACATATTAGCCTTTTTTGGTGCTCGTCAGAGCATTTTTTAATACTAGTATATATATAATTCATTTTTAAAAAGCATCTGTTTTTTAAATATTTTTATTTCATATTTCTTTTTTTCTTAAAGATTTTAAGATAAAGTAAATAATTTCAAAGTATTATCATTTTGAAACATAAATTAGTTTTAATTTCAGGGCCAAACTGCGAGTAAAGTGCCTTATTTTTATTATTTTAAAGTGTTTACGTTACATTATGTTACATTATTTTCAAATTACTAAGTAATTTTATTTATTTTTTCTTTTTATAATTTATAGTTTTTTTAAAAGCAAACACACATAAAGTTTCTTAGATATAAACATTAAAATTAGAATACTACATTATTAAGAAAAAAAATATTTATATTCATTAATCTTTGAGCTGCATATAAAGTACATCAGAAAGTTATTTGTGAAAAATCATGTGACCCTGAACAGACAATTAACTAACTGAAACGCCCAAAGCATGTTATTAAATGACATAATTCTATTCTATATGGAAATTAGGATGTTATTCTATTCATATAACATAAGTAACAAAGTCCTTATTTCGGCCTAACAAACCTGACACGTAATGCATTTAATTACATATTATGCTTTTTTTTCTTATCTCATATTGAACAGTATAATTTCTGCTGATTTTTAAGAACGATTCACAAATAAACAAATTAAAGAGAATTTTGTAGATTAATAAAAAGGTTAATTAGAAAACGACGTTTAAGCCATAAACTTAGTAACCATGACGATAGTGATTTATTATTATCATTATTATTTTAAATTGATTTCTCATATTAAAATATTATTTGAGAAATTTTAGGTGTTGAGAGTCCATACAAGAAAATACTTTAATTATATTAAAAAGCAAAGATTGAATGTATTTCATTTAATATATCATTCAGTTGCATTCGTTCAAATTAAAGGTTTTATAATTGGTAATAATCCAGAAAGAAATTTCCGCTTTCAATTTTCGCCGCGGAAGTAAGTTGTTAGTTTTTCGATAGTTCAAGCATACGCATTCTTCCTTCTGATTCATTAGTAAGTGAGGAAAGGCATATCGCTGACTTACTCGGTGCTTGTTTTGTGAAAGTTTAAATGCTTAAAACAATCGTGCATCTCGCCGCATATGATATAAGGTCGGTCATCTGATTTCTACGCGTAAGCTGTGCGACCGACGTGGACATCCCTGTCATCCCTGCGAGAAAAACTAAGCATGTGAAATTCACTGATGTATTTGATAGATTTGCGGACACAATGCGAAGAGCGATTACATGGTAAGAAGGGGATTGCGGCATTTCAATGAAGGACGTGAATACAAAGATTGTTAACCCCCCTACAGCCCGGATCTCGCACCAAGGGATTTTTATCTTTCCACGTCGTTTCTTTGGGGTAACGAGTTCAGGGACGCCGACAAGGTTAGATCCGTTGTTGTCCAATGCTTGCAATCGCAGGCATCATCGATCTTTGAGAAGGTCATCCAAGCAGTCGTGCTTAACTACGATTAATACATAAAAAATGGTGGTACCTATATCGAAAATTAGTCTGACCATTGTAGTTCGGTATTTAATAAAAGTTAGTTCCAAATGCTGCATTCCTTTTCTTGTGGTGCAAAACGGAACTTACTTTCTGGATTACTTGATAATAATACAGGTAAATATTTAAAATTAAACCAGGTAGCTTCTTGCGTAACCTATGTATAACATTTGCAGTTAATGTTTTTTATTATTGAGGGATGCTATTCCTTAAATACTGATGCTTATAACAAAAGCTAGGTAAGATCAATTATTTAAAGCAAAGATGTGCTGGAAAAATAAATTAGTACTTAGATTACTTTGTCTCTCATTTCATTACAAATGTTACATGAAAATGCATTTTTCGATAGTTAATAGTTTTTAGATACTTTTGGATATGCTTAAAACATCTAATAATAAAATTTTCATGTTATATTGTGCTTTAGAATTAATATAAAATTTTAAAATGCTTTACGAAAATTTTGTTGCAAGACAAAAAACTCATCACATATTTTTATCGAGATGTTTAATAAAACAACTCTTAGTAAAATATTCTGTCGAAGTACATCATGTATGCAAATGTTGTACAACAATTCTAATAAAATTGTGCTTTCAGTAAAACCTTTCTGATAAATGTAATTTTAACTTATAATGTTAAAGCCTAAAAGTTTTCTGTAAGTTGTATTAAAAGTGCAATGCTGTTTGATTGTATGTTAAAAGTTGAATGTGTGTTTCACTTTTAAGCTCTTATGTGGAATGAAATAACAATGAATGATTTTAAGAATGCGTCACCAAGGTTGCTTATATCAACGTCGATGCAATATGACATATGCATTTCATTCACAGCTTTTTCTAAAAAAAAGTTTAAAGTTTTACAAGACTTGAATTTCCGCCTGAAGTTTAAATTTTAAACGTCATTTACGATTGAATTATAATAAGAATTAGAAGCATACACGTTTTATAAATAACAGATTTGAAAAAAAAAAGTAAATGAGAGTGTCCTGAAATTCTCCGAGACATAAATTAATATTCAATATAAATTCAAATAATTGTCAGACAGGAGTGCGGTTTGAACTAAAATGCTTCACATCACCAAACATATTCTGCAATCGAATAAAAAATAGTTCCAAACTTCACCCATAGATGGCGCTAGTTACAGAGCAATAATTTGTGCAATCCACTAGCATAGTTCAACCTGTGCAGTTTTTGTAGCAGGAGCACATTTTTTTTTTTTTTTTTTTTTTTTTTTTATGCCAGTACAAAATATTGTTTCGAGATGAAGGTTTTTTTTTTTTTTTTTTACTTGGTTTGAAAGTTTCTTTGAACAGGAAACCGTTGCATTTATTTAACCATTGCGTTCGAAAGTACCAACCTACGTAATTATCTTTTTCGCTGGGAGTCGTCATTTTTGTGTCACTGCGTCAGTACTAATCTGAAAATCAGAGAAAAAACGCATGTTTGAAACCAAGCATGCACCATCTATGATCGAAGTTTGCAACTAAAGATTTTCATTCGCTTGAAGAAAACTTTTAATAATGATAAGCATTTTAGTCCCAACCGCACACCTGTACGAAAATTACTTGATTTTATATTGAATTCTAAAATGTGTCTCAGACTTTTGGAACATCTTGTATATGTATGTATAAACTAGGTGTCACTAACCTCTGTGTCTTTAGTACTCAAACCTTTGGGCTTACACCTGACTCATGCTTCGCAAACGTAATCTTAATTCACCTATTGTTGGAAACTGACCAATGCACCGAATAGCAAATGTAAAATTTTTGAACTTAAGAGAAATATAAGGAAATTAAATTGTATATCGAAGACAGACCTTCACACAGAATAGTTAAAGTACTTTGCCTTCGACTCGTACGTGCAAAAACGTGGTTGATTGTTTACTTTTAGTAAAACAAATATATTTTGCAGATATTTTCAAGTTCATTATAAAAAAAAAAAAAAGGCATTATAAAATGAGCATACATTGAAAGTATCCGCCGTAATGTTTCACCACCTTAATATTTCATTAATACAATTTTGCAACAATAAGTTTGAACGTCGACGAAGTTTATTCTACAGGTGTTGGTGTGGTGTTATTTATGACGGCCGGTTATCAGTACGAGAAATATAGGCATTAGGGGGAGTGCCGTCCCTGGGGGGGGGGGGTCTTTCTAAGGGAACTTAACCCATATTTACGCATGGTTTCACAAGGTACCAAGAAAACCAGAAGACCTCTGAACGGTTAGTCTGACGGGCGCGATTGGTTCAAACCCAGCACCTGCCGTCTACCAGATTGGAGAGCAGAAACTCTCAGCCAGCTTATTCTAAAGATTTATGAAAAGCTAAATAAAATAAAAAAACTATTTTATTTAATGTTGAAAATGAAAATTTTGTTGAATATGTACCACCTAATTATTAACTTCCATCTAGCTACAGAGCAGTAAAACATATATAAGTCGAACCTGGCTAACTATATTCTTCCAGGGTTCGATATAAACGCAAAAGAAAATAATCTTCTATCTTTATTATCTAAATTTAACTTGGAGTACAGTTGCTAAATGGGATGGAACAGATATATTTCTATGTTTCAGGTATGCAATTTCTAACTGTGAAAGATATCAGCGGAAAAAGAAATGGTACAATTTTAATGAAAACAGCATTTTGAAGTTTATATCTGAAGATTCATTGACATAAAATATGAAAAATCAAATTGGTTTATATTTATCTTTCCTATTTCTCAGGAAACATCATAAAAGCAAAACAAATTTCTGTTGATTCTGCGCAACCTACTTTTAACTTAAGCGGACTTACAAGATAAAAATATAAAAATATATATACCTGTTTTACTTTATATTGGTTAGACTATTTCATCCCAAGGGGCACTATAAAAGCAAAAGAAAATTATGTTCGATCTGTTTTCCGTTATTTTAACTTGGAGTCAAAAGTTGGTGGACGTCGAGTGACCTTGCAGTTAACCATGGTTCTCATATGTGAAAATGTAAAAGATCCATTTTAAGTTTTATTTATATAATTTCCTGCCAGTGCGCTATCCGTATACAAAAATCCTATCATGCATTTTTTTTTTTTTTTTTTTTAAGAACATAAAATTGACCTTAGCAGAAGCTCAATCTGAAAATCAGAAAAAAAAAAGACTCTGAAAAAGTCAATACAATTTAATTTAATCATACTATTTTTCGCAAAAAGAAATACATAACGGAAAATTTTGCTCAGTTTACACAAATTTTAAAAATATCAGTAGAGCTGCGATAGAGTGAGACATAAAAAATTAATTTTACTTAAATTAGGTTATTTTATCACCCAAATTGGAATTCGCTAAAAATGCAAAAAAGAAAAATAAAAATAAAAATAAAAATAAAAATGTTTAATTAGTACAACTTATTTTTATACTGAATGCGGAATCATAGAGTAAAAAAAAAAAAAAAAAAAAAAACCAATTTTATTAAAATTTTGTTTAAAATATTTCTAGCTAGACGTCATTTCGGAGTAAATCTTGATCTAAAATTTCAATTTTGTGCTTAAATCTAATTTCAATTTGAAATATGTTTAATATAAAAGAAAACATAAATCAAAAATCAATTTTAAAATTTTAGTTACGCAATATCCTGGCAATTACGCTACCAATGTAATTCAATTTCCTTTTTGTGTTTTTAGGTGCATTCGTAATTATATAAATACATAGCACCTATAGTCACCGTCTGGTCCATCTGCCTGTCTGTCTGCCCAGGTAAAAATTCATGCTAGTACCAGCAACAAAAATAGGCTAGTTATTGCTATGCATTGCTTTGTGTTCTAGATTTCCGTACTATTATATGCTTTATAATGCTCGCCAACATCAAATGCTATATAGCTAGCTTACACAGCAATAAAGCTATATACAAGCATTTTATGCTTATTTGCTGTTTAAGCTTCTTCCAAAGCATGAAGAGGTAGGTACCTTAACGTGATATTAAATTATTTTTTATGCTTGCCCGCATAATATTCTATGCAGCCAGCTTATTGAGAAATTGCATGACAAGCTATATACAATCATTTTATGCTTATTTGTTATTTAAATTACTTTCAAAGCACGGAGAGGTAGGTACCTTAACGTACTATTATATGCTTTATCATTCTTGACAGCATAATATACTATGCGGCCAACTCAGAGAGAAATAGGATGTCAAGCTACGTACACGCATATTATGCTTATTTGCAATTAAAACTTCTTTCAAAGTACGAAGAGGCACCTAAACGTGCTATTATATGTTTTTTTATGCTTGCTCGCATAATATGCTATGCAGCCAGCTCAGGTAGAAATACCATGACAAGCTATGTGCAAGCATTTTATAAGCTTACTAGGGGCCTCTGCCCCCTGCAAGCTACGCTCGCCAATCCCCATTCAGACACTGTAGAATCTAAAAACACGCTAATCTGATCGGTTTTAAAAAGATTAGAGAAGATTGAATTATACTGAAAAAACCTGTAGCGATCTCCCTGTAAACGGGTTTCCATTCAATTCCCTCTGATTGCAAAAATTTAAGGTAGAATCAATTGCTGTTATGACATCCAATGGTTGTTTTCGTGTTTGGTTAAAGAAGATCAGTTAAACATTTGAAAAGAAGCTAAAATAAAATGACTTAAGTAAAAAGAGTCTTAGTTTCTCGGTATTATTAACAGCTTTATAAAACGATTGACATAATACAATTACTTAAATTTGCTGCATCAACACTTTCAAGGGCGGTGGTTCATTTTTGGACCACTTAATTTTAATTCTTAAATGGCACATTGGCACCAGAATATTGGGATGAAAATTTCCCTTTTATTAAGTAAGTGAACAAAAGCATTTTTGTATTTCGAAATTTGTTTGTAAATTCTGGTGTCATTCACTGATTTCAAGTTTTCACGAATAGAAGTGCCTTGTCCGTGAAAGGGTTAAACGCATATTAATGTATTTATTATTTTAAAGTTTCCTTTCCCTTTTAATATTCACGTGTAAATACAATTTTCAGGACATAATTTTCAATATTTTCCTGCCTTTAACATGTACTCATTTAATAGTAATTTTAAAGGGGTTTTTTCTGATTTTAATAGTCACGTGAAAATAAATTTTTAATCGTTAGGTAATATTATTCTTTGCGCTGTTTTTAAAATTGAAAACAATCTCTATAATAATAGCCTAAGTCATGTGACTATCACCAACAGCTCCAGGCGGATCCCTTCGCTTTTTATATTCCAGGCGGCCATTTCGGTACTTTAATGTTAGCCAGCCACAGGTGTGATAAGTCGCCGAATATAATTCTATCGCCATTATTTCGTTTATATTATAATAGTCCAAGTCATGTAACTGCCATAAACAACGGGCTGATTCCTACGCTTTTCATAAGAAATGTTTCCATTTTGATTAAAGAATCAAAATTATTTTTTCGAGTAAAACAACATAAAAGTTGCCATGATCACAAAGAATTCCTGGTACTTTTATGTTAGACGGGTGAAAATCTCGCCAATAGCTTTTTTTTAACTCGCCAGTTTGCACTTTTTTATTTTTCGAGTGGTAAATTAAAACGGTGCTACTTGGTTATCCAATCGACAAAAAATCTTTCGCCAAACTATAAGATTAAATGCCAATAATGGTTGATCGTAAATGTCACATTCACTTGACTTTAAGGAAGTTACACATGTTCACGCCATCAAGTGATTTTTATTTCGACGTTTTATTTGTATTTTTATTAATGTTATACTAATTTATTTGTTCTTTTGTTAATAAAAAAAAATGTCAATTTGTATAATTTGGCTATTTATATAATTTGGCGAAATTGGTCGACGGGAGAAGTAATAACATTAAAACGTTGCTTTGAAGTGGAAATTAAATTTCATGATTTGTTGCATTGTCACATTGTTGGGGTGATTTTTTTTACGACAATTTGGCGAAAACCTCGTTTTCAAATACCTGTTACATATGTATTTTAAAATTATTTTCTGTTATTTTTAAAATAAAGAAACAATAAATAAAAAAAATAATTAATAACTACAGAACAAAACAATTTATAACTTTTTTTGTAATAAAAATAAAATAAATTCAAATAAACATTTATTAATAAATAAGCAACAATAGCCGGGTTACCAGGTCAGGCAAAATAACGCTATTTTGGCGCCAATTAGGTACACCGTTGCGTATATGACTTCTGTGTCTAATATTTTTCTTTTCGTTTCTTTTAAAAAAAGAATGAAGTAAACGCCATTTATTTTAAAGGTTTCAATTTGTATTAAATAAAGTGATAATGAAATACAAATTGAATTACGATTAAAAGTAACATGATACATTTCTTAGCATACATTTAAGAGAGGGCAAACTTCTCACCAAATTAGTTTAAAATAGTAACATTTTCTAAAATCTAAAAAAAAAAAAAAATATCTGTTATGATTAAAATTTGAGTTGCCATCATTAGAGAAAAGTATATAAAATTAGAAAAAAAAAATTAATATTTCGAAAAGTAATTCGAATTTAAAAATTCTAATACCAGTTCTGAGATCCGCAGCTCAATACGGATTTTTGGTGTTAATTTCATCGGAAATTATTCCGTATTTTAGGAGAAATCGCCGTGAAACATAATCAGTTGTTTAATCAGTCGTTTCATAGAATCGTTACATAAATTCGTTTCAATTCGATTCATTGGGATTTTATATATATAGGGTAGATTTGCTATTTCAGCTTTTGCCAAAGCATGGAGAGGTAGGTACTTTAACCCTTAAATACCTGATTTTTCAAAAATCATTGTAATAATGTTTTTCGGCTTTCTTTTTTAAATAAATCATGGGAAAAATACTTAAAAAAATCATATTTTGTTTTAAATATGGTTTACGGCTAAAAAGCAGTTCGTTACTAATCGGCAATACTGGTCTTTATTTGAAAAATAATTTTCCTTGATAAAATCTTATAATATTGAATACAGAAGAAATTTATTAACTATAATAAGAAATAAATTTCACTTGCTCACTGCAGAACAAAATAGTGTATTTTGCAAGCTTCCAAACAAAACAAAAAGAAGAAGTAGCAACAATTGAAAAAATAAATCTGTCTTTACTCTTAAACAGCACAAGTGTTGCCATTTACATGTTGAAAATCGATTTAATAATATTTTCAGAATGTATTTTATCGGCAACATTAGGCATTATAGCTTCAATATTATTCTAATAGTATTTTAGAACCTAAATTGGGTATGTTGCCGAAAAATAATTACCGGCATTTAAGGGTTAACGTACTATTGTATGATCTATCATGCTTGACAACATAATATGCTATGCATTCAGATTAGGGAAAAATAGGATGTCAAGCTACGTACAAGCATTTTATAATTCCTTTCTGCTTAAGCTTCTTTGAAAGCATGGAGAGGTACCTTAGCGCGCTATTATAATGCTTTTTACTTTCTTCTATCTTTGCAAGAAGGAAGTATTGGATTCATGAAAATTTTCAACTTCCGGTTTTCGACGGTGTTACACGTTTTAGGGGTCAGAGATTCCGAAAAACATGTTTTTTCAACATGTCTGTCTGTGAGTCTGTGGTTCTGTGAGTCTGCCTGTCTGCATGTGACAAAAATCTTGTGGGCGATATATCTCAAGAACTAACGCACGGAATTTAACAGAAATTTATATTCCAGTAGTCTATAACATAAATTGCTGTTAATTAGTTTTTGATGTAAATCGCCCAACAGGTGGCGCTGCTAGGCTGAATTTTGCAGGATTTACATGATTATTGTAAGAGCTGTATCTCAAGACATAATGCGCAGATTTTCATCAAATTTCATATTCAGTTAGTCCCTGACATGAATTGACATTTGTACATTTTGGTGTAAAACGTTCAACATGTGGCGCTGCTATGCTGCATTTTTGCGATTTCCGCAATAGCTCTATCTCTAAAAATAATGCTTGGATTTTCAACAAACTTCAGATTCAGTTATACCATGATATGAGTTAGTGCTGTTTATGTTTTGGTGCAAATCGCTCAACAGGTGGCATTGCTATGCAACAGGTGGCGCTGGTATGCAACAGGTTGCGCTGCATTGTTCATAATTTCCATTATAGCTCTGTCTCAATAACTAATGCACAAATTTTTATCAAACTTCAAATTCAGGTATACCTTGATATAAATAAGTGTTCTTTATGTTTTGGTGTAAATCGCTCACAAGGTCGCGCCGCTATGCTACATTTTTCTGAATTTCCACTATAGCTCTATCTCAATAACTAACGCACGAATTTTCATCATATTTCAAATTCAGATATACTTTGATATGAACTGGTGAGAAATTGGTATAATTTCTTTTACTATTTTAAATGATTTAATTGACGTGATTTACGTAGAAGAAAGTTTTGTGATGGCCACAACATACTAGTTTATGCTTGCCCGCATAATATGCTATGCAGCCAGCTCAGGTAGAAATATCATGACAAGATATGTACAAGAATTTTATGTGCTTATTTGCTATTTAAGCTTCTGCCAAAGCATGGATAGGTAGGTACATTTACATGCTATTATATGCTTTTTTATGCTTACCAGCATAATATGCTATGCAACCAGTTTAGGTAGAAAACAGCATTACGTACTACGTGCCAGTAAGATGTTCTAATTTGCAACACAAATCTCTTCCAGTAATGGTGAGGTAGGTACCTTAACGAACCATTGTGTGCTTGTTAATGCTTGGCAGCAAAATTCAATTTGTTTTTCAAAATCAATTTAAGGGGAAAAAAATGCTAAATTTCAAATACGAGGGAGGCTTAATAGATCACATAAGCCCCCTTCCCTTAACGGAATATTCATGAGTTTATGTTATGGAGGTTTCACTGTACATTGCAATTTTGCGAGATGTAAAATATAACTTCTGCTTTTTAATTAACTTCTATAGGGGTGGGTTAAATTATGTGAGGGATTTAACTTCTATGAGAATCTTCTAGGGGAGGCCTCCCCCCGCCTCCTATTAAGGAATTTTATTCTTCAGTTTCATAGAATTTAAATATCCTAACTTACTCGCATAAAAATTCAGTATGTCTTTAAAAAACGGAGAAACAAACATTTTGTTCATTAAAATTTAAAATCCGCGGGGAGGGGCTGGACCTCTGCTGAATTCAATACTGTCTTAAACCTCCCATTTGAGATTAGTTTTTAACACCTAAACATAAAAAAAGAACTAAAAATTAATTTCCATAAGGATATAGAACAGTAACTCTGCCCCCCCCCCCCCCCAACGGAAAATTTTAAACTCATCTTCCTCTTACTGTTAAACTATTTTAAGTCTTTAAGTTACCTGTAAATTATAAATTGTCCATATATTTAAAAATGGGAGAAAAATGAAATTTTACTTATTAAATTTCAAAAGCTGGGAGGGAGGATGGATGTGTTACCGGTATCTGAATTAAACACTGGCCCTTATACTCGTTTTAGATAATTTTTTAACACATAAACTTAAAAAAAAAATAACAAATAATTTCCATGGTAGACTTAAAGGGACCCCCACCCCAAATTTCAAGAAAAATCACAGCTGAACTCTCTCTTAGTATTTAATTCTTTTAAGTTTCTCGAGAAGATTAAATTTGCTGTGTTTATTAAAATCAGATAAAAAATATTAGTTTGTTAAATTTCAAAATCCAGGAGCGGTAGATTTCCTTTTTAGAACTACTACAGCTTAAATTCAACACTGCTTTCGTAAACCCGTTTTAGATAAAATCAAAACACATAAGTATAAAAAAAATCTGAAAATTAATTTACATAAAGTGTTTATTGGGAAAAGCGCCCCCCATCCCGGTTTAGATAAAATTTTAACACATAAATCTAAAAAAAATCCTGAAAATTTATTTCCATGAAGGATTTTTGGGAAAAAGCGCCCCGCTCCTACTACCACATCGTAAAATTCTTTGCTCTTCATTCTCTTAGTGTTTAATTATTTTAAATATAAAAGAAGATGAAATAAAAAATAAAGGAAAAAGAAAAAAGAAATCCGTGCTTTGCAGAAAGAGGATTTAATCAGTAAATTTCAAAATTCAAGGAGCACTCTTTCATTTAAGGAATAGGCTCATAACAATCGAATTTAAAATATGTACAATTGATCACCCCCCCTCCTCCAATAAAGACGAAACTTTTAAAATCTTAACCTCTACCTGAAATTGATAAATTCTACCCTAAATACACTTCAAAACGTTTTATTTTTCTGCAACAAATAATTCTGACCATATTCAAACCATTCATTAAGCAAAGTAAATTCCAATAATTAATTATATTAATCACACCATATTCTAATTATCCATTAAACATAGAAAAAACCCTAATAATAAATTAACCTTATTAATTGAAACTTGGGAGGATAACAGTATCGATAAATTCTCCCTCTATCTTATAAAAAAAATCAACGCACAGAAGAATAAGCTTCATCACCGATTACTCGCATTTAAAATCGTTCTCGAACATGATCCCAGTAGCAAAGTAAGTAGAGCATTCTGTTCCCAAACCGGAGGTAGTATGATCTGTCCTCAGAGGAAAAGAAAACTCGGCATAAGTTTCCTCTTCTAAAAAATGTAGGTATTTCAGAAATTCTCCAAAGAAGGCGGAACCAGCGTCTTTTTTTCTAACTGGGAGAATAGTAAAAAATAAAAGCAAGTGATACTTCAAAAGTATAATGCTAGGATAGCAAAAATTAAAAGCAAGTGATGCTAGCTGTCTAATCAGTAATCTAGAAATGAACTACTCTTAGGCCAAAATTATTTCATTAACTATATATATATATATATATATATATATATATATATATATATTTATTTATTTATATATATATATATATTTAAAACCACAAACAAATATCAAACTTCATCACTCACCATATTTAAACTGAAACTCTACATCAAAAATATTAAAACAACCAACATAAACATTAATACTTAAAACCAAATTTTAAAACCAAACTAAGGAAAATATTTATAACAGCAAAACAGAAAAACAGAACAGAAGGCGAGATGCATGGCTAACGACATGCTCTGCAGGGTTAAGTCAGACTTTACGCATGCTACGTCCCCCTTCACTCGCCGAGACGTAAAATGAAAAATGAAAAACCATGAAAAACTAAACTGACCTTCCAAATCCAACAAAATATCTTTCTATCTCATTAGATCAATCAACGCATCAAAACCACCATTCTCATCCATCACTGAATTCAGTTCAGTTCCGTAACTGCTACTCTTAATAAATTCACTAGTTATTCTCCTGATGAAATTGCGTGGATAACCCTGTTTGAATCCTTGACGACACCAATCCAAAATGCCGTAATCATATCCTTAACTCTAGTACTCATACATATATACATATATATATATATATATATATATGTATACAGGGTTGTTATAATTAAAGTTCGTCTATTCAGAAGGCTCTAGAGCCGGCTCTATGGCTCCAAAGGAAACAAAATTCTACTAGTAGGTAGCTGAAGAGATGCGCTCTGCGAAAATCGAAAAAAAAAACAATAGTAAAAAAAATTATCAATAGGTGGCGCTGCGCCAATATTTAAGCCGATATTTGCAGATTCTTTTATTTTGTAAAAAGCAAAATACAGGAAATTTTATTTAACAGTTGGTAAAAGTAAACTTTTTCAGATTCGTTATATCAATTTAAGTCAATCAAGATGAAACACATAAAATCACAAAATTTCACCCAACGCTTGAAAAAGATCACATTTTATTCAAATTTTCGAGGAACGACGTCAAAGTGACGTCGCAACTTCGAAATCTTGAAATACCCTTCTAACCACCTGACAATTTAAAACTTGCTGATAAAGTGTGTCTGTGATTTCTTTGACACTGGAACAGTTGATTTTTTCTGAAAAGCATTTGAATCTACGCTTTGTGGAGAATGGTAACTTTGAAAGAAAAGGCACTTCTTGTAAAGTTATTTTATCAAAATAACAGCAACGCAGCTGCAGCTCTTCAAAAATTCCGGAAACTAAAAGATGTTAGATGTGGACCAATGTCGGATCGTGGAGTTAACAAAATGATTAAAAAGTTCGAGGAAACAGAAAAGCTCGACATTCTTCCTGGCAGAGGACGTAAAAAGGTAGACGTTTCTAGCATTGAAGATATTGCTATTGCTGCCGTGGATTTAGCAAGCCATTCATCATTTGGTAATGCAAGTGTGCGAGCTATTGCGAATGAAGTCGATATGCCGACTTCCACTTTGAGAAAAGTGATGCGTCAAATTTTGAGCTACTATAGATACAAGATTTAGAGGGTGCAACAACTAATACAGGGTGCTACCGAAAGTCGGCTATCATTTTCACTACAGTTTCTTGCACGAATGAATGTGGACAATTCATGGCCCTCGAATATTCTATGGACTGATGAATCGCATTTTTATTTAAACGGACAAGTGAACACAGACAACTGTCGAATTTGGGAGAAAGAGAATCCTAATGTTGTCCAAGAAGTTCTGTTGCATGCAGCTAAAGTGACGGTGTGGTGCGGTTTCACGGCTACGTTTATGATAGCGCCATATTTTTTTGAGGAACTAACATCCACAGGACCCATTACATGTTCCGTAAATGGGAGCAGGTATCTCAATATGTTGTCAAATTTTCTGATTCCCGAGCTGCAACAGCGAGGCTGCCTTCAAAATATCGTGTTTATGCAAGACGGTACACTACTGCACATTACTAGAGCAGTTCGGACTTTCTTAACAAGCCATATTACAGAAGACCGCATCATAAGTCGTTATTTTCAAACAGTCTGGCTACCACGATCGCCTGATCTAACACCATGCGATTATTGGTTGTGGGGATTTTTGAAAGATTTTGTGTCTAAATGCAGATGTCAGACAATCTCTGATCTAAAAGACAGTATTAGACTTCATATTCGCTCAATCTCACAGGACAGTTTACGCAATTCTTTAGAAAGCACTATTCTGAGAATGGAATGCATTATTGAAAATGGTGGAGGATTCATTGAGCATGCGTAATGTTATTCTTCGTTATTTCCTCGTTGCCAAGCGACATGTTTTATTTTTGTTCATGCAGATTACATCACATGAAATTATATTCATTTTTCTGTGTTGTTTGGAGTCATAGGTCAGACTCTAGAGCTGTCTGATTAGGAGAACTTTAATTATAACAATTCGCAGTTCCTCGAAGTTTGTTGAAACTTTTATATTTGTGTGCTTCATCTGGATTGACTGAAATTGATATAATGAATCTGCAAACATCGCCTTAAATATTGGCGCAGTGCCACCTACCGTCGAAAGATGTAACTAGTTTTTTTCGATTTTCGCACAGCGCATCTCTTTAACTACGTACTAGTGAAATTTTGTTTTGTTTGGAGCCATAGAACCGGCTCTAGAGCCTTCTGAATAGGCCAACTTTAATTATAACTTTCCTGTATATATTTTTAATTAATAAAAATAGTCATATCTAAAAATATTGCCATTGTAAATACTTAAAAGTAGTTCATTTTAAACACACGTATTTGATTAATATCTTTACCAATTTCATGACAATCCATATATACTTTCTCAAGATATGTGAGCAATGACTTCTGGAGTAAAAAAAAAAAAAAAAAAAAAAAAAAAAAAAAAAAGAGCTATTTTGATTTCAACAATACATAAATTCTCTAATAGGCTAATAAATTTCTAATGGTAGCATATTACATAGGCCAATTTGTTTAATCAATATCCAAATTTTTATTTTATACATAAAAATGTTTTGAAGATAGACTAATTCAAACTTTGAAGTTTTTCGTTAATTTTCGACGCGTTTAAAAGTTACAAGACCACTTAAAGAATATTATTTAAAAAGAAAATACAATTGCTATTTAAAAAAATTTATTCTTCAGAATGTCTATTTCAATTCATTCTGTCTATATATGCTTATAAATTTGTTTATATAATTTTCTTCAATAATCTTTAAATTTGTATATTTTAAGTATACCAAGATATGTTTTGCATGATATTCTTTATTCATTACTTTTTTTTCTATCTTTACAAGAAGAAAGTACTGGATTCATGAATCTTTTCAGATTCCGGTTTTCGACGAATTTACACGTTTTAGAGAACCCGAAATACATGTATTTACAAAATGTCTGTCTGCGAGTCTGTGAGTCTGTCTGCCTGTGTGTGACACAACTTTTGTGGGCGCTGTATGTAAAGAACTAATGAACGGAATTTAATAAAAATTGATATTCAGTTAGTTCCTGATATAAATTGGTGCTGATTAATTTTTGGTGTAAATCGCTCAACTCGTGGCATTGCTATGCTGTATTTTTGTACTTTTTGTAATCTCAAGAACTAATGCTTGGATTTTCAACAAACTTCAGATTCAGATGTGATGGATATGGATCAGTGCTGTTTTTTTTTTTTTTTGTGTGTGTGTAAATCGCTTAACAGGTGCTGCTGCTAAGCAGCACCACAATAGCATTCCACAATAGCTCAATCTCCAGAACAAATGCAAGGATTTTCTTTAAACTTCAGATTCAGTTAGTCCTTGACATGATTTGAAGTTTTATACATTTTGGTGTAAATCGCTCAACAAATGGCGCTGCTATGCTGCATTTTTTGCAATTTCCGCAATAGCTCTATCTCAAGAACTAGTTCTTGGATTTTCAACAAACTTCAGATTGAGGTATACCTTGATATGAATTAGTGCTGTTTATGTTTTGGTGCAAATCGCTCAACAGGTGGAGCTGCTATGCTGCATTTTTTCAGATTTTCCACCATTGTTCTATCTTAATAAGTAATGCACGAATTTTCATCAAACTTCCGATTCAGGTATACCTTGATACCAATTATGTTTATATTTTGGTGTAAATTGATCAATAGGTGGCGCACTATGATACATTTTTCAGTATTCCCACTATAGCTATATCTCAAGAACTAATGCACGAATTTTCATCAAAATTCAAATTCAGACATACTTTGATATGAATTGGTGCTAAACTGATGTAATTTATTGTACTATTTAAATGATTTAATTAAAGTGATTTATATTTAAGAAAATTTTGTGATGACCACAACATACTAGTTTTTGTTATCATGTTCTTCTATCTTTACAAGAAAAAAGATTTGGATTCATGAAAACTTTCGAATTCCGATTTTTGACGCATTTACACGTTTTAGGGGTCAGAGAACCTGAAAAACAGGTGTTTACAAAATGTCTGTCTGTGAGTCTGTGTGTGACACAAATTTTGTGGGCGCTCTATTTCAAGAACTAATGTATGGAATTTAATAAAAACTGATATTCTGTTAGTCCCTGATATAAATTAATTTTGGTGTAAATATGTTTTGGTGTAAATCGCTCAACAGGTGGCACTGCTATGCTACATTTTTCAGTATTCCCGCTATAGCTATATCTCAAGAACTAATGCACGAATATTCATGAAAATTCAAATTCAAACATACTTTGATGAATTGGTGCTAAACTGATTCAATTTTTTGTATTATTTAAATGATTTAATTGATGTGATTTATATAGAAGGAAGTTTAGTGATGGCCACAGCATACTAGTTATTGATCTACTTTTCAACGCATTTTTATAAAATATCATACAAAATCATTTGTGGTGAGTTTAATTTAAAAAAATCACCCCGTCTGTTATAAAAAAAAGTCTTTTTGAATTTAAAAATAACTGCATATTTTTTTTATTATTCTTTGTATAAATAGCTTTCAAAAATGTTGGATATTTCATCATGACAAATAATGGAATATTTTTGAAAATATTGTGATATCTTTTTACAAACAGTACATGAGAATAGAAACACATTTCATCCACTATAAAATGTACGAATAAATATTTTACACAATTTTTTATTTCATTTATTTATTAACTTTGCAATATATTTTATTTTTTAAAATATCATATAAAATTTCTTGCGGTGAAAAGAATTCACCAAATTCTCGCCAGCTGTTTCTGTAAAAATGCTTCATTTTTATGGGTCTAATAATAACTTTATATATTTTTCCAATATTTGAATGAATAGTTTTGGAAAATATTGCCTATTGCATGATGAACAATACGTGATACTAGAAAGATATTCCATTGAAAGTATGGTTGTACACTTAGCTCCGTTGAAAGTTTATAGCATGCGGGAAATTTTACTGCACCTAGCATTGTATATATTTTTTTATTTATTCATTTTTATTTTTATTTTATTTATTTTTTGAAATACAAAATGTATTCTCCTTTCACAAACAACACAATATGAACTTTAAAAAGTTTTCTGTTAACTTAAAATGTGACAGATAATAATACTAAAGATGTTCCACGTTTAAAATATACATTTTATTTAAATTTCTTAGTGCTTTCGGTCTTTAAAACCAGCAGCTATTGCCAGGGAATATCTTTATTAATTCCCTTCCTATCCATTTTAAATACGACACTTCGTTTGAAAAAGGAGAACCTATATTTGTTTAATGTAGCACGAAGTAGAAGTAGTAGTACTCTCGATTAAACTTTTGTAGAGGAAAATATAACATTACTGTTGGAATTTAAATTTTTATAATAATAATGCTAATTTATAATCAGACTGATAAAAAATTGTAAACAAAGCACCGATCTAAAATTTACCGATAGAAAAAATTTGTAAACAAAGCAATGATTCACCAACTCTCTGCAGTCTCAAGGTTGGCTGATTTGACAGAGTTGACACATATTTATTCAGCTGCATAGTTACATCACGTTTTCATCTTTCATTTGAATTGGTCGTCTGAGGCTTTTAAAATATTTTGGTAGTTTTCGGTTAGCCGGGCGCCAGTGTTATGTATACATATATATGTATACATAAATGTATGTATATATACAAGTATATTTACATATATATATGTATATATAAACAATATGTGTATATGTATATATACTTATATTTACATATATCTATGTTATCTAAATATGTATATATAACACTGGTAGAACAAAAGTACCGAAAAGTACCAATATTTTATTTTATTGGAACAGGAATGCATACAACATTTTGCCCTTTTAAATGTGGTGTCCACCTCAATAAACAGATTGTCTGAAAGGGATAATGTGTAAATATATTTGGTGATAAAAGTGTCATTGAAAATACATGTACACCTACAGAAACTGATGCATCAAATTTGTACTTAAGAAAGGTTTTTAAAATACAGTAAACTCTCTGTAAGGCGGACTCTGTGTAAGACGGAAATCTGTCCAACTCGGAAAGATTTTCAAGTCTCTGAGAATCCATAGACATAGAGTAAAATTTCTCTAAGGCGAAATATTGTCTACGACGGAAAATTCCCTCGGTCTCGATCGAATCCGCCTCAGACAGAGTTTACTCTATGTTCCAAGATGTGCGCTAGAATGTGTACTAGAAAAAGATGAGTGTTCCACAAACATTCTAAAAAGTGCGTAGGAAGTGTACAGGAAAAAGTTAAGTGTTCCATAACTATTCTAGAAAGTATTCCAAAAGTGCGTTAGGATGTGTACTGGAAAAAGATAAGTGTTCCATGTGTGTTTTAAAAAGTGTTCCAAAAAGTGTGTTAAAAAGTGTTCCGAAAATGGTGACAAATATGTGTTCCGAAAAGAGTTCCAAATGTGTTCCAAAAGTGTTCTCAAAATTGTTCCAAAAAGCGTGTTAAAAAGTGTTCCGAAAAAGGAGACACAAATGTGTTCTGAAAAGTATTCTCAAATGTGTTCCAAAAGTGTTCTCAAATGTGTTCCAAAAGTGTTCTCAAAAGTATTCAAAAAACTGTTTTAAAAGTGTGCTTCCAAGTGTTCTAAAAAAGGTGAAAAATAAGTGTTCTAAAAAGAGTTCTGAAAAGTGTTTAAAGATTTTCAGTGTAACTGCCAGTTCATTCCTTTTAATACGCCGCTTGTTTCACATACGTAACTTTGCTTTAAATGGGAAATAGCAGTAGTACGTATGTCAACAAACTGACATATTAAAATAAATGGGATGGCAATGAAATATTATTCTGAACACAAGTTTAATCCGAAGCATTGCTACTTATACTTCGGTCCATCTACGCATTTAAAAACGAAAGTGACGTATGTGAATAAAGTGACGCATCAACATGAATGAATAAGAAGTTAAACATATTTCATCTACAAATTTTTAATCCAGATTACTACTATCTCTGCTTCTAGCTATTCTAAGCATTACAGTCTCTCCGAGTGACGTATTTGTAATGAATAGAACCGCAATTAAAGAAAATATTCCTAGACTGTCGCTGCGGATTTTTACAAATCAAAGTACACAATTTAAATAAAATGTATATTTTAAACTTGCAACCTTTGTAACATTATTTTCGTTCACCTTTTAAGTTAAAGTAAACAGAAAACGTTTTAAATTTCAGATTGTGAAGTTTGTGATTAAATCAAGGTGTAATATTGCATATCGTCTTATGATTGAATTCTCCTTTCAGCTACACATCATACGTAATATAGGGATAAGTCTTGTAATCGTTTTAAAAATCGAAAATAAAATCACGGAATAAAATCACGGTGTGTCTGTAAACGCTCTATCTCCCGAACAAATTGAGATAGAGACTTGAAATTTGCTGTATACTCAGGAAGTAATAATGGAAATAAGCCTATTTAATATCAGTAACTTCGATTATCCGGATCTAGTTTTTTTGGACTCTCGAAATATTCGTTCTGATAAAAGGGTACAAAATTTTTCGCAATTGTTTGTTGAAGGAGTGAATATAAAAGACAATACAAAAACATAAATTTTGCATAAAGAATAAAGTCGATCGGATAACTAGTTCCCGAGACATTTGTAATCACATTTTTCACGAGCCTGTATTTTTTTCAAATTTCAATTTAAAGATACATTTTAATTGGAAATGAGACGCTTAATCCGACGCAGTAAACTGTTAGTTAATATGATTATAATTTTTCCAGTTACAAGAACGTTTCTTTTACGATATTCGGTACTACTCGATTATTCTGCCGACCCAAACACTATCGCCGAACTATAAGATTAAATGCCAATAATGGCTTATAGTAGATGTCAAGCACATAATGCTTTGCCATACCTATAAGGGTGCACCCTGTTCTGTTACCAAATGCCGCCAAGTTTTTCGCCAATTTAGCGATATATCGGCAAATCTGGTGCACAAAATTAGTCGCCAAAAGTGACACCCAATTGGCGGTATCTCTAATATTTCACCAAATTCCCATAGACTTCCATTTTAAACAAATAGTGCTTATTTCCTTACAGAAAATCACCAAATTGAGATATTTTAATGCAACAAAAAGTAATATTAACTTAACGGATTATATTAATTATATTTAATGGAGTCCAAGTAAATTAAATTATGTATAAAAGTAACATGATACAAATCCTAGCATATATCACATATTTTATTTTCATATTTTATATTATGTATATCCATGATTGGTAAGTATTACGATGGCCCCCAATGACTAGTTTTATTCAAAATTATTTTTAAAGATTTTCTTTCTTACATCCGTACATCCGTACGCATATAAATTTTGTGGAGAATTCAATCCTGAACTAATGGGTAGTAGTAGTTTAAATGAGAAGAAGTAATAGTACGTATGTCAACAATGTGGCATGTAAAAATGAATGGAACGGCAATGAAATATTTCCTTCTACACAAGATTAATCAAAAGCATTGCTACTTCTACTACGATCCATTTACCCTTTAAAATGATTACGAAACTACGCATTTAAATAATACAAAGCATCAAATGTTAAATCAATAGGGCAGATCTCTCCGAATACAAGCTGTATAGTAAAAATAAAAAAGATATAAGAAAAAAATTATGCCTCAATTATAATGAGACACTTTCCAACATTTCCAACATTTCCAAGATACTGCAACGTAACTTAACCGTTCAAAAAAGACTGTGAAAAAAGAATTCAGCAATTACCGCTTATAACCTGAATGGTACTAATTTTTTGTGAATTCCTGTATAAAACATAAGTTTCACATTAATAAGTGAACTTTCTTGATCAATTCCAACATTAAAAAAAAAAAAAAAAAAAAAACATTAAACAATTTTTCGATTTAAAAACTGTGTCCTGTTACGTGCTTAATCTACACTGTTAAAAATTTGCAGCATTCTGTCCAGTCATTTGACCGTTTTTTTTCGAAAATGGTTACACAACCGTAATTTAACACTATTTTGACTATATTATTGGCCATTTTATGGTCAGAATATAGTTAAATTACAGTTATGAAACAGTGTTTTCAAAAAACGGCCGAATGATTGGCCAGAATGTTGCAAATTTTTAACAGTGTATGTCTAAAAATCATAGTTTTGATAATTTTATATGCAATAGCATTGCAGCATAATCAGAAAATAATAAATTCAGAATAGATTTAATTACTGCTGCAGTATAGCTTTCAATTTGCACCATTGGATGGAATTACAATCGACTAATCTTACCCAGTATTATTTACTATATATGTTCCGGCAAAAGCCCGAAATTGATGATTTCACGAAATGGACAACTTTTTTTTTTTTTTTTTTTTTTTTTTTTTTTTCATCGACTGTTCAATTCGGGAAATTGGCCGGCCAGTTCGCGAAATGGCTTGGAACAATCGGTCTTGTGAAATGACTAGGAGCGTTTCAAATCATAAAAACTCATACATCTAATATAAAAGGAAAGTTGCAGAACAATAATGCAAATGAACTATTTTGCGTGTACCTGTTCATTAACGATATCTGTTATGAACGTCATATTGCACAGTAATTATATGGTGTAGTGCACCTCAACCATGTATATAAATTTCATTATGTGTGAAATAGTATAAAAACAATTAAAATACATCGAAAATGATTTTTGATCGTTGACCACTAAACAAACTAGAAATGTTACATACTCCATTTTCAATAGAGTACATGTAATAGTAAAATTCAATAACGTATGAACTACATAGACAATAATCTATACTCCTATTATAAAGAGGAAAAAATTGTTTATTTGTCGGAGGTAAGCTCTGGAACTACCGAACCGATTCCAAAAGTAATGCTATCAAAATGATGGTGTTAGTGCAACTTAAAACATAGGCTATATCTTATGTCGGTGCCACTGCCCCAAAAGGGGGTGTAGGAGCAAAAAACGCTCTAAAAATGCAATTTTAGCGTTACTGAAGGGCCTAGAAATATGAAATTTGGAATATTAGTTACTTATAAGATACAAATGATATCTAAGAACAGTTCTTAAACAATTCGAAATTTGAAAGGGGTGAAAATGCACAAAAAGCGTTGTAAAAAAACGTTCTACATGGTATTTTCTACACAATCTCAGGAAATACTAAACCGATTTAAAAAATATTGGTGTCAAAATGATGGTGACAACGCTTGCTCCAAGATAGGCTATGTTTTATGTCGGTGTCACTACCACAAAGGGGGTGTAGGAGCAAAAAACGTTCTAAAAATGCGATTTTAGTGTTAAGAAGGGCCTAGAAATGTGAAATTTTGAATATTAGTTATAAGATATAAATGATGTCTAAAAACATTTCTTAAACAATTCGAAATTTAAAAGCGGTGAAAATGCACAAAAAGCGTTCTAAAAAACGTTCTAAATGGTATTTTCTAAACAATCTCAGGAAATACCAAACCGATTTAAATAATATTGGTGTCATAATGATGGTGACAACGCTTGGTCCAAGATAGGCTATGTTTTATGTCGGTGTCACTACCCCAAAGGGGGTGTAGAAGCAAAAAACGTTCTAAAAATGCGATTTAATGTTATGAAGGGCCTAGAAATATGAAATTTTGAATATTAGTTACTTATAAGATATAAATGATGTCTAAAAACAGTTCTTAAACATTTCGAAATTTAAAAGGAGTGAAAATGCACAGAAAGCGTTCTAAAAAACGTTCTAAATGGTAGTTTCTACACAATCTCAGGAAATACCAAACCGATTTAAAAAATATTGGTGTCAAAATGATGGTGACAACGCTTGCTCCAAGATAGGCTATGTTTTATGTCGGTGTCACTACCTCAAAGGGGGTGTAGGAGCAAAAAACGTTCTAAAAATGCGATTTTAGCGTTACTGAAGGGCCTAGAAATATGAAATTTTGAATATTAGTTACATATAAGATATAAATGATGTCTAAGAACAGTTCTTAAACAATTCGAAATTTGAAAGGGGTGAAAATGCGCAAAAAGCGTTCTAAAAAACGTTCTAATTGGTGGTTTCTACACAATCTCGGGAAATAACAAACCGATTTAAAAAATATTGTTGTCATAATGATGGTGACAACGCTTGCTCCAAGATAGGCTATGTTTTATATCGATGTCACTACCCCAAAGGGGTGTAGGAGCAAATAACGTTATAAAAATGCGATTTTAGCGTTACTGAAGGGGCTAGAAATATGAAATTTTGAATATTAGTTACATAAAAGATATAAATGATGTCTAAGAACAGTTTTTAAACAATTCGAAATTTGAAAGGGGTGAAAATGCGCAAAAAGCATTCTAAAAAAATTCCAAATGGTAGTTTCTACTCAATCTCAGGAAATACCAAACCGATCTAAATATGGCGTCAAAATGATGGTGACAACCCTTGCTCCAACACAGGCGATGTTTTATGTCGGTGCCACTACCCCAAAGGGGGTACAGGCGAAAAACGTTCTAAATTACGGCTTTAGCGTTACGGAAGGGCCTAGAATCGTGAAATTTGGAATGGTAGTTAGTTATAAGATATCAATGAACTCCAAGGACATTTCCTAAGAAAAAATCAAAATTTAAAAGGGAGTCAAAATGCACAAAAAGCGTTGTAAAAAATTCTAAATTCCGATTTCTATGCAATCTCAGGAAGTACTAAACCGATTTCAAATATAATGGTGTAAAAGTGATGGTGACAGATCTTGCTCCAAGATAGGCTATATTTTATATCTGTTTCCACTACCCCAGAGGAGATGCAAGAGCAAAATGTGCGAAAAGCGTTCTAAAAGCCGATTTGTCGGCAATATCTCAGGAAGAATGAATCTTATTTCAAACGTAATGGTAGGAAATTGATGCTGACAGCCTCTGCTCTAACATAGGCGCTATTTTGTGTCGGTATCACTATCACCAAGACGTTGCAGGAGCTAAAAAGCGTTCTAAATTTCGATTTTTGTGATCGGTAGGGGATAGCAACTTAAATTTAGGCAAGGTGCATATTTATTAGGTATAAATGATTTTAAAAACAGTTTCGAAAAATTTGGAAATTTTAAAAAAAGGGTGAAAATGCGCGAAAAGCGACCTAAAAACGTTCTAAATTGCGATTTCTACTCAATCTGAGGAAATACCAAAGCTATTTCAAAAGTAATGGTTGCAAATCAGTGGTGACAGTCCCTGCTATAACATAAATTATATTTATGTTGCTGTCACTACCATCTGAGGGTTGCAAAAGCAAAACATGTTCTAATTTGCGTTTTTTGCACAACTGAGAGGTCTAACACTTTGAAGTATGTCATGGTATTTACTTACAAGATGCAACTGCTTTCTAAGAACAGTCAAAAGAAAATTCCAAATTTAAAAAAATGAAGTGAGTGAAAAGCGTTATAAAATACAATTTTTAAGCAAACTTATAAATTACCAAACCGATTAAAAAAATAATGATGACAAATTTTGGTGATAGAACCTGCTCAAACATAAGCTATATTTTATGTCTGTTCCACTACCAGCAGAGGGTTGCAGGAGCTAAAAACTTTCTAAATTGCAATTTCTGTGACACTGAAAAGGCTAGAAACTTTAAATATGACATGGTAGTTACTTATAAAATATAAATGCCCTCGAAGGAACGTCGAATATAAATTCGAATTAAAAAGGGGTGAAGCGAAGGGGAGGTGCGAAAAGCATTCTAAAAAAGTTCTAAATTACGATCTATGCAATTTCAGGGAATATAAACCGATTATAAAAGTAATAGTGGCGAATCAGTGGTAACAGTCTCTGATCCTACACAGGCTATATTTTATGCCGGCGATTCTACCACCTCGGGTTCACAGGAACAACAAACTTTCTAAAAAAGGGCTTTAAAAGCTTTTTAAATTACGTTTCTGTGGAATATTAGGAAATAACAAACCGATTTCAAAATTAATTTTGGCAAATTAATGGTTACAGTTCCTGTTTCAACATAGCCCTTTATGTTGAGAGAGGTGGTAGGACTTCAGTATAGCGCACTGACGTTCTACCGACTAAACCAATTGGAAGGATACCTAGCTCGGAAAAGCTGATGGCCCGGGTTCGAGTCCCGGCTTGGAATCTTTTTCACTATGTTGGCCTTTGCGCCTTTTAAGCAATCACTTTGAAATTTGATTTTCATTTGAAATATTGTATGCAAGGCGAATGTTTCTCTCTGGAATAATTTCCATGTATTAATATAGATTCTATCGATGCTGGATTTAATAATGTTTCGTGCTCGCCCCAGGTCGGTGGCTCACGATAAATATTCCATCTTGTGCTACGTTTGAAGCCTTGACAACATATAATAGTGAGAAATTTTTGCGAGCTAGGTATCGTCCCAAGTGGTTTAGTCGGTAGAACGTCAGTGCGCTATACTGTTGGCCCGGATTCGAGTCCCGGCTTGGAATCTTTTTCACTATGTTGGCCTTTGCGCCTTTTAAGCAATCACTTTGAAATTTGATTTTCATTTGAAATATTGTATGCAACGCGAATGTTTCTCTCTGGAATAATTTCCATGTATTAATATAGATTCTATCGATGCTGGATTTAATAATGTTTCGTGCTCGCCCCAGGTCGTTGGCTCACGATAAATATTCCATCTTGTGCTACGTTTGTAGCCTTGCCAACATATAATAGTGAGAAATTTTCTGAGCTAGGTATCGTTCCACGTGGTTTAGTCGGATGGCCCGTGTTCGAGTCCCGGCATCGAATCTTTTTCACTATGTTGGCCTTTGCGCCTTTTAAGCAATCACTTTGAAATTTGATTTTCATTTGAAATAATAATATATTTACGGTCAGCGCATGGGCAGGCAGACAACATATCGTAGAGAGACAGACCGACGGCATATATATAGATGTCAGGCAGATAAACCGAATTCAAAAATACTTTCCAAATAACTTGACAAATAAAGAGAAATGTGCCCAGTTAAACTAATGGCATGGAGCTCACAGGCTATTCACACTAATTTTATATTATATTTTTATTTATGTACATTATTCATAATAGAAGTCACTTGGTTTGTGAAAAACGGTAAATAATCATTGAAGCGTCATATTAGAATAAACCGTTATACCAATTTTCAACCAAATCAGATAATTCTGCTTGAAAAACCGATTTATCTAAATTAGCTCCCCCCCCCCTTTATATATAACAAATGAATTTCCAAAGATTATCAGGGAAGCGCCATATCAGAATACATTGCTATACCAAATTTGAAAGAAATCGGATAATTCTGCATGAAAAACACATTTATCCAAATTAAAGAAAATTATACCCTGTTCAACTCCTTTACACTTAACACATGAACCTCCAAATGTAATGAGGAATCGCATCTGAATAAACCGCTATAACAAATGTGAAGCAAATCGGATATTTCTGCATGAAAAACCAATTTATCTAAATTAGGACTGGAATAGTTCCTTACAGCCTTTATATATAACCAATGAATTTCAAAAACTAATCAGGGAACCTCCATATCAGAATAAATTTGTATACCAAATTTGAAGCAAATCGGATAATTCTGCATATAAACAGAGTTATTTAAGATAGGGGGGATTAACCCCCCCCCCTAATCTCTCTTTATATTTAACCAATGAACCCTCAAAAATAATCAGGGAAGCGTCTTGTCAGAATGAATCTATTTACAAAATTCGAATTAAGTCGAATATTTCTATCAAGAGTTATCGCGTTACGTACATACTTACGTACATATAGCAGCTGCAGGCACATTAGCTCACAGGCGTTGTTAGCCTGTGAGTTAAAAAAAGCTTTTGGGGTGTAGTTTAGCTATTACAATACATTACAAAAGGAATATATATATATATATATATATATATATATATATATATTCTTTTTTTTAAGGGGTATGGGGAGTTTTGAACTAGCACTTCCAGTTAACAAATTTTGTTGTTATTCCCGGACAATTTAATCAATATATGAATTCAAAAGTAAGTTTTGAAACAATATTTCCCGAAATATTACCTGTATTTTCGTAACAAGAAATTCACATGAATATGACAAACTAACTGTAATTTAATATATTACATATATATATATATATATATATATATATATATATATATATATATATATATATATATATATATATATATTAATCGTTCCATGCATCTTGTTTAACTTGTGTGAAACGAGAAACTCAATGAAAATTACGTCAATACAATCATAAAGATGATGTTAAATTCAGGAATGAAAGTTAAAAAAATAAATAAATAAATAAAAAAAAAATAAATAAATAAATAAAAAAAATCTGACAACATAATAAATATCGGAAGCGACGCCCCCCCACTCTTTTAAAAATTAGATGAAATTATATCAATATTTCTGGGATGGTCTGTCTACAATCCCGTCAAGACTGACATCTTGATTTTATCAAATTCTCTTTTTAGTATTTGGTTGCTAAATGGATTATTCAATCATTAATTCAGTTATTAATTTTTCAAAATATTTCGGACCTTTGCATCATTCGAAACATATAAATATCGTCACATAATATTCTCTCAAGTATACTGTATCAGTCTCTATTTTACATAGCTAATAAATGAGTTTTTCTTCGCTTATTTCTTTTTTAGAATGATACTTGTTATAACGCAAAATCATGTTGTGTAATACTGATTCAGAATTTATTTTAAAAGTATTTAGTTTAGTATTACATTAATTTTCGAAAAAAAATTCTGTAAAATAGAGTGTATGAAAAAGTTTCTAGAATAAAAATATGAACAATATAAAATAATTTATTTTTTACCATAAAAATAATTTATTTTATCGCTATATAAAGAATTTATTTTATCGTTATAAAAAAAACGCAGAAAATTGAATGGCAATTAAATTATTCAAATATATCCGCAGTGAAATTTTATTTATAAAAGATAATAAATTACAATTCATGTATTTTGTTTTAGTATACCTGATATATATGAGTATTTTCTAGATTAGTTGTTCTGTTTATATTTATTACTGGTGTTCCTTTATTAAACTGGTAAAATAATATATTTGCAAATAACTTTGGTTTTTTAATAATTATTAATAAAAGCTGATAAACATTCCGAAAGTCGTGAATAAATATATCGAATATTTATATTATAAATACATCCATTTGCGAAGAGTATTTCAACTGTAAAATAAGGCTAATGTCAGAAAGACGTCTTTTTGCACGTTTTTTTTTTCCTTACGTATTATCCCTACTCTATGCCGCTAGCATTTTATATGGATCACACGCAAGGTAAAAGGCGTGCAAAAAGACGTTCGTCTGACATTAGCCTAAGCCTGCATATTTTCTAATTCTCCGAATTTTAAATTTAAATAATGATGAATTTTTTAACAAAGAAAAAAGAACTAAATACACATACTTCATTTGACTTAAAAATCTATTTTTGTTATCATTTAAAAACTGTCACCCTGTCGATTAATATAAATAAAAGCATGTTAAAACTCAAAAGCACATTAAATGCGCAGAAACGTTTATTGTACAGCTCAGTACAATACTATTTTTAATATCAAAAAATAGATGTTTAAAAAATTTGTAAATTGTAAAAGAATCATTATAATTTCGGGACAAATGTATAAATTCTTTACTGTTATTCCTACAGGATATATTATTATTATTGATATTCATAGTTATTTATTAGTAGAGTAGTGATGATCTAAAAATCATCACTTATCCAAAAATGTTGAATATGTGAAAGTAAAATTACAAAATATTTGAATAATCAAATAAAATATTTTACTCTGCACTCAAAGTATATCTTACAAGAAAGACCGATACGATAATCTGAGATAAAAAATTGATTATTTTAAGTAGATGAAAAATAACAATTAATATTATGTTATTATTAGTATTATTCTTTTTGTCAGAGAATGCAACAGTATAAAAGATTTATCTTCCGTTTTCACCAACCACTTACTAATGTCAGAAATTTAAATACATTCAAATGTATTTTCCAATTAATAAAATAAAACTTCTGAATAAGAAGTTTACTGTCCTATTTCGAAAAAATCCTCGTTAAATGTCATTCGGTGATCATGTTGGCATGTTGGCATCATGCATTTTTACGTTTAGAGAAGCTTAATGAACTTCTTTAATCGGAAATGTTTGAAACTACACTGGTGTGCAAAAATTAAGGACGTGATGGTTTTTTAAATGTAACGTCGTGCAGATGTTTTCCACATCAACTGAAGTCTTAACATAAGAACAGAGTATGGGACGAGTGGCCAAAACCACCTAAATACGGAATCAAAACGTGCAAAGGAACTTTATTGAAAAGGTAACTTGGGTCATAACTGCTGAGAAGACTGAAACGGCTATCTGAAAGGCACCTGGCAAGAACAATTCAGTCTTTAATAGAGGATGCAGTCTCGCCTGACGGCTATGGAGGATTTATGACCTCTGTTCATGCTGAGGCGCTATTGAGGCGTCAATTACCTGTCCTTTTGAATCGCCAATTGGAGTTGCGGAATTGCAGCTCGTGCCTTGACACGTACTGCCAAGATTCTTCCGAGAAGGTACCAAACGTGTTATATGGGATGTAGATCGGGAGGCCCTTGCAGGCCAATCCATGCGTTGAATATCTTCACTCTCTAAGTGCTCTGTGACAGCCACTGTGCAATGAGGTATAGCGTAGTCGTTCATTAAGAGCAACTATGATCCAGAGCACCTCTAAACAGACGTACGTGAGGCAAGAGAATCTCAGTACAATAGCGTACACCAGTGACTGAACCTCCTTGAACGACATGGAGCTTCGTACAGATACCAAGCATGATACCGCCACAAACAAGGACTCCTGAACCTTCAAGTCGGTCCCTTTCAATGATGTTGGAGTGAGTGGCCATGGTATGTTCCCTGTTCTCTCTAGATGGGTATGCATACACAACCGCTCGCCAGGCAAATTCGACACTCATTCTTAAACAGCACTCCATCCCACTAGAACTGTGTTCAGTTCTTGTGTTCCTGGCACCATAGAAACTAGCGTTTCCAATGAACAGGCGTTAATGGTTCACACTGTACTGGTCGTCGTGCATATAGACTTCAGTCGTGCATATATATCGAGCCTCATGGCGATGGTAAAATGTGATATCGGCATCCAGTAGTCCTTTCCATGTGCCTGGCGATTTCCCCAGCTGTCTGCCGTATGTTTATTTTTGCTTGTATGGGTTTATAGTGATCTGCCGACCTCGATGTTCCACATGGGCGACCATGTCTGAACACTCAGACAGCTGTTCGAATCATTAAAGAGGTTTTCCAGGCTCATGAAATGATGGTGCCAGAGATCACGAACGCCTCTGCCACACTTTGCACACCTGGGCTTTCTTTTAACCTCCCAATGATGCAGCCTCGGGTAAAGTCATCCAGGTGAAAGCTCCTGCACTGTTAAATATTTGCAGCATTCTGGCAGGTCATTTGACCGTTTTCTCCGAAAAAAGTTACACAACCGTAATTTTAACACTATTCTGACCATATTATTGGCCATTTTATGGTCAGAATATAGTTAAATTATAGTTATGAGACCGTTTTTTCAAAAAACGTAAAATGACCTGCCAAAATGCTGCAAAATTTTTAACAGTGTGGGTTGAGTGCTGGTCATATCACACGATCGAAGCAACAAACCGTCGTTGAAATCACCGTTAACGGTGCAATAGATTTTCCGAAATACTGCGCGTACACCGCCTCTGTGCTTTACAACCTTCCGACCTCCTCCTCTCATGTCATATGACATGTATGCACATGCTTTACTACAACAGTCCACATCTTTGCCCTGATTATGTCTCTCAGTCAGATCTGTTGCCTTGTTAGGCTTTTATACTAATTTATCTTCTTCGTCCTTAATTTTTGCATACCAAGGTAGTTTAATGTGTAGATAAATACATTCGCTTGTCAATGAATTGTGGAGTTATCTTTCTAAATAACGACTCAGATATCTGAAAAAAATTACTATCTTGTGAATACTTTCATTTATTCAAAGTGATACACATTATTGGTATAATGTCCAGGAAATACAATTATTAAATTTTTATTTAAAAAAAATAATTACATCGATCAGCCGATTCGTAGAGTACCGACAGTTTAGATTTTTAAAAAAAGTGACTGGACATCATTATCCAATATTTCGAAAATCATAATATCGCAATATAGAGTAAATCTTCTCTTAATGACATTATAAAATATGTATTCAAAAATTCCTTTATGTATTTATAGTGTATTTAAGAAATGTCCTTAAAACATATCTGTATATATTTTTTTTTTCTTTCACTTACTATATAAAAGTTGTTTCTTTTGGAAATCTGCAAATCTGTGACACATTTAGATACAGTATAACACATGTATTTAGTTGATTAATTTTTTTTGTACGTCATATTTACTATACGTATAATGCATATAATTGTCTTACATATAATGCAAAAATTGTCGAATTAAAAAAAATATATTTTATCACAGTAACGGATAAATTAGTAGAACATTGAAAATAATGATAATTTATTCTATTTTTAATGAAACGGGGAAAAATTATATTGTTCTACAAAAAATATATTAACAAATTATATTGTTCTGCCTGTCCATTTTGGTATATTTGCGTGATTGAAAGTGCATATTCTTTTATAATTTTAATGTAAGATAAAATAACGCAATCTTTAAATTTTGTATTGTTCGGAATAAGCCCAGCACAGAGCAAATACTTTATTAGAAATATACATATAAATGTTGTTCAAAAGATTAGTAAATATCATGCAAGCCTTGATACCAGAAATGAGGTATTGCACACATAATACTTTTAATCAAATACATCCCCGTTATTTTGCTTTGTTATAATAATATTTAACATATTTCGCATATTCAGATAAAAATTTGATGCGGGTACATGTTCCATATATAAGATATGGATAAAAGAGTCCTCAACGTTATAAAACGTATACTTCCAGACATTCCAGATGTATATAGACGTATAGTTAACATTTTTATACATAAATTTACTATTGCCGATATTGCTGAATATAGAAATTACTTTATAACAGCAATGAATACGTTATGAAAAAAAATAATAAAAAATTATATTATTTTTTTATTTAAATGGGGGAAAAATATCCATAAATTATACTATTGAATAAGTTATAAACATCCTTATGATGCAAACAAGCATAGACATAATTTTTCTGACCATTTTGTATATATGTGTGCTGGAAAGAGGTATATTCATTTTCAATTTTAATATAAAATATATTAAAGCAACACATAATATTTTCAACTTTAATGCTGTTCAGAATAAACTTAGCACATCACAATGCCCTCTGCAGAAATTTTCATATGTATGTTTCTGAAAAGATTACTAAACATCTTGCAAGACCGAATGCAGGCTGTAAGGTATTACGCACATTATACTTTTAAGCAAATACATCCAGTTAATTCGTTATTTCGAAAACATTAAACAGTTTTCTCCTGTTTAGATAAAAATTAGATGCGGATGCATGTTCCATACATAATATACCAATAAAGGAGTCGTAAGCGTGCCATTCGAGATATATTTTATGTATTTAAGGATTGTACCAAATATACCATTACATTTGGAATAATATTAGATTTCTCGTATGAATATGAAAATACATAAATATATTTCTATTGTAAAAGATATGAAGTTATTTAGATACAAGTAACCTAACAAATATCTTGCATGCAGTTAGTGAAAAATGCGTAAATTATTTATTCACATGCAGCAGAATATTTTACGGTGTTTCCCCTGCGGCACTCTATTTAGATAATATTTGATAGAAAATGGCTCTGAAAGGTTTATAATACATGTTACTGAAAAAAAGTTGTTATCATGCCATAAATACAAGTTAAACAATAAGAGAACTACTTCTGTCTGAGTTGGAAAAGTATATATATATATATATATTTTCTTTTTTAGGTTCATGCATCAGATGTTATACGAATGAATTAAATGTGTCTCGCTGAATTTAAGTACGCTATATTGCCGACCAACTGACCTGGCCGGTGTTGCCCGGGTCCGTGATAATAATGTTAAAGCAACCTTAAATTTGTACTATTGTGTTAACAAATTATTAATGCTATATAAATATTAAGATAATTTTCCAGATATTACGATGTTGCAAACATTTTTATTTTGTATTAAATTGTTTTGAAGATAGGGAACTTCAAACTTGCAATAATCAACGATTACATACAAACCATTCAATGTCACAAGTTTTTATTGCCAAAATATTTTATGTTTTGCCAATATATTTTCAATCGCTTTATTTAAAAATGAAAAGAATCTGTGGAAAAATTTTAATAAAATCGGTTACCATGTGGCCCCATCTCTTTCTTTTGAAATGTTTGCACATTTTGAATGGAATGACCTTACTTACTTCATACCGTATATAAAAATAAGTTAAATACTTCTGACTACGAAATATTAAGCTGAATGTTTAAATAAGAAAAAAAGTATTTGTTAAACAAACATTCGTACTTGTCTCATCAATCAATGTTGGCGTCAAACGTGATGAATGCCAGCATGAATACTATTGAGATTGAATGTGTGTACAATTAAAAGTTTCAAACAAAAACACTTTATAGAAAATACACATAATTTCTAAAAAATGGTGGGGGGAGGTGATAATAAAAAAAAAATGGCCATTTCTCCCCCCATACTCACTAGAAAATCAGACTTCTAACTTTTTACGACTGCTCTTTCATCTTCACATAACGCTTCATTTATAATGGCTGTTTCATAATAATAGAAGCCACCAGTCCACCAGCAGAAAATAACTCGGTTAAGCGGGACTCTACTGCAAAACATATTTTAATTTTAAGACTTAAAGCGCACTCTTTTATTTTATGTAAATTGACCTCATTTGCATTAATATAGATTCTTAAAATTAAATATAGTTTATAATAGCTCCATGTTTTATCATAAATCCTTCATTTATATTTTTTCTCACAATAGCACGTATTTTAATTATTTTTTTTTTCCATTTTTATGAGAAAATGGCAACAAGAAGATATAATTGCTATTTTTCAACAATTTTTTCTTTACTTTCTACAGAAATGGAGTACTTGAGTTGCCAACATTAAAGATATGTCGCTAAAAACTACAAAAAAATTAATATTTCAAAAACAAATAGAGATGCAATTTTCAAACAAATTGAATTAAAAAGTACTTTTTTTTTACCAATACGACTGTATAAACATTGAAAATTTGCGATGCTTAGAAGTTTTAAAAAATGCTGTATAGCGTATTTAATCGCATAATGAAACATCGGCTTTTGCTTTACGGCTAGCATGCACAAGGTAACGTTATTTATTGGAGACAAAATAAGCTAGGAGAAAGAAATAGCATTCCGGGGGCTAATAATCGGTTAGATGTGAGTATGACTCGCGCACAGAGGTTTCCGTACAATAATTATCCGTATTGCGAATTTCGAGATAGGTTTTAATTAACATATAAGGACACTGGTGGCGTTGAGAGAGTGCCACTCTTTGCAAACTAGTCGCACAGTAATTACATGACTAATACTAATTAAACTAGTCTGTTTTCTTTTTTAACAAATTGACGTTTAAAGCGTTTACACTACTACTGGGCCGCTCATTACTCAAATATATCATCAATAGTTGTTATTTGGGCTTTAAAAGCAGGCGGCACATAGAGTATGTGTCTTTACGTGTGTGAAAACAATCCATGTGTTTATAGATGATTATATTGCTTAATACCGAGGCGTTTTCTGAAAAATCATTAATATCGGTCCGTTTATGCATCCTCGACGATAGGTACCTTGAGCGCCTCTCAACTCAACTTGATTCGTATTCGCAATGTGAAATATGTGTGTAAAAGAAAAATGCGATTTTCTTAAAAAAAAAACTATGTGGCCCAGAGTAATTGCTACAGATTTGTTTACAAGTTTTAAATAAGCTTCTTGTTCTACGCCTAATTTTCTCATAGTTTTAGTTTCAGTAGATTTGGAAATAGAGGAGTAGGGGGATAAATTTTCTCCATTGCATTTTATACGATATTTCTGAAAATATAATATATAAAATTAAAACAAGTGCTTGTTTGAGTTCCGATTTACGAGAGATTTCACACGATTTTTTTTTCAAGTAAATTAATTAGCCCACCTACATTTTCCCTATATATATTTGTGAATGGATAATAATCTATACAAATGTGGTTTAATGCCTTTATTACTTACCGTGTACCATGGTTTATATGTAAAACGTGTGAGATAGACGGACAGACAGTGAGACAGACAGACACTTGGGTGTTTTTATAATGGTTCCATTTTCACTTTGTCAGTACGGAACCCTAAAAAGAAGAATTGGTTCATGAGCATCGTCCTTTAAAATCGTATTTAATGCGAGAATCCCTGAAATTAATAGTTTCTGTATCATAGATAAATCATATATGCTTAAAAGTCTTCTATTGGTTAAAAAACGTGAAATGTGCATGAAATTAGACATTTTGTACCGCGGGATGATTCAAATTAAGATGTAATTTTCACAGCTGATTTTGAGATCCATGATTTGTTGATTTTTAGGGTTCCTTACATAAAAAGTAAAAACGGTTAAAAAGTAAAATCTGTCTGTTATAGCCATTTTACTCGTAAACTATGAACGTGGAAAGTTCAAATTCGGGGAAGTAATAAAAACCATTGACCCACATATTTTCAGATTAATAAACATTCATAAATATATTTAGTAAAAAAGTAGAGGGGCTAATTATGCTACTTGAAAGAAAAATCTTTTCTTTGCATATCATGCCATTATCCTGAAAAGCTTTTGTAACGCTGAACTCAAAAATACATTCCTTTTAATTTTAGAAATTATATTTTCAAAGATATTGTTGAAAATGTAGCGCAAAAATATGTTCCCTCCCCATCTAAGTCCGAAACTATTGAAACTAAAATTAAGAAAAAATTAGAGGTAGTAGACGTTAATGTAAACCTTGCGAAAAAATCATAGCGATTACCCTAGGTCACATAGTTTTTGAGTAATTAGCATTTTTCTGTTATACACAAATTTCGATTTACGGGTAATCAGAAAAATTATTGAGCATCGCTGAATATACCTATCATCGTAGAAGAATAAAAGCATTATTGATAATGATTTTCGAAAAAAATCATCGGTAATTAGCCGAGATATTAACCCTTAAAGGTACGGTCATTTTGGACATACACAAGGACAGGGGTGGCGTACTCTATGCCTAGTTAACAACTTTTAATGATATATATGTGTAATGTAATGTCCAGTAACAGTATAAAAGTAATAAACGTCAAATTGTTAGAAACATACTAATTTAAGGGGTCCCGGGAGTCTAAAAAGTGGAAAAAATGAAAAAAAGACCATTTTCAACATTTAATGTCTTAAAATGTATATGGTTTTAAAACACAATTTTAATTGGGATACAAAATTTCAAGATACAGAATTAGTATTTATAGGAGGCTCGAAACTGTTAGACATTTGTAGAACAAAAAATTGGCATAACAGTTTACGCGCAGGATTAAAAATAAATATTGCAACTAGAATGAAAATTTTGTTGCCTACTTCAGATTCTAATAATTTCCCTGAACTTAAATAAATTTGTATTTAAAACATTTTTATATTTTTAATGCAATGTTGCATTTAGCTAATACAAAATTTAGAAAATTTCAAAAGTAAAATCACCTAAAAAAATATTTTTTTGAACAATAAAAAGAAATTTTAGGTTCAAGTTATACAGACTAACATGAAATATATGCTTTGAAAATTTCGTGAAAAAATATTCAGAAGTTTTTGAGGTATCCTGCGCGTTATGCCCAAAAAACGCCATTTGGAAAATAATGACTTTAAAGTTTCGGAAACGCCGCTTCAGCTATTGAGCGCGTATAATTCTAAAAGCCAAAACTTCTGTTCTAATGGGAATTTCAAGGTAACAATTATATCAAAATATTCAGAAAAGATAGGAGTTTAACATCTAAAAAAATTAAAATTTCTTAAATTTTGAAGCTTTAAGAGTCCTGCGACCACTTAATCCTTTCTGACACGGAGTAATTCTATTTATAAACTTATGAAATAATGAAATGACACCAGAATTTATAAACGAATTTATTAGAAAATGCGAACTTGCTTATTTTCACTTACATGATAAAAGGAAAATTTTAATTAAATATTCTTGGTGCCGTTTGTCTGTTTTGGAATTAAAATTAGGTGTCCGTTTTTTAAGGGCATCGCCCTCGAAAGATTTAATTAGAATGAATCGCATAAATACTGTGGGATTCTCTATAGTTTGCATTGATTGTATCTCTCAATACACCTCGAGTGACTTTAAAAGTTAATTAAAAAACTATCTGGAAAAACGCGGCACTGACCAAGGCGGCGTTGCAATTTGAGACCTCAATTCGAAGCGCGCTTAGCACAATGCCAAATTTAAACTTTGAGCAGAGGTTTTGTTTTAGCTACACTTTAGAAATAAAGGTTATTACTACGCTGAATTTAGTTTCATGAAATGACAAATGAAGTTTAAGTATGCACTGTTTTATTGTCAGTGCCGAATTAAGTTCATCATAAACAGATTAGGATAATTAAAAGAAGAGTTATACGAATAGCTATATTTGATGTTATTTAGGTTCGATATTTCTTTGAACTTTTAAGGTATACCCATTTACACTTTTCTAATACATACAGTTATACCCAAACCTACGTTGTATAGTTTTCTACAAGGTCTTAATATTCTTTTAGCAACGGTTTTTTTTTTTTAATAATACAATTACAAATTCATATATTTATTCTACGGAAACCTCTGTGCGCGAGTAATGCTCGCACTTGACCGTTTATTTAATAAATATTATGAACTTTATATAAAATCCCAAACATAAATTCCATGTTATTTTTTAGCCCCCGATACGGTATGCTATTTCTTTCTCCCAGCTTATTTTGTCTCCAATAAATAACATCACTTTACAGAAGCCTGCTGTAAAACAAAGCAGTACGATTAAATGCTCTATAGCATTTTCTTAAATTTCTAAGCATCTCAGATTTTCAATTTTTATACCGTCGTATTGAAAAAAAAAAGTACTTTTAAATGCAATTTGTTTCAAAACTGCATCTCCATTTATTTTTGAAATATTAATTTTTTTGTAGTTTTTGGAGCCATTTGTTTAATTTTGGCAACTCAAGTACTCCATTTATGTAGAAAGTAAAGGGAAAATAATTGAAAAATAGCAATTATATCTTTTTGTTGCAATTTTCTCATAATAACTGAAAGAAAATGAAATTAAAATACGTGCTATTTTGAAAAAAAATATAAAGGAACGATTTCTGTTAAAACATGTAGCTATTATAAACTATATATAATTTTAAGTATCTATAGACAGTTTCAGTGTGACGTCAGTTATGGCGTTTTGGTAGGAAAATGACTCCAAACAAACGGTTGCTATGCGCCATTTCTTTTTAAAATGTGAAAATCGTGGAAAATGTTACCAGTACATATCAAGTATTTAAACATTTAGATGTGAGATATAGATATAAGATATAGATATAACTGCAGCCCACAAACAAAATAGAAAATACAACAGAGCAACCGTTTCTTTAGAGTCAGTTTCCTATCAAAACGTCATGATTGACGTCACGACTGAAATCGTATATATTAATGTTACAGACAAATGAAGGGCTATGAATCATTAGATAGTCATTTTTGTGTCGAGATTCTTTATGACGGTATCTTTTTGCTGCATTTGTGTATCATTTGGCGATAGTGACATCCTATGCATGCTTTACTGCAGATATTTAAGAGTGGATCGTAAATGTGGAATTCTTATGCGGATGCAAATAAAGTCATTTTACATTAAATAAAAGTCTGTGCTTTAAGTCTTAAAATTGAAATATGAGTTCTACTATTTATATATACAAATAATTTTTTTTCATCGGGGGCAACACTAAATTTTGATAGAAGCAGAATTCCTGTTTTTTAGTCTATTTATTTTTTTTCTCTTGCATTTGCAATACCTAAAAATCCAGAAAAAAATTTAATGAATATTATAAATCTATAGAAATACTATAATTCAAAAGAAATACTATAATATATATATCATTTGATATGCCTCTTTTATACAGATTCCATCAAATAATGCAAATCAGGACATTTAAATATTCTCGCTCTATTATTCAAACGAACTTCGTTTTCTTTATGGATTCTGCTAATAAATTCATGAACTAAAGCGTTTCATTGAATTCCATTATATCTTCATAAGTATTTGGGAAAATGGAAAAGTTATTCTCTTTAGTTCCTGTACCAATGCTGACGTCATGAGGAATCGATTCAAAAGAAAAAAGAACGTCAATCAGTGATCGGGAAGAGAATTTCAGCATTGTAATTTAAAAGGAAACTTTGAAATGTCTTTGATATTTTATACATTTCACTTACGAAAATTCTAATAAAGTTTTTAACAGAGGTCTCCAACTGTCTCCCCTAATATGCTTTATATTATTATTAAAATAATATAATATATGAGTATAATTAAAGAGAGGAATTTAATAAATAAGAACATATTATTTGCACATTATAAAAAATTCTGCAAAAAAAGGAAAATTTACTGGCAGAAATGTTGTCGTTAATCATACATATTCCGCTTTAAAATTCTCCGTTATATAAAATGGGAAATTTGTATTTTTATAAATGAATGAGGTAAATGGAATGACATTAAAAAATAAATACTAATTATAAATAATGATTTATATTTACTGGGAACATGTATTTCCTTTGAATATTATCACACCCATTTTTATCGTCTTTTTTTCCCGCGAATTTGAATCTCGGTGTTCACCATAAGAGTATAAATGCTTTTTTCCATATACTAACTGGCCAGAGTTCAAGATTTGGTTTTAAAAAAAAAAGGCTTAAGCATTAATACTGAGCAGATTAATGGAAAAAAAATTCCTACGCCTGATGTTCTTTTTGCATGCTGAAAAATGAAAAGTTTACACTATGAAAAATTGTAAGGAATGTTTTGAAAAATTTATTCAAGTGTTGACCTTATAATTGATAATTCTTGCAGCTGTTAAGTCAGTGACATGAATAACGGAATCTAAGAATTATCGTAGGAATTATTTTTCACTCGCAGCTTTTACTTTTATAACTCGTCGCAGGAGGGGAAAGTGGCGCTCATGTATCTGAACAATATTTACATATTGTGCACTTGCAGGTCAGTTGTGATTTGTCTACCTACAGCAGTATAATCACTCTGGTTTTAATAAAAAATATCAGGTTCAACGATATTACTGGCCTTTTTTCCATTTTCTCACAACTGAAGTGAAACATTTCCGTTTGTCTTTTTTTGGAAATATATTTCCATTTCTAACATTCAACAAGTAGGCATGAAAAGGAAATTCTTTATTTATTCTATGAAAATTTACCACATTCTCTCTAATTTTAACAATTATTTTCAGAATTTCTTTCCTTTTTTGTTGCCGCACTCAAAAGAGGGTGAAAAAAGTTTTAAATTAGTTATAATACTTTTTTAAGGCATTCGGAACCCATTTTCTCTATATAAATCCGAAATTGATGTCATTCTGAACAGATTATGAGCTTTTTTAAAAATATTCTGTGTACTATATGGTTGTAAAAAATGACATAATATCTTCATGTAAATGTATTTTGAGTTTAAACATCTAGTGCAATAGAGGCATTTAAATTTCAAAATCAACAAAAATAAAATTGTTTATGTAGAAACAAAAACAGAATTTTATAAAATATGACGTCACTTTCTACGAAACAATGTCAATGTGCTATAAATTGGTACTAAATAAACAGTTGTTTTATTTTATTTTACATTTGTTACGTATTACAGCTGTATCGCATAGCTATATCTTAATTGCTTTATTTGTTGTAGCAACTTTATCTGCAATTTGTATTAAATATAAATTCATTTCTTCAAATTTTCAAGCAAAATTTCTTGCTTTACGTCACGACTAAAGGTCTTTTGAATATGAAGTAGTATACGTTAAATACAACAATTAGCATGCAATCCGATTAGCAAAGATTAACCTGTCTGGAAGTAAAATATTCGCAATCACTCCCCATTTACTTAAAACTAGTTCAGCAATGTTTCCATTAAAATTCCATAATGAAATTAATATACCTCAAGAGAAATATATATATATATATATATAAGGTTAAGGGTTAATACACCGTTAAAACAGTTAAGCGACATAGCACATTGAGATTTCGAAAGGATCTTGGGCTGGGGAATAGTTTAGACGATTGATACATGATCGTAAGACGTGGTAGTCTATATGACAAAAAATAAATTAAACAAGTTTGGAAAATAAAATTTTCATTGTATTGAGCATTTAGGTACAAAAGGAAAAAATTGGGCATATGAGAATAAACGAATAAGAAAGGGTGTTACTTCAAAGAAAACCTTTGAGTCAACACCTTTTTCAACACCTTTGAGTCATGGAGTCAATGAGGCTATTAATGAAGAGCTGGGGTATTATGTCCCACTCTTCCAGAAGAGCTCTTTCCAGTTCTTGAAGATTTAGGGGGGGGGGAGTAGGTGGCCAGCAACCTGTCCGCCAATATTCAATTCAAAGTCCCAAACATGTTCTATTGCGTTCATGTCCAGAGAACACGCTGGTCATTCCAGTCGTATGATTATTTCCTTGAAAAAAAATCGTTCACCAAATGAGCACGATGTGGGCTGCAATTGTTGTCCATTAATATGCAGTCATCTCCAATTGCTGCAGCATAAGGGACTACAATAGATCTGATGATCTCATCCCTATATCGTTGACCGATAAGAGCTCTATTTTTAATTGTGTGCAAGTCGGTGCGCCCATCAATGGAGAATCAAGCATAGATCATCATTCCGCCACGGCCAAACGTTTCACTTAATTGCACGAACGCAGGATTGTTTTAAGTGCCAGTTTTTTGAGTAGTTTAGATTTGCAATAGAACTAGGCAATTAAATACCGAAACAAACAGAAACAATTAAATTCATATACTTCTTTTTCATGAGCTTCCTATTCGCCAACAAAATTTCTCACCACAAAATATTTTCGAAGCAAGGAAACAAATCGCATTTTCTACGAAAAGAAAACGATTGATTCTGTAACAGAAAAGAGATAAAGAATATTGGATAAATTTTTTGATACATTCTCTATTTGAAAGAATTTTGACACCAAACTGCAGCTATTTCTATTTTATTTTAAATGTATTCTATTACTTTAAATAACAAGAAAGTATAATAAGCTTTTGACATTATATATTAGCAGGGGACATTGAATATTGACACTTTGCATTGAAAATTTGGTAAAAAGGTAAAAATAATTTCATTATTTTTTGCAAATTATATAATTCAATTTCGAAAATAAAATGAAAGTTTTTTTTTTTCTTTTCAAAATGGAATAAAAAATTAATAAAACTCAGAAAACTTAATTTTGTGTTTTCATTGACAGATTTCTGCTTAGCGTCCACGTGCTGTAATTTATACTTAATCTTATTTTATGATTAAACTTCCTTAACTGGTTCCATAAACATTTTTTTTTTTAATTTAATGTGAGTTGCGCAAATGTGGTGTTGAAAATTTTACTTGGGTTTACCTACGTTTTAAATTACAATAACGACTCTTGGAAGTTTGGAATTTTTATACTGTCGTATTGAGGAAAAAAGGTGCTTTTAAATGTAATTTGTTTGAAAACTGCATCTCAATTTATTTTTGAGATTTATTTTGTAGTGTTTAACGCAAGTTCTTTAATGTTGGCTCGATTTTTGGAGAAAGTAAAGGGAAAATAGTAGATTGCTATATCATATTGTCTTTTCCAATAACAACTAAAAAAAGAGTAATTAAAATACGTGCTGTGTTGAAAAAATATTTAAATGAATGAATTATGATAAAACCTGGGTCTATTATAAATCATATTTAATTTTACTTATCTACGAGTATATTAATATACAAACAAATGAAGGCATATGTTTCATTAGATAGTCGATTTTTATTTTTCTGTCTTTGACTTTCTTGAATGACGACCTGCTGGATTTGTGTATTATTCTGCGATTGTGACGTGATGTGCGTACTTTTCTGTTGATGTTGTTTAAGACTCAATCGTAAACGTAGAGTTCTTCAGTGGAAGAGAATGACGTCATTTTATATAAAATAAAAGCTTGTGTTTTAAGTTTTAAAACTGAAATATGTTTTGTAGTAACTACATTTATATATACATTTTTTTTTCCCTCGGGGGCTACATTAAATTCTGAAAAAGCAAAATTCCTGTTTTCTTGTAAATTTCGATTTTTATTTTCATATTTTCATAAATTCTTACATCATTTGTTTTGTACCCTTTTAATAAAAGGGAAACGGTGTTATTACTTCTAAAATTGCTAAATCGCAGATTTATCTATGTGAAATGGAGTAAACAGTTGTTTAAAATTCCACGTACGTCATTTCTAAAAACCGAGTAGTGCTGCTGTTCTAAATAAATAAAACGAAAAAGATTTTTTGTTACTGCTCGTAAAATACAAGTTTACATAGTTATAATTGAACTTTTAACCTTTTTATTCATCAATATTTATTACAGATGAAATTACCATTCCATGTTTCAGTATATCGTAATGCTATGGATACAATTAAACTATGTATTACTATAGATATAAAATTAATCTATTTTTTGCACGAGAAATGTACATACTACATATTGATTCTATTATCTTAGCGCATAAAACACAACATAGATTTTCCTATATCATATTGTCTGCATTATATTTACTTTCAGAATAATTTTCTTTTGATTTATTATTAGGAATATATTAATTCAATTATCATATTTATAATGTTTTATTTATTTTCTTATTACTTCACATATAATAAATGACGGCAGAACAATCATATTAATATTAACACTTGTTTTGTGTAATACGCTCTGATCATAATACACCGCTCAAAAAAATTATGGGAGCAAGCAAAAAAGTGAAGAGATCAGTGCTAGACAGCCACGTATGAGCATAAAATGGATAGTACACGTGTATCAATGCGCAATACAGAAAAAAAGACGCAAAAAAATTGTAAGAGAGCTTTTATTCTTTGAAAATATGAAAAGAACACGAAAAGATGGTTTAAGGCAACAATTTGTTTTCACGTGAATGATAAAAAAAAAAGTATTGTTTAAAAATGATGCAAGAATTTTAATGTGGTGTGTGGTCTCCTCGAACAGCTAAGAGTGCTGCACACCTGTTTTCCATGGATGCGATGAGGTTATCGATAAGACTTTGGGGAATAATTTTCCACTGCTCTAGAATTGCAATCTCCAAGTCCCGGACAGTAAAAGGAACCCTCGGCCTCGCAGCAATGCGTCGTCTGAGTACGTCCCAAACATGCACGATCGGATTTAGGTCAGGAGAATATACTGGTCATTCCATACACTGTATTGTTTTAGCTTCAAGCATGTTTTCCACAAGACGAACTGTATGAAATCTGGCATTATCATGAACGGAATAAAAGAAATCACTAATTGATAACACTAAGATATAACATGAGGTCTCAGTATCTCGTCTGTATAGCTTCGGACCGTCAAAGTGCCATTCCGAATGATATGCAGGCCTGTACGTCCAGCTATGCTGATTCCAGTCAATAGCGTCAAACCACTTCGTCTGTAACGTACTCTTTCACGTACGAATGTGGGATTATTTTTAGTGCCTCTTTCTCTCCATACCAAAACACATCAGATGTCACATCCAGACTGAATCGGGACTCGTCTGTAAACAGAATTTGACTCCAACAACGTTGCCTCCAAACTCGATGTTCAGTTCCCACCTTCTGTGGGCCGCACAGTGGCTTGTGATCAATGGAATTAATAACTAATCAATAATTAGCCCAATCAAAAACAAAATCATATGAAATAAATTACAAGAATCTTATACTGAAATAAAGTTAAACATTTATTTTAGTTTTTATACAAAAAAAAAAACACTGCTTTAATTCAAAATTTAGGTAAATAATTCACAAATAGTTGAATGTTCATAAAAATATCATGCATAGCTCGAATATTCTTGTGACTGTGCAAAGCCTGTTTGTCTGAATGACAACATACTACCCTTCTAAAAAGTTATTGGGCTACCTTAAAATGTAAATTTATTTAGTTTTAAGATGTTTTAAAAATTGCTTGACTTTTTCGTGTAAAAATTTTTTATAATGATTCCTTTGTTTTCCAGGTTATTTAAGAAAAGTTTACCATAAAAGAAAGAACTGCAGTTGTATCTTCCCGTCTGCGAGTAATGTCCTATGAACAGGTCAGAGAAGATTTTGTACAGAAGTGCAACAATCCAAGTCCTAGCAGACAATCATTACGAGATCATGTGAATAAATTCCAATGAACTAGAAATGTTCCAGACCAGGAACGCTCCGGTAGGCCACCAACGGCATAACACGCAGTGCAGACTATTGTGGAAGTCATAATTCGAAGAACAAAAAACATTTACCAAAAAACTGAGTAGTAAGCTTGGTGTTGCTCACACAACTGTATGGCGTACACTTCATTACAAACTGAAAAAACGACCATACCACATTCAATTCATGCATTATCCTGAACCTGAGGACTTTGCAGCTCGCGAGGCAATGTGTGCTGACTTACTGGAATCTGTTGCTACTCGCAAAAATCAGTTGCAAATATCTCATGGAAAATGTGTTGTTCAGTGATGAAGCCACTTTTCATACCTGTGGAAGTTTTAATCGATACAATAGGCAGACCAGCAACGTAATCAAATAAATGAATGGAAAAGGGACACTGCTAAGGTAATAGTGTTGATAAAAATTAACAAGACAAACATCTATCGAACTTTTTTATTTTCGGAGACAACAATTGCAGGGAAAATCTACTTTGAAGTGTTGCATTTTTTTAACCACAATTAGAAATAGATGAAATAAAAAGCACAATTTGTTTTCCAGCAAGATTTTGCACCATCCCATTTCGCACGAATTATTCGAGACTGCCTCGATGAACAATTCGCCGATAGGTGGATAGGTCACTGTTTATGCAGTCTATGGGCACCGCGCTCTGCCTACTTAACACCCCTAGACTTTTTTTGTTTGGGTTCATGAATTTCAAGGTGTACGCAGTTAAGATACACACTATTGAACAACTAAAACAACTGTAATGGGGGCCGGTGACATATGGAGGTGTGGTAGCGTGTAATTTCAACGGCCGAGTCTTATTAAAATCAAAGAAATGTTTTATTGCATTATAAACAATTAATTGATGATTCTCTGGATTAGAATAAGTTATAAACATAACATTTTTAAAAAATAGGGTTCGTTTACAGCTTTTAATAACTTGTCCATTAATTTAAGTCCAATCACAGAGTGGCAGATCGTTTTCAGTGAAACGGTCTCTATTGACTCAGAGTCCGAAGTTTTTAGTCAGGTCGACGCATACGTGAGATTTTCTAAGAATGAGTTTTATTCGGGAGAAAGTAAGAGTCTTAGATGCTCGACAAAAATGTCGCCTCTTTAATTGAATCACAAACGAGGTTTGGAACCTCAGGGCTTTCCTCCATAATAGAGAAATTTTACAGCCGCACATGGCTTTCGCTTTTGCTATGCTCCGGAAAATGTTCCGAAGTCACTGACCCGTGAGAGATTTCTACACTGCACGGCCAAAATCTACTTGAAGTCTCAACTTAAAAAAAAAACTATCGAGAAACCTCTCGCTTCTCTTTTATCAGCTTTGTTCTCCGTCTAGAACAAAAGGGTCCTCCCTTAGCCACTAACAATCTGTCGCTCGTGAGCTCATAAACAAGACCGGTCTCTATAAGATGCAGTGAGAAACCTGACGTCAAAGTCAGATGTAGTTTCACTTTCTAGTTCCCACGGGCCAATGTGACCGCGTGAACATCAAAAGAATATTTTCTCTCGCTAAATAAAGGAATACCCTTCACGATAGTGTCAACTGAAAAGATCGATAGATATTGATCTATCTGTTTTATCTTTTGCGACTTTTTCTTGGACTCCAAAGAAATTCTGAACCTAGGTGAATATACATTAGATTCTCTATAATGGCTCTTGCCTTGTATATTGAGAGTTCCAATATGAGATATTGTCGAATTCTCACAACACCCCTCCCTCAAATCATATTTCGGATGAAAGACGCAATATTCGGCAAGGGAAAGATTAGCTCATACATTAGAGTTGCCCTTATGTAATTATATCAATTCCCTTAAAAAAATCTTTTACTACAATTTATATTTAGCTTGCAAATGCTGGTCACTTTTGATTATAAAATTTTACTTTAACAGACAAAACACATTTAAATTTTACACGATTACATTTACACAAAATAAGATGAAAAATAATATATACATATAGTCGGGTTTAATGACCGACTTACTCTACTCGGCTCAAGTAATTCACGTGGGGTATATCTTTCCTGGTCGATGTTTTATTGCATAATGATAGGGCTGCAGTGTCAGTTCCCGCCTGAGTAGTCTGGGATTGTTACCTGCATTGTTTTTCAAAAATATTTATGGATTGTTCTCCGTTTCTATGGAAAACATTTGCCCATCAATATAGTGCCTAAGTTTCTTTATCACAAAAATTATTTCGGCGCATTCACGCTCAGAGGCGCAGAAACTCCTCTCTGTTCCAGTGAATTTTCGGCTCAGAAAAATTATTGGGTGTTCTTCTGAGACCTTCCTCTGCGCCAGAGTAACTCCAATAGTCACTTCAGAGGCATCGGTTTGTATAACAAATTCCGAATCGTAATCAGGGGCATACAAAATGGGTTCTTCGGTGAGTTTGGTTTTTAAGTGTTTGAACGCCTTTTACATTTCGTCGCGCCAATCTACTTTTCCCTTTTTGTTTTTTTTTTACTTTTAAAGCGCACGTGAGTGGTTCTGCTATAGTTGCGTAATTTTTTATATATCTCAAATAATAACCCTCCATACCCAAACATCTTCTAATTTCCGTCTTGTTTGGGGCGCCGTCAATTCCGCGATGGCCCTGATTTTAGCTTTCCTCGGTTTGCGTTGACATTCTCCCACTACGTGACCTAGATACTTAACGGTTTTTTGCGCAAAGTTACATTTTGCAATTTTGACATTTAATTCAGCCTCTTTGATTCTGGTTAACACCATCTTTAGATGCTTAAGATGGTCCTCCCAGTTGTTCGAGAAAATGGCCATGCCATCTAGTTATGATAGACAAAATTCTTCTACCACACTGAGTAATCTAGCCATAAATTTTGAAAATCTGTACGACGCGTTGACCAAACCGAAAGGCATTGTCAGGGGTAAATAACTCACGAAACTAGTCATAAAAGCGGCTAATTTTTTAGCTCTGGGGGTCATCGGAATCTGCCTATACCACTTAGTCAATTCTAATACTGTGATATACTTGGCTGCGGCAACTCTTTCAACTCTATCCTCGATATTCGGGAGTGGGAAAAATTCAGCCTTAGTAATGGCCATCAATTTTTGGTAATCGACACAGGGTCGGGCTTCCTTAACCGAGGCCTCCACTAAAATCATGGGAGAATTATAATCCGATTCCCCCTCCTTTATGATTTTTAAATTAGGCATACGCCTGATTTCCTTTTTCAAATTTTCATTTTGCTGACTGAAGCTCTATAAGGTCTTATTCTCACTGGTTTGTTTTCCAAAAGCTCAATATCGTACTCTGCTACATCTGTTAGTCCTGGATTGTTCGAAAAAACTTCCCTATACATGTTTAATAAATTTTCTAACTGCCGCAGGTGTTCGGATGTGCACTGGCCCCACAAGTCACTTTCCTCCACTACTTGCCTGAAGTCATAACTGTTAGAGTCTGCCGAAGCGTAAGCTATCTCTAAATCTCGCCTGGGTCGTGAAATTCACGAGTCAAAAGGTTGAATTTCTCCACGCGTTTCATATAAGTTTTTAATAAATTCACGTGGTAAATTTGGGATTTTAAGCGTCTACTTGGAACATTTACAATATAATTCGTAGCGGTAACTTTAGACTCTATTTTGCACGGCCCAATCTATTTTACTGACATTTTATTTGGTTAACTAGTGGCCAAAATCAGTACCTCATCTCCTGGCTCGAAACTCCTTTCTGCCGCGTTTCTTTCGTACCAGAATTTCCACTTATCTCTGCTAGTAGCCATGTTTTTGACGGCCAGCTCTTGGCAACGTTTTACATGATTCATTAGTTTGAACACGTATTCGGTGACTAATTCATGTTCTTGACTCTCTCCCGTCCATTGTTCAAACAACAATGGTTCCGGCGTTCTGAAGTTTCTCCCGAAAACTAGCTCAGCTGGACTGAATCCTGTCGATTCGTGTGTCATTGTTCTTAAAGCTAACAGTGCATGGGGGAAATTTGCCTCTCAATCACTCCCATTCTCGACTCACATCGCCGTCCATAACCTCTTAACTGACCTATGAAATAGCTCAATTAAATTCGAGAAAGGGTGACACACGTTAGAATGTCTTAGCCTTACAGCGAATTTCTTCAGAAAAGCGGTAGCTAAATTTGAATTGAAGCTACGAACCAAATCTGTCGGAATTTCCGACGCGTAACCTACCCGGCTGAAAATAGTTGTCAAAGCTTCAATTACAGTTTCCGAAAGCATATCTGCAATTGGAATTGCTTCTGGGTATCGGTTATACAAGCATATGGCAGTCAACATGTATTTATTTCCCTTTATAGATTGAGGTAAGGGCCCTACTAAATCTACTGATAGTTTTGAAAATACCTCTGAAAAAATCGGTACAAGCGTCAAGGGGGGCCTTTTCCTGCTCCCCCGATCTCCCTACGCGCTGACAAGCGTCGCATGATTTTACAAAATTTTCAGACTCCTTTATTACATTGGGCCAAAAGAAGTACCTCAACAACTTGTCTTTCGTTTTCGTCTCTCCCAGATGTGACGAAATACCCTCATGACACGCGAATAAAAGACCCTGCTAAACTTCAGGGGTATGAATAATTGTATCCTTTCATTTCCCCGGTAGTCGTACGTTTTTCGTACTATTAACGAGTCCTTATACTCGTAATGCGACTTCTTTAACTCTGCCCTTTTTCTAACTTCGCTTAAAGAGTCATCCGTTTCTTGTTCTCTCTTAAATTCCTCCTTCCCAACCTGACTTAATCTTATGCTCAAGTCCTCCACTATATCGGGTATCAAAAGATCCTCTTCGTCTACCCCCACATCCCCATTCATATCCCTTGACAGGTTTTCACATTCTATAAGTTTTCTTCCGTATCCGCGTCCGTCATTTTTGACTGGGGGCTCCTCTTTTTCGCCTCTTCCCTTCTCGTTTGATCGAAACTCTGCTCTTCTAGTTTCGGTTTGGACTGACTTCGGGTTATCACGGCGTTTAAAATCTGGACATTATCGCTCTTAATTTTATCAATTAATTTGTGAGATTCGTTCCCCAAAATGTAGTAGGACATGTCTGATTCTACATCTGCTACTATGGCCTTTGTTATTTATGATCCCAATCCGTCAAATTCTAATGTTACATCATCAGTCGGCAAACAACGTAAATCGTTCATTAACGGTTGTTTAACCCACACAAACATACCAACCAATTGCTCAGGCTTAACGAATTTGTCTGAAACGACATCGGAACAACTTCCACTGTCTCTTAATACAGTTATTTTCTCTCCATTAATTAATGCATGGCTTAAGTAGGGTTTAAAAACCTTCCTCGAGATCAATGTTTCCGATAACGTGATGAATTTTTGCAACGGGTTTTTCGTTAATTTTGTTTTCGGATCAATTGGCCTTCAATTTCCCCGTTTTGGAGCAAATAAAGCACTTATTCCAATTTTTACGTTCGAAGATCTTTCCCCTTTCTTTATTTGTTTCCCGTTCTCGCCAGTTGAATTTGTTTTCGAGATTCCCGTAACGCGATTTATCTTCATACTTCGGCCTTTCCGATTTCCTATCAAGCGTGGGTTTCGCGTTCCACATTTTTTTTACACTTCTTTTATCGCCTCATATTCGTCTAGTGCCGTAGCGAGCACCGAGGGGACTTTATAATTCCCCCGCGAATCAATAAAATGCTCTTTAAAATTGACCGGCGTGATCAGTGATCAACAAGGTTTTTAATTCAGAAAATTGCGTAATCCCCAAACCGTTTATTCATCCTTCAAGAAAGCTATTCAATTCGAATATGAGATGTCTCAACGGGTTTCCTGGATTAAGTGCATGTTTAAATGTTTATTTAATTTTTGACGATAAGCTTCCGCACTCAATTTGTACATGTCTAATAAAAGCGATTTAACATATTTAAAATTGTTAATTTTTTCAGTTGGCTCGCGTAATATCAGCTCCGCAATTTCTACAGGCAATAATGCTAACAGGTGTGTGACGTATTCGTCTGCCTCTATCCCGGACCTATTTCCTTGCCGTTCGAACAAATTCAGGAATAAAGTTATATCGGATCGCTCAGGATCAAAATGATGCATAATAGTTTTAAGGGGTAATTTAATGGATCTTTCGGAACCGCTGCTAGCCGTAGATTTTCGCCTTTCTGGCCTCTGCATTATTTTTAGCTGTTCCAATGTAAGCGCCCTTTCCCTTTCTTTCTTTCACTCTTCCCTATATCTCTCTTCTCTCTCTCTCCTCTGTCTCTTTCTCTTTTTTTCCCCCACTTTCACTTTTTCTGCCGCGATTCGGTTTTCGCGATCTTTCACGCTATACCCTGCCTGCACTAAAGTAAGTTCTTCATCGTATTTTTCTGCCGATTCAAAATTTTCAATTATCATTGCCATATTGCCTTGCTCATCCATTTCCACACCTAGAACTTCCACGAGATTCTGTAAATCCGCTTTCCTGCAGTACTTAAGTGAATTTAACTTCGACATGACTACGGTATGTTGAAGTAACACAATCGGAAACTATTCGTTTTGTTTAAGAACTAAAAAGTATATGAATCTTATACTTCACAAGAAATATTTTAGCCCTAAGCACACAATATAAGCAAACATTTCAAATGCATAACCAATATGTAAAAATAATTTTTTAATTTTGCAAAAGATTTTCTATATTTCTGTGCCTATCGTAAGACAAGAGATAAAATTCCAAATTTTAAAATAATTTTTCAAAAGCTATAGGCAAAGTACCTTTCTAGTATTTCTCAATAACTGAACACTCTCTGCAACCTTTATCAAAATGCATCTATACTATTTAGGATAAAAGTTTAATTTACTCTATTTGTCATTTAGCAATCCAACATGCATGAAAATTTCTCTTTATACAATTACTCATTAAAATGTATTTCTTACACAAGTTATATAAGAAAATTTTTACTGGGACTTTTATTTTTTATTTTTTTTTGAGTGGTTATGAATTTAGCCTAGCTGATACTTTCTGCATTCCAAACATTAAAAATAGTGATAATGATAATATAACATATAAATTTGCTTTATTCGCTAGATTTCAATTAACTACACATTATCGATCTATCATAATCTTAATATTTTCATTTACCTCGAAATCAAAAAGTTTCTCTTATTTTCATCTAAACAACATATTAATATCCTATGAGTATGATAAATAATAGTTTTACAGCCACTCAAAATGAAATGGGCTTACCTGTTATAGTTGTTGCTTGAAGTATCTTGTCTGGGGAACGGTCCGTTATGGCACTACGCGGGTGTCGTCCACTGTAGCTCAAGAGACCGTATCGGGCATGTTGCGTTCCGCTATTTGTTGTCTAAGGTCCACTTTGCACTGTCGCGATGCACTGTCTGGATGTCCTAGATGAACTGTCCCGTTGTCGTTGTTCTGGATGAACTATCTTTTGTTCTGGATGAACTGTCTTTTGCTCCGGAAAAACTGACAGTCTGTCTTCCTCAGAACTGTCGTTTAGATTCTTTCGGCTGTCTCTCGAGTGCTCGTCAGAAACTCCGAGTGTTCTCCGTCTATTTCCTCCTGGGCTTTTCTTTTAATAACAGTTATTATTGCTGTAAATCTTCTAGCTGCAACCAAGTTGTAATAGAGGCCGGTGAAGTAAGGTGGTGTAGATTCAACGGCCGAGTCTTATTAAAATCAAAGAAATATTTTATTGTACTATAAACAATTAAATGATGGTTCTCTGGATTGGAAAAGTTATAAATACAACATTTTAAAAATTAGGGTTCGTTTACAGCTTTTAATAACTTGTCCATTAATTTAAGTCCAATCACCGAGTAGCAGATCGTTTTCAGTGAAACTGTCTCTATTGACTCAGAGTCAGAAGTTTTTCGTTAGGTCGACGAATACGTGAGATTTTCTTTGAATGACTTTTATTCGGGAGAAGGTAAGAGTCTTAGATGCTCGACAAAAATGTCGCCTCTTTAATTGAATCACAAACGAGGTTTGGAACCTCCGGGCTTTCCTCCGTAATGGAGAAACTTTACAGCCGCGCCTGGCTTTCGCTTTTGCTATGCTCCGGAAAATGTTCCGAAGCCACTGACCCGTGAGATATTTCTACTCTACAAGGCCAAAATTTACTTGAAGTCTCAACTTCAAAAAAAAAAAAAAAAAAAAAAAAAAAAAAAAAAAAAACTATCAAGAATCCTCTCGCATCTCTCTCTTTATCAGCTCCGTTCTCCGTCTAGAACAAAAGCCTCCTCCTTTAGACACGCACAATCTGTCGCTCGTAAGCTCATAAACAAGATCTTTCTCTATAGGATGCAGTGAGAAACCTGACGTCAAAGTCAGATGTAGTTTAACTTTCTAGTTTCCACCGGCCAAGGTGACCGCTTGAACATAAAAATAATATTTTCTCTCGCTAAATAAAGAATATCATTCACGCTAGTGTCAACTAAAAAGATCGATAGATATTTATCTATCTGTTTTATCTTTTGCGACTTTTTCTTGGACTCTGAAGAAATTCTGAGTCTAGATGAATTTGCATTAGATTCCCTATACTGGCTCCTGCCTTGTATATTGAGAGTTCCAGTGTGAGATATTGTCGAATTTTCACACAACGAATAACAGATGCATCAGCACAAATAACATCTCATATGCTTGCAGATGTCTTTCTTGTTACCCAAGAAATATCAAGCCTATACTTAGATTTACAGGGTAACCACATTAAAATGCATTTATTATACCTTGTACATCTTATTTATACTAACACGTTCTTTATTAAAAACACTTTTCAGGAGAAAGTTCAAGAGACTTTGGAAACTCCCTATACATTGTAAAGTATTGAAAATTGTATTTGTGACGTTTGTATGTCTTTCAAAGGAATAAACAGAATACATCTGATATATATTTAAATGTGTGCGTGCGTGCATGCCGGATTGTGCGTCTGTATGTGTTGGACTTCGTCCATGTGCGCACGTATATGCGTGCGTATTAATTAACTATAAGATGTCAAATTTTGTTTATGCACCTAAATTTAAGTAATCTTCAACTAAATTATGAGTTCATAATACATACATTACCGACCAAACATTTAGTTATGTCATCAATCAACATTTTCGACAGCTAAACGTTTTATTTTACTGCATAAAAGGAATTTATAAGATATTCTTAAACTAAACTGAAAATATGAAATTCTGATAAAGTTTTTGTTTTTAAAATTTCGTTAAGTAAAATTATATTTCGATATTTTTTCTTAACTTACAAAATATTTTTCTTCAAACTTTATAAAGTTTATGTTCATTATGTTCATTATTTCTGAAATTTTAAAACAATAGAAAATGATGGATTCTATATATTTTTGTTAATAATATCTTAGCTGTATTTATAACTCGAACCAGAAATTTATTGTATGCATGAATGCTAATATTTTGTTTGTTTTTTATCATTTGAAAATAAATATTTTTTTAAAAACATCCCATTTTAAAGCTCTTTTCAATTAACTTTTATAATAGAAAATATCCATAACGTCTTCAAAATTTATGTTTAACAAAATAATATTACTTTACAAATGCGCATACTCTCCTCCTTTGCACATTTAGGATATTTTTTAAAGTAACATCTTATTTGAAAAAATGTGTTGAATAATTTTTCTATGTGTAAACATGGATGTCGTCTGCAAAAATTTAGATACAGCAAAATAAAGTACAGTAGATAGCCGATAATCGGGACCGACGACGATCCGTTTTATAAAAAATCCGGATAAACGGGCAAATTAAAAAAATGGCCATTTTAGATAACTTCTCTTCACACTATTTTTCGGGCTTAGTACTGGCAATTGTAGTAGTGCACATTTTAGTATATTACAAATGGTGTGTTTAGCAATAATTTTTTTTCTACAAAATTGGTACAAAGTTATACATAAATTACTCATAGAAATTATTACATGTATATATGCATACAATATTCAAACAAACGCGAGCGGAGAGAGGGACAGGGGAGGTTGTCCCTCTTTCGAAAGACACCACTGGACAAAATAAGCAATTTTTCGGCACCCTCAGAGAATTTGAAGATAAAGTGGAATTTTCGTTGGGAAAAAAAATGCGTAGCACTCTCGCATGTTAGAAGTGACTCTTCTTATATTCAAGAAATAGTTGATTTTATGAATTGTTCTCTTTGCATTTGTTGGCGATTTTATTATTTTAGGATTGGGAAATGGTTATTTAATGGTTAACTTTCGCAACATCCAGCTGAACGCGGGTAACTTCGAGACGTTTCGAGGGGTTTGGCCTCCGGTTCGTCTCCGAGCAGGGACGCAAGGGCTTGTGAGAGCACAGGACCGGGAGATGGGACCCCGTCTTACCCTACTGCCAAAAGAAATTTCACTTCAAAAATTTTGGAGAAGGAGCAACAAAACATACGATCCTTGATCGATCCGTTAATCGGAGTCCGGATAATCAGCGCTCTATTGTATTGTTAGTTTACAACATAATATACAAAATTACACACTGGTGAAATGTTTAATTTATATTTACAATTCTGTGTTTGTTTTTTTATTCTAGTTTTTTCAATAAATACTTTTTCGATTGTGATAGTTGAATAAAGATTAATTCTAGAACTAAATGGCATCTTAAGTCCCTAAATTTTTTATACGTACCACTTTGAATCCAAGGACTTTTCTCCAAATAACAGAGATTTGCAATACTTAAAATTGTAATATAATAAACTTTAAAATGCAGGCTTGGTAGCATTAGTCCTAATAACGCATAAACAGGTTTAGAGAATGTGCAATTGAGAATTGATATCATAAAAAAATCGAAATTTTGGCTTGAAAAACTAATTAATTAATTACACTGCAAAAAATACTCGGAAATGCTTCTGAAAATAAGTGGAAGCATAAGAAACATTGTTTTCATAAGTACTGCTTTAAAGTTCAAAATATATTTATTTTTAGGATTTAAAAAATTAAGGTAAGCTTTTCGAGTAATTCAGAAAAGTTTTATAAATATTTTCTTTCGTTGCTAGATAGTAATTTCTTCTTTTAACAAACATTTACATTTTTTACGTTATAGTAATTCTTTATGCAGATTTTGACCGCTCAAATATATGTACATTACACACAAACAAATGCATACATTTTCAATACATTTTCAGAATGTGTATGAATTTTAGTGTAAAGTCTAACAAAGAAACAATATACTAAGTTCATCACTGTATTTCAAATTTTAAGTAAAATAATTATTATGCAATCACAACTTGTATAAGAAATATTTTTAGATGTTGTCCTCTATACATTATTCCATAGTTTTTTTTTTTTTTTTTTTTTCGCAACAACATATTTGTCATTCGCTACATACATTTTTGTCTTCATCAACATACTCTCGATCACATTCGGACAACGGCCGATCGGTTGCTATATTTAGAAATTGATAGTGATAGAATCAATGATCAGTGCTTCAGCTTTCGCTTTTTTTGCTCATACATTACTTCTAAGTCTTAAAAATTTTTCACCTTTGAATAGGGGAAGTATATGCATTTGAATGAATTTTCTTTGAAGCATTTGTAATCCTATGTATTTTAGTTTTATCTTAAAGGTAAAAATATTCTTTATTCTTTAATGTAAGGAACTTATTAATAAAGTCGCAATAATTGAGAATTTATTGCCCACAGAAAATTGAAAGCATTGATACTTTTTATTTATTTATTTATTTATTTTTTTACACTTTTCTGTAATTGTGTGTACTTCCAAGCATTACCAGTATGGTCACAATATACTTAGAGGTGAAAGAAAATACATGTAAAAACAAAAAAAAAAAAACAAAAAAAAACAACAAAAAAAAAACATTTCCTCCATAACTTTTTATCAATTATCGCCCAAATAGCGTTTGTTTATGGGATATTAGCTATAAAATGAGATTAACCGTAAAAGGAGGAACTTTGTCGCTAATTAAAATTTGTCACAAAAATATATAGTTCATTTGTTTCTTCTAAATGAGTGCTTTTAATTATTTAACGATTATAATTCTTTTAAATTCGTGATGCAATATTTATTCTTTCGCGTATTTTTATATTTCATTTGTTTATTTGCATATTTATATATTTATTTATTTACATATTTATAAATGAGGCTATATTATTCACTAAAGTCGACCCAAATAGCAGAATGTTTGACAAACAAATAAAAAGTCACGAGTAAATGTAACCCATTAGCCGAATTATAGTATAGTTTCCTCGCTTAGAGAAACTTTAAACGGAAGATAATCAAATAGGTAACGAATGAAAAAGAATTTGTTTTTATTTGTAGCATAAGTTCCTAGCTACTCTCTTTTGAAGGTAGTCTAGAGAGTAATAAATTTTTGAATTTTGCTCTAGATCCTGTTCTGTTTGTGTTTGAACAATCCACCTATTATACCGTGCTTTTTACTTTCACAAAATATGCCTGAATCTCTATGAATTTATTTTTCATTGTTATTTCAAGGAATCATCTGATAGTTTTCTGTATTCGACTAATATAGGTATAATAGGTATAAATAAATACTTCGCGAAAAGTGATTTTTTTTCGCATCTGGCAAATTCTGGAAATCCAGTCTAGATTTCAGCGTATTCCACACTCCCAAGCTCTGTATATGAAGGTAAGCTACGTTTGAAAGTTAATAATCTTTTATTGAGAGCTAGCTGGCGTGGTAAGGTATTACAATTTCGTATTTTGTAAAATAAAAGAATTCACGTTTTCCTTCATAATGATGATACAGTTTTTGAAAGTGCTATTTTGTGTTGATGTCTTGCAAAGTCTCTATTGAAATTCTGAAGAGTGGCATTACTGAATTTCTAGTGACGTTTTGTTGCAAGCTGGAATGTCGATTCCTGAGTTGCGGCGCACAATCATCATAGCCATTTCATTTTGGAGTTAGTGTTAGAATTTCTTGTGTATAGCATCCTCCTTCTCTTTCTTATTTTTCAAGATTATAATCTGATTATCTATTTAAATCCCACCCACTTCACTGTCATCTGAATGTATCATTTATTTCAATAACATACATTTATTGTTTTATCCGGCCTCAAAGTTACCCGAAGGCTTAGTCATACATTTACAAAATAACTCCCATGTTAAGTTTTACAAATGGTTTAATCACCAGAGCAGCAAGATTTTATTTTTATTTATTGTTTGCAACGAGGTTGCAACCAGCCAGAAATTTTAAGTCGAGAAGCTTATCGAGAAGCTTATAGTCGAGATATTAGTCAAATGCTATCTCAGTGGAAATGGGGCATATTACAACTGACCCATATCTACCCTATATATATAAAATCCTAATGAAACGAATTTATGAAACGAATATATGAAACGCCTGAAATGTATCGATTCTTTGAATCGACAGATTAAACAACTCACTTTGTTTCACGGCGATTTATCCTAAAATATGGAATACTTTGCGATGAAATTTACACCAAAAATCCGTGTTGATCCACAGATCTCAAAACTGGTATTAGAATTTTAAAATTCGAATTAGTTTTCGAAATATTAATTTTTTTCTAATGATGGCAACTCAAATTTTAATCATAACAGAATTTTTTTTTTCATGATTCAGAAAAGGTTACTATTTTAAATTTAATTTGGTGACAGTTTGGCCTCCTTTAAATCTATGCTAAGAACAATGCTTTTTTTGTATTTCGTATCATTTTATTAAATACAAAACTTTCATTTAAAAATTAAACATTTAAATTGATGGCTTTCACTTCTTTAAAAAAAAAAAAAAAAAAAAAAAAAAAAAAAAAAAAAAAAAAAAAAAAACGAAAAGAAAAATATTAGGCACAGATGTCATATACGCACCGAGGTACCTAGATAGACATGGTAACCCGGCTATTGTTGTTTATTTAATAATAAATGTATATTTACTTTTATTTCTTTTTTAAATTTTATATAACTTATTTTGTTCTATAGTAATTATTTTTTTTTTATATTTCCTTTTGGAAATAATAGAAAATAATTAAAAAATACGGTACAATGTAGTAGTTATTCCGTCACCCATTTTCGCAAATTATATAATTCGCCAAACCACTCGCCAAATTGTACAGATTGACAAAATTTTTATTTTAAATAACGAAAGAACAAATAAATTAGTATAACATTAATAAATATAAAAATAAAACGTCGAAATAAATATCACTTGATGACGTAAACACGTGTAACTTGCTAAAAGTCAAGTGAATGTGACATTTACCATCAACCATTATTGGCATTTAATCTTATAGTTTCGTGATAGTTTTTTTGTCGACGGGATAACTAAGTAGTACCAAAAATACATATGTAACTGGTATTCGAAAACGAGGTTTTCGTCAAATTTTCGTTAAAAAAAAAAAAAAAAAAAAAAAAAAAAAAAATCATGCCAAACTTGCGGTGCGTATATGACATCTGGCGAAATATTAAATTATGTAACAAACCATGACATTTAATTTCAACTTCAAATCAATGTTTTAATTTACCACTCGAACAATAAAAAAAATGCTAACTGGCGAATTGAAAAAAAGATATTGGCGAGATTTGCACCCGGATTTTTTTTCTTTCGGCACAGATGTAACATACGGCTCCATATTGGCGCGATTTTTTTCTGACGCCAATGTCATATACGCAACGAGTACTTAACTGGCGCCAAAGTATCGTTATTTTGCTTGATATGATAAACCGGATGTTGTTGTTTATGCTGTTAATGCGTTCCCCAAATCGGCGTTGGAAAAATATCGCGCCAATATGGTATATGACATTTGTTCCAAACCTTCATATGAAAGACGAAGGTATCAGATCGTATTTGTTTATGGCATTTGATGACTTGAAATATTATAATATAGATGAAATGATGGGGATAGAATAATATTTGGCGACTTATCACCTGTGCCTGGATAACATTAAAGTATCAAAATGGCACCTAGAGTATAAAAAGCAAAGTGTTCCGCCAGGAACTGTTGATGATAGTCACATGATTTAGACTATTGTTATAGAGATTGTTTTAAAATATCGGTTGACAAAGACTCTGAATACTTAATATATTTTATTTTAACTTCTTTTCAAATGTTTAACTGATCCTCTTTAATCAAAAACGAAAACAACCATTGGATGTCTTAACAGCAAAAGATTCTCCGTTAAATTTTTGAAATCAAAGGGAATTGAATGGAAACCCGTTTACAGGGAGATCTGCACACCTTTTTCAGTGTAATTTAATCTTCGCTAATATTTTTAAAACCCATTAGATTTTTAGATTTTTAGATTCTGCGGTTTCTGAACGGGGGTTGGCGAGCGTAGCTTGCAGGGGGCAGAGCCATATATATATATATATATATATGTAATAGATAGACACAAATATTTGAAATAACTCATACATTTCTGTAATTTGGAAAATATCTAGTAATAAAACTCTGTTTATTTCCTTACAAGTATTTTTTTTTTCAAATATAATCCTTTTATTATCATTTGACTTTTCTAATTTCTGGAAAACTAATAAAACCTCGTAAAATTCTCGTGTGGACAGTTAACACACGCTATGCAAAACATCAGTGCTGGTATAGAAAACAAATTACAACGGATGTTGCTATAGTATAACTTTCTATTAAAAACTAAAATCAGATATTTGAATATGTTTTCAACATAGTTATATGCATTTTCCTTCGTTTTGATAAAAGAAAATAAAGACAATTCGTTAAAGTAACGCTTTATCCTTTTTCGCTTGCTCCCGCTGTACCTTAATTTAAATTGCTATATATCTAACGTACATTAATTCTTATCAATTTTATTTTTATCTACTTTTAATAAATCTCCTTGATGGTATAATCCTTTACACATGTATATTATTGGTTGTAGAGTCGGATATTATATTTATTATTATTATTATTATTATGAATTGTTGAATAATATCTGTTGTTTTTATTATGTAAATGTAAAGAAAATGTGACTGTAAAATGAATTTCCAAAATTACTCTCTTTCAAACCGATGACCAGGCCCCTACCTGCCGGGTAGCCCCATCTGAAAGGGTTTGACACCTGGTATAGATTGACTGCCTAATGGCCGTGTAGCGGCAACAAAACCTAGCAAGCGCCTACTTCGTATAGGCAGTGCTTTTTGCTTATTGTGAACATTGTTATGTTACTTATTATTTATATATTGTTGTTTTACACCAGCACATTGCTGCTAATGTTGATCTCGTAATTTAGAACCTTGGTCAGGTAACGAGACCAACACTTGGCAAGGCAACTGCAGACGTATAATTCACAGGTAACTTCGAGTACTTTGTACCCACGACGGATTTTACATGCACCAGGACATCCATTAGCATACATGGCAGATTTTAGCCAGCTGTAAACTTCGTTCCCACGGCCTTCAGCTGTGAATTCGATGCTTTTCCGACTGATCCATACTCGCCCGATTTAGTTGGATTTATCTGGAGTTTTGAAGCCGAATTCTCGGTGCAGACTTGTCATATGAAAATGCTGCTTTGAGGGGAAAAAACAAAGAATGTGTAGCCGCAGATAGACAAGCTGTACCGTAACTTAATTTTGGGCTTAAATGCTAGGCAAACACATTGATACAGTGGGAGAGACTTCGCCTTTCTACCGTATCCCACCGCCTAAAAACTGGTTCTGTAGGCTTCACACTGGAGAGGGGTCCGGTAGCTTCTACAGACCTATATGGACCTAATAAAGAAACAACACTAAAATAATAATAATAATAAATAATAAAAACTAAAGGGAAAGTGTTTAGCTTGTACATGTCATTACTACTATTTACATTTTTAATATTATCCAAGGCGCTAGGTCACTTAAAACTAAATAGAATAATTTATATTAAATAATTCCTGGCTATTTAAAATGCACTTATATTTTTTACTATTTCTAATGCTAGAATTATGATTTTAAATTTTTTTTCATCTTATGGAAAGTTAACTATGAATTGGCATACTGTTACTCAGCTAGGAGGAAATAAACGTGCTGATCTAGTGAGGTTAACAATAATATAGTAATTCATAATTCAGCTAGCTACTTGTGGTTGTAACTTAGGCATGACAAGAATAAACAAAGTGTTTTAAAATATACATAGTACTTTAGATGCAAAATTAACCTTTTATGTGCCATTAAATGCCTATTAACTATTGACATTCAAACTAGTTTTGTACAATGTTAATTCGATTTATTTCTAAGAGAAATATGTATTTTACATAGATTAATTGCTATGAATATTTCAGTATTATAGTTTTGAAGTTTTAAATAGAAATTATTTTAGAAAATTTAAATAAAGATATGGTTATGAATTTAAACCGAAAATTACAAAGAATGCAAAAAAATACATCATTATAAATAAGGATCTATATATTTATTTTAATCCCTGAAGTTCATAAATGGATTTTTATAAGAACATAATACTTCTTTTTACGCCTATGAAGAAATCTTGTATATTTTCTATATATTGGTGCTGTTCGGTGCAGCTGTTTTGTATTCACAGGTTGAAATTTTCATAGGGTAACTCGGAGAGTCGCCGCATCCGGGATAGAGGCCGCACACCATGTATTTCTTGTAATTATCCATAGATGGTCGTTAAACGCATAGTATAGGTGCGCAATTAGATTATTTTAACCAGTGTACAGCATGAATCCCACTTCGATGTTTACTTGCAGAAGTACAATCCTTATTTTGACGTAAGTGCATCATTTCACTGTCCAGACTTTTAAACACGTTGTGTTTAAATACTTTTCATACACTAATTACTAAATGCATGCATGATTTCGAAGTCAAAATTAAGTGTAGCGCTTGTATAGAGTACTGTGTGTATAGTTACGCCATACCCCTTAGCGATAGCAGGTAACTATGATGGCCGACGTCTGCACCATGCAAAATGGGATACATGCTGCACTGCAATTCCGGTTTCCATGCCGCAGTTTCTCTTGTACGGGATGATTAAGTAATATTAACTTTTCTTTTTATTTTTGCACAGATTAACCATGTTAGGCATGTTATCAAGTTTATTAAAACCAAAGGAGAAAAAGGGGAAAATAAAAAGTAAGAAGGGCAAGAAAGATGCAAGTCAAGATGATAATAATGAAAAATTGGATTACGCGTAACGCAGACGTTCTTTGCAAGGAATGTTTAGAAAACTATTCCAAAATGAGGAACTGTAATTGGCTGCGTTGCATCATGTATCGAATGTAGTTACATAAAGGCTGTATATTTTCGACATTTTTTCTGTAGTATGTAGTCGAAGAAACAGGTCTCTTAATCCATTCGGGACCATAGGTGCATATAAGCACCTTCATAAAGAGCATACAAAATTTGTTTCTGTCAGCGATATAAAAGGAAGGTAATATTTACATTCTTTAATTAGAGCATTTTCATGATTATATTATTAAAGGTAACTACTTTTAAAAAAGTGGTGCCAACCAAATAAAATTTGTGAAAAAGCCACGGTTCCCGCTAGGTTCAACCAATAAATTATGTAAACATAATTTTACTTTTTTTCTTTTCTCTCTTTAATACATTGATATTACGTTGTTTCTGAAATAACAATTAAAATTTAATGTTTAAAAAAAAAAAAAATAGGCAATAATTTTAATAGTGAAAGTAGGCAAACAATTTTTAATTTGAATGTACTATTACGTTTCCTTGTACTCATTTAGTTTCTTTTTTTTTTATTGCATCGTTAATTATAGTCCAGATATGAATATTTCTTTTTGAATATTTTGTTTATAATTTCATTCTGTTCTTATTACAAGCGCGGCATAACTACCGCACAAATGCGGCGTCAGTCTGAATGCACGGGTGACGCGCCGCAGCGTACTGTTTTAGAAAAAATTGTTTAAAATATTAATTGTTTTGAATTTTTTTTCTCAGTAGTGTATATTTAACATTAAATAGCACAGCATGATTTTTTTTTCATTTTATGCCCGCCAAGGGTCTTTATACACAAATTAAAAAAAAATGTGCGGCATAAATCCCGGAATTACTCTAATTAAAAGTATTTTATTCTATATTTATATCTATATATATTATCATTGTGTTAATATTTTTGTATGTTTTACACCGATAAATTTGGTGTAAGAATACAACTGAACGTATATTTAGAAAAGTAATTTATTTTAAATAAAATTAGTTGCATGTGCCAATCCCAAAACCCGCAAACAACCCCTCTTTATATCGTTATGTAACGGAATTCTTTTGGGTGGCTCTGTAAATTAATAATTATTCTTTGCACTGCATATTCAACATAATGCATAATTTAGTACGCTTTATAAATGCATATAACTTTTGTTATGTTTGGATGCGTGTAACATCATTAAAAATCTTTTAGAAACGATATTTCCCCATTGGCTGAAATTTAACGGAATACTTTTGACTATCCCGGTAGATGAACTAAACATGCTAAAAACATCATTTGAAATAGGGAACGTACCATGGTAAAGGTCAATAACATCCAAAGATTTCAGGGAAATCCGTGTATATTTACGAGAGTTAGAGCGCGTACAGACAGACAGACGACCAGAAAAATTGAAGTCATAAACAATTTTTCAAATTTGCTTGCCACAGCCAAATACTTACATAAAAAATTTGGTTCAATTCTATGCAGAACTTCATGCACTTTTCAAAGGAACAATGGTGACACACGGACAGACAGGCATTTTGTATAAACATTGTTTTTGGTATGTCTGACCCCTAAAACGTGTAAATCCCTCGAAAACCGGAAGTCGAAAAATTTCGATTACAATGCTTTCTTCTATTGAAGATAGAAGAAAGTAAAATATACTTAAATTACAGATTTACAGAAATTGTAAGTAGTTGTGTAATTATATTTCCAGAAAATGTAAACTCATTATTACACCAAATACATATTAAGCGCATGGGAATCCTGAAGATTTTATCAGAAATGAAAAAAAAAGAATAGAACTATTGCTAAAAGGAATCAACTGTATCGCACAAGTCATGCCATTATATGGAATTACTCCACGTTTTATGCAGTTTCCGATATCACAAATAAGATGAACATGATATGAATAACAACGACATTACTTCATGCGTAAAAAAATACATCTAGCAATTATAATTGCAGATTTTGATTTCTGTTTTCCTTTCATATGCTATATAATTGTTCCTGAACACTTATGAAAAAAAATAACATTAATATGCAGGACATTTTAGATAATGTTTAATGATATTTGATATATTTACTATAAATTAAAAGTTAACACAATAATCCATGGAACGAAAAAAATCAATGATATTTTTTTTACAAGAAACGCATTTATTAAACTATGATGATATACATAACTTGTTTGAATTATTCCGTAAAGAACGTATTTTGGAAAAGATTATATTGAGAATACAATCCTAAACTTAAGGCTGTTCTTAAATCCAAAGGGACAACTTTATGACATAAGTTTTAATTTATTTTTGTTCGTAAATGCATGAAACTAGCAGGTGTTGTTGTTCAGAAACTATGTAATCGAACTGTAGTTTTTTCCTCTTTGCAAACGTAATATATCTATCAAAAAATAGCGTCAAAGTGGGCGTTTTGAACCATATATCTGCTCGAAATAAGAATAAGCTCTCATGAAAGGGCGAAAAACGTCTTTGTAAGGTGATCAAAATCGCTTATAACTCAATAGGTAATTTATTTATCAAACAATGGGGAATAAGTTCGATTCTAAGCCGCTTCCACGGTTAGGGCTTCTAATTTTATATCTTTCCGTTAAAAAATGAACTTGTAAATGTGTCAAAACGTTTTGCGCTTGTTGAACAGAGCAGTTGAGAACAGCCTTAATACAAATTTTCTTACATAAAAAAAATGCAATTTGTGAAGTAGATATATTTTTTTAGATTTCTAGGGGGCTCTGCCTCCTACGAGCTACGCTCGTCAACCCCGTTCAGACAACGCAGACTCTAACAGCACGCTAATTTGATCGGCTTTAAAAAGATTTCGGAAGACTGAATTATAATTTGAATCTGACAATTATAATTTGACGTAATTTTCAACAAGCTTTTCTTTCTCTTTTTATTATTCACGTAAAAATACTTTTGTTAGAAATGACATATTACGATCATCTTAACATATCAAATAAATGTCTCGCGCAATTTTTAAATTTAAACTGTTTTGCAATATTATTTTTTGTTCATTTTACGTAATAAGTGTAATGTGACGTAAATTTTCCTATTTAAGACTTGTAACGCATGTTAATGAATTTATTATTTTACAATATTCTTTCTCTTTTAAAATTCACGTGTAATTATAGATTTCATGACGTAATTTTCAATGAGTTCCTGCTTTTTATATTTTCTCTTTATAATAGTCACGTGTAAAATGAATTTTTAATTTGAAGCAAACATTATTGTTTGCGCTGTTTATACAGTTGGCAACAGTTTAAATTAATACAATTTTCTGAACTATCTAAAAAATATCTCTCGAAATGCTGAAAATTTGAATTTAAAATAGAAATAAAACCTCAACAAATGAGTCAAATTAACAAACTAAATGCAATCTGCACACCGAGAAATTCTGACGCATAAAATGATTAAATTCCTATGTACAGTTTTTGCTCCTATAAAACCGTTTTAATGGAACGATTTTGTCCAACTTTGGCATTAAATATCTCTTAAAATAATTCTTCGATTTGAAAACAGTTTTCATCACCGTGTTTATCAAACATTTCTCTATAATACTACCGATTTTCATATTTTTGTATGCAACAGTTTTTTTTTTTTTTATATATTAACGAAGAAAGGTCATGCTTAAGCATTCAAATTGGATGCCGATCTTCCCGGATTATCTACGCAGATTTTTATTAGTCCATTTCCAAATCAAAACTTTTTTTTATATATAGAATGTATTTTGTGCGTATAAAAATATTGGAAGTTATTTTTTATATACTAGTTACACTTCTGGAATTGAATAAAGAGAGTTTTCTAGTACCAGTGGCATTTTCTATTACACTATGACGCAAAAGTTTAGACAATGAAGAAATTCTTACATACTTTGAAAAATATTTATTCAATTTTCAAATCACTGCTTGAAATTAATGTGCTGTACATATAAACAATATTTATAACAAAGAAAAGTGGAATTGTGCATATTGCAATAAATTAAATGGTAACAAAAATAAACTGCTGTCTCAAAAGTTTAGACACAAATTAAATAAAATCGAAATAAACAATTTTTAAAACCTGGTTGCGCATCCATGCTTATGTATTACGTCATATACACGAGATTGCATGGAAGAAACTAAATCTTGCATAGTTTATTGATCGATATCGTACCATGCATTCTCAATAGATGTCTTAAGTTCCTTTTGAGAAGAGTATTGTCTAGCGTTGCTATAAACTTTGCGACACATGATGCTCCAAAGGTTTTCTATAGGGTTAAGATCTGGGCTACATGCTGGCCAGTCGAGAACTCTTATATTATGGGAATTAAACCAAGATTTTGAATGTTTTGCAGTGTGAATTGAAGCATTGTCTTGCTGAAATTCCCACTGAGGACCCCCTAGAAGCTCAGCAAATGGCAGTAGGTGTTCTTCTAATGTCTGTGTATAATGCTGTGAAGTTTGACGACCACTGGTGAAGGTCAGAGATACTTGTCCATTATAGCAAAAGGCTGCCCAAACCATCACCGAGCCCCCTCCTTGTCTGCGACTAAAAAAACGTCGAGGTTCCTTCCGCAAGTCATGCCAATACGATAAACAACCATCTAGACCATCCAGATTCCACTTTTTTTCATCGCTAAATATGACTGACTGCCATTTCTCTCCATATGACATATGCTTTCGAGCCCACATAAGTCTTTGTAACTTATGATGTGGTTTCAGAGCTGGTTTCTTCTGCATTTTGCTATAAACGATTGTTCCTTTTTCCAAAATTCGTCTACGAATCGTATCCTTTGATACAGAGAGTCCCGATGAGCTTTGAACTCCACGTACGCTCATTTGTTGAGTACTCGCTAGTCTTTGTATCAGGCGATCCTCTCGTACATTTGTCACACGTGGCCTCCCAGACCGACATTTTGCTTTATATTCGGAACCACTCGATAAAACTCGATAAATAGATTTTTTTGACCTATTAATAATAGCAGAAATTTCAGAAACGCTCTTTCCTTCACCTTTCAACTGCCAAATCCTTGAAACCTCATTCACTTGAATTTCTTTAGCTCTCGGCATGTCGACTATGAAGCGCAATCGTTTGCAGAACTTAAGTACTCCAAATTTGTGACATCATCGATTCTAAATTTGCATATGCCAGCGAATATTCAAAGAAATTTAGAATAGTGTCTAAACTTTTGCGACAAGCACATTTGAATTTTTATGAAAAAAATTAGTATTATAGCAAATAAAACGACTGTCTTTTGTACATAGCATTTTAAATCAGTTTTTGAATATATTTACAGGTTTTTGTAATTCTGACGTCATAATTCTACATTTTAAAGCTGAATGACGTCATTGTCTAAACTTTTGCGTCATAGTGTACTTGTTTTCATGAAAATAATAATAATTTGTTTAGAGTCTAAAAATTTGTTGGACATTTCGTTCTTCTTACATTTACTAGCTGCTAGCAATACGACTAAGCGCAATGCATCTAGTAAGATTGCTCAAAGTATAATTGGTACAGTTTCAACAAATGAAAATATCGAGCATAATGGAATTTGTGAAAGATGAATTGCAGAATTTCGAAATGATATCCTTTGGAGATTTGAAATATGTAAATTGCACAAGTTTTATAAAATGGTCGTGAAGAATGTGTAACAATGCGATTAATTTTGAGGTAGCAGCACCAAGAGAAAAACAACCCCACTAAAGTAAAAACTCACAAAGCCCTAGCTGTTGATTTTCTGGACAGGGTATTAAAAACGTAGACATGACACAAGATTTCACAAAAACAACTTAGTCAAAACTATACATAAAAGTAGATGATAATACAGCGACTATATTTAACTAACGATTAATGAAAGAAATAATTTAGAAGGTCTAAAGAGGGAGATTTCTTTCCCGAAGAAAATTATTAAATTCAAATTTAGCTTAAAACAAATGAATAGGTTGATTTTTTGTCAGAAGATAAGAAAATGTAACTTTAGCCCATTATAAAAGTCACGCAAGGAACACTGTAATTGGTACATTAAAATGTCATTAAAAAATATCAATAACACAATCAAGAGAACCTAGTGGGAATCAATATTCCTTTATTTGAAATATGAAATATATTGCTCACTGGTTATCGGCCCTGTTTGCTTAAACGGTAAAGCATTGGCCTCGTTAGCCAATGTTCTGGGTTCGATTCCCACTCTGGGCATTTTTTCACTCAGTTGGAAATATTAAATTCGTATTAAATATACTTTACCAAACTCGCGAGCACTCAGTTTAAGAATCAACTCAAAAGTGCTCCTTCGAAAACTTCACTCGGAACTCATTACATGGAAACTGTACCTTTAGAAGCGGTGTGTTTTTAAACTCCAGTATAATTTAATACTAAAGGAAAATGAGACAATTTCTACTATATCTGTGTCTTGAATGAATGCATATATCTGTTTAAACAAGCACTATCTATGTTCTAATGTATATAGATGTAAAACAACTACAATTATCCACTTAATCATATCGCTGCAATTTAATAACTGCAAAATTAAGATTTCCAGAGGTTGACCCAAACATTATAAAATGTTTAATATGTATAATGTTTCATGTTTTCCACCAGCTTTCTATACATTTCTTAGTTGCAAGCCTTATTTTCTATATGTTTCTAGAATGTTTTATATGATGTATTTAATCCATTTTTAAACGAAGTGTAAAGCACTTCTAAACATTATATCTTAATTTATTTTAAATATTTTTGGTTTATTTTTGGCTTATAACTCGTACTTATTTACATTTGTATTTTTCTTTTATTCAATATTCTACAAATATAAATTGTAATATGCAATACAGACCTATAATATATTTTTATTTATTAATATTCCTTTTTTTTTTGTCATAGTAATTTCATACGAAATTTCCATAAAAAACATCCTGTTTATCAGATAATTTTCTAATGTTTTATTCAAAAGATCTTTCCCTTCATAAGTCAAATAATAAATCTAGTTTTTAAAATATTTAGTACATAACTAAATACTTTAACTATTTAGTACATTAGTTTGCTCTTAGTACATACATACTAATGTCTTAGCACATATAAATGGCGGCGATGCGTTTAACAGCCTGAAAATAGTAATTAAACAATGATAACTTAGCACGTGTTTCCAAAATTACACTTTCAAGAAACATATTGTGAAAAAGCACAAAATGTCTTGTCAGCAAGCTGCCAGAACATTCCCATGCTTTTAAAAGATTTTTCATCTATTTAAAGATTCCATGATATTCCATCCTTTTTCTAGAGAAGTTTAGAAAATATTGATTCGCGAATTTGTGGTGCTTAAAAGAAAACGGACTTAAGTAAAAATTTCGTTCCTAATAGGGAAAGGTAGTACGCAGCACAGTTGCCAGAATACACCAGTGATACGTCGAAAGTAGAGCTTGGGGTTGAAGGATTTAGGGTATTTTTACAAGTAAAATTAGAAAGTTTATTGTATTTTGTGGTTAAATAGACAAATCAATGCGGACGTTTTCCTGTTTTAACGAAATGTAATCAACGGGGATATTTGTTCTCATACTAGGTTTTTTTTTTTTTTTTTTTTTTTTTTTTTTTTTTTTGAGTATAGCACAAAAATTCCAAAAATATGGAATTGCGTATAAAAGTTTCCTAAATAAGCGTAATAATATATTTTTTTCGAGGGGTTCGATAATGTATAGTTACTTAAAAAAATCTAAAAACATTAGCTCTATTAGGTAAATATCCTACTGGGATCCTATATTAGAATCCCTATATTAGAATTTCGGAAACATTTTTGAAGATCTTACGCCGATCATGACATTTAAATCCCAAAACCACCACAAGTAAAAAAAATTATCTATCTATCTATCTATATATATATATACATATATATATATATGTCACTTTTTTATGATCACGATAACTTCTGTAATTTTGCACGAAACATTTCCAAACGAATACATAAAATCTCGGTTAAGTTCGTTAATGGGCAAAATTGGATCAAGGGGATGGAAATAGGTAGGGGTTTCGTATATAACTTCATAACTCATTTAACCCATACATATGTATAACCAGGGTTGTGCAAAATTTTAATTAGATTAATGATTGAAAGTTAACGATTATTTTTTTTAATCCTGACTAAAGATTGACCGATTAAGCTTAGTTTCAATCCAACTCATAGACTAACGATCAGTGATTATTTTAATGTAATCAATGCTTTGATTACGATTAAATCAATTCAATCCTACTCATAGAGTAATGACCAATGATTATTTGGGTCTAATCGCTTGCTTTTTTACAATTAAATCAATTCTTAATCTAATTAGTCAATCTAATGAAGGATTTATGATTGAAAACTTCATGTATTGTTCTGGCTTTGGGGCCTTTATTTTATTTTTTTTTTCAAGTTTTTTCTGGTTTAATCACTCTTGATCGCTGCTAAGGTCTTGCATCGAGTCTTGTCTTGGATCGGGTTTTCTTTAAATATTTTGGATTTGGTTTCTTTTTGAGTAGACTTTGACTCTTTCTGGTCGGGCTCGGTATGACTCGAAAGAAAGTCGAACTCCTTATATCGGGGTTTTTTTCGGAGCAGTCACAAGAAGTAAACCTCCTAGAACGTTATCAGTTGATAAGGAGAGTATTTGTGAAATATAATACAGCAATGCCATCATCTGGAGCTGTAGAAATGATGTTTTCTTTCGCTACGGTATTAATTTATCTACATCTCAAAATTTAACGGATGATATGTTTGAAAAGAAAGTAGTAATGAAGAGTAATTTAAATTAAAAAATAACCATATGCTACCTAATTGTTAAAGTAGAGCCGGATAACTGGAAGGGAAAAGTAATTAGTGTTTTTTTATTATTTTCTCAGTTCAAATTCGATTAAATTGTGAAGACAGGATGTTTAAGGTATGTTATGTCTCGTTATAAACTGTATCTCTTATTTTAAATGCCAAACAAAGATAAATCATCTTTGTATGACCAAAACATACTGAATTATATTTTGAATTCGATGAATTTTCAGCCCCCCTTTTTGACATTTCCCTCTCTCAATATCTAGTATAAACTCGCATTTAGTCATTTTTAACACAGTTATCAAAATTTAAAGAACATAGCTCCCAATTCTTCTGTTCAACTTTATTGTTATTTCATGATTATGAATTTTATTTACACATGTAAATTTATATATATATATTTTTTGATTTTCGTATACAGTGAAATACGTTTAACACGAAACTGAGCAGACCGAAATTTTTTTTCGACGTTTAACACGAAACTGAGCAGACCGAAATTTTTTTTCGACGTTTAACACGAAACTGAGCAGACCGAAATTTTTTTTCGTGTTAAAAGAATTTCCAGTTAAATGATTCTTTAAAAAAGAACAAAACTCAGAAACATTTTCGAGGTCGTCAAAATTTTATTTTGGTTTTCTGTTAAATTATTAGTAAGTTGCATCCATTAGGATAAAAAGCAAGTAAACAAAATATTGTTTTGGAGGGAAAAAATAAGATCTTTTTTTGAGGTGTCTTTTTCAACATTCTGAGATCTAGCTTGTTTGAACCAAATAAGCAAAGCTGTCTCTAAATCTTCGTGCTTAGCAGTTCTTATACGTTTTCTATCAGGCTTAAACATACTGCGCTCAGACATTAACATAATGGGATCCCTGTTTTTTACTTTCTTCTATCTTTACAAGAAGAAACTATTGGATTCGTGAAAAATTTCGACTACCGATTTTCGACGGATTTATACATTTTAGAATGCCCAGAACACGATTTGAGGATTTTTAGAAAATGTCTGTCTGTGAGTCTGTCTGTCACTCTGTCACTCTGTCACTTTGTGAGTCTGTATGTGACAAAATTTTTGTAGGCGCTCTATCTCAAGAACTAATGCACGGAATTTCACAAAACTTTATATTTAGTTAAACCTTGATATACACTGGACCTGATTAGTTTTTAATGAAAATCGCCCAACAGGTGGCGCTGCTATGCGGCATTTTTCACGATTTCTGCAATAGCTATATCTCAAGTACTACTGCACGGATTTTCATAAAACTTCAGATTCAGTTACTTCAAGATATAGTTTGGTGCTGGTTACTTTTTTGTGAAAATCGTCAAACAGGTGGCGCTGCTATGCTGCATTATTCTTGATTATCGCAATAGCTCTAAATCAAGAAAAAATGCACGAATTTTCATCAAACTTCAGATTTAGTTAGTCCCTGATATAAATTAGTGCAGTTTAATTTTTGGTATAAATAACCCAACAGGTGGCACTGCTGTGCTGCATTTTCACGACTTTCGCAAGAGCTGTATCTCAAGAACTATTGCACGGTTTTTCATCAAACATCAGATTTAGTATTTACAAAAAAACACGAAATTCGCTGATTTTCAGCCAAAATTCAGTGGTTTTAACACAAAATTCACCAATTTCAACTCAAACTTACTAGCTTGAAAGCGAATTTTTTAGTGTTAAAAGAATAAAAATGCATTAAAATGCATCGTATACTGTTCGGACCGCTATATCATTTTGTGTTAATCAATTTTTCATATTAAGCGTTTTCGTGTTAAACGTATTTCACTGTATGCATATGGTATAGTGACTATTTACATACTGTAAATGACAGAAAAAAATTATAGTTTTGAAAATTGATACTTAATTGAAAAAAACCTGAGACTGTTTCGAAATCAAAATTCGCTTTTTTTTTTTTTTTTTTTTTCTTGCCAATTCACGAAACCATTTAAATCTGCTTAATATATAAAACGCTTAGTTGCAAGACATCAAACAAAATTACTCATTTTACAAAAAAGACCCTTTAAAAAAACAGTGCTTATTTCGAGAAGATTTTTAAAATGTGAAAGTCATAAAAGGACTTTTGTTAATTAGTACCATCAATAAATAATTAGTTGTACCAGTAATACACTATTATCAAACATGCTTTTAGTTTAAAGAACAATTAAACATTGTTCGATTTTTTTTTTCACATGAATGGAATTTTATGAGTACAGTATTGAAATTAACTGGTTTGTCAGTATATTTTGAAAGCTCTTTTTGGTAAAAAAGGTAGGGGGGATAAAAAGAAAATTCACTGATTTATTTTTATAATTTTATGATGTAAAGCCAACACCGAACTGTTGAATTTTGCTTATACAATGTTCTTTTTTCTTCAGCTTGTTATAAGTTTCTTATGATGTACAACAATTTAGTATGGTTATTTGCACAAAATTTGCTGCAACAAATTAGTTATGCCGTAAAGATTTTTTTTTTTTTACTTTAATTCATTAAAATCCTTGAAAAATGTTGGAAAATAAGTAAATGTATTGTGAAAATATTCCTGAAAATTTTGGAGTATTTTAATTAAATTAATTGCTCTAAATATGCTACAAAAAATTGCTTTGGCGAGAATGGGTGGAGATGCAAAGCATCTCCTTTGATTTATTCTTACACTTTTATGATGTGAAGCTAACATCAAACTGTTTCATTTTGCTTTTACGATAGACTTTCTTCATCGGTTTGTTGCAAGTTTATTTTTATGATATAAGCATAATTTTGTATGTTACCGTAATGTCGTATGCTTAGCGTAATTTATTACGATATACGCAATTTGCAGCTGTAAATCAGTTATCTGATGCAGAACCCTTTTTTTTCCTTTCAATTCTTTAAACTGTTTAAAAATTGTCTAAAATGTGCACTGTAAAAATATTTGTAAGCTTAATAAATAATATTTATAGATCATTTCTTTATATTTAATTAGATTAAATTTCCAACAAAAATATATGTATCTTATTTTTATTATTTTGTTTCAAAGTTTAAATGATATGCAATTAAGGGAAATACACTTGGTACACAAATCTCAAGATTTTATTTTTAGTCATTAACAGTGTTTAATTCAGGCACTTTTCTCCGTGAGGGATGTTTGTGGCACCGGGGGAGGGGGGGGATTCCACTTTTTGACCATTGTAAATGCAAAATCTCAAATCTTCCGGGAGGGGCCATATCATCGCTCCAAAAGGGGGGGGGTCATTAATTATGGTTATATATATATATATATATATATATATATATATATATATATATATATATATATATATATATTCTCTTTTCCGTTAGGAGTTTTTACACTAGAAACTTATAAAAAAGTTGAGTTGAATCTTTTCTGTTTTTAACTTGAAAATTACTACCATTCAAGAAAGAACAAAAAATACACTTTTATGAAATTTTCGTATATTTCCCGTTAAAAGGCGCTTTTTCTCCCACAGCTTTTTATATTTCAATTTAAAAAAGTGTAAGGCGCATATATTTTTGTCTTAAAAGTAGCAACCGTGTATAATTTCAAGTTTGTATCCTTAACATTTCCACAAAAATCATAATTTTAAACTTTTTTTGAACGCTTTTCATCATTCATTTCAACCTTTTAAATATCTAAACTTTTTAACTGTTCTGTGAAACTAGTCTTAAAAGTAACATCCACATCAAATTAAAATTTTCTATCCTTAACAATTTCATTGAAATCGTAATTTAGGACGTTTTTAGAACACTTTATGCTGATTTCACCGTTTTAATTTTCGAATTTTTTAGAAACTGTTCTTACATAGCATTTAAAACTTTTAAGTAATTACCATCACGCAAATTTCAAGTTTCTCTCCCCATCAAAATAATAAAAATCGCAATTTCAAAACTTTTTCGCTTCTGCATCCATTGAAGGTAGGGGCACCGACTTGAAGTATAGTTTTTGAGGAAGCAGGGACTATCGCCATCGATTTGTGACTATCAAATTATTGATAATATTGATCCTATTTGCCTAAAATAATTTTAAAGGAATATATCAGTTTTATTAAGTGGATTTCAATTGCCCCTAACGCCCCTAAATAGTTTAAACATATTGACCTCGGTTTATATGAATAATTTTGTGTGACCTTGTATAATCATTTAAAAAAATCGTATAGTGACTCTTAAAAAGAATTTCGTAGCAATGAAAGCGTTTTTAAGAAAGTAAACAGGGCGGTCATATTTAATTTTTATCTATGTAATTAATGATTAAATTAATCAAGATTTAATTCCTGCAGATTGAAAAAATCATAAAAAAACTTTTTAAAGAGCAATTACTTTTTCAATTTCAATCATGATAAATTGAATTAGGCGTCAATTTCGTATGATTGAATCTGTAATCGACTAATCAATCGATTAAAAAAGTAATCTATTAATGCCAACCCTGTGTATAACTCATAACTTCTTAATCACATTACATATCGACTCAGTTTAAATTTATTATTATTTCTAAAAAAATGGACAAAAATTTATGTATGGCAGATTTTTGATAAAACTAAAAATGTGCTCAAGGGGCGAAAAAATGTGGTTTTGTGGAGAAAAAAAATTCATTACTTTGTTAATTAGCAAGATATCAAATCCAATTAAATTTATTATAAATTGCCATAATTTTATTTCCAACATTTATTTTGACAAGATTTTGATGGGACCAATTCTTACCGCAAGAAAAATTTAAAACGAAAAGGGGGATTTGAACAAGATAAACATCCATAACTTCGTCAATTCACAAAATATCAAATCCCCATGAATTTAATATATATCTTCTTAATATTGTCTACAACTTTTATATTGACAAGTTTTTGATAGGAGCAATTCTGACAGAAAAACCAAATTAAGAATACATCGAGGTTGATGAAAAATTATATCGTATAAAGATGTTCTCAAATGAAGCTGCTTATCTTCTGACTCATTTTTTAAATTCATTTTTGCTTTGAAACGCGTGTAATTGGTAGTTTCTCTTATTCAGAAACTGTATAATGTTCTGATATGGTTGATATTTTGATAGAGGCAGAATATATTTTTTAAAATGATGTCAAAGTGGGCATTTTGAATGAATTTCTCGAAGCAATTGCGTTGAAAACGGAAAAAAAAATCGTCCAACAAGGAAAATAATTGTTTATAAATCAAGTTCTGATTAATTGAACGCAAAATAAAAACACGCGTCGGTTATAAATCTCTTACAATTTCACGTCCACAAATCCTTTTAAAAATGCATCTGAAAATGTGTCAGAAAATTTCGAGTTGTTGAGCATGGGAAAATATTTTTTGATTACTTGTTTTAACATGATTCTGATAAAACCAGCTCTTATACAACAATGAAATTAGAAATTCGTCAAAAGCGGCCAGATAAAATTGTTAAATTGGGTTTATCTCTAATCATAAGTTAGTTTTTGTTGGTGAAATTAGCACTTAACTTCGAAATCTACCTGCACAGTAGGTAGAGCCGGCGGGGTATTGTTTTAATGAAATTACTTTTTTGATTGCTGAAATCATTCTTTTTTCTTGAATAAATATATTTCGAAAGGTAAACATTTTATTCCTTCCATGTAATGATCATTTTACAGTATTTTAGAGTATTAAATCGATTTTGGGAGGTGTATATCTTTGATACATGGTGAACGTCTGTGTAATTATATGGGTAGTATTCTTCGGCGTTCTAAGTCTGAATTTATATTAAATAAAATCCTCAAAATTGGATTCCTTTTAATAGCTCAATAAGTTAAAAGTTCCGTACTTATAAAGTAAAAATGGAACCACTATAAGATTACTCGTGTGTCTGCCTTTCTGTCCCCCTGATACAGACGTTTTTCTCGTAAACTATTGAACGTTGAAGAGTTTAGATTTGGCAGAATTAATTAAGGTTATTGACCCAAATATTTATAGATTATTAACCATTCACAAATATATTTAGGGAAAATTTAGGGGGCTAATTAAGCTTATAAGGTTGCTAATCTTCATATTTATATGTTTATATATATCGTGTGAGGTATCGAGTGAAAACTCCTGTAACGCCGAATCAAAAATGGATTTGTATTATTTCTAAGTATTATATTTTTAAGATATCGTCTAAAATGAATGCAAAAATATGTCCCACCCCTCTATTTCCGAATCTACTGGAACTAAAATTGCACAAAAAGTAAGTGCAATAGAAGTTTACTTAAACCTTGCAGGGAAACTATAGCGTGGTGTAAACTCCGGGTCACATAGTTTTTTAGAAAATCGCATTTATCCGTTACACACAAATTTTACTTTGACAGGCGCTTAGAAAGTGTGTTGGGGAGAGCTCGTCGTAACTATCGTTCGAGAAGTATAGAATAATTGTTGATAATGATTTTTTTTAAATATATCTGTAATTAATCGAGATATTAACCTTTAATGTCACGGACGATTTGGACATACAAAAAGACACTGGCGACGTACATTATGCGGTATCGGCTTTTAAAGCCTAGATAACAACTTATTATTATTTTAGCAACGATTCTTTGTAATAGAACTATTTTATATATTTACTTTACGCAGTCCTCTGTGCGCGAGTTATACTCGCACTTAACCGATTACTTTTGTTTCAGTATGATTAATACACGTTTTTTTTTTCTTTTATACAAGGTTGAAAGAAGAAATGTATTAAAAATGTGTGTAGATGATAAAGAAAGCTAACTAGAAAACGAAATTCTGTATTGTTTTTGTAGAGGTGCAGAATGCATAATAGTTTCAGTAAATACTAATTAAGAAAAGCATAATTTGTTTAATATAAATCAACGTGGTTCAGCGTTTGCAGCGTCATGCTGCTCAGGATGATACAGACTGATGTTGCCAATTGGCATAGACAAAAGTTAAAGGGAGTTGACTGTTGCCATCTTATATTATACATTACAATTCTTCCACACTAATTTAGGAGCACTTACAATAATTAAGACTTACCTTATATATCTGGATAGAATAATGAAAATTTAAAATTACTGAGTTTGGCAATAAAAAGGTAATACAATAATAAAGTTTGTTATGGGGGAGTAGTTAAAGGAAGGGGGGTGGGGGAATGTCCTATAACTAATTTACAATGTACACAAGTTTATAAGTCCAATCGCTGTACTGGTTTTCTTGTTCATGTGGATCTCCTCAGTCCTTGGGAAGCAGTATTCACTAGGTCTGGTGATCCATCCCTGGTCCTCGATTCAACTGGAGCACTCACTTTAGGGCTACTGGTAGCAGGGGTATTTGCAATTTGTATTGCAACACTGGTAGTTGATCTGGATGTTTCTTTGTGTTTTGCATCGTCACTAAATGCGACAGACAACTTCTTCTGTGGAGTAACATGCATGGCAGGAAACTGTCGGTCAACTTGGCACTGGCGGAGTTGGTCGAAATGTCTTTTAATTATATATCCATCATCTAATTCTATTAAGTAATGGACACGTCCAAGACGTTCGACGACTGTTCCATACTTCCACAGTATTGAGTTAGAGTAATTTCTTGATTGTACTCGAGCACCTAATTTGAATGATTTGTCAAAATTGGGTTGAGGTGCAGTGTTTCTCAAGACTTCAGATGATTCAGGTCTCAAGAGGTCCAATTTAGTTTTGAGATTCCTCTCATAGAGTAGTTCTGCAGGTGTCTTTCCACAAGAAAGTGGTGTTGCTCTGAAACGGAAGAGTAGTTCACACAGCTTCTCTTGAAGGGTGCCTGGCTGAAACCGCATGCACTTTAGTTTGGTTTTGAGGATTTGCAATATCGTTCAGCTTGACCATTCGTTTCAGGGTGTCCAGGCGCACTATGTCTTTGCCTTATGCCATTTCGTTTGCAGAAACTTACAAATTCTGTTGATTTGAAGATTTTTGCATTATCACTAACAAGTATGTCTGGCAATCCATGACGGCTGAATATTTTTCTCAGGAAACATATAGTCGAATTAGAATCTGGATCTCTCTTCATAGAATAGATTTCAGGCCACTTGGATTTAGAATCAATAGCAAGGAAGAAGAAATGTCCCATGAATGGTCCAGCATAGTCTATGTGGACACGTTGAAAATTTCTAGCTGGTATGTCCCAATTGTGTATTGGAGATTTCTGAGGATTTTTCTTTATATCGCAACATTCCTTGCAGCTTTTTACTAAGGCTTCAATATCTGTGTCAATGTTTTTCCAATAACAGTAATTTCTGGCAAGGGCTTTCATCTTGACAATGCCTACATGATTGGAATGGAGTTTTTGTAAAATAACTGGTTGAAGTCTTTTAGGGATGATGACACGATGACCTCTTAATAAAATACCTTCTTGAAGTGTGATTTCTGGATCCATGATCTTACCATTTAGGACGTTTTCTTTAGATTTGAAAGTTCTTCATCACATGATGTTTCCTGCTGTATAGTTGTTGCTGTAATGGTATCTGTTGAAATTTGATGTATCACAGATTCTTGAAAAGCAAATTCATCATCAACTATATTTACTTCATAATCACTTAAAGGAAGAGGGCTTCGAGACAGATAATCCACATTTGTATGGTCTGATGACTTCCGATACACAATTTTGTAATCAAAGTTTGAAAGGAAATGTGCATATCGAAGCATTCTTGTTGCAACCAGAACAGGAAGTTTTTTCTCTGGATGAAGAATTGTCATAACAGGTTTATTATCTACAATCAATGTAAATTTTCTTCCAAAAATATAATCATAAAACTTCTTACATGCCCAAAAGACTGCTGTGACTTCTCTGTCAAGTTGACTGTAGTTCCTCTCTGCTGCAGTGAGTGATCTGGAGGCAAAGGCTATAGGTCGTTCACTTCCATCAGGCATGGTATGTGAAAGTATACCTGATTGTCCAAATGGGCTGGCATCTGTAGCTACTGTTACCGGTAATTCAGGAGTAAAGGGTATCAAAACTTGTTCACTGGCTATTTCTGCTTTAGCCTTTACCCATGCGGTTTCGCAATCAGCTGTCCACTTATACGGAACATTTTTTCTGAGGAGTTCATTCAATGGATATAATAAAGTAGATACATCTTTGATAAATTTGGAATAGTACATCACTAATCCTAAGAACTCTCTGAGTTCATCCACATTCTTTGGTCTGGGGGCATCTTGAATTGCCTTAATTTTTTCAGGGGATTTACTTAATCCTTCAGAACTGATTACATGTCCAAGATATTCCACATTTTTCTGGAAAAATTTACATTTGTTGACATTTATGTGTAAATCATATTTCCTAAGTTTCTGTAACACTTGAAGTAAACGCCGTTTGCATTCTTCAAGGGTTTTTCCTTGAGTAATTAGGTCGTCAAAATATTTATCATTTGCACAGATGATCTTTAAGCAGTTGCAGGAGTTCATCATAAGTGTTTTTCGACGGCAAATCAGGTGCCGTTAAGTTTGAAAGCAATCTGTAATACTTGGCTCCGAGGCAGTTGATTAGCACTAACTTTTTTGCTTCTGTAGTCTCCGGAGTTGTGTCCGTTAATCCTTTAAGTTGATAATAATTTTCCAGTCTCTGTATGTAGTCGTCAAATGATTCGACGTTTTCGTCAAAACATTCAAAGTTGATAGTTTGATTTTGAAGAAGGCCCCGAGCCCTGGCTGGTTCACTTGAAGCGGTTGGTGTCACGCTAAGCCTACCCACGAGTGTATTTAAGGCGGTTATTAGCTCGTTTATTTCAGTCATGTCGACTTTTTTTTTTCTCTCGCCGCCTCTGTAGTATTTATAGAGGTGCAGAATGCATAATAGTTTCAGTAAATACTAATTAAGAAAAGCATAATTTGTGTAATATAAATCAACGTGGTTCAGCGTCTGCAGCGTCATGCTGCTCAGGATGATACAGACTGATGTTGCCAATTGGCATAGACAAAAGTTAAAGGCAGTTGGCTGTTGCCATCTTATATTATACATTACATAGTAGTTCAAAAAAGCGTCGTTTAACACTTTCTTCACTTTTTTTTCCTTACACAAGTTTTATTTTGTTAGCACAGCTTTTTTTAAAGTGTTTCCTTTAGTGGTAAAATACCAAAAAATGCTCTAATTAAAAAAAAAAAAGACAAACATTATATTTATTTATTAATGGTGCAAAAAATAAATTCACATGAACCATTTGACGATGTATATATGCATCACCCTGCCCGAAAGGGTTAAATATGATTCACATTCGTACATTGCTATAACAATAATTCAATTTTAAAAAATGCTGCATTTAACATCTTCGCAATTGACGTGACGTATTAGATCCTCAGATTTTAAAATGTATCCTACTAATAACATTGTACAGTCGTGGAAGAAAAAAGTAAACACTCCCTACTAATTCCTAAACAAATTATCGTAGACGAAAGTTACTGGTACCGAACGTTTGGAAATAAAGTCTACTTTTAAATGACGTATATGAAATTTGCTTAGGGGTCCATCTACATATTAAAACGAATCCGATCTTCATTTTTTCAAGGGCAATACCAAATTTTAACGAGATATTTCCAATCTTTGGTTCAAACTATGCCTAGACATCAAATTTCAAGTCATTTGAATGTCTTGAAATGTCATATCATCCAAACTTATCATTTGGATGATAAGTTTTTGAATTATAAACATTCAAAATTTAGTGCTTCTAATGTTAAATTACATTTTCATATTTTTATTTATATCTCCTGAAATTATAATCCTAATGTTGTAATTTTTTGTGTAGCAATAATACTAATATACCCAAACATAAATACGTTGAATCTGCAATTTTTATAATTTTCTGATACGAATTATGAAATTCATATTAAAAAAATATGAATTGCAACCTACAATTTTTTTGATGGATTCATATTTATTAAGTCCTGCTTTATGGAAATCCAAAATTTCACATTTTTCTTCCAAGTAGTTTACAAATTACGCTTAAAAAACGGCAAAATGATGGTTTAAGGGGCCGTCTATGGTAGAAGTGACTAAATATTTTGAAATTTTTTATGTTATCCTGGAATCTAACAGACTTAATTGGCTGCTTAAGGTGCCTTGAACAAGAAAGTAGCTCTTTCGGTTAACAATCGAGCATTGAACTTCAGTTTGGACGCAGCCCTTAAAATATGCTCATTTTAAAATAATTAATTTCTCGGAAACTATATGGTACGAATTGCAAACAAATTTGTTTTTATACTAATTGAAGGGTGTGGAGTTCATTTATGCTGTCAGAATTGTGTACTGCTATTGGAAAAAAACAAAGTTATGGTTCGTTTTAATATGTAGATGGCTCCCTAAGCAAATTTTAAATACATCATTTAAAAGTAGACTTTATTTCCAATCGTTTGGTACCTGTAACTTTCTTCTAAGATAATTTGTTGAGGGGTTAGTAGGGCTGTTTATTTATTTTTTTTTCCACGACTGTACATAAAATTTCGCCTTATTTAATGATATTATTTTTTTAATAAAATTAGTCGCATATTTCTATATACAAAACTAGGGGACTCGGCCCTCTACGAGCTACGCTAGCCAATCCCCGTCCAGACACCGTATACTCTAAATGCACGCTAATTTGATCGGCTTTAAAAAGATTTCGAAAGATTGAATTATAATTTAAAAAACAGTGGCGATCTCTCTATAAACGGATTTCTATTCATTTCTCTTTGATTGGGGAATTTTAACACCAAATCCGTTGCGGTACTATTTGATTATCCCGTCGACCAATTTCGCCAAATTATATAAATCGCCAAACCACTCGCCAAATTATACAAATTGACATAATTTTTATTTTAAATAACAAAAAAACAAATTACTTAGTACAACATTAATTAAAATACAAATAAAACATCGAAATAAAAATAACTTGATGATGTAGACACGTGTAACAACATTGTAAAATAAGCTAATATAAAAGGAATTAAGTAAACAGAGTCTTTGTCTCCTGGTATTTTTTAACAAAGTGAAAAGAAAGTTCTTTTAAATGAGACATTTTAAATTAATCGTTTTTAATCTGACGTAATTTTGACCAAACTATTCTTTCTCTTTTTAATATTCACATGAAAATACTTGTGTTAGAAATGAAATATTATTTGCGCTTTCCTAACAAAAATAGTTGAAAAGTATCCTCTTAAATTATCAAATAAATGTCTAGAGTAATTTCTAAACTTAAACCGTTTTGCAATATTATTTTGTTATCATTTTATGTAATAACTGTAATGTGACGTAAATATGACGTAATTTCTCCTATTTAAGACTTGTAACGCATGTTAATAAATTTATTGTTTTACAAATTCCTTTCTCTTTTAAAATTCACGTGTAATTATAGTTTTTATGACGTAATTTTTAATAAGTTCCTGCTTTTTGTACATAATTATTTAATTCTAATTCCAAATGTTTTTTTTTGAAGCAAACATTATTGTTTCCGCTGTTTATACAGTTGGCAACAGTTTAAATTAATATCACTTTCTAAAATCTGTTAAAAATATCTCTAGAAATGCTGAAAATCTGAATTTAAAATAGAAAAAAAACCTCAAAAAATTAGTCAAAATAAAAAAATTAATGCAATCTGCACTCCAACAAATTCTAACGCATAAAATGATCTAAAAATGATTAAATTCCTATGAACAGTTTTTGCTCCTATAAAACTTTTTTAGTGGAACGATTTTGTCCAACTTTAGCATTAAATATCTCTTAAAATAATTCTTCGATCTGAAAACTGTCTGCATCAGCGTATTTATCAAACATTTTTGTATAATACTACCGATTTTCATATTTTTGTATGCATTATTTTTCTTAATATTAATGAAGAAAGACCGCCGGTCACAAAAAATTCAAAACCGGCGGCGGTGACAGCGGTAGTTACTTTTTTTTAGAATAGAGAGATACTGCTAATTTACCGTAGCTAGACCATACTTTCTAGTAGGGCAAAGGTTTTTTCAGGGGTGGCAGATTATTTCTTCATTTTTGTCTAGTCTCTTATTCGTAGTTCTTCAAAAATATGTATTGCGATTTTAGGGAAATTTTTTTTCATTTAAAATATAAGATATTTCTAAAGTCAATATGAAATTTTTAAAGTTTCTTCAGAGAGAGACATAAAAAAATACATTAAAGTTAAATAAGATATTTGGCATAACCAGGACCGTAGGTACCGCCCCCATTTGGGAGGGGGGGGGGCTGAGCAAAGTCAGGGGCCCAGTAGTATCTTTGAGTCGAATAATGTTTTTTTTTTAACTTTTATAATTATTTTTTAATGTACTAGGGGGCTTGGCCCCTACGAGCTACGCTCGCCAACCCCCGTCCAGACACCGCAGACTCTAAATGCACGCTAATTTGATCGGCTTTAAAAAGATTTCGAAAGATTGAATTATAATTTAAAAAACAGTGACGATCTCCCTATAAACGAATTTCTATTCATTTCTCTTTGATTGGGGAATTTTAACGCCAAATCCGCTGCGGTACTACTTGATTATCCTGTCGACCAATTTCGCCAAATTATATAAATCCGCAAACCACTCGCCAAATTATACAAATTGATATAATTTTTATTTTAAATAACAAAAGAACAAATAAATTCGTACAACATTAATAAAAACACAAATAAAACGTCGAAATAAAAAGAACTTGATGACGTAACAGCATTTCAAAATAAGCTAATATAAAAGGAATTAAGTAAAGAGAGTCTTTGTCTCCTGGTATTTTTTAACAAAGCGAAAAGAAAGTTCTTTTAAATGAGACATTTTAAATTAATTCTCAAAATATCAAATAAATGTCTAGCACAATTTCTAAATTTAAACTTTTTTGCAATATTATTTTGTGTTCATTTTATGTAATAACTATAATGTGACGTAAATATGACGTAATTTCTCCTAAGACTTCTAACGCATGTTAATGAATTTATTATTTTACAATATCCTTTCTCTTTTAAAATTCACGTGTATACTTTTTATGACGTAAGTTTTAATAAGTTCCTGCTTTTTATACGTAATTATTTAATTCTAATTCCAAATGTTTTTTTTTGAAGCAAACATTATTGCTTGCGCTTTTTATACAGTTGGCAACCGTTTAAATTAGTACAATTTTCTGAAATCTGTAAAAAATATCTCTAGAAATGCTGAAAATTTGAATTTAAAATAGAAATAAAACCTGAAAAAATGAGTCAAAATAAAAAAAAATTAATGCAATCTGCACTCCGGCAAATTCTAACGCATAAAATGATCTAAAAATGATTACACTGCCATGCATAGTTTTTGCTGCTATAAAACTTTTTTAGTGGAACGATTTTGTCCAACTTTAGCATTAAATATCTCTTAAAATAATTCTTCGATTTGAAAACTGTCTGCATCAGCGTGTTTATCAAACATTTTTGTATAAAACCACCGGTTTTCATATTTTTGTATGCATTATTTTTGTTAATATTAACGAAGAAAGACCTCCAGTCACAAAAAAATCAAAACCGGCGGCGGCGACGGTGACAGCGGTAGTTACTTTTTTTTTAGAATAGAGAGATTTTTTTAATAAAATTTTAATTTGTTTTATCCAAATTCATTTTTTTTTTATCAAAGATCTTGGTCAGATTTAGAAAACAGGTATGAGCTTTCCTTCTATATCCACTATTCTTTATAAAGGTGCCCAGATGGAAGAGCATTTGAAAGCCTAATTATATTTAAAAAATACTAGGGGGTGCTGCCCACTACGAGCTACGCTCACCAACCCCCGTTCAGACACCACTGACTCTAAAAGCACGCTAATTTGATCGGCTTTAAAAAAATTTCGGAAGATAGAATTATCTCTCTATTCTAAAAAAAAGTAACTACCGCTGTCACCGCCGCCGCCTCCGGTTTTGTATTTTTTGTGACCGGAGGTCTTTCTTCGTTAATATTATGATAAATAATGCATACAAAAATATGAAAATCGGTGGTTTTATACAGAAATTTTTGATAAACACGCTGATGCAGACAGTTTTCAAATAGAAGAATTATTTTAAGAGATATTTAATGCTAAATTTGGACAAAAACGTTCTACTAAAAGAGTTTTATAGGAGAAAAAACTATTCATGAGAATTTAATAATTTTTAGATCATTTTATACGATTGAAGTTCCCGGTGTGCAGACTGCATTTCTCTTTTTAATTTGACTCATTTTTTGAGGTTTTATTTCTATTTTAAATTCAAATTTTCAGCATTTCTAGAGATATTTTTTGCATTATTTTAGAAAATGGTAATAATTTATAATGTTGCCAAATGTATATACAGCGCAAACAATAATGTTTGCTTCAAATTAAAAATTTATTTACATGTGACTATTATAAACAGAAAAATTGATTTGGAATTAGAATTAAATAACTATGTACAAAAAGCAGGAACTTATTAAAAATTACGTCATAAAAAGTATACGGGTGAATTTTAAAAGAAGAAAGGGTATTGTAAAATAATAAATTCATTAACATGCGTTAGAAGTCTTAAATATGAGAAATTACGTCAGATTTACGTCACATTACAATTATTACATAAAATGAACACAAAATAATATTGCAAAACAGTTTAAATTTAGAAATTGCGCTAGACATCTACTTGATATTTTGAGAGGATCTTTTCAGCTATTTTTGTTAGGAAAGCGCAAATAATATTTCATTTCTAACAAAAGTATTTTCACGTGAATATTTAAAAGAGAAAGAATAGTTTGGTCAAAATAACGTCAGATTAAAAACGATTAATTTAAAATGTCTCATTTAAAAGATCTTTCTTTTCACTTTGTTAAAAAATACCAGGAGACAAAGACTCTGTTTACTTAATTCCTTTTATATTAGCTTATTTTACAATGTTGTTACGCGTGTCTACATCATCAAGTTATTTTTATTTCGACGTTTAATTTGTATTTTTATTAATGCTGTACTAATTTATTTGTTCTTTCGTTATTTAAAATAAAAATTATGTCAATTTGTATGATTAGGCGAGTGGTTTGGCGGTTTATATAATTTAGCGAAATTGGTCGACTGGAAAATCAAGTAGACCGCAGCGGATTTGGCGTTAAAACTCCCCAATCAAAGAAAAATGAATAGAAATCCGTTTATAGGGAGATTGCACTGTTTTTTAAATTATTATTCAATCTTTCGAAATCTTTTTAACGCCGATCAAATTAGCGTGCATTTAGAGTCTGCGGTTTCTGGACGGGGGTTGGCGAGCGTAGCTCGTAGGGGGCCGAGCAAAAAAACAGTGGGGATCTTCATATAAACGGGTTTCTATTAATTTCTCTTTGATTGGGGAATTTTAAAACCCAAATCAACTGCTTTTAAAAGGTACAATGGCTGTTTCCGTCTTTTATTAAATAAAATCAGCTAAACATTTCAAAATAAGCTAATATAAAATGGATAAAGTAAACAGAGTCTTTGTCTCTCGGTATTTTTTAGCAAAGCGAAAAGAAAGTTTTTTAAATAAGACACTTTAACTGTATCGTTTTTAATCTGACGTACTTTTCACCAAACTTTTCTTTCTCTTTTTAATATTCACGTGAAATTACTTTTGTTAGAAATGAAATATTATTTGCGCTATCCTAATAGAAAATAGTTGAAAAGAGTAAAATATCAAATAAATGTATCGAGCAATTTTTAAATTTAAACTGTTTTTCAATATTATTAATTTTTTCATTTTACGTAATAAGTGTAATGTGACGTAATATCTCCTATTTAAGACTTCTAACGCATGTTAATGAATTTATTATTTTATATATTCTTTCTCTTTTAAAATTGACGAGTAAATATATTTTTTATTACGTAATATTCAATGAGTTCCTGCTTTTTATATTTTCTGTTTTGAATAGTCACGTGTAAATAAATTTTTAATTTGAAGCAAACATTATTGTTTGCGCTGTTTATGCAGTTGGCAACAGTTTAAATTAATACCATTTTCTAAAATATGTAAAAAATATCTCTCGAAATGCTGAAAATTTAAATTTAAAATAGAAATAAAACCTTAAAAAATGAGTCAAATTAAAAAAATAAATGCAATCTGCACATCGGAAAATTCTAACGCATAAAATGAACTAAAAATGATTAAATTCCCATGTGTAGTTTTTGCTCCTGTAAAACTTTTTCAATGGAAAAATTTTGCCCAACTTTAGCATTAAATATCTCTTAAAATAATTCTTCGATTTCAAAACTGTCTGCATCAGTGTGTTTATCAAACATTTCTCTATAATACCACCGATTTCATTATTTTTGTGTGCAATATTTTGCTTAATATTAGCGAAGAAAGACCACCGGTCACAAAAAATTCAAAACCGGCGGCGGCGGCTTTTTGATTTAGTGTTAGTTACTTTTTCTTTAGAATAGAGAGATAATGGTATTTTAGTCTTTTGGGGGGCCCTCTATAAATGGGAGAAAAAGGTGAAACTAAAGGTTCAAAACTTCATTAATATTATTACTTCCTTCATCCAAAACATATATGCACTTTCTTTCTACAGCCACCATTCTTTTTAAAGGTGCCCAGATGATAAAAATTTTGTAGGCTCTAAATTCTTTTTGAATTGTCTTTTTTATGGCCTTCTATAAAAGTGAAGAAAAATCGGAACCCAAGATTCAAAACTTTTCGGCCAAATTTTTTATTAAAATGTTTAAAAAATGTTCTTTTAAATCTCATTGGGGTTCGCAATAAGTTTCAAAACTTCCTTAATACCATTACTTCCTTCAAAAGATTTGTGCTTTCTTTCTATAGTCACCGTTCTTTTTAAAGGTGATGAAAGAAATTTTGCAGGCTCTAAATTCTTTTTGAATTATGTTTTTGGGGGTCCCTTTAAAAATGAAGAAAAGTTGGAACTGAAGATTGAAAATTTTAGGCCGCATATTTTTTATTCAAATGTTTAAAAATATGCTTTTTAATCTCGTTGGGGAAGCTTCAAAACTTCCTTAATACTATTACTTCCTTCATTCAAAACAGATAATGTGCTTCCTTTCTGCGGCCACTATTTTTTGTAAAGGTGCCCAGATGAAAGAAATTTTGCAGGCTCTAATTCTTTTTTTTTGGGGGGGGGGGAGGGGGAAGCTATGAAAGTGAGGAAAAGTTGGAACCCAGGATTCAAAACTTGGAGCCGCCATCTTATAATTCAAATGTTTAAAAAATTTGCTTTTTAATCTCGTTGGGGATAAGGTTCAAAACTTCTTTAATACTATTACTTCCATCAACCAAATGCGCTTCTTTCTATAGCCACCATTCTTTTAAAAGGTGCCCAGATGAAAGAGGAATCTTGCAGGTTCTAAGTACTTTTTAAAATGTCTTTTTTGGGTCCCTATTAAATGTGTGAAAAACTTGGAACCCAAGATTCAAAACTTTTCGGCCAAATTTTTTATTAAAATGTTTAAAAAATGTTCTTTTAAATCTCATTGGGGTTCGCAATAAGTTTCAAAACTTCCTTAATACCATTACTTCCTTCAAAAGATTTGTGCTTTCTTTCTATAGTCACCGTTCTTTTTAAAGGTGATGAAAGAAATTTTGCAGGCTCTAAATTCTTTTTGAATTGTGTTTTTGGGGGTCCCTTTAAAAATGAAGAAAAGTTGGAACTGAAGATTGAAAATTTTAGGCCGCATATTTTTTATTCAAATGTTTAAAAATATGCTTTTTAATCTCGTTGGGGAAGCTTCAAAACTTCCTTAATACTATTACTTCCTTCATTCAAAACAGATAATGTGCTTCCTTTCTGCGGCCACTATTTTTTGTAAAGGTGCCCAGATGAAAGAAATTTTGCAGGCTCTAATTCTTTTTTTTTTGGGGGGGGAGGGGGAAGCTATGAAAGTGAGGAAAAGTTGGAACCCAGGATTCAAAACTTGGAGCCGCCATCTTATAATTCAAATGTTTAAAAAATTTGCTTTTTAATCTCGTTGGGGATAAGGTTCAAAACTTCTTTAATACTATTACTTCCATCAACCAAATGCGCTTCTTTCTATAGCCACCATTCTTTTAAAAGGTGCCCAGATGAAAGAGGAATCTTGCAGGTTCTAAGTACTTTTTAAAATGTCTTTTTTGGGTCCCTATTAAATGTGTGAAAAACTTGGAACCCAAGATTCAAAACTTTTAAGCCCCAGTATTTTTATTCAAATGCTAAAAAAAAAAAAAAAAAAAAAAAAAAAAAAAAAAAAAATGCGTTTTTTAATCTCGTTGGGGGTCCCAATAAGCAGGCATCTGTGTGCTATGCATTTGTCACCTATCCCCTTATGCTCAGCAACCTGTTTTTTTTTTTTTTTTTCTCTTTTTTCGATAAATTACTAATGTTGATTATAGATAAATTATATTTTGTAATTATTTTATCTACTAGCGGAGCTTCGCTTGCTTTGCTGGTTGTTTTTTCCAAAAGAGAACCATTTTTTAGGGGGAGGGGGTACCCCTTGGGGGCCCTACTGCCTTCCGCAGCGTAAACCCGTTCGGGATATCCTAAATCTGATCTTGAATCAAGCAATTCTTGAATTATTGTAATTTTTCTTTCGATAAAGTTATAGTCCCCAGGTAAAAGTTAAATTTTCCAGCATCGTCGGTCACGTTGCTACAAGAGCCAATTTGTTATTTTTACACCTTCAGATTAATCATGACAGCAGAAAAATCTACTGGATAATATTCAGTTTCAGAAAAACTTATCAAAAAGTCTCCGCAAAGTGCGAAAAAGAGGTATAAATCGCATAAAAAATTGGAAAAAAATTCAAAAATCGCCGAGAGCAAAATTTGACTATATCGAGTCAGAAGATTGAAAGTGGAATGTTAAAAATTACGCTAAAAATCACATAAAATGTTCGTAAAAAAATTCCGAATTGCAAAGGATAAATTTTCTATATTGAGCTAAAAGTCTTGGAACCTAATTCCTTATAGAGATGTAAAAAAAAAAAAAAAAAAAAAAAAAAAAAGAAAAAAAGAAAAAAAAAGACACCACGGAAGGCGAATAAAACGCCGAAGAGGGCGAAATTTAATATATTGGGATAAAAGATTGAAACCGGGATCCTTTTACATTCTCATAAAAATAAAATAAAATAAAATAAATAAATAAATCAGAGAAATTAATGTTTTTTCTATTCAAACACACACACACACACACAAAAAAAAAATCCTTTGATTTGCCCGTTTTTCGCAAAAATAAAGAAAGTCACCAATCTAACGTAAGAATTACCTAAGATCCTTCAATATAAAGATGCATTTTCGTGAAATCAAATCCAAATAGTGTTCCGTCAAGTGTCACCTGTGTGGCATTGTACTTTTCCGTATTAGGAACTGAACTTTTACGCAGGAATATTTTTTCCTTCATAATACGCAAAAGTCGCGAAACAAAAATCAAAATTTCTAGAAATTTTCCATTCAAAAGACGAAAATTTCTTCAAATACGAGAACAAATCTCTTCTAATCACAGGGGTCTTAAAAACGGGAAAAGCGTTTAAAATCGCTTAAGAAGTTCGTGAAAAATTCAAAAATTGCAGCGGACAAAATTTTGTACTTTCGGCTAAAAGATTGAAACCTCATTCTTTTTACTAATGTCAAAAAGTTCCATCGGAACGCGAAAAAAAGTTTAAAATCACATTAAAGACTTCGTGAAATATTCAAAAATCTATTTTACTATATTCGGCTAAAATGAAAGATAGATTGAAAATAGATTCATTTTATGAATGTGGGGGGAAAAGCACGAAACTCGAAAAAGCACTAAAAATAGCATAAAAAATTAAATTAAAAATTTTTATATAAAGAAACAAACTAAAAACCTGTTTCTAGGTGTATTATTTCAGGCATACTGGTTTTCTTCCTGTCAAATCTTGTCCTGGACAGAAAACGTCTAGTTAGACTCCCCCCCCCCCCCCCAAAAAAAAAAAAAAAAAAAAAACTTTACAGAGAAAAACCTATCTTTATTATTATTTACTATTAAACCCAGAATTCCTTGCGCACAGAAAGTTACGGTCTATCCGAAGCTATTCTTTTTTTTTTTTTTCTGAATAAAAAAATCCCGTCTGGGATGACATTGTCAAACTGATGAAAAAACAGAAAATAAGAAGAGACTTCCAGTTTTTTTATTTTATCTATGTGCAGTAATTAATCGTTTTTTATGGCGGTTTTTAGGTGCGTTCGTAATTATATAAATACGTAGCACCTATAGTTGTCGTTCAGTCCGTCCGTCTGTCCGTCCGTCTGTCCGTCCGTCTGTCCGTCTGTCCGTCCGTCCGTCCGTCTGTCCGCATGTAACAGAGCAAAAACTATCCAACCGAATGGTCTGAAATTTCAAATATATGATTGTTGCAAAATTTTGTCGAGCCATTTCAAATTTTATGAAAATCGGATGTATAGTTTAATTACAGGGACAGTCAAAAGTTTTTCTTTACATTACTGCCAATGGGAAAAATTATTGCAAGTGCATTTTAATGATATTACAGAGATCCGAATGATCTGAAATTTTAAAGATATAACTGTTGCAAAATTTTGTCGAGCCCTTTCAAATTTTAGGAAAATCGGATGTATAGTTTAATTACAGGGACAGTCAAAAGTTTTTCCTTACATTACGGCCAATGGGAAAAATTATTGCAAGTGCTTTTTAATGATATTAGAGCCTTCTGAATGATCTGAAATTTTAAAGATATAACTGTTGCAAAATTTTGTCGAGCCCTTTCAAATTTTAGGAAAATCGGATGTATAGTTTAATTACAGGGACAGTCAAAAGTTTTTCTTTACATTACGGCCAATGGGAAAAATTATTGCAAGTGCATTTTAATGATATGAGAGCCTTCCGAATGATCTGAAATTTTAAAGATATAACTGTTGCAAAATTTTGTCGAGCCCTTTCAAATTTTAGAAAAATCGGATGTATAGTTTAATTACAGGGACAGTCAAAAGTTTTTCTTTACATTACGGCCAATGGGAAAAATTATTGCAAGTGGATTTTAATGATATTAGAGCCTTCCGAATGATCTGAAATTTTAAAGATATAACTGTTGCAAAATTTTGTCGAGCCCTTTCAAATTTTAGGAAAATCGGATGCATAGTTTAATTATAGGGACAGTCAAAAGTTTTTCTTTACATTACGGGGAATGGGAAAAAAAATATTGGAAGTGCATTTTAATGATGTATCAGACTATGCGCTTTATGAAGTGCAAAAAATTATACATTCAGTACAATATGGGGTGCAAAAAATAATTATAAAACTAGTTATAGTACGAACGCACCTCATTTGCCACGTTTGACGAGCAATTTCCAACTTGTTAACATTTGCAAAGGGAATTCAGTTTCAAACTCTTTTTTTTTTGCCAAATTTTGTTCGCTGCTAGTTTTGAATTTTTCGAGAAATTTTATGTGATTTTTATCTGTTTTTCTGGTAATTTTTTTAACATTCGTAAATAAAAAATTCGGTTTCAATCTTTTAGCACAATATAGTAAATTTTGCTTCCTATGAACTTCGAAATTTGTTTATCAATTTTTAGCATTCTTTCTCATTCTGCGGCGATTTTTTGAAATTTTTTTCCTAAATGGAAGAATTCTCAGTTAAATTTTGCTAGTGCTTTGATTGAATTCATGTTGTAATAATATGAAATCTGTTCCTGTAGCGGCATGAACGAAATGTTGAAAATTTTAATTTAATCTCGGTCGAAATAAAAATTTACAATAATTCAAGGTTTGTTTGATTCGAGATCTGAGCGGGCTAGCCCCAATGAGTGTACTTTGCCGAAAGCAGTTCAACCTAACTCCAGATTCGTTTAACACGTTGAGTGCCACGGTGGCTGACACTGAAGCCGTACAAATTACAATGTTTTAAGTAATTTTTAAGAAATTATAATAAATAAAAAGTAAGTAAATTTAAAATAAATTTTCAGTAATTACTTAAAACAATACATACACTCTAAATCGAAATGTCTTAAATTCAGACACTTAAGTGTCTGAAACGGAGTGTTCAATTTTCAGACATTTTAAAATGTCTGAATTTTTTCAGACACTTTTTGCGTCTGAATTTTAGACACTTCAAACGTCTGAATCGCAGCCATTTTTTTAAAGCACTACACGTAGCCATGTTTGACCACGTTGATCCTAGAAAAGTATATGGCCATTATTCTGCTCTACTCCCCCCCCCCCCCCCACACACACACAGCCTAATTTTAGGGGCTCCAAAATATGGTATGCAATTTTCATAAAGCTGATAATTGAAATCTTTTTCGACTTTGTACTGATTATAATCAATATTTTGAATTTATAGAGTAGAATAAGATTAAAAATTAAAATATTTGTCACAATACAGTAAAACCTCTCAATAGTAGGCACCTTAGAACCGTGGAATTTGTTCGCCATTCGGAAGTGTCTGTTTTTCTGAGGTAAAAAATATAAAATATGTGCATGTTGTTAATAAAAAATGTGCTTCTTAAATAGTTGTGTCCTCTATGTAGGAGTGTCCGTTATGGAGATTTTACAACAAAACTTTCATAGGACAATTTTCTTCAGCGAACACTGACCTTTTTCAAGATAAATACATTTTTTTTTACCTCATAAAAGCGAACACAATCGAATAGCAGGCAAATTCAACTTCCAAAACGCGTTCAATTCGCGAGGTGGCCGCGATTGAGAGTTTTTACTGTATTTATTTTTTTATTTAGTTTTTAATCTAATTCTACTTTTAAAGTTCAAAATGCTGATTATAATCAATAGAATGTTGAAACACATTTAAAATATAAGCTTTAAAAAAAAAATCCATATCGAATTTGGAGCACGTAAAATCGTAGGGGGGGGGGGGAGGAACTGCCCATGCTTTAATCAGGCCCTCCTTCTGGAAAAAGTCCAACCCTGTATTATGATTCGATAAATGTACGTGTCAGTTTTAAGTGCAAAATCTAGCTATAAAAATCTACCTCTTTACTTTGTATTCATTTTTAATTTCAAATTACTTTTTAACTAAAAGTAATCAAAAAATCAATATTATATAATTATTTCAAATGAAATATATCTGTATATTTTTACCGCATTCTTACAATTACGTTAACAGTACATGATTACATGAATTTAAGAATCTAAAAATAATCATTAAAATTTAACAAAGTGACTACAGATAACGCGAGATCCTTTTTCTAAATCTTTGTTGACATCAACAAATTTTTTTCTGATTCAACGTCTACATTAGTGACGTCAATTTCCGTTCAAACAATCACTGTGGTTTTTGACTTTTGAATCATAAAAAGATTACATGTTGACTATTTTCAGTATGGCAAATGGGATATTTCTAAAATACTCGGAAACACTAAAATTATAGCAAAGAGAAATCTTTTAATTAGAATGACCGGATTTAATGAGTTTTATCAGTCAAAACATTTTAAAATAAATAAATGAACACAAGTAATTCGCTGTATTAAATATATGGGGGAATCAATGAATGGAAGGATGTTCGAACTATATTCTTTTTTAAAAATTATGATGTACACACTATGAGGCAGAAGAAAACTTCATTAGACAAGAAAAGCATAAATAAGCAGCTATTAACAGGAATGTTTACTATAAATGCTTTTGAATTCCAGTACATAACACATAATAAATCTATCAGAAATGTAAAAATCGATGTAAACATTACAAATGCTGCCGCATTAAATGCTTATAAAAATATTGTATACGTAAATAAATAACTAAAAAGGGTACTTCAGAGTAATAATTACACCAAAAAATACTATTAAGGTAGTCTTGATGGTAATTAAGAAGTATGAGCCAATCAATAGGCGATGTCACTGCGATTTTTAAAGTAATGGCTACATAAGAAAAGGCTTAGGAAGGTGTAAAATTAATAAATTCAGTAACCGCTAATATACACCATGCAGAGACACCTAAATTTATTTTAAAGATAACATTGGATAGAAAATAATACAGAAATATGATTGCAGATGATTTGAAGAGTAGAAATTTAAATATTAGCAAAATAAAATTTTAACATGGAAATACCATAGGCAAAATGCTTTGAACATATTTTGGCATAACTCAGGAACTAATAAAGGTATAGACTCGTGTGAGGTCTTCATTTAAAGAGAAAACAATCACAGAGAGTTTTAAATACATAGTTAAGACCCCACTTACCTGGGAAAAGGTCTGATTATTCCAAAAGCACATTCGCCCAGAGGACGTCCGGATTGGAGGCTACGTTAGTATCCGTTAATTAGGCAGACTTGGATATTTAAAAAATAAAATCCCCTTGCACATCCGGCTAGCTCTGTTAAAAGGATGGAAAATTTCCATCCTGAAAACATAGCCCGCCAGACAACAGTTCTCTTTACAAATTTGACGAGATGAAGAACACTGTATTAGTTTTATAGATAAATATTAATACGGAGTACCACTATGTCGATAGAAATTAAATCCCGGAACTTCACATTCCACAAAAAACAATCAAGTCAAAATAAATTATTACTTAAAATGTACGCGTTCATAAAAACAAGCATTCAGTTTGAATTACAAACGAACATCGAGTTCGAAAGGAAGACGCATGCGCAACTGAGAGTGCCCCCTGGTGAATGCGGAGCGGAGTTACAAAGTGTCTTAAAATTAGACACTTGCAGATTTTTTAGACACTTTTATCAGTTCGTGTACACTATGATCATAGTAAGACACTTAGGTGTTTTAAATTAAGACATCTATTGTGACTGAATTTTCAGATTCAGACACTTAAGTGTCTGAAATTCTTTTTCAGTCACATATGTATCTTAATTTAAGACGCCTTTATTTGCAGTGTATATATTTAGTTTTATATCATATTTTAGACCGTCAGTCATCGGTGAATGACGCGTTCTAAACGGAAAGTTCAGTTTCAGTCACCGGTGACTGATGTAGCGATTAACGTGTTAATTTGAGCTTTGTTTTGGAAAAATCGACCAGCGAACTCCGCTGGAGTTTTTATAAAATGGAGACTCGGATAGAAAATTAAATACAAATATTTCTCCAAAATCTTAGAGGGGGTGCGAAAAAAATGTTTGTGGGGGGGGGCTCAAAAGACCTTCCTACGGCCCTGGGCATAATGTAAATAAAATGTTTTTCCTTTAATTAGGAATTGGAATCGAATACCATTTTTCACTTTTCAATAATTGCATTACACTTTGAGTTCTAATTGATTTCTATCTTATGATGGTCTGCATCAGGCTGTCGCTTTGCAAAAATTGGCATATAATGGAAACTTTGACGACCACTTTGGAAGCTGATTTGACTGAAAAGTGCAAAATAGTTTCATTAAACAGTGCATTCAGTTTCTTCGTTTTTTAGTAAAAGCATCTTTAACATTTTTGAATTTAACAATAAAAATGACTTTATGAATGTGTCAGTAAGTAATAAATTTGGATTTGTAAAATCGTAAGTAACCTGACATATTGTATTTTTTAAATTTGAAATAATCATTGTTTTATTTTAGAAGTGCCAATTTTTTAAAACTTCAGTGCAATGGGAGACAATTGAAGAGATGAAAGGACAGACCTTCCATTATCTCTTTTGTATTTTCACATAGGGGTGGCGGTGGGAACTGCCTTTTTGAGTTTATTGTAATCGTACCAAGTTTCCCTGAAACAAGCAACTAACAACCATGTATAGTATTGTAGGCTGGTTCACTGTAGTTTTAGAAGCCTTTGGTTTCAGCCCCACCTCCTAACGATAAATTTCGTATGGTGACAATTGTATAAAAAAAGCAAGCTTTAAAGATATAAGGTAATCTAGATTTGTTGTTGAAGCGGTATGGGATCATTTCTACAGAGCGAAAAAGCCAGGAATGTACAGTGGAGCAATATCCCACAGGTCTGTTAAAGAGGGAGAGAAAAAAAGCTTTATAGATGAAATTTTTGCTATTTTCGTTTCCAGTCTAGAAAGGACATTTAGAGGTAGAGGCCGAGGTCTGGCATGAAGGAAGAAAAATGGAAATTTGATGTTGCATTGCATACATTTTTAAAAGGAAATACTGAGTGAAAAAAATATCAGAATGTCGAACTTCATTCTGGGTTGGACAAGAAGTGAGGGAAAAATGGAAATGTAATGTTTTTATTGGAATAATAATGTTTTTATTGGAATTTATAATGTTTTTCTTGCGCTAGGTCGGGCAAAACTTTTTCCAGGTCGGGCATTGCCCGACCTGGTCCCCACCTGGCTACGGGCCTGTAACTGCTATTATGTAAACAGCTATTATGTATTTATTACTTTCTTAAATTTGAAAAAAAATGTAGCAATCTTTATGTACCAAATCATTTTGTAAGTACTTTTACATTATAATACATTAGATATTTTACAGAGAAGTTACACTTTGTTTTATACTCTTGCTTGTTGTGGTTTGAGATCCATGCAATTTTACTATAATTCGGACAGTACACGTTTAGCGGTCATAAAACATGCGAAATTTGGCATGAGTTAACAATTTTTTATAAAAAAGATAATCACTCTAGGAGCACAAACATTTTAGAGAATATTTAGGTAATATTGAACTCCGTTTAAAAATTGTTTATTTGGAATATTATAATTTTAAAAAAAATAAGGGGTCAATTTCAAAGTGCTATTTAAAATTTTTACAGTGGATAACATTTCACTGTGCGCACGATATCTCATACTAATTTCATTGTATTTGCATAAATTTTATCTTAAATTAAACATAACACTTTGGTCTATAATTTGAACTAGGATATTTGTAATCGGTTAATTTGATGAAGGGTAATTAACATTTAATTAGAAAAATTAGAAAAACTATGAATTTGTACATGCATTTAATCGCATATAAATATTTTTTTATATACTGAACACAGCTTTATAATACTAGTTCATTTTCATGATAATATAAATATTTATATAGGGCAAAAATTTTTAAATTCTACTTCTGACGGTTTTGGTGATATCATGCGCGCAAGAGTAAAAAATTCCATTTTGAGAAAAAGCCGTTTAAAGATTAAATTGTATTTTTAAAATAGAGAATATGTAATAAAGGAAAAAAAACTGCTAATTATGTATCGTATCCTGTGTTAAAAATAAAATTAGATACTAGTTTAAAATCATAATTATTTCTAAGATGCTGCAGAATATATGAACATGCTTAAAAAGTAAATACATGCAATTTGTAAAACTGTAGCATTTACTATTTCAAAAATTAATTTTAACATATAACTTAAAATTTTGTTTAGCTTTGATTGTAAAGTGAATTAAATGTGCACGTTTTATAAAACTAAATTATTCAATGTAAAATATAGGCCATTTTATAGGGATTCGATTCCATTTTATTTCGATATCTGATTCATATACTTTGCTGCACAAAAATCCGGATAGTTTACTAAAAAAATGTATTAATGTCAATAAAACTGTATTATAAACTGTCAATTAAAACAAAAATCATTATCAAATTAATTGCCATTTAGTTTTCTATAATATGAATTAGCACCTTATTTTCTATCATATATTTCTATCATTGTATTTTGTATAGCGATTATTATTAAACCAGCGACTCCTTCTTCGATGCTGTTCTGAAGCACATTTTGCATATTTTTCCATTAAAAAGCTCATAAATACTAAGAAGTAGAATACTATTACAAAATCACGAAAGTATTGCTCTAGGGAAAAAAACTGTTTTGTTTCAAATTTAAACAATATCGAATAAAACTGTGAAAAACCATGAAAGCAAATAAATTTGGCGAAAGTGGAAGTTGAAGTTAATATTTTCAAGCTTTCTTATTATTATTTAAGGTATTTAACCAATATCAATTGCCGTACTTTAGCATATTTCCAAAGTTATGATAATCTGGGAACGCGGAAACAAAATGTAGACCAGCCGCCATGACAGTTGTCGCAGGGCTGTTAATTCGGAAATGAAGGTGTGATGTCTACATTTTCCCTAATATCTCAGTAAATAATTATCACACAGTTAAAAGATTGATATCAACTTATTTAGAAAACAATAGCATTTCTAACAATGTAAAAAAAAAAAAAAGAAATGATTTATGGAAATTTAAAAAGAGTACAGTCCCTTTAATACAAGTAAAATAAGTATCATATTTACTTATATTTATTTATAGTAATATTTAAACACTAGAATTATTTAATTTAAAATTAAATGCAATAAAATAATTCATAGGAAGAAAGAATATATGTTTAAAATACTTTTCGAAAACAATCTTTTTTTTTTTTTTTTTACTTCACATAAAAATTGTATTTAGCTTTATTCTTTTCTATTATTATGTTAAGAGACATTATTTTGAAAATCAGACAAAGTGCGATAGTTGTGTTTTTTGTTTTGCTTGATTTTTTTTTTTTTTATGCTGTAGTAGATCATATTTACTGAATAATGCGCAATTTTGAAGCTCTGAAACAATTTCCTGTATCCTGTAGAAAATGTCAAAGTTCAAGACCATGAATCCCATTTTTTATGAAAATTGAAATGCCAGTATGTTTGGATTGTTATATCTCTGGAAAGCAACAGCATCCCAAATTTTTTTTCTCAAAAACTGTTAGTATAACACTGCATGCTTAATAAAATTTACTTGGTGCCATTGGGCATTGTTAATTTTCGTTGTTATGTTGCAACAAAATGCAATCAAAATGAAGTTTTTGTCCGTTTTCTGCACTTATTATCTTGGTTAAGCAATAGTACCCCATTTTTTTTTTATAGTATATGAAAGTTTACAATTAGGACAAGTTAAGTAATACAGAACTTTACCGGGATATTGATGCTGTTAGCAGATATAATCTGTTAAATATTCAAAAGTTTCCAAATCTGCAGCTATCACAGTTGAATAAAACAAAATATATCAGGTAGTAGTTGAACATATGTACAAAAACATGGAAACGAAAAATAAGTGGGGGCTCATGCTATTTTTAGAACAAAAAAATGACAAAAATGACAATAAGGTACTGCAATATCCACCCCTCTCCCTAGAAGGAAAAAAAAGAAAAGGTATGTTCCATTTCCTCATAGGGGGAAAACATAGGAAAGGGAAAGAGAAAAACGATAAATCATTTTCTTGTAGGGAAAAAGTCTGATATTGACACTGCCATTTTGTAACGTTTGTAATTATTTTTTCTGAAAATAGTATGAGATCCCACCTATTTTTCGCTTCCATGTTTTTGCACATATGTTCAACTACTACCTGATATATTTTGTTTTATTCAACTGTGATGCTGCTTTGAGATAGGTCTTATTCCGAAGTTGCAGATTTTGAAACTTTTGAATATTTAACAGATTATATCTGCTAAAAGCAGCAATATAAGAAAAAAAAAATGTATAAGGAGTTAGTTAAACTGCTAAAGAATGATTTTTTTTTTTTTTTTTTTTTTTTTTTTTTTTTTTTTTTTTTTTTTTTTTACAGGACTTAAATGACAATCAATCATATTTATTTGAAAACTGAAATAATAAGTATTTATTTAAGTAAAGACATATGTATAAAATAAACACATATGCAAAATATCTGTAGATTTCCTTATTATACATCGTTTCTTTCTTATAGCGTGTATGTTTCTCATTAATCATTGTAAATGAGGGCATTCCAGTATTTTATCACTTCATTATGCAACTAAATCTATTTTTAATGATTTGACTTTTTGCTCTAACCTTTAAGAAAGAAAATAAGTCATTTGAAAATGAAACATATCCATGTATCCAGGAGAAAGAAAAGGAAAAATTGTGATTTTAAACTGTATACTAAATAAAGATCTGCCGATATTGATTTATTCAAGGAAAAATGAAAACAACGTTTGAAACATGTGGCCTTTTCTCTCTATTCTAAAAAAAAGTAACTACCGCTGTCACCGCCGCCGCCGCCGCCGCCGCCGGTTTTGATTTTTTTGTGACCAGAGGCCTTTCTTCGTTAATATTAACAAAAATAATGCATACAAAAATATGAAAATCGGTGGTTTCATACAAAAATGTTTGATAAACACGCTGATGCAGACAGTTTTCAAATCGAAGAATTATTTTAAGAGTTATTTAATGCTAAAGTTGGACAAAATCGTTCCACTAAAAAAGTTTTATAGCAGCAAAAAGTATACATGGCAGTGTAATCATTTTTAGATCATTTTATACGTTAGAATTTGCCGGAGTGCAGATTGCATTAATTTTTTTATTTTGACTCATTTTTTCAGGTTTTATTTCTATTTTAAATTCAAATTTTCAGCATCTCTAGAGATATTTTTTACAGATTTCAGAAAATTGTACTAATTTAAACTGTTGCCAACTGTATATAAAGCGCAAGCAATAATGTTTGCTTCAAATTAAAAATTTATTTACACGTGACTATTATAAACAGGAAAAAAACTTTCAAATTAGAATTAAATAATTACGTATATAAAGCAGGAACTTATTAAAAATTACGTCATAAAAAGTATACACGTGAATTTTAAAAGAGAAAGGATATTGTAAAATAATAAATTTATTAACATGCGTTAGAAGTCTTAGGAGAATTTACGTCATATTTACGTCACATTATAGTTATTACATAAAATGAACACAAAATAATATTGCAAAAAAGTTTAAATTTAGAAATTGCGCTAGACATTTATTTGATATTTTGAGAATTAATTTAAAATGTCTCATTTAAAAGAACTTTCTTTTCGCTTTGTTACAAAAATACCAGGAGACAAAGACTCTCTTTACTTAATTCCTTTTATATTAGCTTATTTTGAAATATTGTTACACGTGTATACGTCATCAAGTTATTTTTATTTCGACGTTTTATTTGTGTTTTTATTAATGTTGTACGAATTTATTTGTTCTTTCGTTATTTAAAATAAAAATTATATCAATTTGTATAATCTGGCGAGTGGTTTGGCGATTTATATAATTTGGCGAAATTGGTCGACAGGATAATCAAGTAGTACCGCAGCGGATTTGGCGTTAAAATTCCCCAATCAAAGAGAAATCAATAGAAATTCGTTTATAGGGAGATCGCCACTGTTTTTTAAATTATAATTCAATCTTTCAAAATCTTTGTAAGCCGATCAAATTAGCGTGCATTTAGAGTCTGCGGTGTCTGGACGGGGGTTGGCGAGCGTAGCTCGTAGGGGGCCGAGCCCCCTAGTATATTAAATATAAATATTACATAGAAGTAGCTTTTTTTAATTTATCATGCACGAATTTTTATTTTCACTCAAAATATAATTATTCATTTTATTAGTTTTACTTAAAATAAATATAGTTGATTATGATGCTTAAAAAAATATGTTGCTCGTTAAAGTTACAAGTAAAATATCAGTATTCATTAAATCATATAGGAAAAATTATGTTGACTAAACTTTTTATGATTTTTTATTTTTCGTTCGCAATGTATATTTTAGAGAGAGATTAATGTATAAAACGTTCTTATAATATGTTTTTTGGATTTTTAATATCTAAATTTTGATTTTTATTAATATTTTATATTTGTTTTATGTTTCTTATACCAAATAGAAGTTCTTTAACTAGTTGTATTGTAATATATGAAGGCTTATAACAAAAGTAATGTATTAGTTGACACAATACTTTTATTGTTTAATATACGCCATTTACATCCTATATATTTGCAGAGTAATTATTTTACAGTAAAAGTATAATAACAATATAGTTTTCAACACAAGCTATGAATCTGAACCAATGTTCAAACCAACTACTGAGTACTCTTTGAAAAAAAGAAAAAAAAAAAAAGAAGCACAACATTTTTGACATCTTAAGCATGTTACCATATTCTCTATAGCAGCGGTTCCTAAACTTTTTTATTCGCCGAGTACTTTTTAGAAAAAAATTCTGTGACGGAACCCCTGAAGCCTACCGTGCACTGTAAAACAAGGTTTTTAGGTGCATTGCTATCGAGCACAGGAAGAGGGAATGAAAAGTAATCTAAACAATTGTACATCCTTAAATCAAATTATATTTTAAACTTTTACCGTAACACTGAATTTATTTTAAATTACCATCAATACATCCATGGAATATACATCCATTTACCATCAATGGAATTGTCAAAAGTTTACATACTTAAAAAGCCTCCAAACCTTAAGAAGTCATAATATTTGCCTTACAATCAGTTTTACATTATTAGAGTGACGCACAAAAGCGCATAAACGTTTAATGTGGTTGGATCGTTTTGTACAAATGTGTGGATTCGTGTCCAATTGATGCATGCGAAAGTTTGCTTCTGCATTTAAAATACTTCTATATTTCGTTTTATTGGCTGCGTTAGTCGAAAATCCTGTTTGACAAGTAAATGTCGTTAAAAAAGGCAGCAAAACTAACTTTGCTTTCTTAGGCAGAGTTTTAAATTCTTCTGACAAATAAAATAAAAAATCTGATAGGCTTTGGTTTTAAAGTAAGTTTTTTAATACTAAATATATATACCAGGAATTTCACTTAAGTTTTATAAAAATATTTCAGAGCAGAATTTTTATTTTAAACTATTTAACTCTTTCATTTAATTTATACCTGTTTAATTTATATTTAATTTATTTTATTTAAAAAAATCTGGTTCACGGAGATATTTTCATTTGGTACTTCCAAATAGCAGCTTGTTGGTATATTCAGTGTTAACTTGCTATAAAATGTCAAACCATAAGGACTCATGTTTAACTGAGTTTAAGGTGGGTGGTTTTTGATAACGCTCAACACATTCAGTACACATTTAAATTTGTCCAAAGATTTTCCTATTCAGCTGTTAAAAAATGTTTTTTAAACGATTTTTTGAAGCTGTAGCAAGCCCTGAATATTTATTTATATATTTTTAATACTCCTCGTTTTCACTCCTTTTTAAAAAGAAGTTGCGTAATCGATATCATCGTTTTCCTCAGGATCCGACCAATACACGTTTCATAGAGCTCGTTCAGAGACCGAAACACGGGTAACTCGGAAAAATAGGGAATGACGTCATACTGGTTTCTCGGTGTAAGGTTGGGTAAAAACGGCTCTGAACGCTTTCGGGTAAAGTTGCGGAATTTTTTTATTTACATTTACAAACGTGGCGGCAGCTGCACTTTCGATAGTGCAAATAGATTCAATTATCACTTTTTTAGATTAGATGGGAAAATGTTCCAAAAGTTAACTTTATGTGGAATACTATCGCAACAAATATGTATCACAGGTTTTGCTAGCCATTTTAGGCTGAATCGGAGATTTGTCATAGGCAAAATTTACATTTATCTTCTAACTTATCTAAAAAATAAACTTAGACCAGAAATGTTTTTATTATTATTTTTGTAATATGAAAAAACAGAAACAATGTGCGATAAAACTGATCAAAACACTGATTCCGATTAACAGCCACAGTTAAGCTATAAAATGGTAAACAAATCAGATTTCCCAACCACGTGATCACTTTACCCAACAAAACTTTTCAGGTAATGTGGTTTCCCCGAAATCCGGCCAATCTCCGGCTCTGAACGCTGCGGGAAACACGGAAAAAGTCACGTGATGCCGGCTCTGAACGCTTCGGGTTCCCCACGGGGAAACCTGGGGAACCCAGAGTGCGGTCCGTGAACGCGCTCATATTAAATGAAGGCACGTTTGGTAGAAGCATCGGAAATCGTGACAAATTCACATTGCAGTGATAGATACATTTAATTCCTTTTTCTAAATATATCGGCCAATTATGCAGTCAGCACTCTCACCCTAAAGTTTATTACAGAATTTAGAGTTACAGTTCTACTAATATCACCTCTGCTTTTGCAACAATCGTGCAAAACGCTCTTCATTTCCATGACCATCTTACTTCGGTATGCCGTAGAAGAGGCGGATACTGGCTTCCAATAACTTCCACATATATTTAAAAAGTTTGCTTTTAAGTGTTTGTGATTTTATATAGTTTATTACATTAATGACAACATTCAACCTTTTCATAGGTTCAGAAAACGATTTTTCGCGGATTGTGTGTATCTATTAAGAGCACAATAGGTGGTTCTACAGTGCTTTGCCATCTTTTAGGTAGATTTCGTATGAAATACTACCTATTGGGATCGTTCCTATGTTGGAATTTCTAAAAAAATTTTGCAGATCTACACCGATCATGACCCCTAGAACCCAAAACCACCCTCAGTAAAAAACTTTATATATCCATCTGTCTATCTATCTATCTATCTATCTATCTATATATATATATATATATCACTTTCTTCTGGACACGATAACTTTCATAATTCTGCACCAATCTCTTCCAAACTGATACATAAAATCAATGGGCATAAAATCTCGGTCAAGTTCGTTAATGGGTAAAATCGGACCAAGGGGAGTGAAATAGGGAGGGGTTTTGTGAAAACAGGAAACCCCCCATAACTTCTTAATTTTTGTACATATCAAATCAGTTTAAAGTTTTTATTACTTCTAAAAATAGGGCCAAAAATTTATGTATCACAGATTTTTGATAAATTTAAAAATGGGCTCAAGGGGCGCAAAAAATAGGGTTTTTGGGAGAAAAAAATTCATAACTTCGTCAATTCTCAAGATATCAAATTCAATTAATTTTATTATAAATCTCCTTAACATTATCTAAAACTTTTACATTCACAAGTTTTTGATAGGAGCAATTCGTACCGCAAAAAAAATTAAAAACAAAAATAAAAAGGGCGTTTGAAGAAGAAAAAAATCCATAACTTCGTCAATTCTCAAGATATAAAATCCAATTAATTTTATCATGAATTTCCTTAACATTATCTACAACTTTTATATTCACAAGTTTTTGATAGGACTAATTCGTACTGCAAAAAAAAAAAAAATAAAAACGAAAATAAAAAGGGGGTTTGAAGAAGACAAAAATCCATAACTCCGTCAATTCAAAAGATATAAAATCCCCATGAATTTATCATATATCTTCTTAATATTGTCTACAACATCTATATAGACAAGTTTTGGATAGGACCGATTCTTAGAGCAAAAACAAATTAAAAATACATACCGGTTGAAGAAAAAAAATGATCTTAGTAAGGGTGTATTCAAATCCAAACTGCTTATTTTCTGACTCATTTTACAATTCATTTTTGCTCTCAAAGGCTTCCAATTGGTACGTTTTCTTACTCAGAAACTGTATAATGTACCGTAATGGTCGATTTTCTGATAGGGGCAGAATATATATTTTTTAAATGCTGTTAAAAAGGGCATTTTTAACCGAATTTACCGAAGCGGATTGTGTTGGAAAAATCATTGTATTAAGGATGCGCTTAAATCCAAACTGCTTATTTTCGGACTGGTTTTTAAATTCATTTTTGCTCTCAAACGCATTTAATTCGTAGATTCGCTTATTCAGAAACTATATAATGTACCGTAATAATCGATTTTTAGATAGAGGCAGAATATATTTCAAAAAATGATGTCAAAGTGGACATTTTGAACGGAATTTCCCAAAGCGATTGTGTTAGAAACGAAAAATATTGTCCTTCTGAGAAAATAATTGTTTATATATCAAGTTTTAATTAATTGAACAAAAAATAAAAACACCGACCGCCTATAAATCTCTTCAAAAATCACGTCAGCATGTTTCATATTTTTTTTAATTAAAAATGAATCTGGAATTATGGCAGAAAATTTCGAGTTTTTGAGCATGTAAAAGTATTTTTTTTTTTTTAATGCCGCCCTAACATGATTCTGATAAAACCAGCTATTATATGAAAATGAAATAAAAACTCGTCAAGAGCGGCCAGATAATATTGTTAAAGTGGATTTATCTCTAATCATGATTTAGTTTTTGTTTGTGAAATTAGTATATTTGACTTCGAAATCTACCTCTGCCTGTAGGCCTGGCCGGCAGGGATTTTTTTAGTTATTGCAATGGATCCAAAATTGTGACCCATTATTGCTTTCACATCATCATTGCATTCATTTTCTTATGTATTTTTCTATGTATACATCTAAAAATATTTTGTCCCTTAGTGTAGAGGTGTGTTGGTGCAGTGATATACAAACTATATGATCTTGATAGCTTCGTGAAACATCTTTCAGACTTGCGTTAGTACGACACTTAATTTTAATCCAGTTAAAGTTCCCAAATACCGTAGTAATAAAGAAATCAAGTCTAGTCCCTTTTAAAAGAACTAAGTTACGACACTTAACTGCCCTATTTTGAGCAGGATATTAGTATATGTAACTGAAAAATAATAACAAAACTACTTAGCAAGTAATGTCATGAAGCAAATTCTGATTATTATCAATTTCTGTCACAGTTTATTAAGAGTCCCTGAAATTTAAGAACTTATGCGACTTGTTAAACGATCACGTAAGGGTCAACTTAACAAGAAGAACGGGATCAAACCAGGATACCTTGCATCATTAATTTTAGAACATTATTTTTTTCGTAATTAATCATAGTAATTAAACAGGACAAAAGGAAAAAATAAATTAGTGGTAGAAGGCACATCTTATTGCTTATTTCGTCGCAGTGAAGTCTGTGCCTATGTCCAGGACACTTCATACTTCTTTTAACAAATGTTGTGATAGTTTCTTTTGAGGCATACATACATTACTTTGCCCTTCATATTGAAAAAAATCAGGCGGTTTATCTTTCAAATGAGAATGATTTCTTTCGAAATGATGACGCAGTTGAACATAAAACGTGGAGTTATTAGTTATTTTTCTCACCGCAAGTCACACTGACAGGAGTTGAAAAACTCAAATATAAGATTTTTCCTTCAGAATATAATTTCCCGCTTTCTTACATTAAATCTACGTTTGTTTCTCCATTCGTTACATTTCTGATCTCATAACGTAAAAATGAAGTGCTAGTAGAAAGTAATATTTGCACCGGAAGTGTTAAAAAAAAAAAAAAAAAAAAAAAAAAAAGTATATTATTAAAAGAGCGCAGTTGGCGGAAGGTAATTTTCAATGTGTACCTGTTTCTGTAATAAAAGAATCTGTACACATTTTTGAAAAAAAAAATCTAAATGTGTTGGTTTCGTTAAAATGCTCTTTATTTTACAAGAGCGTGACGGAGCCCCTGGAAAGTTCATGAGGAGCCCTTAGGGCTCCGCGGAGTACAGTTTGGGAACCTCTGCTCTATAGCATTGTGAGCACGGTGCAGCAATCTCTGATGGTTGACATTCGTAAGATTTTCATAACAATGTAATTTTTTTAAGATCTTATAAAAATTTTCTGTATACCAAATGTTAATTTATAAATACTATAAATAAAGCGAAATATTGAAATTATAATATTGTTAAAGTTTTTAATGTTTATTTAAATGCATTCCCTATCATTTCTAAACTATACTATGATTTTGGTATTATGTTCTAAGCATACAATTAATTTTACTATTGAAAAGTAATATTATTTGGTAATTCACTGCACCCATAAAGCATTTTCATAAATTAATGAGGTTCTTCTAAAACAAAAAATTGATATGTGAAGAATATATTTGCAGATTTATTGTTCATTTCTTCAATAAAACGCTTAATTAATTTATAAAATATATGTGTTTTCTTGTAAAAAATTACTAATCATTAAGATATAATTTAGAAATTTCAAAAAAATGATAAATGTACATTTCTAAATAATATGAAATAAAAGTTTTCATATTTTTATGTTTTACTTTTTCGATCGAAAAAAATCAATATTATTTTACAACACCAGACATTTTATTATATAATTAAATTCAATAGATGTATTCTCAAATTGACAATTTTATGCAAATTTTCTACTAGAATAATTAATAATTTTCCATATCTATAATTAAATAATTTCTATAAATTATATTTATATAACTATTTCACTTCATATAAATCTAATGATATTTATTCTGGGAATACAGAAGAGTTTTAATTATTTTCTATCTCATAAACTATTATAATCTAAACCTTTGGGATTTCTGCAATTACTTCCCCGGAAGATACGTTAGACTCCTATTATTCGCTGTTGCCAAATTAATACTTTTTAGTGATCTGACATAATACGCCTACGTTTAGACCTTAAGAGAGATAGAAATTCCTTCGTATGTACTCAATGATCATTATAACCAGAACTTCAGATTACAAAACATGTTTTCACATTTTCACTTTTTGTACTATGTCAGCATAGTATTCGAACCGAAATACCAAACGTTTCAAAAATCAGATGACGATTATGATTAAACTATATTTTTAATTGTTAAATACAGCAAGGAATACTATTAAATATTAAATCAGAATTAATATACAGTAGAGCTCAAAAGTATTTTGAAAAAGATAAAAATTCACTTATTTGAAAAGAATAATAAAATACAAAAATCAATCGTTTATTTTATTTAACCATATTCAATGTTTTAATTTTAAAATTATATATATATATATATATATATATATATATATCTGAATTTTGTCATGCTGTAACTCTTGAATTTTTTAGGCAATTTGGATGAAATTGTTCATATGACAAGCTAATACCTCGACCGAGTGCATTGGCCAGCTTCATCCACTTGAATTTCAGCCACTTGAATTTTGTGAACAAGTTTGGAAATTTTTAGGTTTCCTAACTTTCTCTTTAAAATGACCTACGTTGTTAACTCACACTGAGTGACTTTAAAATATCTTTTAATGTTTCTAACATTCTGTTTAAGATATACATAAGACTTATACTTTTTGTATAAACTCTTATACATAAGAGTTTGCATTTTGTGAAACGTAACATTTTCTATAAGTCAACAATGTTAGAAACCATAAAAAAATTTCAAAAATTCCAATGGCCGCCATTTTGAAACAAGATGACGGATGAAGCTGGCCAACGAACTTGTCGAGACATTAGTATGTACTATGCATGTGAAAAATTTCATCCAAATCGGTTCAAAAATTCGAGAGTTACAGCATGACAAATTTCACACACACGCACATCTACCCTATATATATATAATCCTAATGAATCGAATTTAAACGAATTTATGTAACGATTCTATGAAACGATTGATCAAACAACTGATTACGTTTCACGGCGATTTCTCCTAAAATATTGAATACTTTGCGATGAAATTAACACCAAAAATCTGTATTGATCCACAGATCTCAAAACTGGTATTAGAATTTTAAAATTAGAATTAGTTTTCGAAATATAATTTTTTTTCTAATTTTAAATACTTTTTTCTAATGATGGCAACTCAAGTTTTAATCATAACAGTTTTTTTTTTTTTTTTTTTTTTTTTTTTTTTCATATTTTAGAGAAGTTTATTTTAAATTAATTTCGCGACGAATTTGGCCTCCCTTAAATGCATGCAAAGAAATGCATTTATGTTACTTTTATTCAGAATTCAATTTGTATTTCATTATCATTTTATTTAATACAAAACTTTCATTTAAATTTGAAACCTTTAAAATAAATGGCTTTTACTTCATTCTTTTTTTTTAACGAAACGAAACGAAAAGTATTAGACAAAGCTGTTGTTGCTTATTTATTAATAAACTAGCAGGCTATGCCCGCTGCGCTGGTCAATATTTCCAAATGGATTTTGGATTAAACTAAATGGTGAATTTGAACTTGTATTTTAAACAATATGGATCTTCAGCTTGACCTTGCTCATCACTGAAAACGATGCGAACGCCATTGCGATATAATGTTATCTTAAGCGTTGGACAAAATTTAGCAATTAAGAAGTAATTGTTTTAGTTGATTATAAACAGCGCACTTATGGTCGGGTAATGAGACCGTTATGACAACAGGAATTAATACCTCTGTAACTAATCAACATATAATGAAATCGTATATACTAACACCATTCCTAAAAGTCATGCAACAGGGCCACTTGTAACAAAATATGGTCTGTAGATTTTTTTAAAAAGGCTAAACTTTCATAATCAGGTTCACTTAATTTTTGAACTTTTACTGTTGCTCTATAACTAAGTACCCTTGAACAATATGTATACACTAAAACCTTTCCAAAATTATTACCTAACTAATTGTGGTATATCCTACGATAGTATTATAAACAATCGGAATGAAATACAAATTTCCGTTGTAAATATATAGTAGATGATGATGATGCGATTTTGTGTAATAGTAAAGTTTTCGCTTCAAACATAAACGATGCTTTCAACATTAAAGCTAATACACCAATATGTTAAGTATCCGAATACGGAAGGTTAACTTAAATTCTCATGAGCAACTACTCAAAGAAAAATGAATATGTGGCTTTTGTGATATTTTTATGTCAGCCGGGCGCAGATAATAAATCAATAAAGATTGTTTTCATAGCATATTCTTATTTTATTATTTTCATTTAAAACACAAACCTTTCACTCATTTCATTTAAAATGCATGCCTTATACTAATTTCATTTAAAAAACTGAAAAGATAAACAATAGCAGGAAATAATGCCATAATTAAAAGCAAAAAAATATTTTTAATTTACATACGCAAAATGTAACTACTGCTACTGGGAATTTTAAAAATGCTATCAGCGAAATGTGCGCACGGTTGTTATAAATTTAACCATTTTTTCTTCTTATCGAGGAGCAATTTATAAATCGCACAATATTATTCCAATTCCAATTTCTTTCATTGAGGAACCTATGACCGGAAAAAATGGAAAAAGACTTTTGTAGATTCTTCGGATGATGGCATCTGACGCCATAAACCGAGTTTATATATATGAAAATAATTTTTAAGTCGTTACAAACATTGCTTTCATACTTAAATATTTTCATTGGTGCTACTTGTTATCCCGTCGACCCATTTCGCCAAATTATATAAATCGCCAAACCATTCGCCAAATTATATAAATTGACATAATCTTTATTTTAAATAACGAAATAACAAATAAATTAGTATAACATTAATAAAAATACAAATAAAACGTCGAAATTAAAATCACCTGATGACGTAAACACGTGTAGCTTGTTTAAATTCAAGTGAATTTGATATTTACGATCAACCATTATTGGCATTTAATCTTATAGTTTGACGATAAATTTTTGGTCGACGGAATATCTAAGTAGTACATTTTCCATTTTTGTTTTATAACGCTAAATTCTCAGTAATTTTTTTCCTTTTATTTTACATAAAATCACTATTTTTTTAAAAAAATTAAGATGCTTGCATTTTTATTTCAAACTCATAGAGCCGTTTTTATTTTTTAGCCAAAAGGGTTGATTTGAATTTTTTCCGTTGCTAGAGTAACGGATGTAATGATAGATATTTTGAGGTTTAGATGCCAAAGACACCGCCAAATTAGAAAAATATGAAATGTGCCATGAACTGTTGGCTTATAAAAATTTATTTGGTAGCATTCGATTCAGCATACAAAACTACATTAAAATATGCTATCATTTGACGCATAATTTTTATATTCGATTTTTTCCCCCTCCACGTGCAAAAACCATTAGGGGTGACACTTTAGAAAGTCCTTTCTTAGCAGAAGTCTATGTCATAAGAAGTATTTTTACCACGATTTTCAAGATTTTAGGTTCAGTAGTTTGCGCTGTGCGTTAATTAGTCACCTAATACAGACTTTATTTTATATACTATATTAGATATTCCATTTTGCGGTGAATCGATGATCGAAAATTAGTCCAATATCATTTGAAATATTACATAACAGAGGAGAAAGTACGAAGAAAGACGAAGAAGAAATGACGAATTACAAAAGACTTGTATTTTTTTTTTTCAAAATGTTGAAATTTTCGATAGTAATAACATATTAAAACATAAATTTCCTTAAAAATTATCTTTATTTCCTAGATTTCGAATCTGTGAATTTTCCTATAAATGAAATTGGCAATATGACTTGAGAAAAAATGAAATAAACAATAGATAATATTTGCTTATATAAAATGGGTAATATTCGTTGATCTGAGTTCGAGTTTATAAATATCACATGCTTTCGGAATTACGGCGAAAAACATTTTAAAAAGTATGAAATTATTTTACAATATGTATGTGTGGCAGAGATTCACACTGAAATTTAAGCATTCGATTCCATTTTTTAAATAAGAACTGATATCTATATAAGTTACAATTGAATATGAAAATGTACCCAAAAAATGATCTCTTTCACCTAAAAAAACACCATTTGTGAGAACATCCTCAAGCTAATGTCACGCTTATGCATTTTTGGCTTAAAATCACATCGTTTGGCGACAAAAGAAAAATAAAAAATTGTAAAGAAACAAATAGTAATTACACATGTGACTCACAATTACATCTGCTTGTTTCTTCTTTAAGTCACGTGATGGGACAATTAGATATAAAAGAAAAAAGAAAAGAGCAGAACAGAAAGAAAATGTCGTTAAAATTTCATCTAATCAAATTTTCTGATTCGTTTCCATATCTAACGCAAGCGATAAAGAGCCAAATATTGCGTATCAAGTGTAATATTTCTTATTAAATTAATTTTTAAGCATTACAAATATTTCTTTCAGGTTTTGATTAAATGTTTCCGTTTTTTAATATTATCACTCATTGAAACGGATTTTCTTTTTCTTTTTTTCCTTTTTTTTCATTTAAATAAAATTAGTAACAGTTTTTCTTTTATTTTTCGAGGTTTAATAGCCGTTTCAATTTTTTTTTATCAACGATGAATTTCGCCAAGAAATAAAATGGTAACCTTATCGCCCAAAATAACAGAATTTTCCGTCATAATTCTAAAACTAATATAGGTAGAATAATGTGTTATAGCTTAAAACCTTCCCTGAAACAATACCTATCTAACGGTATAAGTTCCGTAAAAATCCATGCAGTAGAACTCGAAATCTAGGCGTTCGGAACGAAATTTCCGTTTGGATTTTATATATATAATAGATAATAAAATAGATAATAGATTTTATATATATATATAATAGAATAGATAATAGATTATGTGTTATGAACTATCTCAAAGTTTAAAACAGATCGCATTGTTAGATTTCCCAATTTTAACAATATCGCGTTATGTTAGTTCCACATTCCACCACCAGGGAGCGCACTCTATTCTTAACGAAAGCGTATCCGAACGAAACTCCTTCGTGCAACCTTTCCGTAGATACATGAATCGGGAGGGTGGCGGTCTTAACGAATAATGTAAGATAATTGCTGAAATTACTACGAAAAATATGTTAAAGGGGCCCTACGCGAGCCCCTAATAGAGTTAGAGGAAATCGGAAGACGGCAAAATAATCGCGGGGAAAAGTTTGCTTGGGTGCTTCGGAGCTACTTTTGGCGCGAGATCTAAGCTCTACGACCAATAGGAGCCCAGATATTTAAGGAAATATGAAGTTACAAAGTTCAATATAAAAGAATTTTCCGTAATAATTCTATAACCAATCTAGGTAGAATGATGTGTTATAGCTTAAAACCTTCCCTGAAACGATACCTATCTAACGGTATAAGTTCCGTCAAAATCCATGCGGTAGAACTCGAAATCTCGGCGTTCGGAACGAAATTTCCGTTTGGATTATATATATATAACTAGCAGGCTATGCCCGCTGCGCTGGTCAATATTTCCAAATGAACCTCGGATTAAACTAAATGGTGAATTTGAACTTGTATTTTAAACAATATGGATCTTCAGCTTGACCTTGCACATTACTGAAAACGATGCGAACGCCATTGCGATATAATGTTATCTTAAGCATTGGACAAAATTTAGCAATTAAGAAGTAATTGTTTTAGTTGATTATAAACAGCGCACTTATGGTCGGGTAATGAGACCGTTATGACAACAGGAATTAATACCTCTGTAACTGATCAACATTTAATGAAATCGTATATACTAACACCATTCCTAAAAGTCATGCAACAGGGCCACTTGTAACAAAATATGTTCTGTAGATTTTTTTAAAAAGGCTAAACTTTCATAATCAGGTTCACTTAATTTTTGAACTTTTACTGTTGCTCTATAACTAAGTACCCTTGAACAATATGTATACACTAAAACCTTTCCAAAATTATTACCTAACTAATAGTGGTATATCCTACGAAAGTATTATAAACAATCGGAATGAAATACAAATTTTTGTTGTAAATATATAGTAGATGATGATGATGCGATTTTGTGTAATAGAATTCATAGTAAAGTTTTCTCTTCAAACAAAAACGATGCTTTCAACATTAAAGCTAATACACCAATATGTGAAGTATCCGATTATGGAAGGTTAACTTGAATTCTCATGAGCAACTACTCAAAGAAAAGTGAATATGTGGCTTTTGTGATACTTTTATGTCAGCCGGGCGCAGGTAATAAATCAATAAAGATTGTTTTCATAGCATATTCTTATTTAATTATTTCCATTTAAAACACAAACCTTTCACTCATTTCATTTAAAATGCATGCCTTATACTAATTTCATTTAAAAAACTGAAAAGATAAACAATGACAGGAAATAATGCCATAATTAAATGCAAAAAAATATTTTTAATTTACATACGCAAAATGTAACTACTGCTACTGGGAATTTTAAAAATGCTATCAGCGAGATGTGCGCACGGTTGTTATAAATGTACCCATTTTTTCTTCTTATCGAGGAGCAATTTATAAATCGCACAATATTATTCCAATTCCAATTTCTTTCATTGAGGAACCTATGACCGGAAAAAATGGAAAAAGACTCTTGTAGATTCTTCGGATGACGGCATCTGACGCCATAAACTGAGTTTATATATATGAAAATAATTTTTAAGTCGTTACAAAATTGCTTTCATACTTCAATATTTTCATTGGTGCTACTTGTTATCCCGTCGACCAATTTCGCCAAATTATATAAATCGCCAAACCATTCGCCAAATTATATAAATTGACATAATCTTTATTTTAAATAACGAAATAACAAATAAATTAGTATAACATTAATAAAAATACAAATAAAACGTTGAAATTAAAATCACTTGATGACGTAAACACGTGTAGTTTGTTTAAATTCAAGTGAATTTGATATTTACGATCAACCATTATTGGCATTTAATCTTATAGTTTGACGATAGATTTTTGGTCGACGGAATATCTAAGTAGTACCTTTTCCATTTTTGTTTTATAACGCTGAATTCTCAGTATTTTTTACCCTTTTATTTTACATAAAATCACTATTTTTTAAAAAAATTAAGATGCTTGCATTTTTATTTCAAACTCATAGAGCCGTTTTTATTTTTTAGCCAAAAGGGTTGATTTGAATTTTTTCCGTTGCTAGAGTAACGGATGTAATGATAGATATTTTGAGGTTTAGATGCCAAAGACACCGCCAAATTAGAAAAATATGAAATGTGTCATGAACTGTTGGACTTTTAAAAATTTATCTGGTAGCATTCGATTCAGCATACAAAACTACATTAAAATATGCTATCATTTGACGCATAATTTTGATATTCGATTTTTTTTCCCCTTCCCGGTCAAAAACCATTAGGGGTGACACATTAGAAAATACTTTCTTAGCAGAAGTTTATGTCATAAGAAGTATTTTTACAACGATTTTCAAGATTTTAGGTTCAGTAGTTTGCGCTGTGCTTTAATTAGTCCCCTAATCCAGACTTTATTTTATATACTATATTAGATATGCGATTTTGCGGTGAATCGATGATAGAAAATTAGTCCAATATCATTTGAAATATTACATAACAGAGGAGAAAGTACGAAGAAAGACGAAGAAGAAATGACGAATTACAAAAGATTTGTAATTTTTTTTTTTTTCAAAATGTTGAATTTTTCCATAGTAATAACGTATTAAAACATAAATTTCCTTAAAAATTATCTTTATTTCTAGATTTCGAATCTGTGAATTTTCCTCTAAATGAAATTGGCGATATGACTTGAGAAAATAGATAATATTTGCTTAAATAAAATGGGTAATATTCGTTGATCTGAGTTCGAGTTTATAAATATCACATGCTTTCGGAATTACGGCGAAAAACATTTTTAAAAGTATGAAATTATTTTACAATATGTATGTGTGGCAGAAATTCACACTGAAATTTAAGTATTCGATTCCATTTTTAAAATATTAACTGATATCTATATAAGTTACAATTGAATATGAAAATGTACTCAAAAAATGATCTCTTTCACCTAAAAAAACACCATTTGTGAGAACATCCTCAAGCTAATGTCATGCTTATGCATTTTTGGCTTAAAATCACATTGTTTGGCGACAAAAGAAAAATAATAAATTGTAAAGAAACAAATAGTAATTACACATGTGACTCACAATTACATCTGCTTGTTTCTTCTATAAGTCCCGTGATGGGACAGTTAGATATAAAAAAAAAGAAAAGAACAGAACAGAGAGAAAATGTCGTTAAAATTTCATCTAATCAAATTTTCAGATTCGTTTCCATATCTAACGCAAGCGATAAAGAGCCAAATATTGCATATCAAGTGTAATATTTCTTTTTAAATTAATTTTTAAGCATTACAAATATTTCTTTCAGGTTTTGATTAAATGTTTCCGTTTTTTAATATTATCACTCATTAAAACGGATTTTCTTTTTCTTTTTTTCTTTTTTTTCATATAAAATTAGTAACAGTTTTTCTTTTATTTTTCGAGGTTTAATAGCCGTTTCAATTTTTTTTTTATCAACGATGAATTTCGCCAAGAAATAAAATGGTAACCTTATCGCCCAAAATAACAGAATTTTCCGTCATAATTCTAAAACTAATATAGGTAGAATAATGTGTTATAGCTTAAAACCTTCCCTGAAACAATACCTATCTAACGGTATAGGTTCCGTGAAAATCCATGCAGTAGAACTCGAAATCTAGGCGTTCGAAACGAAATTTCCGTTTGGTTTTTATATACATAAATAGATAATAGAATAGATAATAGATTTTATATATATATAATAGAATAGATAATAGATTATGTGTTATGAACTATCTCAAAGTTTAAAACAGATCGCATTGTTAGATTTCTTAATTTTAACAATATCGCGTTATGTTAGTTCCACATTCCACCACCAGGGAGCGCACTCTATTCTTAACGAAAGCGTATCTGAACGAAACTCCTTCATGCAACCTTTCCGTAGATACATGAATCGGGAGGGTGGCGGTCTTAACCAATAATTTAAGATAATTGCTGAAATTACTACGAAAAATATTTTAAATGGGCCCTACGCGGGCCCCTAATAGAGTTAGAGGAAATCGGAAGACGGCAAAATAATCGCGGGGAAAAGTTTGCTTGGGTGCTTCGGAGCTACTTTTGGCGCGAGATCTAAGCTCTACGACCAATAGGAGCCCAGATATCTAAGGAAATATGAAGTAACAAAGTCCAAAATAATAGAATTTTCCGTACCAATTCTATAACCAATCTAGGTAGAATGATGTGTTATAGCTTAAAACCTTCCCTGGAACGATACCTATCTAACGGTATAAGTTCCGTAAAAATCCATGCGGTAGAACTCGAAATCTCGGCGTTCGGAACGAAATTTCCGTTTGGATTATATATATATAATAGACTAGCAGGCTATGCCCGCTGCGCTGGTCAATATTTCCAAATGAACCTTGGATTAAACTAAATGGTGAATTTGAACTTGTATTTTAAACAATATGGATCTTCAGCTTGACCTTGCACATTACTGAAAACGATGCGAACGCCATTGCGATATAATGTTTTCTTAAGCGTTGGACAAAATTTAGCAATTAAGAAGTAATTGTTTTAGTTGATTATAAACAGCGCACTTATGGTCGGGTAATGAGACCGTTATGACAACAGGAATTAATACCTCTGTAACTAATCAACATATAATGAAATCGTATATACTAACACCATTCCTAAAAGTCATGCAACAGGGTCACTTGTAACAAAATATGTTCTGTAGATTTTTTTAAAAAGGCTAAACTTTCATAATCAGGTTCACTTAATTTTTGAACTTTTACTGTTGCTCTATAACTAAGTACCCTTGAACAATATGTATACACTAAAACCTTTCCAAAATTATTACCTAACTGTGGTATATCCTACGAAAGTATTATAAACAATCGGAATGAAATACAAATTTCCGTTGTAAATATATAGTAGATGATGATGATGCGATTTTGTGTAATAGAATTCATAGTAAAGTTTTCGCTTCAAATAAAAACGATGCTTTCAACATTAAAGCTAATACACCACTATGTGAAGTATCCGATTACGGAAGGATAACTTGAATTCTCATGAGCAACTACTCAAAGAAAAGTGAATATGTGGCTTTTGTGATACTTTTATGTCAGCCGGGCGCAGGTAATAAATCAATAAAGATTGTTTTCATAGCATATTCTTATTTTATTATTTTCATTTAAAACACAAACTTTTCACTCATTTAATTTAGAATGCATGCCTTATACTAATTTCATTTAAAAAACTGAAAAGATATGTAAAGTCGGCGCCGCTCCTCTGACCATCCCACGTGGTGTATATCGTGTTAAAAATAGCACTCCTTTTTTTAAAATCAAAGATTATTGAGTTTATTTAAAACGAACATGAAGACACTACAAGACGACACAATGATGATGACTATTTACACTAAAAAAAGGAAAGGGTTTCACAAGGTGCACAACCTTCATATTAAACTCCACGAACTACACTTCACTATATTATTAACTTGAATTACAAACTACTCAAATTATAATCCTTTGGTGCTCTTAGCACCCGATATACTTCCGTTTTCACAAACCCAAAAAACACGCCGGCCAACATGCACGGCTCGGCTATCCTTCTCCAAAATCACTTTTACTCTGAAAAAAACAAAATATCCACCCTTCTCTCCGCGCGCGCCCGCATACCACGTGACGTATGGCGTTGGCGCCACAAGAATCGAAAGAGAAATAAATCTAAACGTTTCCAGACATCACACCCCCCACCCAAGATTGAAAATGGGGGAGGGGGTCCCTCAATTTTCTATCTGAAATTTAGTCTGGAGACGTCCTTATACTCCATTTTTTTTTTAAGACAAATTACCCAAATAAAAATAAAAGTTAACAAATACATACAAAAAAAATTATACAAACTACATGTCTGAAGAATCTGGGCACTCTGCCTAAAACTCGTCTTACCTACTAATACAAAACAGAATTAATACTTAATAATAACAATAATAAATGCAATAACAAATAAAACATATAAAAGGAAACAAAAGTTGTAGTAACACACTAAATAAATTTTGAATCAAAACTTTAAAGTAAACAGTCACTTATCAAATAGTTCATGAAAGTTTTTCACAGTTTGTTTTCTTATTCAACAGTTTCAAGTCTAGATAGTGCGTCTGCATTTATCAACTTAGCACCTGGTCGATGCGAAATCACAATGTCATACTTTTGCAGTGCTAGTGCCCATCGTTGCAGTTTGGAAGATTGGGGTGCATTTTTGGTGATGAAAGTTAGTGGGTTGTGATCGGTGATAAGTTCCACAGGTGAACCAAAAATCCACGTTTCGAACTTCTTGAGACTCCAGATGACCGCATAGGCCTCCCTTTCGATCGTTGGCCAAGCCTGTTGAGTTTTGGTGAGCTTTTGACTGGCATAGCTAACCGGGTACAGTACTCCGTCTTTTCGCTGCGATAAACACGCGCCGATGCCGACTGCAGATGCGTCGCACTCGATGACAAATGGTTCTCCTATAACGGGAGTGTGTAGACTAGGTGCTTCGATAAGACCTCTTTTCAACTCATTAAACGCCCGATCATGGTCTTCTGACCAACACAATTGTTCTGGACTCTTCTTCTTCGTCAGTTCTGTTAGAGGATATGCTACTTCAGCATATTTAGGAATGTAATCTCTATAATAATTACAGAGACCGAGAATACTTTTCAACTGTTTCTTCGTTTGAGGCACTGCTAACCTTCGAATAGCCTCCACTTTTCCGGGGTCGGTCCGATGGCTGCCGGACCCGATGATATGTCCTAAGTATTTGATCTGCGGTTTTGCGAATTCACATTTTTTCAAGTTGACTGAAAATCTTAAGTCTGATAACTTAGAAAGTATCTTTTCTAGATGCATCAGGTGTTCCGCACATGTTTCAGAAAAGACGGCTATGTCGTCTATATATGCTCTGGCAAACTCCTTGTATTCGGACAGTGCTTTGTTCATTTCACGTTGAAAAGTCGCAGCTGCGTTTTTGAGCCCGAAGGCCATCACTTTAAAGCGATACTGAGCCCTGTGAGTTTTGAAACATGCTAAATCTTGACTCTCTTCTTCTAGCGGTATGGCCCAATACCCTTTGAGTAAGTCTATTGTGGTTATCACATTGGCCCTGCCAATACTAAACAATAGATCGGTGGCATTTTCCATTGGGAAATCATCAGTCACTGTAACAGCATTAAGCACTCGAAAATCTACGCATAGGCGCAAGGCCCCATCCTTCTTCATTACGCATACTACTGGGTGTGGCGCCTCTGCCTCACTTTCTTCAATCAGACCTAGTTCCAATAACTCCTCAATTTGTTTATCTACTTGAGGTTTCAAGGCCTCTCGGATTCTGTAAACATACGGCTTTTTCTTTTCTGCGTCACTTATTCTTATTTTATGCTCTCCTACCTTAGCTATTTGCACTTTTCTAGAAAATAGTTCTTTATATTTATACAATAAATCTAACATTTTTTCTTTCTCCACCTTTCCTAAATGACTTAAATCAACTTCTTCTATATTGAATAGGTCGGAGTTATCTTTCATACTGGGGGTGGGATGGACCTCCCCTAATTCTTCCTCATTTTCGAAGATCACCCCCACCGCCTGTACCCTAGGAGTAAATTTTCTTATCTTATTTACGTGGACATTCCTAACATTACCGTTCATTAATTTCACTTTGTAAGAATCAGGGTTACAACGCGCCACTATTTCGGCTGGCCCGGTCCATCTCGCGTAAAGTTTGTTCGTGGAGTCCGGAATTAATAAATATACCTGGTCCCCCTGTCTAAATTCCTTGTAAATCGCTCTTCGATTAGCGTACTTCGCATACGAGCTTTGCTTAACCTCCGACACTATTGCCGCTTGTTCCGCCGCCCTTTCTAAATTAATTTTCAACTCCTGGAGATATTCGGTCGCGCTCTTTCCTAGATTTATAGGTAGTGGGATTTCGCCTGCCCATGTAGATTTTAATACCGCCAGTGGCCCTCTGGCCTCTTTTCCGTACATTAATTTGAATGGCGATACGCCCGTAGTGCTATTCGGAATTTCTCTGTACGCAAATAATAGATAGGGGATGTGTTTATCCCAATTTTTAGGGTCACTACGAATTATATGGTGTAACATACGTTTCAATACCTGATTGTATCGTTCAACTAATCCCGAGCTCTGTGGGTGCCCCGGCGTAGCAAATCTAGGAGCCGCCCCCAGCCTAGCATGAAACTCCTGTATTAACCCTGATATAAAATTTCTACCCTGGTCACTCGCTATTACGCGGGGTATTCCTGTCCGCATAAATATCTCTAACAATGCATCGCACGTAGCTTTAGCCGTAATTGTCCGTAACGGAACTGCCTCTGGCCATCGCGAATGTTGATCTACCAAAGTAAGTACGTATTGATGCCTGCGCGCTGAAGGAGGTTCAATTTTTCCAATTATGTCAATATTTACAACGTCGAACGGAAGTTCCGGCCTCTCAATAGGGACGATGGGTATCTGATCGCTGACCCTCTCCCTGCTCCGTAGTTGGCAATCCTTGCATGACGCACAATATTCTTCCACATCCCGCGACATAACTGGCCAAAAAAATGAATAACGAATTCTCTCTTTTGTTTTTTTCATGCCAAGATGATTAGCGAAAATCGATTCGTGCGCAATTTTTAAAATTTCCCCCCTCCTCACCTTTGGTACCACTAATTGCATAACTTGATTTCCCGAAACTCTTTCCCTATGATAAAGCAAATTGTCTACCATAACAAACCCATTTTTCTCTTTTTCTGCATCTTTGAAAGCTCCCTGTAACGATTCGCAACTTTTCTGTTGCGCCCTGTAAATACTCGCATCTGATTGACGACCCACATTTAAATCTTCGCTATTATTTTTCTTTTCAATACAGCTAATCATTAACTCTTTTCCTGCAGTTTCATTTTGACTTAATAAACATAAATTCTCATCATTGATACTTTGTTGTCCCATTTCACTACCCTCTGCTTTTTCACATTTGATTTCTTCCCTCCTTTCTGACTGCAACTCCTCCGTAGACACACCATCTAATCTATTTTCTTCCCCTCCACTCTGAACTGATCGTAATAATTCATAAATCGTTGGCGTGATAATACATGACCCATATAATTTATCTGTTGCTGCGAACAAAACATCTACGCTGTTAACTACACTATTTGAGTCTCCGTAATCTAAAGCTATAGGTAAAGTTATAAGGTCAGCGGTTATTTTTTCTCCAAAGGCAGATATCAACTGAATTTTTGAATTTTCATTATTTCTAAATGAATCCGGTATTTGATTTGAATTAATTACTGGAATTTCGGCCGCGTTATCGATCAATGTATTCACTTTCCGCCCGCCTAACAACACATCCTGATACTGCAAAGTTTGCATATTTATTGCCTCATTCTCAGAACATAAAGCTGTCACTTTAGCAACTAATTTATCATCATGTTTATTTTTCTCAATACCCGATTCCTTTTTCGTTTGATAGCGGAAATTCCCCATTTTATTTTTTTCTTTATTATTTGGGCAGAAACGTAAATGAGTTGTTTGTTTACATAGCCTACAAATGTCATTAGTTTTTCTTTCGCGAGAAAGAACATTATTTCTGATATGAGGTGGGATATATTTCCCATGATTCACACTTCCGGTTTCATCATAGTTGCGAAAGGATTTTATCGGTCTATCATATAATTCCGAAAAAGTTCTACCTTTTGAAGTAAACCAATTATCGCATAATTCCGCGATTTGGCGTGGTTTTAACCAGTCATCCATTTGCTTTAATTTAACATAACTCCGCGTTTCTGAATCTAATGAACTCATTAATCTATCAGTAACAATTAATTCATTAAGCGTATCGAAATCATTTACTTTCCTGAGCTGACAATAAAATTCCCAATTAGCTCGGATTCTGCTTGCAAATTGTAAATGGTTTTCATTTTTCATTCTTTTTGCCGTAAGGAAATTTTCTAGACAAGCTTCCGGGGTAGGTTGAAATTCTTTTAAAATTAAAGCCTTAACCTTCGGATAACTCTTCATTTCATTTGTATTGACATAAACTAATAAATGTGCGGCACGTTCACCCACTAAATTTAGTAAAATTTCAACTTTTAACTCCTCCGAAACATTTTTCATTTCGAATGCCTTTTCGAGCGAACTAAAAAATAAATTCCACGCTTCCGGTTTAGTCGGGACTGGCATACTCAGGGTTTTAACACTTTTAATTAAAGATTCTAACGAATTAGTATGGGATTTTTGTCCATCCCCCCCCGAATCCAAATTCTTATCATCTGTTATCTTCGCCATTTCTAATTGGGCTTTAATGACTTCTAACTTTGTTCTCTCTAATTCTAGAGCAGTGTTCTGTTCCGATTTAACATTTTCTTTCTCAATTTTTAGTAACTCGGCTTCACGTTTTTCTTTTTCTATCCTATCTGAAACAGTGGTAATTAAAAATTCCTTTACAAATTCAGCATCCTAAGCAAATTGGTCGCTTCCCTCAATGAGTGCTTTCAAATCTACAATTCTATGCTCTAATTCTACCTTTAATCCTAATTCAGTCGCGACGACAACTAAATCTTCTTTTTTCAGCCCTTTAATGCTAAACATTTTTTCTTTTTCAATTTCAAACACTTTTATAATAAACTCTACTTATAACCGATACTATCATCTTAAATAAATAAATCAAGCAATAATTCTCATACTATAAATTGCAACTTTCTTCTGACATGCTTAAGTCAATCATAAAAATAAATCATATACTTTTCTCTTTATCTATTTAAAATATCTTCAAACACTATCTTCAATTAAAAATAAATAAACATGCAGCTTACTTTTATAATATCTCTGGTTCTTCGAAATGGAGCGTGTAAAGTCGGCGCCGCTCCTCTGACCATCCCACGTGGTGTATATCGTGTTAAAAATAGCACTCCTTTTTTTAAAATCAAAGATTATTGAGTTTATTTAAAACGAACATGAAGACACTACAAGACGACACAATGATGATGACTATTTACACTAAAAAAAGGAAAGGGTTTCACAAGGTGCACAACCTTCATATTAAACTCCACGAACTACACTTCACTATATTATTAACTTGAATTACAAACTACTCAAATTATAATCCTTTGGTGCTCTTAGCACCCGATATACTTCCGTTTTCACAAACCCAAAAAAACACGCCGGCCAACATGCACGGCTCGGCTATCCTTCTCCAAAATCACTTTTACTCTGAAAAAAACAAAATATCCACCCTTCTCTCCGCGCGCGCCCGCATACCACGTGACGTATGGCGTTGGCGCCACAAGAATCGAAAGAGAAATAAATCTAAACGTTTCCAGACATCACAATAAACAATAACAAAAAATAATGCCATAATTAAAAGCAAAAAAACATTTTTAATTTACATACGCAAAATGTAACTACTGCTACTGGAATTTTAAAAATGCTATCAGCGAGATGTGCGTACGGTTGTTATAAATGTACCCAATTTTTCTTCTTATCGAGGAGCAATTTATAAATCGCACAATATTATTCCAATTCCAATTTCTTTCATTGAGGAACATGTGACCGGAAAAAATGGAAAAAGACTCTTGTAGATTCTTCGGATGACGGCATCTGACGCCATAAACCGAGTTGATATATATGAAAATAATTTTTAAGTCGTTACAAACATTGCTTTCATACTTAAATATTTTCATTGGTACTACTTGTTATCCCGTCGACCCATTTCGCCAAATTATATAAATCGCCAAACCATTCGCCAAATTATATAAATTGACATAATCTTTATTTTAAATAACGAAATAAGAAATAAATTAGTATAAAATTAATAAAAATACAAATAAAACGTCGAAATTAAAATCACTTGATGACGTAAACACGTGTAGTTTGTTTAAATTCAAGTGAATTTGATATTTACGATCAACCATTATTGGCATTTAATCTTATAGTTTGACGATAGATTTTTGGTCGACGGAATATCTAAGTAGTACCTTTTCATTTTTGTTTTATAACGCTAAATTCTCAGTAATTTTTCCCCTTTTATTTTACATAAAATCACTATTTTTTAAAAAAAATTAAGATGCTTGCATTTTTATTTCAAACTCATAGAGCCGTTTTTATTTTTTAGCCAAAAGGGTTGATTTGAATTTTTTCCGTTGCTAGAATAACGGATGTAATGATAGTTATTTTGAGGTTTAGATGCCAAAGACACCGCCAAATTAGAAAAATATGAAATGTGTCATGAACTGTTGGACTTATAAACATTTATTTGGTAGCATTCGATTCAGCATACAAAGCTATCATTTGACGTATAATTTTGATATTCGATTTTTTTCCCCCTCCCCGTGGAAAAACCATTAGGGGTGACACTTTAGAAAATCCTTTCTTAGCAGAAGTTTATGTCATAAGAAGTATTTTTACCACGATTTTCAAGATTTTAGGTTCAGTAGTTTGCGCTGTGCGTTAATTAGTCCCCTAATCCAGACTTCATTTTATATACTATATTAGATATGCGATTTTGCAGTGAATCGATGATCGAAAATTAGTCCAATATCATTTGAAATATTACATAACAGAGGAGAAAGTACGAAGAAAGACGAAGAAGAAATGACGAATTACAAAAGACTTGTAATTTTTTTTTTCAAAATGTTGAATTTTTCCATAGTAATAACGTATTAAAACATAGATTTCCTTAAAAATTATCTTTATTTCCTAGATTTCGAATCTGTGAATTTTCCTATAAATGAAATTGGCGATATGACTTGAGAAAACAGATAATATTTGCTTAAATAAAATGGGTAATATTCGTTGATCTGAGTTCGTGTTTATAAATATCACATGCTTTCGGAATTACGGCGAAAAACATTTTAAAAAGTATGAAATTATTTTACAATATGTATGTGTGGCAGAAATTCACACTGAAATTTAAGTATTCGATTCCATTTTTAAAATATTAACTGATATCTATATAAGTTACAATTGAATATGAAATTGTACTCAAAAAATGATCTCTTTCACCTAAAAAAACACCATTTGTGAGAACATCCTCAAGCTAATGTCACGCTTATGCATTTTTGGCTTAAAATCACATTGTTTGGCGGCAAAAGAAAAATAAAAAATTGTAAAGAAACAAATAGTAATTACACATGTGACTCACAATTACATCTGCTTGTTTCTTCTATAAGTCACGTGATGGGACAATTAGATATAAAAAAAAAAAGAAAAGAACAGAACAGAAAGAAAATGTCGTTAAAATTTCATCTAATCAAATTTTCAGATTCGTTTCCATATCTAACGCAAGCGATAAAGAGCCAAATATTGCGTATCAAGTGTAATATTTCTTATAAAATTAATTTTTAATCATTACAAATATTTCTTTCAGGTTTTGATTAAATGTTTCCGTTTTTTAATATTATCACTCATTAAAACGGATTTTCTTCTTCTTTTTTTCTTTTTTTTTTTCATTTAAATAAAATTAGTAACAGTTTTTCTTTTATTTTTCGAGGTTTAGTAGCCGTTTAATTTTTTTTTTTTTTTTATCAACGATGAATTTCGCCAAGAAATAAAATGGTAACCTTATCGCCCAAAATAACAGAATTTTCCATCATAATTCTAAAACTAATATAGGTAGAATAATGTGTTATATATTAAAACCTTCCCTGAAACAATACCTATGTAACGGTATAGGTTCCGTAAAAATCCATGCAGTAGAACTCGAAATCTAGGCGTTCGGAACGAAATTTCCGTTTGGATTTTATATATATAATAGATAATAGAATAGATAATAGATTTTATATATATATAATAGAATAGATAATAGATTATGTGTTATGAACTATCTCAAAGTTTAAAACAGATCGCATTGTTAGATTTCCTAATTTTAACAATATCGCGTTATGTTAGTTCCACATTCCACCACCAGGGAGCGCACTCTATTCTTAACGAAAGCGTATCTGAACGAAACTCCTTCATGCAACCTTTCCGTAGATACATGAATCGGGAGGATGGCGGTCTTAACCAATAATTTAAGATAATTGCTGAAATTACTACGAAAAATATTTTAAAGGGGCTTCTACGCGGGCATCTAATAGAGTTAGAGGAAATCGGAAGACGTCAAAATAATCGCGGGGAAAAGATTGCTTGGGTACTTCGGAGCTACTTTTGGCGCGAGATCTAAGCTCTACGACCAATAGGAGCCCAGATATTTAAGGAAATATGAAGTAACAAAGTCCAAAATAATAGAATTTTCCGTAATAATTCTTAACTAATCTAGGTAGAATGATGTGTTATAGCTTAAAACCTTCCCTGGAACGATACCTATCTAACGGTATAAGTTCCGTAAAAATCCATGCGGTAGAACTCGAAATCTCGGCGTTCGGAACGAAATTTCCGTTTGGATTATATATATATAATAGATAATAGATGTTTATTTGAATTTATTTCCTTTTTATTTACAAAAAATGTTATAAATTGTTTTGTTCTATAGTTATTAATTATTTTTTTATTATTATTTATTGTTATTTCATTTTAAAAATAACAGAAAATAATTTAAAAATACATATGTAACAGGTATTTAAAAACGAGGTTTTCGCCAAATTTTCGTAAAAAAAATATCACGCCAAACCCGGTGCGTATGTGACAATGCAACAAATCATGAGATTTAATTTCCACTTCAAAGAAACGTTTTAATGTTATTACTTCTCCCGTCGACCAATTTCGCCAAATTATATAAATAGTCAAATTATACAAATTGACATATTTTTTTTTTTATTTTAAATAACAAAAGAACAAATAAATTAGTATAACATTAATAAATATACAAATAAAACGTCGAAATAAAAATCACTTTATGGCGTGAACATGTGTAACTTCCTTAAAGTCAAGTGAATGTGACATTTACGATCAATCATTATTGGCATTTAATCTTATAGTTTGGCGACAGATTTTTGGTCGATGGGATAAATAACCAAGTAGCACCGTTTTAATTTACCACTCGAAAAAAAAAATGCTAAATGGCGAGTTAAAAAAAAAAAAAAAAAAAAAAAAAAAAAAAAAAAAAAAAAAAGCTATTGGCGAGATTTTCACCCGGCTAACATAAAAGTACCAGGAATTCTTTTTGAACATGGCAACTTTTATGTAGTTTTATTCGAAAAAATTATTTTGATTCTTTAATCAAAATGGAAACCTTTCTTATGAAAAGCGAAGGAATCAGCCCGTTGTTTATGGCAGTTACGTGACTTGGACTATTATAATATAAACGAAATAATGGCGATAGAAAAATATTCGGCGACTTATCACACCTGTGGTTGGCTAACATTAAAGTACCAAAATGGCCGCCTGGAATATAAGAAACGAAGAGATCCGCCTGAAGCTGTTGATGATAGTTACCTGACTTAGACTATTATTATAGAGATTGTTTTCAATTTTAAAAACAGCGGAAAGAATAATATTTCTAACGATTAAAAACATATTTTCACGTGACTATTAAAACAAAACAAAAAAAAAAAAAAAATACTTTAAAATTACTATTAAATGAGTACGTGTTAAAGTATAAGTACGTGGCAGGAAAATATTGAAAATTATGTCTTGAAAATTGTATTTACACTTGAATATTAAAAGGGAAAGGAAACATTAAAATAATAAATACATTAATATGTGTTTAACGCTTTCACGGACAAGGCACTTCTATTTGTAAAATCTTGAAATCAGTGAATGGCACTAGAATTTACAAACAAATTTCGAAATACAAAAATGCTTTTGTTCACTTACTTAGTAAAAGGGAAATTTTCATCCCAATATTCTGGTGCTGATGTGGCATTTAAGAATTAAAATTAAGTGGTCCAAAAATGAACCACTGCCCTTGAAGGGGTTAAATCAGCAAATTTTAGTAATTATATTATGTCAATCGTTTTATAACGCTGTTAAAAAATACCGAGAGACAAAGACTCTGTTTACTTAATTCATTTTATTTTAGCTTCTTTTCAAATGTTTAACTGATCTTCTTTAACCAAACACGAAAACAAACATTGGATGTCTTAACAGCAACTGATTCTACCTTAAATTTTTGCAATCAAAGGGAATTGAATGGAAACCCGTTTACAGGGGGATCGCTACATATTTTTTCAGTATAATTCAATCTTCTCTAATCTTTTTAAAACCGATTACATTAGCGTGCTTTTAGATTCTACAGTGTCTGAACGGGGGGATGGGGGGGGGGGGTTGACGAGCGTAGCTTGCAGGGGCAGAGCCCCCTAGTATATATATATATATATATATATATATAGTATATATATAATTTAATTAATATTATTAATATTTATTGTTAATTTATTAAAATTAAAACATTGAATATGTTTAAATAAAATAAATGATTGATTTTTATTATTCTTTTCAAATAAGTGAATTGTTATCTTTGTCAAAATACTTTTGAGCGCTATTGTTGTATAATAACACCATCTAAAATAAAATTTTAAAACTTAGCAGTGCATTTTTAACTAAAAAAATATTTTCTTATCCCTATTTGTGTAAAATATGTATGTCTAAAAGTAGTCAAGCCTTGGTCTTAGCATAAAATTCTCGCAACATGCAAGAAGAGAGTATATTCATTTATAATATTTTAATTATAATATCAAATATTTCAGCTTCGTGCAAAATATCTATGCATATGTTTCAATATAGAACCAGAAATTAGCTTATCCTAACGCCTTTTTGAACCTTTCATATGTTTACTTGTGAAAAGAGCAGTAAGCATGCAAGACATAGTTCTACATGCATGTACTTGATCACGTTACGCATTTAGGAAGATATGTTCCAGGCACTTCGTTATGTCCAATTATGTTAACAATTTTCGTCCTATACAAATGGAAACTGATGTATCTGTTTGCTATTTATGGTTCACATAAACAATTTGTAAAAATTGTTTTATTCTTAATCCAAACAATTTATTTTAATTGTTTGATTATACATTAACATTATATAACACGTATTATTATTTATTCAAAATACTATTAAAGATATCCTCGTATTCATATGAAAATAAAAACATATTTCGTACGTAATATGAGTTGTCTATATTCATTTGGTTATTTATTTATTTATTTATTGAACAACGACTTATGTGCTTGACATGAGAGCCCGCTTATAAGTCAGAGACAATATAGCACAATGAAATATTACAACACAAGAGAAATACATCCTGGGAGTTCCACACAAAGAGTGTGTGCAATTGGACCAGCGGGAATCGAACCCACAGTCTCTTACGCTATCAAGCGATTAGCAGCGTGGTGCTCTGACTACTCGGCCGCAGAGACCCCCCCTCATGTGGTAAATGATATCAGTATAATCATACACACTATTCTATATGCTGTATCAATTTAGGCGATGAAAGAATTATTTCATGAAAGTGAGCTGAATTGTATTTTAAAACTCTGCACTAAGGCTCTGCGGAGAAACGTGGGGTGTGTGTACTGAATAGTAGCTAGGTGTGTTTGTGTTTCCCCGGGTTTTGAGGTTGGCGTTTTCTTGTTTTGTTTTAATTTCTGGTCTCCAACGGGGTAAGTTCGTTGAATTTGTTCTTGATAAGTTGGGTTTTTTTTTCTGTTTTCCTGGAGTTGTGTTACCTTTTTGAGTCATTGTTGTAAGGTATTTAGTGTTTGTAAAAAGTGTATCTCGCCGGTATGGCGAACTCAATTATAAATATAGTAGAAGATAGTACTCCGGAAATAGAGTCACAAAATATTGAAATGTTGGAAACGGATGTAAATAATGTACAATTTACTGATATCAATCCAAACGTGTCTCGCAATTCAGCTTCGGTTGAAACATTAATACTGATGGCTTCAGAAAATGGTGCAAGTAACTTTAATATTTTCATAAAGAGTTTTGAGTCTAAGAACGTTCCTAAAAGGGACCCACGCGCCGTTCAAATAGAATTACAAGCAAAAACTGTTCAATTCAAAAAGATTGAAAATGTGACGTTTACTCGCACGGGTATATTTATAGTGAGCACGAAAAACCCAGAGTGTGCAACTGATATAGCTAAAATAGCCACCTTTCTCGGAGTTAAAGTCTCGACTAGAGTGAGTTGGGAGAATATTTGTAATATGTTTCTTTTATTTAACATGCCGGTAAATATTTCTCTGGCTGACATTGGGCAAGAACTGTCTACGGAAAATAATCTTCTAATTTTGGAACTGCGAATATTTATAAGGCGTGAGAGCACAAATGACGTTTCTCCCGTGTTAATCACGGTTCTTGGCACTTCTATCTCCCCTGAAGTTAGGATTTGGCTCTCTATACAGAGAGTGCGCCAATTTATAGACAAGCCCAGAGAGTGTAAGAAATGCTTTAAATATAACCACTCCCAACAAAAATGCAGTTCTGATCAGTTATGTGTGAATTGCAATCTACACCACACTGGTCCCTGTACAAACCCAGTTAAATGTGTTAATTGCGGGTCTGAACACAGATCAGACTATAATCAATGCTTGTCTTGGCTTAAAGAGGCTGAACTGTCAGAATTTAAATGTAGAAACTTACTAACTTTTGTTGAAGCACGTCGGAAATTTATGCAGAAATCTGAACAAAAATCCTACGCGACTATTACTAGTAAACAGACATCTGATCTGGATCAGTTACAAAAAATATTTGAAGCTCGTACAAACACGATGTTAAAAATTATCATCGAGCATATCTCCAGTCACTCGGAGAAAGTTCTGGAAGCAATAGCCTCTCTATGTAGCACTATTATGAGCTGTCTTGCAAAAATAAGCGACACGTCGCCTGAAAGGCGTAATCGGCCTAACAGGCATGCGAAGACTCAATGTCATATGACGTAGGAAAGAAAAAAAAATGTTTGTTGGTGTTTTTATTGTTTGGTTTGCTCTTTGATTGTTCACTTCTAGGGGCAGTTTGTTTTTGTTGTCAGGTTCTTGCTATTTTTGTTTCACCTGCTGCGCCTGTTTTGTCATTGTTTCTGCTTTGCTGATTTTCATGGGTATAACTATTCTACAATGGAATTGCCGCAGTCTGTTAAACAAGCTCCCCTGGTTCTATTTACCCCCCTTCTCTACTGCTGACATCCTGGTCCTTCAGGAGACCTTTCTTACCCCTGAAAAGTCTGTAGATATTCCTGGGAAGATAATATATCGTCTGTATAGAATGGGTCCCCCGGGGTGTGGCCTCATGATTGCGATTAAGACGACTTGGTCTTCTACTCTTCTTAACTTTGGTTCCTTCAACTTCTCAAATGAGGTTTTGGGCATTCAGGTGTTTTTTGGTAACATGTCTCTTAATATCATCAATCTTTACTCCTCATCGGGCTCTGTGGTCGAGGATTTAACCAAAGTGACCCAGTATATCTCTGGATCTTCTGTCATACTAGGCGACTTTAACCTTCATCATCGCCTGTGGGGTTCCCTGGTGTCCTCGCGCGACGGTGAAGCTTTCATTGACTGGATGGCAAACAGTTCGTTCTGTATGATGAATATAGATACTCCTACCCATGTCTCCCCAAGTGGCTCTTGTTCCTTGATAGACGTGTCTATTTGCTCTTTGTATATTTACTCGAAGTTCACCATACAGGTGGATGAGGACCTCTTTGACAGTGACCATTTCCAAATCATCATATCTGCGGATATTAGCACAGGTTCCCATAATAGGCCCGTTCTTTATAAATGGCCAAATATCTGTCGGGAGATTGATAACAAGCTTCCTTCAGTTTCTAATTTAAACTATGACTCATTCTGTCAGGTGGTTCAGAGAGCGATGGAGAAGCATAGCACAGCACATATAAAGTCACAGAAGACCCTCCCGGCCTGGTGGAATCCTCGTTGCAGTAATCTACGCAAGCAAAAGTTATTTTTTCTGAGGAAAGCTCGTACCGTGGCCTCCAGTGAGTATTAGGCTAAACTCAAAAAGACCTCTGCTAAGCTCCACCAAGTGATCAAGGAGTCTAAACAACACTTTTGGGATTCGGTCTGTAGACCCCAGATTATTGCACAAAGTTTTCCGGAAAATCTGGCGTCTCAGGCAGAACTATTTGCTGACCATTTTGGCGAGGATTGTGTTCATGAACCAATCCCTTTAACTTATGTCTCTGATAGCGAGTCCAACTTCAATAACCCGTTCTCTCTTGCTGAGCTAAAAGATGCCATCCGCCGTACCGAATCCCCCTCCCTGGGAGAGGATAAGATCAGCGCTGCCCTGTTCAAAGGCTTGGGTGATCGGTCCTTGAACAGCCTGCTTTGCATGTATAATGATATTTGGCTTACGGGCGACATTCCACCCGACTGGGCTTCTGCTGTTATCCTGCCTATCCTTAAGCCAGGCAAATAAAAGAAACTTGCTGCTTCCTACCGGCCTATTGCACTGACTGCAGCTGCTTGCAAGATTTGCGAGAGGATGATCGCCAACCGGATTAATCATTATTTGTTAGAAAATAAAATTCTTGACAGCCGGCATTTTGGGTTCCAGCCGTTTCGGGATTGCCATGCTACCTTAATCAGGCTTCATCAAGACATTGTCAATGACCGGAGAGAAGAAGTACATTCTTGGCATCTCCCTTGATATCCAGGCCGCCTACGACTCAGTGTACATTGACGGCCTAATATACAAATGTTCTCAAATTGGCATTACTGGGAGAAGTCTTCGTTGTCTCCATCATTTCCTCTCAGGGAGGTCCATAAAGGTCCGCTGGAGGAACGTCACGTCGACATCTAGAGGTATTGGTAAAGGCGTCCCGCAGAGGGCGGTCCTTAGTCCCACTCTTTTTACCATTTTTATGTCTGATTTCTTTGAGGTCTTAGAGTTCCTCGGTGTAAAGTTTTTAATCTACGCGGACGATATATTCATCTACTGTGAGGAACGTCCCCTGGAAAGCTGCAGAGATAAGTTACATGAAGCGCTCCGGCTTATTTCCCAATGGTGCTTTTATTGGAAGTTATCTATTAGACCGGACAAGTGCCATGCAATCAACCTGTCGAGATGCCTCCCAGAGTGTGATTTTGAATTCAGCATTAATGGTGGATTAATAGAGTGGTGCTCAGAGCTTAAAATCTTGGTCTTTTACTTTGCTTGCCGTGGTGGCTTTCGGAGACACATAGAGTAACTCGGAAAGAGGGCGGAAGAGGGCGTTCAGTAAAATTAACAGCCTCAAGGTTTTGGCCCACAAACGGTATGGGGCAAGGTCCCATCATCTGCTCAACCTGGCCTTCTCATCGATTCGAAGCGGTCGTGAGTAAAGGGCAGCGATACTCAACTCGGCATGCAATTCAATTTTTCAAAAGTTGGAGGTCATTCAAACCAGTGCCATCAGAATTGCTTTGGGTCTCCCGAAGTGGACGCCTAACATTATCGTATGGAAGCACGCGGGCGCTATCCCCATGGCAGATAGAATTGGCTGTTTACAGACATTAATTGTGTTTCAGGGTGGCTCGCAAAGCTTGGCACTACACCAGACCACCTTCTTCTGTTTCAAATTCCTCTTCCCATGAACTTGGAGGCTGTCAGGTTTTTTACTGGGGGTCTCCCTTTCCAAAGCACTGACCTGGATGCGAGCATGGTTTCGCAGTATTTTGCTGATTTTTTTCAGGATTACTCCAACTCTTGGAACATCATTGGTATGGATGCATCGAAAACGAATTCTTTCACCTCAATATCAGGTTGCTTCTCAACGAACTATTTTGTTTACAGAGTCCACTCAGTCAACTCAATTTTTACCTCAGAAGCCTTGGCGATCGGTACAGCGCTGGATGAGCTGACCCACCAGCGGATGCATAGCGTCGTTCTTACCGACAGCCTGTCAGTTCTATCTGCTTTACAGGCTGTTAACTCAAAGTCTCCCACAGTCATTATCTGGCTCAATAATAAGATCATTAGCGTTGCAGGGTTTGCCTCGAACATTCACTTCTAATGGGTTCCGGGGAACCGGGGAATCCCTTTAAATGAGAAAGCTGACAGCCTTGCTAAAGGAGTGACTTTTTCTGATGTTTTGATCGATTGGATTTCTCCTGAGGACATCAGCCATGCTTACAAGCAGGATGTGTGGGGATGTTTCAATCAGTTGTACAGTAATAGTAAATACAGTATCTCACATGGTGACATTCCTTCTATTAGGAATTCTTCTGTATGGGCTCGGAAGAGAAGGGAAGATGTCTTGATTACCCGACTTCTCTGTCGGATGTTGATTACTCCTGGTATGCTGGCGAGGTTCAACCTACTTGACGATGGTAGGTGTAGTAAATGTGCTGTCACGGACTCCCTGGATCACATTCTGTTTACATGCTCCAAGTATCACTCTCATCGCAGGCGTTGCTGGGATAACAGTGTTTTGAATAGTGGGTGTTTTAGTTCTTTTGGATGGTTTGTGAGCAAGTTTGCTTCGTCCAATAATTTTCGTATGGCTACGATGAAGTATCTTTTTAGTATCGATCGTTTTTAGCTGGTCTGTGTACTCTCCTAGTGGGGTTTTTGTTTTCTTTTTTTTTTTTTTTTTGGTTGTTCTTTTGTGGATCATTCGAGGCTGCAGTTGTGCAGCTTTAGGCCTCAACCCCCCCCCCCCCCCTTCAAGATGTCTGCACTCAGATTTAATTTCGTTTATAATTGTTAAAAGATCTCAAAACTATAAATTACTAGCTAAAGTACCCGGCGTTGGCCAGAATTTTAAGAATATTTGTTTTGAATTTCAAAAGTAAACATACGTTGTAAAACAAATAATAGAACAAGCAGTTGAAGGGTTATATACATTAATCAAATGAAAACCCAATATAAAATTGCATAAATTTCTATAACAGACGCAAAAATATAGAATCTCGAAATATTAAAATACACCAATGTTCCCATAATCGCGTTTTTATCATGTTTCATAACATTTTTCAAGCTCATATGACGTAATATATTCACCTGCTGACGTCCATTATATTTCCAATACGACGTAATATTCACTTTTTTTTTTATTCATCAAACGATTTATTTTATTTTTATTTTTCAAGTGGAAATCTTGCAAAAGTAAAGTTATGACGGAATATTCACCCTTTTTTTAAATTCGTCAAACTGTTTATTTAATTTTCATTTTCACGTGGAGATCTTGTAATAGAAAAGTAATTGTTGTCGTAAGAATTTTATTGTAGATTTTTAATTGTTTTCAACTGCGATAACGGAAAATGTATTGGGCATAAAATGCTTCTAAATTGGTGTCTTTTTATTATTTGTCTCAGCAAAGCGAAGGCTAGCGCAAAATTACTTTCCGCACATATAGAGCTACGATTAATATTAAAACTTTTCGTCAAGCATAACTCAATAAACATTTGTCATATCTTATTTATGATTGCACTAGACAGTACCTATGAAGGTAACCTACAGAATGCACCTACTCTAAAAAATAAGTTCCAAACCATTTAAAATTTCTCTCTATTCTAAAAAAAAGTAACTACCGCTGCCGCCGCCGCCGCCGCCGCCGCCGGTTTTGAATTTTTTGTGACCGGAGGTCTTTCTTCGTTAATATTAAGAAAAATAATGCATACAAAAATATGGAAATCGGTAGTGTTATACAGAAATGTTTGATAAATACGCTGATGCAGACAGTTTTCAAATCGAAGAATTATTTTAAGAGATATTTAATGCTAAAGTTGGAAAAAATCGTTCCACTAAAGAAGTTTTATAGTAGCAAAAACTATACATCGGAATTTAATAATGTTTAGTTCATTTTATACGTTATAATTTCCCGGTGTGCAGAATTGGTTTATTTTTTTAATTGGACTCATTTTACCAGGTTTTATATCAATTTTAAATTCAAATTTTCAGCATTTCGAGAGATATTTTTTACAGATTTTAGAAAGTGATATTAATTTAAACTGTTGCCAACTGTATTAACAGCAGAAACAATAATGTTTGCTTAAAAATATATATATATATATATTTATACGTGTAATAAATTAAAAATTTATTTACACGTGACTATTATAAACAGAAAAAAAAACATTTGGAATTAGAATTAAATAATTATGTACAAAAAGCAAGAACTTATTAAAAATTACGTCATAAAAACTATAATTACGCGTGAATTTTAAGAGAGAAAGGAACTTGTAAAATAATAAATTTATTAACATGCGGTAGAAGTCTTAAATAGGAGAAATTACGTCATATTTACGTCACATTACAGTTATTACATAAAATGAACACAAAATAATATTGCAAAACGGTTTAAATTTACAAATTGCGCTAGGCATTTATTTGATATTTTGAGAGGATACTTTTCAATTATTTTTCTTAGGAAAGCGCAAATAATATTTTATTTCTAACACATTTTCACGTGAATATTAAAAAGAGAAAGAATAGTTTGGTCAAAATTACGTCAGATTAAAAACGATTAATTTAAAATGTCTCATTTAAAAGAATTTTCTTTTCGCTTTGTTAAAAAATACCAGGAGACAAAGACTGTTTACTTAATTCCTTTTATATTAGCTTAATTTGAAATGTTGTTACACGTGTCTACGTCATCAAGTTATTTTTATTTCGACGTTTTATTTGTATTTTTATTAATGTTGCACTAATTTATTTGTTCTTTCGTTATTTAAAATAAAAATTATGTCAATTTGTATAATTTGGCGAGTGGTTTGGCGATTTATATAATTTGGCGAAATTGGTCGACGGGATAATCAAGTAGTACCACAGCGGATTTGGCGTTAAAATTCCACAATCAAAGAGAAATGAATAGAAATCCGTTTATAGGGAGATCGCCACTGTTTTTTAAATTATAATTCAATCTTTCGAAATCTTTTTAAAGCCGATCAAATTAGCGTGCATTTAGAGTCTGCGGTGTCTGGACGGGGGTTGGCGAGCGTAGCTCGTAGGGGGCCGAGCCCCCTAGTATATTAAAATAACTGATAAAGAAGCGCAATTTATCTATATACGTCACGGAACTTTAGTGCACAACATTCTCGTCAGCTAGATGTTTTCGTAGAAAACCGAAGACAGCACATAGAACAAAAAAAAAAAAAAAAAAAAAAAAAAAAAAACACGCACTAATATTAAAGTATAATAAAACCTAGATATGCAGAAAATTAAATCTGGATTATTGGAAAACTTAGTATTGGAAACTTAGTATTTGATATTTTGCCATGATCTCTATAATATAATTTTTTAAATTACCAATAGCATCATTTATATTTCGCGTGTGCATATTCGAAACAATTCTTTGATGATTAAATAAAATATTTTGATTTATGGCATCACGTCTTCGGCAGAGATGTCATATAGCACCACGTTGGCGCGATTTTTTTTTCTTTCGTTAATGTCATATACGACCGTAGTACTTCACTCGCGACAAAGGGTCGTTATTTTGCTTGACATATTAACCTGTATGTTGTTGTTTATTTACATTTATTTTCTTTTTTAAAATTATATAAATTATTTTGTTCTATAGTTGTTAATTAAATTAAATTTATTGTTATTCCCCATTTAAAAAAATATATGTAACTGATATTCGAAAACGAGCTTTTCGGCAAATTGGCGTTAGAAAAAAATTGCGCCAACGTGGTGCGTATATGAAATCTGTGCCATTTCTTCTTCTTTTTCTTCTTCTTCTTTCTTTGTCTTAGTATTTTAAATGAAATTGTCACTTTTCCAGTATAGTGGCCTTTGTGAGGTAGCGTAAAAGAGTTTGGCGAGATTAGTAAACGTATAATGTATATTTACTGATACCATATGTATTATTTCATATATCCAAGCGTTTTTTTTAAACATTTATGCTATTTATTAAGTGTAAACAAGTCATTTACCTATTTTCACATACAAACAGAAGTAACTTGTGTATAAATAATAATATTATTACTATATATAAATACAATGTTTATATTTATATGTAAAAATAAGCATAAACGTTCATCAGGTTTGTTTACATGTGTGTTTAAAGCATTTATAAACCCAAACTGCACCGAGTTTTAAACAAAAAAACGCCAAAAGTATTACTGGAAAAGTACCATAAAATTTGTTAAAATCATGTATTTTAAATCAAGTGAATGGAAGGTTTGCATTTTAAATGAAATGAATGCAATATGAATATAGTATGGGGAATTTTTTTGGCAATTTATCACTTGCGCCCGGCTAACATAAAAGTATCAATATCGCAATTGGTACATGGTATGCGAAATTAAACGAATATGTTATAGCCACTCTTCGTACACGAAAAGTGGCCAATAATCCGCATTCAGATACACAGCAAGTTTGCCTTCAAACAAGAGTAATACTAACAACAACATTGTTTAAATATTTGAGAGTTATAATAGTGATATAAAATTAGCTTTAAGCAAACAACCACACAAGGAGTATTTTACATAAGTTTCGAGTGATGCTCGATATTCAAGGTACTAATTAATTATATACACAACAGATATATAAACAAAAGTTTTAATTCAAATGTAAATATTTGTAACCTCCCCCTCTCCACACACAAAAATAAATCCAAAATGAAATTAACTTGCCATTAAACAAGGCTTTTTAAAATACGACATTGGTTGCAAACCAGATTACGGAACATTCCAGTAAGATTTGAATTGATCACGGTACTTTATTTTTAGACAATAATAATAATAATACATTTAAATTTAGACAAAGAAATTTTTTCGTCCAAAAGCAGCTTTTTTTCGTATGAGTGATTTAAAAACCGTTCTTTGATGTTGAAAGAAAATGTTTTGACTTATGTTATTATCTCTTCCTATTATCTTTATTTATTTGTATTATAAATGAAATGAGTCAAAGTTTTTTTAAATGTATTTAAATTATATATTTCAAATGAAAGAATGTATTACGAAATTCGGCGATTTATCTCCTGTATCCGGCTAAGTGCCTTATTACCATTTGTCTAATACCCTGCATGATATTTCGGTGCTATATTGGCCTTAGCGCTTTTTGTAGAACGTTTGACCAAATTCGGGTAAAATGAGATGTTTTCCTAAATAATATAAAGGATTATGAAAATAATATTGAAGGCGTATTAAACTGTTTTACGTATGCATTTTAAAAAATACATTTGCAACACCTATTAGGTAAATTATTTATGTTTTTATATAATAAAAGACAAATGTTTCTTGTACCTACATATATGCTAATATTATAAAGCAGTATTGTTTGTGTGTTTGTCGAGTGTAATTTCTGTAACTACATAGCCGATTTAATAAATAATGCTTTGAAAATGATGGTGACCATCTCTGCTCCAAAAAAGGTTATATTTTATGTCGGTACAACAACCTCCATGGGTGCAGAAGCAAAAAAGTTCTAAAACTGTGTAATCTGTTATATTGTCTGGTTTAGAAGTTTGAAATGCGCGGTGGTTACTTTTAAGGTGTAAATACTCGTTATGAACGTTTTCTAAACGTTTTGAAATTTTAAAGTGAGAAATAAAGGTAAAAATGTCTAAACAATTTCTGAATCTTGATTTATTTGGAATTTTTAGAGAAAATAATTTTAAAAATTCTCATGGCTATTACTTTTAAGACGTAAATGCCGATTATTTAAAAAAAAAAAAAAAACGAAAATTTAAAAGGTGCACAATTCAAAAAAAGTGATCTAGTCTGTACTTTCTGTGATACTGATGCGTTTAAAATCTTAAAATTTGGCATGGTAGTAACTTATAACATGTAAATTCTCGTTATAGAACGAATTCAAACTGTAATTTCTGTCATACTGTTGAAACTAGAAAATTAAGATTTGCATGATAGTAACTTACATAAGATGTATATACACGTATTAGAACGAATTGTAAAGAAATCGGAATTAACAAGAATAAATAAAGCGGACAAAGTACTAAAAGTTGAGACATTTTGAAAGTGTTTCATAAGACTTAAATACAGAGGTAGTTCGCACATATTTTAGACGAGTTTGGTTAGCGGTAATAAAAATTCGTTTGATGCAAAAGGAATAATTGCATTTGCACTATGTTTTAAGTCAAAATTATCGTCTGCGGCTTGAGATTTTTTTTTTCAAAATGGCGTTTTTAACGAAACAGTGGATCAAAGGCTATATTTACACTCTTTCCGAAGAGAAATATTCATATTCCGTTATCCAAAAACGATGATAATAAACAAAAAAGGGAAAACAATTGTAACAATAGATGAATCATGGGTATATTTAAATGATTGCAGCAAAAAAGAGCCATTTATTAACATAAAAGTGGAAGAAAAAAATTAAGTACATGGTTCAACGAATTGAAAAAAAAAGTTTTTCTAAGCGTTTCGTGATTGTTGCTGTTTTTTTTTTTTTTTTTTTTTTTTTTTTTCCATAAAATGGCAAGTTAAAAATAAAGAGAGTGAGAAAAATGTCAAGATTAACTCAAAATACTATCAGAAACATATTTTATTGCCAATTTTTCTGAATGAAATACCATCGCTTTACCCAGAGTACCATCAATCTGTGAAACTCCATCACGACAAAGCTAGCAGTCACACATCAAAATCCACCGTAAATTCCCTAAAAGAAATGGAACAAAAAACTGGTATCAAGGCCATACCTTTCGCTGATATCCCTACTAAATATCTCGATGTCTACTAAATCTCTAAATCTCACCTATGGATTTTTGTGCGTTCGGACTTTTAAAATATGCATTATCCAAACGTCGTCCCACAACCCTTACGGGACCCTGGAAAGCTATTCAGGAGGAATGGGATTGAATACCTCTTCTGACACTTCAAAAGGCATTATTATCCTGGAAATTGCGGTGTCGAAAGATAGTTCAGAATAAGGGCTGCCCAACAGAACATTTAAAACACAAGAATTTTATGTAATTTAGTTTTGTGTGTACTATATACATCGCCTAAAAATGTGTGAACAGCCTCTGGATTTAGGAAATTTTCTTATTTTTATCCAATTTTTTTTTACACATTCCAACAAAGTCTAAAAGTGTTTTTAAATTCGGTTTGTCTGTCCGTCTTTCCACGCTCTAAATCCCCTAAATACACTCGGATTCGAATGCAATCGATAAACGTTATTTAGGTTCACCAAAGCATGTTTGGTATTGCATATGAAATATGTGGGATTAATACTTCATTTAAAGAGGCACTCAAAATAATTCCATTACATTATGGTATATGGAGATAAAATCATTTGCAGAGTAATTTAATGAGATTATGCTATTTCAAATGTATAAATCTCATATAAATGATAAATCATTGAATTTTACTAGAAGATGATTACAATGGAATGGCGTATTCATAGCATTTATAGTTCATTTACAGGGACACACATAAGAAATCGGTTACATAACTGCCTTTGAGTAATAGTGGCTGGAAGTGCGCTTTAAAATTCAGTATGGGCTTTAAAATTTAAATATTTTTTTTGTATGTTACTCGTTGTATATAAGGTATGGAGGACTGAACAAAAGAATTTACGTACCAGTCTACTTATCGGAAATTACTCTGAAGTGGAATTTTCAACCGAAGTATATGTATATTTTAACTGAACTAAATTTTAGCACGCATTTACGCAATAGATACAAATATATCATATACAGGGCTGCTCAGAGAAATCGGATAATTTTCCGATTGTATATGGGGACGGCTAAAATTGGATTTTCAGATGTGTTATACGTTTCCATATGGCTGAATTAAACATAGTATTTAACTTATTAAACGGTGCAGTTTTGTTAAATTATTCTGAATGTGTTGGAAAGTGTTTCATAATCAACGCTGGACGCATTAATTTTCCTTTCTTGTTTTTCCTTTCTTAAGTGATAAATGTGTGCCATAATGCATATAGCGTGCATTTAAATAGTAATTAAAGTGAAATGAAAAAAATGAGTTTGAAAGTCCCTTGTCCCCTTAAAACATATAGTATAAAAAAGTCCTTCCGGCCAGTGCCGGGAGGAAGAGGTAGCTTTCATATTCCTTAAAAAGCCAACTTATATTATTCAAACACATGAAGCTCAATTAAGTGGAAACCGAATGTAGGAGATTCAATACTAATTTTTATCAATACTAAATCATTATGAATGAGAATTTCGCAAAATTGGTCAGATTTATCCAAGCTGCTTTTATTTAAAGTAACTTATATTTCGCTGCCAAATTCGGCGATTTCTTAAAGTGCCTGCCATTTTAAGACAACATGGTGGATGAGGCTAACGAGTTCACTTGGTCGAGACCTTAGTAATTGCTGTGCACATGCTTACTCACATCGGAATCGGTTGATACATACGAGTGCTGTCGCAGGCAAATAATCAGATTTTTCAAAATGTCACCCACGTTAGAAATTGAAACTGCTATATCTGAGCCATTTTTTAAGATAAAGACAAACGAAAAATGCTCCTGAATCCTTATATCAAGGTCAAATACTTAAGAAAGAAACCTTTTTCAATTTCTAATTTTTTTGCACCTCACTTTAAATATATATATTTTTAATTTAATGGCCGCCATTTTGAAACAAGATGGCTGATGAAGCTGGCCAGCGAACTTGGTCGAGATATTGATGTATACTATCCACATGCCTTCTTCCATCGAAATAGGCGAATACGTGTGGTATCACGAGACAAATACAAGATCGTTTCAAAGTGTTAGCCATGATAGAAATTCAAAGTGCTATAATTCAACCACTTTTTAAGATATAAACAAAAGAACAAATTTTCAGAAACAAAAACTGCTCCAGAATGTTTGTATCAAGGCCAAACACATAAAAAAATCTTTTTCATTTTCCAATTTTTTAATACCTCATTTTAAATTTTAAATTACATTTTTTTTAAAAAATGGCAACCCTTTTGAAACAAGATGGCGAATGAAGCTGGCCAACAAACTCGGTCGAAACATTGGTATGTACTATGTACAGACCAAGTTACATTCAAATCGGTTCATAAATACGCCTGTTATCGCGTGACAAAAATCAGGGCGTTTCAAAATGTCAGCCACGCTAGAAATTCAAAATACTATAACTCAGCCATTTTTTAAGATATAGACGAAACAAAAACTGCTCCCGAATCTTTTTATCGAGGTCAAACACATAAGAAAAAATATTTTTTCAATTTTAAATTTTTTGGTACCGCATTTGAAATTTAAATTTTTCTTAAAATTTTAAATGGCCGCCATTTTTAAACAAAATGGCGGATGAAGCTGGCCAACGAACTCGGTCGAGACATTGGTCTGTACTATGTATAAACGAAGTTACATCCAAATCGGTTCATAAATACGCCTTTTATCGCGTGACAAATTTCAGGACGTTTCAAAATGTCAGCTTCGCTAGAAATTCAAAATGCTATAACTCAGCCATTTTTTAAGATATAGACGAAACAAAAACTGCTACGGAGTCTTTGTATAGAGGTCAAATACGTAAGAAAAAAATATTTTTCCATTTTCAATTTTTTGGTACCACATTTTAAATTTTAAATTTTTTTAAAATTTTTAAATGGCCGCCATTTTAAAACAAAATGGCGAATGAAGCTGGCCAACGAACTCGGTTGAGACATTAGTATGTACTATGTACACACCGAATTACATCCAAATCGGTTCATAAATACGAGAGTTACAGTGTGACATAGGTCATATATATATATATATATATATATATATATATATTGATATATATATATATATATATATATATATATATATCAATTTTGAACGGAGGGTGGTTTCGGGGTCTGGGGGTCATGATCGATGAAAATATACCAAAATTTTTTGAAATCGCTTTCCTCCGAACGGCTGCAATAGGTAGCTTTTTGTAAAGAAAGCTACCTAAAACACATTAAAATGAAATCACATTTATAGTATAAATAGAGAAATTTTAATCACGCATTCGTTTCAAAACTTAAGATTTAGTAATACGTTTATATTTGTAATAAGTAACAACTAATGAAGATCCTTAATTAAGTGATATAATTCTATCTAAGTACTATAATATGAAAAATTATATATATGTATGTATTACATATCTGTATCATTTGATCAACCCAACATATATCCATTCAATCAAACAATACAAATGAGGATATTTAAATATTTCCTAACTCTATTAAGTTTTCTTATTTCATATTCTACTAATAAATTCATGAACCAAAGCATTTTATCGAATTTAGTTATACCTTCATATGTATTCGAGTAAAGAGAACAGTTCCTTTCTTTTGTTCATGTATCATTAATGACGTCGATAGAAATCGATTTACTCAAATGAAAAAAAAAAAAAAACGTCAATAAACTATAACGAAGATAAATTTATTGTTTTAATTTTAAAGGTAACTTTATAGGATTTTGATATTTTAGATATTTTACTTTTTACTTTAGATATTTATTTATTTATTTTTTTTAGATTTTTAATTTTTTTTCTTTCAGTTACATCTTTCCATGTAATTTCTTTTGAAAATTAAAAGTTTTAAGTGTATTATACACTATAAAATTATCAAATGTAGCTTTATTTAGCAAGAGGGCTTAAAAATAGATACCGGGTGTCCGAAATTTCTAGAAATGATAGAATAACTCGACTAATGCACATCGGATTGAAAATCGGAAAATAGATGTTAAATATATATTTTTTAATCCTTTTCAGTCATACGAAACTTGACCCCCACACTATAGCTCCCCTTCGGGTCAGAATGCGTACAACATTGAAATCTTGAACGAGAATACTCATTTGTTATTGAAGATTCTACTGGGGAAAAAAATACGCAACTTTGAATATGTATAAAATGCATATATTTAACACGTATTTTCCGTTTTTCAATCCGATGTGTATTTCTCGAGTTATTCTACCGTTTCAAGACTTTTTGTGCACCCTGTTTATAAATTTTTCCGAGGTACCCACGTACACGAAAAGCGTTCGGAAACCACAATAACGAACATATTTCCGTTTCCTTACAGGACTTTCGGAAACATATCGAGTTTTTTCTACTGTGTACTATTTTTTCTGGTATTAACACAAAATATCGGTAGTTCTATTGTGTTAATTAGCAAATAAAGATTTTCAACTTCGTAGCTGTATTTATGCTTTCAAGCGGTAGAAAAAATATTAATTTTACGCTGTTAAAGTTGTATGCTTGACTATTGAACATCGAAAATGTTACGTGAGAACCTTAGCAGGTAAGACTCTTTATCATAAATAAAGGGCGTAGTTTGCAGAAATAAATGGTATTAATACGTTTCTTTTAATAAGATAAATGTTTAAAGTATTTTCTACTATATTTTTCGCATTGATACAAATAGAAATGTTGAGCATATTTATTATTGCAATTAAGATTTCGATCAACGACAAGGGCACAAAATATTGAAAAATTAAAAAAAAATCTTTCAAGAAAAAACTAAACAATTTACGTATAACTTTATTGAAACGAAAGCATTTTTTTTTTAAATATACAATATTTTTATTTATTCTTCCTCATATTTTTTAAATGTACTAATTGTAGGTAGTATAAGAATATTAAATTATTTCTAAAGTTTTATATCACAATACCTAATTTAAATTTATAATAATTTTTTGGAACGATTTAAAATTTTAATCTCTTTAGTACATATATTTTGCCAATTATTGCTTTATTATGATATATAATTAAAGTTTTTTTTTAGGTCCACAAAAGAAAATTCATTAATTCAATTAAAAATAATCCCAATTGACTCCATTCTATTTAAATTAAAGAATTTAATATCATGCAAATTAACCCGAACTTACTTGCGACGCTTCAATTATTTTATTTTAAAAGTATATATATATATTTTTTTTTTTTTAAATTAAACTCAAAATAATTCGCAATGTCTGAAAATGTTTAATTGAAAAAATTCCAAAATATATTTACATCATTAAAAACTTCAACATTGCAGAAAATTTATGTTAAAGCTGTTCATGCATCAATTCAGTATTTAAATGTTCTTCACATGCTTTTAAATTAAGAATATAATGGATTTTTAAAATATGTCGGTTTTTATTATCAATTAAAATAGCACATTTTCGAAAATATCTGTGAATTGTTTATTCAACCTTTATTTTGTTAACTCCTGAGGGCATATTGAAAATACTTACTCTCCTTATGAACGGCGTTATTGTAAATGTAACTAAAATGGAAGAGTGTCTACATTTCTAGGTGCGTTCGTAATTATATAAATACGTAGCACCAATAGTCGTCGTTCAGTCCGTCTGTCTGTCCGTCCGTCCGCATATAACAGAGCAAAAACTACCCAACAGAATGGTCTGAAATTTCAAGTGTATGATTGGTGCAAAATTTTGTCGAGCCATTTCAAATTTTATAAAAATCGGATGTATAGTTTAATTACAGGGACAGTCAAAAGTTTTTCTTTACATTACGACCAATGGGAAAAATTATTGAAAGTGCATTTTAATGTTGTTACAGCCTTACGAATCGTCTGAAATTTTAAATATATAATTGTTGCAAAATTTTGTCGAGCTATTTCCAATTTTATGAAAATCGGATGTATAGTTTAATTACAGGAACAGTCAAAAGTTTTCCGTTACATTAGGCCAATGGGAAAAATTATTGCAAGTTCATTTTAATGATGTTACAGCCTTCCGAATCGTCTGAAATTTCAAATATATAATTGTTGCAAAAATTTGTCGAGCTATTTCCAATTTTATGAAAATCGGATGTATAGTTTAATTACAGGGAGAGTCAAAGGTTTTCCGTTACATTACGGCCAATGGGAAAAAATTATTGCAAGTGTATTTTAATGATGTTACAGAATACGAATGGTCTGAAATTTTAAATATATAATTGCTGTATAATTTTGTCTAGCCAACTCAAATTTTATGAAAATCGGATGCGTAGTTTAATGACAGGGACAGTCAAAAGTTTTCCGTTGCATTACGGGGAATGGGAAAAAAATATTGCAAGTGCATTTTAATGTTGTTACAGACTATGCACTAATGAAGTGCAAAAAAATATACATTCAGTACAATATGGGGTGTAAAAAATAATTATAAAATTAGTTATAGTACGAACGCACCTCATTTGCCACGTTTGACGAGCAATTTCCAACTTGTTTGTTGTTGTTCTTACTATAACTAACATTTCCAATTGTGTCTGCATTTCCAATTGTAACGATACCCTTTTAAGTATGATAGTAAATTGGTACTTATTGATAAAATCTTTAACCTACATCTAGTATTATTTTGTCAACTGAAATATATTAGATTTTATATCTTATTTTGTACATAGTTTTAAAATTAATATTTAAATAACCTTTCTGTACTCAAATTCCTCGACTCGCCCTGATATAAATGAGGCAGTCATTTGTGATTAATTCTGTATTTCAACTTTTAAAATAGTAATAAATTTTCACCGACGGTTCCGGGTCCCGACACTTACCTCTCGTGCTCTCTTCGGGGAGTCTGGCGGGTCGGTCGGGAGTCTTCTTTCTTAAGAGATGGGGTTTATGGGTCTGCTCGTAAAGCTGTGGCTTTGCAGGCGGTAGAACCCTTTCCTGCCCTGTGCTTGAGGTTTAACCTAACCATAAGCCACAAAGCGGGTTCCCAGGGTGGGTGCTATCTCTGCCCCTATCCCAATTGTATCTGATTAAAGATACTCTGAAAAAAATTAAGTAATATTTTATCTTCCATAGATTTCATTGCACTCGTGAGCAATGCTGTTAATACTTTTAAAATTTTACATTTAGGACAAAATCTCGAAAACGATGAAAGTATAAAAAAATATATTTTTTATGAAAAAAATGCCTTAAGTTTCAAGCTTAACAAACAGGAGAACGCATGAAGTGGCAACCCAAATTGTAATGGTTCAAAAAAGCGACGGAAGATGTCTCTTGTTGAAAATGCCACACGAAGTGAAGTGGAGGACGCTGAAAAAAGCCATTGATAAGACGCGCGGCGTGTGGTATCTATTACACAACTTGCTCTTCTTCTTATTGTTCACATAAATAAGATATTTTTAAGCAAGTTGAAAAATATTCAAAATAAATGAAATAAATGTTTACAGATAATAATATTAGGCATTTAAACATTAAACGAAAGGAAGTTAGAAACCTACAATTTAAAGTATTGACTAACAGGAGGTAAAATGCAAACACTGTAAGTCCCAAAAGTAGGATTTTTTTTTTTTTCTCTCTCTCTTGAAAAATTTCCTATCTTGGACTTTCAGCGTTTTCCATTTTTACTCCTCTAATAATAATTTTTTTAAATGTTTTGAATAAAAATACTTTAATGCCTACAAAATAATTCTAAAGCTCTGGTAAAATCTTGACAGCTTATTTAAAATGTCTCTCTTGTCATTCTTGAACATTTTATTAGATAGGAAAGCTTTAAATTTCAGTTTGCTTATTTAAAAACACCTTCAAGGTTGAAAAATCAAGGTTGACTTAAAGAAAATAAACTTTACATAGCCATTAAAAACTTATCAATCATTTATCTTAATCATTTTAATCATTTATCTTAAGTAATTTTGCTTATCTTTTCTCGGCGAACAGCAAAGATTTTTTATAACAGAACTTAACTTTTTCTTTTTTCGAAAAATTTTCAATATCAATGATCATAGATATTTTTAATGGAATTTTACAGATCTAATAATTTTATAGTAATATCAAATACAAATGTTTCTGACACTTTTGTTAAGTAATAGCTTTTTACGACTATGGTACTGTTTCTTTTAAGTTCTTAGTGAAGATAGAAGAGAAATATCTGTAATACTACTAATCATTTCTTATACTATACATACTAAAAAGGCACCAGTAATGACTACTAACGATTTATTATTATGTTCAGTAAGGAAGTCAGTGTGCTGTTTATTAGGTTTAATGCTGTAATGTTACTTAATAAGAAAGTGCTGGTTTCTAGAAAAGTTCATGGAATCCCAGTTGCCTAGTGATTTTCTTGTAGAACTACAGTTTTTTTTTTACAGTGTAGTGTATTAAAAAATAAGCTTGTTCCTTTCTCAGAAACACATACACTAATTTTAAAAATAATTGTTCAAACTATGAAGCTACGATAATTTCCTTTATATATATATATTAATATATTTAAAGGCAAAAGCAAAATTTTAAAAAGCATATGAGAGACAGTTCATGATTCCTAAAAATACATACATTGTTTTTTAAATCCATCCAAGGAATTGATCTTTTCTCCGACTAGTGAGTGATGGTATATAAAGGCAATTGTTGTTAATAAAAATACGTATTCTTCAAAATGATTGAACAACATTGATAGGCAAAATAGATACAACATTGTAGTATTTACACAGTCTCTATCACATCGATCAGAAGTGAGGTATAACTTGAGGTTGAATTCAGACCCGTAGTTTACTATTCAGAAAGATAAAAAAAATAAGGAGCAATTAAATTTCTTTACAAACACATGACAGATTTCTTAAGAGCAAAAAAAAATATCGTATAACTAGCATAGCTTTTCCTGCTTTTTTCTACCTTCGAAGGAGCTAATTGTAAGTACATATATATATCATTACAACATACTTATATATTTATATATAGATTTTTTTAAGTTTAAAAAACCTAACATAAAATAGATTTGGGACACGGAGAGTGATATTTGTAGTGTATTTTTTAATTTTTAAATCAATTAATTATTTTTCTGAAATATTGTATTTAAAAGATGGAACAAAACTACATTCTCCAAAATGGCAGACAAGTTTAACAGAGAAAGAAAATTCAAAATTATGATAGACTTACTTATTGCATTCTTTTTTTTTCTTTTCCAGAGAATGACTAATTTAGGACTAGTTATTTTTAGCAGATAAAACAAATTTTCATTTGTGGAAATATTTAATGTTAATCTATTAAGATCTTCTTTAGAATGCAATAATTTTTATACTCAAACCAATACCGTCATACAGGCTTTACTATCGATAGTTTTCTTTTCCCTTTTAATTGTTCATAGAAAAAAAAAAAAAAAAAAAAAAAAAAAAAAACCTTGAAAATTATCCATATCACTATGTTCAAATTCGCTCATGGGAAAATTTATATAACGATTGACTAATTAATTGTTACTCTTTCTGTTATAATTCCATATCAGAAAAATTACATAAACAGCAAAATGTCACTAATTTTATTAATATTTCTTTCATAAAAATTTCTTATGCTAAAATAATTGTAACTATTTTTATTCATTAATGGTATTTTTTAAAAATAAATAATAGCAATAAATAAAATTTCCGTTTCGCTATTCAAAATCACATTAATAGTATTAAATTCAAAACAATGTATATCGTAACGTTCCTAAAAATAAAAAATGTATATATATATTAATTTTATTAACTTAATACTTGAAATTCTACATAATGCATTTTCATAACCCACATTATAATTGTTTGCAAAATAAGTGTTTTCTCATTTAATAATATTGTAATGACAATCATAATATCATTAACATAGATATAAGTTCTCTGTTTTTTGTTAGGCAATACATACAGAATAATTTGCTGCAAGGAAAATACATTAATATTCATATTTCCTTTTTGTGATAAAAATGGATAACTACATTAAGTTAGATGCAACTAATGCAAGGAATTAATAAATATGTTTCTCCGTTGAAATACAGAATGTATTGAATAAGATTTTAATCATAGAAATATCAAACTATTAACTGTTGATGTGGTACTGTGCAACAAATATAAAAATAAAGAAACTGGATTAAAGTTTTTTTTTTTTTTTTGTATTAAAATAATCAGCTATTTGTCGAGAAAAAAAAAATGAAAAAAAAAACAGACAGTGAAATATAAGAAAATCAAATATTTAAAAAACATATAATTTTTACTTTCTGTACTAAACAAAATACGATAAAATATTTTAATCCTAAATGATAAATTAAAGTACACTGCTCAAAACAATTAAAGGATATTTGAAGTTTTATATAAAATAAAGATATAAACGAAATTTTTTTGGCCGAAAATAGAAGAAGAGAATCACAAATGCAAATTTTTCTGGTTTTCAAACTGTGGAGTATGCAAATTTTGAGTTCGACGTCAAAAAAGTCGCTTCAGCGGCAGCGAATGAAATTTGACTTTCAACTGGATAAAAGAGAATGAAGACAAGGATGATCGGCATTCAGTGATTGCTTTGTTTCGATGAGTACGATGTCTCAGCGAAGTCATTTGACAGATTCAGAAGCTTTGAGAATTGTTGGTAGGTTAGAAGGGGGCCAAACTCAAACCGAAGTAGCGCAAGCCATTGGAGTGTCACAATGTGTCATTTCCAGGATCTGGAACAGTTTTTTGGAGAGTGGATGTGCAGGCCGAAGACCAGGGCAAGGTCGTAGACGGGTAACAACGCCCAATGAAGATCGGTATTTAGCGTTAACAGCTCGGAGACACCGAACCATGAACGCTACTCTTCTCCAACAACACCTTCGCTCGGCTACAGGCACCACGATTTCAACTCAGACTGTCCGAAACCGGCTCCATGCTGTAGGTCTGTATGCTCGCCGACCGATGGTATGTGTTAGATTAACATCAAGGCACCGTCGCGACCGCAGGGAGTGGGCAACCGAGCATGTCAACTGGAGGAGAAATGAATGGAGCAATAGTCTGTTTTCTGACGAGTCCCGTTTTTCTGTGCATCCGGATAATAGGCGTATTTTCATCTGGAGGGACCGTGGCAGTAGGAATAATCCTGCGTTCGTGCACGAAAGTGTCAGATTTGGCGGTGGAGGAGTGTTGGTGTATGGTGGCATCTCCATTGACGGGCGCACTGACCTCTACATCATTCGAGATGGAGCTCTGACTGGTCGCCGATATAGGGATGAGATCCTCAGACCTATTGTAGTCCCTTACGCTGCAGCAATCGGAGATAACTTCATTTTAATGGACGATAACTGCAGGCCACATCGTGCAAACCTGGTGGAGGATTTCCTTTTCGAGGAAGGAATCGTTCGAATGGAATGGCCAGCGTGTTCTCCAGACATGAATCCAATCGAGCACGTTTGGGACGCTCTAGGAAGACGAGTTTCTGGCCGCCAACAACCCCCACAAACTCTCCAAGAACTGGAAAGAGCTCTTCTGGAAGAGTGGGGCAGAATACCCCAACTCGTCATTAATAGCCTCATTGAGTCCATGCCTCAAAGGTGTTCAACGTTGCTGGCCGCCCGTGGAAACCATACCCCCTACTGAAAATGATTTTCTTTGAAGAAAACACCTTTTCTTATTCTTTTTTTCTCATATGCACAAATTGTGTTTTTTTCCTTTAGTACACAAATGCGCAATAAAATGCATTTTTTTCTGCCAAACATGTGTAATTTATTCTCATATAACCTACTATGTCTGTCGACCATGTATCAATCAGCTAAACAGTTTACCAGATACAAAATCCACCTACAACTGCAATATCATTTAATTGTTTTGAGCAGTGTATATTGCTTTGAAACTACTGCTGAAATTACATACGTGAAAGGCATAGTTGAAAACTCTTTAGGATTTTAGATGCTTGTCTGCCTTTCTTCGTGAGCTCAGGTTTATTAAACCCTTTTAATACGGAGCAGTATATATACTTCCCAATGGAAAATTTTATATTCTATTCGTACTAGTTTTGAGCAATAATCTCTCGTACGCCCAGTTTTGCCGAATCTAGTGTGTTTTTTTATTCAGAATTTAATTTCTTATAAGAATATTTAAACAGTTTATTTTATCTTACATACTGATAGATATCTCCCGAAATGAAATTTAAAGAAAATGTTATTCAAAATATTCTGGTATGAAATCAGAATTTTTAAATAAAAAAATTGCAAGATTTATAACACTGGTTAAGTTTATAGATAACTCATTATTTTCCTTAAACGTTCAAATTGTTGAGCATTTTTTTCTAATAACTTGAATAGCTCAATCATGCATACTCAATAAACAAGAGTTTGAGGAACTTCTGATTTTAAAGGAAACCAACTACGTTCAATTTTCAGCTTTAGATAATGAACCGTTGCAAATTGACCCCCATTAGTACATACGTCTCTAGCTTATTTATGCAGAGGTTCACTACAGGGTTCAGGTCAAGAATTATGGCTGGCTAGTTCATAACATTTACTTGGTTTTGACTAAACCACTTCGTTGTAGAGTTAGACACGTGAATGGAGCAATTTTTCTTGCTGGTATATACATTTGTTCAAACCTAGCAAATTTCCAAATGAAAGTAACTGTACTTCAATAGTTTTACGGTAAACATCGGAACATTGACGACCTCTCAAAAAAGTAATATCGGCTATTTCATTATAAGAAAATGGTCCCACATCATGAGTGTACTCCCTCCTTGTTGTCTGTGGAAAAAAAAGACCGTCGTTCCTTGCGAATATCCTGCCGGTAATATGCCCAACAATCGGGGCCATTTTAATTAAGTTTATTTTCATCACTGGAAAGAACACCCAACCATTCACCTGACCAATCCATGCGATTTTGGCCCCTCTGAACACGGCGTCTTCAGGCTATTTTGTAAACTTTGGCGAACGGCGCATTTTGCGATAATAAAGAAATGTACTTGCCTGCAGCCGTCTGTGGACCATGGATATTGACACAGAACGCTTACCATTTTAGGAGCTGACCGTGCAGGCAGGTTATGTGTTGAAACGAATCTCAAAACCTTGTCTTGCAGTTTAGGTATTTTCTTTAGTCGTCTAGAACGGGATCTTGTTTTAATATTGTCACCTTTTGGCAGAAATTGGTAAATACCAACACTGCTGCTTCCACTGTTTCTTGAAATATCCACAATTTGCCATCCACAAGCCTTTAAACAATATATTTGAAAATTTCCTTTTTTGAAAACTGCAGATTGCCAATCATCTGTATTATCAGTGGGAAACAGAAAGATAGATTCGCTTTATCTCAGAAAACTATTGCTTCACAAGTGCATGGTCTAGGAATATGCAAATTTGGGTTATCAGTACTCAAATCAGCTGTTAACAACTGTTGTCTATGTATTATGTGGACAGCAATTTTTTTTTTTTTTTTTTTTTTTTTTTTTTTTTTTTTTTTTTTTTTTTTTTTTTTTAGATTAAATCTGTGACCAATAAAAATTATTTCTGTTTTTATTTTTATTTCCTCATTATACAGGCAATGGCTAATTCCTAAACCGTTAGTCATAGACATATAGTTCCAATTACAAAAAATGTTTTAAATCAGGTAAAAAAATATTTTAAAAGCGATTTGAGTCAATAAAAACATTTCTTTAAAAATCACGAAATTTAAATTTTTATACGGTCCCCCGGTCCTATAAGTTATATTTAGTGAAATTTTCCTTTTACACTAACAAGTAATAAAAAAAAAGTCCCGTTATTCTACGATTAAAATTGACCGAGTAATAGCCGTTTAAAGTCGGAGCATATTTTTTGCTGCAAATTGGGGGTCATTCACAAATTTAGTCGAAATATAACTTCGTCAGATATAAAAAATGTTTTGGAGTAAAATTAACATTGCAATATAAATTTGAAATCTTTAATCATTCTGGCATATTAATGGAAAATATACAATTTGTAATAAACATTTAAGAAGAAAGAAAAAACAGAAATTTTGTTAAATAAAATGATTCTGAATTAACAGCCTCAGTTCTTTACAAAATGATACGTATTTTAAAATATTATTAGATTGCACAAACCTGCAAAAGTTGGGTTATGTCATGTTTTTTAGCTTTTGATAATTGATTCTTATATATTCTGTACCGCTGAATCCGAAATTGACCTTCATTTTAACTATCATATCAGGATTTTTCGCAAACTGCAAATTTCAAAGTTAAGAAGTTCAATGTTAAAATTGAATTTCTACCCCCATCTCATCGGACCACTCAGCTGTTTAGCTGTAAGAATCCCAGGATAAGCAAAAATATTGAATAAATTTTTTAATCAAATCAAATAAAATAAAATAAAAAATGTTTTACACATGTCTTATAGTATGAGATTTTCGCTATATTTTAACTTACACATTTGCGATTTGCAAAAAAATTTTAACATAATGGTTGAAAATGAAAGTCATGTTAAGATTCAGTGCTAAAAAGTGCGTAAAAATCAATTATCAAAAGTTAAAAAACACAACCATCTCCTCTACTTTATAGTATTCGATTTTTGTTATTCTTTAAATTTGAAAATTTATGATTTGCGAAATATCCTGACATGATGGTTAAAAAATAAGGTAATTTTCGGATTCAGTGCTAAAAAATACTTAAAAGTTAAAAAACTCAACAATCGCAGTCTTGTATTATCTAATCTAAAACTTCTTCTTAAACTCCTTGGCTGAAATCTATCCGAAAATTTTTGTGTTATCCTGTAAAAGTGTAAAATAAGTATAAATTGTAACCACCGAAAATCTTAATAATATTAGATTGTTATCGGATTTGCGCCAGTGTGTAAAATTCAATGTCGATCGGATATTTAAAAGTGGGTTAAAGTTCGAGTACAATTTTTGAACTGGAAAAACATACATACGATTGTTAAAATAACATAAATACTTATAAAAAAAAAACATAATTTTTGTTAAAAGAAATCATAAGAGAAACAGTCTCAAATCCGGACAAAATAAAACATATGTTATTTTAGCCAATTTGAGATTTAATCATAATACTTGTAGGATTTTTTTTCAAAGCGTAGATACACATGAAGTAAGATCTTCGAATACTTTAAACACTTGGTATATGATCCCTCAAAGCCAAGCCGAACTCATTTGTTTTCAGAGTAGAAAAGTGGCATAAGTCATGCATTTTTAAAGTTCCATAACTCGCTCAATTTTAGCGTTATATGAATGGGACTTTTTTTTGTCTTACTTGTCAGTGTAATAGGAAAAAAATTACTAAATATAACTTATAGGACCGGGGGACCGTATAAAAATTTAAATTTCGTAATTTTTTAAGAAATGTTTTTATTGACCCCAATCGCTTTTAAAATGTTTCTTTACCTGGTTTAAACATTTTTGTAATTGGAACTATATGTCTATGACTAACGGTTTAGGAATTAGCCATTGGACACCGTTGAGACCGGACACCCTGTATAGTTGCATAATTTATTTCCTCTTTCTTACTCGTTTAGGTAGCTGTTAAATGGAGAAAAAATGTTGTCTATAAAAGTTTGGAACGCACCATAATAAGATATTAAAAAAAAAAAAAAAAAAAAAAAAAAAAAAAAAACGTTTTATCGCAAAGAAATATTTTTGTAAATTGAGGCACTATTGAATGTAAAAATAGTCACTTGTCCATGTCCAGGAGCGTAATCAAAGTTTTAAATATAGTTGGATTACTACAATCTTTAAACTCAATATTTAGTTTTATGACAGCCATTTTTAAATTGGTACTTTTTGGAACTATGCTGTCTTTGAATGAAAAATGATATAACAAATGACAAGATCTAAAGGTTTTCAATATTATAATGCAGTCAATCTATAGTACTGTCAAACCTGCTTGCAACAGGCAAGGTTATAAAATTAATTTCGATTTAATGTGGAAATGGTGGAACAATAATTAGTTCAATTTAAAAATGCTTTGTAATTAACATGGTAAATACGACTAAAGCTCATATATAATGATAAAAGATATTTACAAATTGAAAAAATGTCCTGTTGTTAAGAAAATAAGTCATTTTACAGTACAACTGCATCTATCCTGAATGTATTGATCATGAGGAGAATAGACTGGGATCCGCTTGTGATAAATGGTATGAAACAATGCTTTCTCCCTCGACGTATGAAATTGATTTGAATTGCTATTTGCTATGCTAAATTTTAGTGTTTGTGTATGTGTGCTATATAACGTGAAGCAAATGTGGGATGATATATATTTTGAAATATTTCAGAAAAAAAAATTATTTTCTGCAAACATGCTATTAAAATGTTTCTTATTGCATTTTATTTTACTTAATAAATTAAAAAGTACGGAGATAATGTTCAATACACTATTATAAATAAAAATTTATTTTTACACTTATAATTACAGGTATTAAAGAGTGATAATTTATTAGGTTTCACAGATAAAATAAAATATTTATCCATTATAATATTTTAGAGAACAAATCCATAGGCAATGAACTTGATTATAACGTGCAAAACAAGTTTCTCCATCCTCGTTGTAATTGACTGAATTTGAAAAAAACTGAAATTTTAAAATGCAATATTCTGTAATGTTTTTAAAGTTTATCAACATATTTTTGCTGTTTTAACAATGATGCATATTTTAATGTAATTTGATTGCGCACAACTAAGTTGATTCTGGTATAATAAATATAAAAGCAGTAAACATTTATAGTGAAATTTATGTTGTTAAAATATCTAAATGGGTAAGTTTTTCGAGATGTGCTAAATTTCTTATCTACTGAAATAACTTGCCATCGTAAGTTTTTAAAAAAAGGATATGGTGAACTATTAATGTACGTGAAGTGTATTGTCTGTACACTTGTTTGATGATTTGTGTTAATCGGTTTAATATAGTGCAAATATAATATATATATATACTCTAATCGGTGTGACATACCCTTTTCAGATTTAAATATAGTATATTTAAATTTTTAAATTATTTTACAGAAAAATATAACTTCTCCCATGTCAACTATCAATGTTAGTTCAATGAGATAAATTGTCAAAAATGTAAACTATTTCAACATATCGGTAATCGTTATTGTAAAACCTTGAGGAAATATTTTTTTTAAATAGTTTATATAGTATTCATACGGGGCCACCAAATTGTCTAGCGGGGCATAATATAATGGTTATCTATACTCCTATTATAAAGAGGGAAAAATTGTTTATTTGTCGGAGGTAAGCTCTGGAACTACCGAACCGATTCCAAAAGTAATGGCATCAAAATGATGGTGTTAGTCCAACTTAGAACATAGGCTATATCTTATATCGGTGCCACTACCCCAAAGGGGGTGTAGGAGCAAAAAACGTTCTAAAAATGCGATTTTAGCGTTACTGAAGGGCCTAGAAATATGAAATTTTAAATATTAGTTACTTATAAGATATAAATGATGTCTAAGAACAGTTCTTAAACAATTCGAATTTTAAAAGGAGTGAAAATGCACAAAAAGCGTTCTAAAAAACGTTCTAAATGGTAGTTTCTACACAATCTCAGGAAATATCAAACCGATTTAAAAAATATTGGTGTCAAAATGATGGAGACAACGCTTGCTCCAAGATAGGCTATGTTTTATGTCGGTGTCACTACCCCAAAGGGGGTGTAGGAGTAAAAAACGTTCTAAAAATGCGATTTTAGCGTTACTGAAGGCCTGGAAATATGAAATTTTGAATATTAGTTACTTATAAGATATAAATGATGTCTAAGAACAGTTCTTAAACAATTCGAAATTTAAAAGGGGTGAAAATGCACAAAAAGCGTTCTAAAAAACGTTCTAAATGGTAGTTTCTACACAATCTCATGAAACACCAAACCGATTTAAAAAATATTGGTATTAAAATGATGGTGACAACGCTTGCTCCAAGATAGGCTATGTTTTATGTCGGTGTCACTACCCCAAATGGTGTGTAGGAGCAAAAAACGTTCTTAAAATGTGATTTTAGAGTTACTGAAGGGCCTAGAAATATGAAATTTTGAATATTAGTTACTCATAAGATATAAATGATGCCTAAGAACAGTTCTTAAACAATTCGAAATTTAAAAGGGGTGAAAATGCACAAAAAGCGTTCTAAAAAACGTTCTAAATGGCAGTTTCTACACAATCTCAGGAAGTACCAAACCGATTTAAAAAATACTGGTGTCAAAATGATGGTGACAACGCTTGCTCCGAGATAGGCTATGTTTTATGTCGGTGTCACTACCCCAAAAGGGGTGCAGGAGCAAAAAACGTTCTAAAAATGCGATTTATGTGTTACTGAAGGGCCTAGAAATATGAAATTTGAAATATTAGCTATTTATTAGATATAAAGAATTTCAAAGAACAGTTCTTAAACAATTCGAAATTTGAAAGGTGTGAAAATGCGCGAAAATCGTTCTAAAAAAACGTTCTCAATGCTGGTTTCTACACAATCTCAGGAAATACCAAACCGATTTAAAAAATAACGGTGTAAAAATAAGGGTGTCAAAACGATGGTGACAACCCTTGCTCCAACATAGGCTATGTTTTATGTCGGTGCCACTACCAGAAAGTTGGTGCAGGAGCAAAAAACGTTCTAAAAATGCAATTTTTGCGTTACCGAACGGCCTAGAAATATGAAATTTGAAATATTAGTTACTTATTAGATATAAAGGATTTCTAAGAACAGTTCTTAAACAATTCGAAATTTAAAATGAGGGAAAATGCGCGAATAGCGTTCTAAAAAACGTTCTAATGGTGGTTTCTATACAATCTCAGGAAATACCAAACCGATCTAAAAAATAATGGCGTCAAAATGATGGTGACAACCCTTGCTGCAACATAGGCGATGTTTTATGTCGGTGCTACTACCTCAAAGGGGGTGCAGGAGAAAAACGTTCTAAATTGCGGCTTTTGCGTTACGGAAGGGCCTAGAATCGTGAAATTTGGAATAGTAGTTATTTATAAGATATCAATGATCTCTAAGGACATTTCCTAAAAAAATCAAAATTTAAAAGGGGATCAAAATGCGCAAAAAAAGCGTTGTAAAAACTTTCTAAATTGCGATTTCTGTGCAATCTCAGGAAGTACTGAACCGATTTCAAATATAATGGTGTAAAAATGATGGTGACAGATCTTGCTCCAAGATAGGCTATATTTTATATCTGTTTCCACTACTCCAGATGATATGCAGGAGCAAAATGCGCGAAAAGCTTTCTAAAAACTTTCTAAATGCCGATTTGTCGGCAATATCTCAGGAAGAATGAATCTGATTTCAAACGTAATGGTAGGAAATTGATGCTGACAGCCCCTGCTCTAACATAGACGCTATTTTGTGTCGGTATCACTATCACCAAGACGTTTCAGGAGCAAAAAAGCGTTCTAAATTTCGATTTTTGTGATCGGTAGGGGCTAGCAACTTAAAATTAGGCAAAGTACATATTTATTAGATATAAATTATCTTTAGGAACAGTTTCGAAAAAATTGGAAATTTAAAAAGGGGTAAAAATGCGCGAAAAGCATCCTAAAAACGTTCTAAATTGCGATTTCTACCCAATCTAAGGAAATACCAAAGCTATTTCAAAAGTAATTGTTTCAAATCAATGGTGACAGTCCCTGCTATAACATAGGTTATATTTTATGTTGCTGTCACTACCATCTGAGGGTTGCAAAAGCAAAACATGTTCTAATTTGCGTTTTTTGCACAACTGAGGGGTCTAACACTTTGAAGTATGGCATGGTATTTACTTACAAGATCTAAGAACTTTCAAGATGCTTTCTAAGAACAGTCGAAAGAAAATTCCAAATAAAAAAAAATGAAATGAGTGAAAAGCGTTATAAATTACAATTCTTAAGCAAACTTATAAATTACCAAACCGATTAAAAAAATAATGATGAAACATTTTGGTGATAGAACCTGCTCAAACATAAGCTATATTTTATGTCTGTTCCACTACCACCAGAGGGTTCCAAGAGCTAAAAACTTTCTAAATTGCGATTTCTGTGATACTGAAAAGACTAGAAACTTTAAATATGACATGGCAGCTACTTATAAAATATAAATGCCCTCGAAGGAACGTCGAAAATAAATTCGAATTAAAAAGGGGAGAAGCGAAGGGGAGGTGCGAAAAGCATTCTAAAGAATTCTAAATTACGATTCTATGCAATTTCAGGGAATATAAACCGATTATAAAAGTAATAGTTTCGAATCAATGGTAACAGTCTCTGATCCTACACAGGCTATATTTTATGCAGATGATTCTACCACCTGGGGTTCACAGGAACAACAAACGTTCTAAAAAAGGGCTTTAAAAGCTTTTTACATATGTTTCTGTGGAATATTAGGAAATAACAAACCGATTTCAAAATTAATGTTGGCAAATTAATGGTGACAGTTCCCGTTTCAACATACCCTTTATGTTGAGAGATGTTGTAGGACTTGGAATTTGACATGATGGTTAATTTTAAGATGTAAGAAGATGGTTTCGAAAAAATTCAAAACTTCAAATGAATACTGAAATGAGCGTATTAATTGAGCATAAAAATTTCAAAATATTTTCTAAATTATCATTTATTTAGTTTTAATTCATTTTATTAATTTAAGTCTCATTTCTGCCTAATGCAGTGTAATAAGGATGTTTAATCAAACTGTGTTTTAAATAGTAATTTTTGAATTATTCCTAAAAGGAATAAGTACCTTTTAATAAAAAAAACCTTTTAATAAAATAAAATATTACCTTTTAATAAAATAAAATATTATCTTTTAATAAAATAAAAATTTAGTTAGTACCTTTTAATAAAAATTAGACATATAAATATCACTTGGCATATTTCAAATATTACGCGAGCAAAGCCGCGGGGTTTGCTAGTATCTTTATAAATTTATACCTTTATTGAAATGTTATTATATCTTTAGATAAATGTAACATCGAACTGATCATATAGACAAAATGTTTCCAATTATATTAATTCCAATATAACGGCACCGAAATGCAAAAATAATTTTCTGTCAAAATAAAAAGACTGAAGATATTTTTAATCGTCAATAATTTAATTCAATCAGTTAACAAGTATAAAGAAAAGGCAAAATCTAAGTGACACAGAATTGATAGAAAAGGTTTTACAAAAGAGTCGAATGAAAGTAAAGTTCTCATATTAGCATCACATTTATAGAAAGGTAATTCTAATTTATTCAGAAGGCTTACCACAAATGAACTTAAAAATGAAAAAAAAATGTAAAAATGAATTATATATATTTCAAAAAATAATGCAGGATAAAAATGAAAATATTTTGTTTTTAAGTTATTATAGAACACAACATATATATATATTTTTTTTTTTTCACAAAAATTTCATTTTTATATGGAAATAAAATATTATTACGATTATGGTTACTAGTACTTTTTTTTATAATAATAATAAAAAATATTAATATAAAAGGAAGTTTCTTGGAGATCTTATTTTATTGAACTACGTTTTTTTTTTTTTTTTTTTTTTTTTTTTTCCAGAATTTAACATCAGATTCAAAAAAATGTCACAGCATGTAATTAAAAATATCGTAACTAAGGTCAAACATACGTAAAATGAAGCACTACTATATTTTATTAAAAGAAAATCCCAACTTGAGGACCATATAATATAAACAGACTAACACAGCCATTCTTTTCTTATCAGCAAATTTTTATTTCTATTCCAGACAGAAAAATATCTGAAAATATTCTCTGTCAAAATATTTCAAGAATAATCACCAAAATTGTTTACACAAAAGTTCTATTGAAACTGTATCGAATACTTAACAATAATTCATAATGATAAAGATTGCACCTTATTTTGCAGCAGTTGCATACAATTATAAAATGTACCATTCGCATTATACCAATAATTACGAATATTATATCAACTGATACGAAAACAATAAAAAAGAAGTACACAGATATTTCATTTTATGATATTATTGCATTAGTTTTGTATAGAGAGCCATAGAATTTCAGTTCTAATATTTTTTCTACAAATTCTATATTATTTGGGATTTTGATTTATAAAGTGGCGCAAGTCGGTATTATAATATTGCTATATATTTTAGTCTTGCATTTAAATGGGGTTAAAAATATTTGTAAACAGTAATACATCTATTTTATGATGTTAGATAGTAGTATTACCATATTCAAATTTAATGTGCAGTGATCTTTATCCGGGTTAGCTGGGAACAAGCTGGGGTTTGGTATGCGCCATTAGACCTACTTTCGAAAGCAATGATTTGTTAGAAACTTGGATTATCTTAGATTGTAATATAATTATAATATAAAAAATGTAGTTTATTTTATTTGCTTATTTAATTTATTTCAGCATTTCATTCCTTTGGGGCGACCGTGGACGAGTGGTTAAGGCACCACGCCGCTAATCGCTTGAGAGCGTAGGAGCTGGCTTCGACACCCGCTGGCTCCTTTGCACACTCTTTGTGGAGCTCCCGGCTGAATTTCTCAGGTGTTGTCAATTTCCTTTTTCAATCTCGTCCTTGTATGTTGACGGGATTGTTATGTCTGTTTTTTATCTCTGTGTATAAAATAACCGATCATTCGAGGCGACAGCCATTGTAACAATAGCCCCCAAGACAATCTCCCATTCGGCGGACTTAAAATGTTGAAAATGTTCATTCATTTCTATAAAATTAAAAAAATAATAATAAAAAAGCAATTTAACAAATTACAACGACCATTTGAAAAATGATTCTTTCAAAGACTAAAATTTAAGACATAAAAAATGGCATGAAGTTGATCATACTTTACGTACGCCATGAATTAAACATTAATAGGTTATTACACATAAAAATTGCAAGCGACAAAAGTCGCCTGCGACTCCTCAGATTTTCTGAAACTTACGTATTATCCACCTGAAACTTACGTATTATTCAAGCATGTCATTGTCTGTTCGAGAAAATACTTTTCCATCGTAGAAATCTGACGACCCATTTTAAATGAAATTTCATTCTTAAACTTCTAAACATCCCGCAATATTACTTTTTACACCGTGGTATAGTGAAAAAATGTACTTTTAAATGCAGTTTGTTTGAAAGCTGTATCTCAATTCGTTTCTGAGTTATTATTATTATTTTTTTTTAGTTTTTATTACTTTTTTGTCATGGTGGCAACAGAAGTATCCATCTCTGTTTAAAGTAAAGGGAAATATAGATTACTCTACAGACCAATCAGAAAGCGATTAAAATGCGGATTCAACGAATAAAACGCCTCAGATATGTGTTTGATTTCCTACACTGACAGAGAACTAAGACCATTTTCCCAAATGGTTAAAAAAATAAAATAAAAATAAAATAAATTTAATTAAAATGCAGAAAATATTTGGTAATAATTTACATGCACATACTTTTTTTTCTGAATTTAGAAAGGAAAGTTTTCAAATTATTCAGAATGGATGTCTAATTTTGTAATTATAATTAGTTTTAACTAACTTTTTCTTTTAGATAATGGATTTTCCCCAATTTAAAAATCAAAAATGCATTTATGTATTAACATTTTTCTATGAGTGTAATAACTAAATGTACGTAACTTCAATTTATATGTTAAATTAGAGTCGTCATTTATAAACATTAAAAAATATGCAGATTTTCAGTAATCATGCGCTATGCATCAATAATCTATGACACTCGGGTAGCAAAAATGAATATTTCAGTATCTAATTTATTCAAAGCCATTCGGTTCACATTTAATTGGCGCGGGAAAAAACTTACAACATTCAAACTGAGATAAAAATCCCTTATTTTATGCTGGCATTCAAGTAAAATGTTTATCAGAAACATCTTATATTGATTAAATATCTAAAAGTTTAAAAAAGTTTCATAGAAACATCTTATTTTTAATAAATATCTAAAAGAGTTAAAAAAAAAATAAATCTAAAAAAAGTATATGTTTTGTTGTTTATTAGAATGTTTTATAATTGTAAGTTGTATAATTTAGGAAAAAATAAAAGATTAATGCATATATATATATTTTAAATATGGAATATATATATATATATTAATATGGAATGTATATACATATATTACTAAATTAATTTTTTTTTCTTTGAGTTAGTGTTAACAGATGGGAAATGAATTATCACAATTTGTACAAAACAAAACAAAAAAAAACAAAAACAAAAAACAAAAAAAAAATTGAGTTAAGTTATTAGTTAAAAATATTTGCGTAACCAAAATTTTACTTGCGTCATCAATCATCTCTTTTGACAGTTTAACGTTTTATTATACATCATAATTTTTTTCTTAAATTTATCCATCCATTTAAACAGGAACTAAAAAAATCCATGAAAAGTTATTTTGAAACACTTTACTATTAAAGAAATTTACTTTTGTTTTGTTTCTTTTGAAATTCTAAAAAAGTACTTTTTAAAATTAAATGTTAATAAACTAAGTAAAACCACATTACTAATAATGGATAAATAATGGATAAATAGAGAATCACTGTGTTGGATATTATCTGTTAGAAATATTTTAACTAAACTGCAATTAAAATTATAAATTTCCATTTAATATAATTACGATTGATAAACTCGCATTGCTGGGTTCGTACGGGTCCTTTAATTTCCATACTAAACAATTCTTTGATACCAGTATTTTGTTATAGAATATCTCTTTATAAATAAGGCGGCTAAAACTCTTTGTATGGTCCTCATGCATTTCACGAAAATTTATTTTTCTATAAAAAAAAATACTGATATCTACCCTTGAAAATACGGTTCCCGTACGAACCTTGCATTGCAACGTTTCCATATTTCCAAAAGCGTTTTTTTGTTTTTTACAACTATGTAATTTAAGATATTCTAAATTTAAATTTTCTATGATGACATATTGATATCATTTCAATAAATAGTAATGAAATAAAATGTTTACAGAAATTACAAAATTAAATATTGACCTAATTCATGCAAATGGTTTTTGAAATAGTATTTGAAAACCCTTGATAATATATGTGTTTAACACAATGCTGAAATTTTGCATTTTTATTAGTTATCTTGCATTCTCTATATACGTTAGTTTTGAGGGGTAGAAATCGTCGATTTCGATAATTGAAAAAAAAAATTGCAAACGTTCGACTAGATAAATTTTTCATATTCAATGAAATCGTTAACGAAATTATGCATTATTTCCACAAATTCATGTTACTTTGAATTAAATATGATTACAAAAATACTCTATATTTCTGGAAATATCTTCTTTAACATGATATTTGTATAAATTCTAGTTTTAAATTTTATAAGACGACATATTGATATAATTTAAAAAATGAAAATGATTTTTTTTTTTTTCAGAAATTACAAATTTGTATGATCACCTATTTTATGGCTTTGAAATAGTAATCGAGGAGGGACTATAATACTTGTGTTTAACACAATTCTGAAATTTTGCATTTTATTAGTAATTTTGAGTTCTCTTTTCATTTTAATTTTGCAAAAAAAAAAAAAAAAAAAAAAAAAAAAAAATGTGTTTTTGATAATTGGAAAAAGTTGCAAGAGTAGAACTAAGTTAAATTTTTAATATTCAATCAAAGCGTTAATGAAGTTAGTTCTGAGTTAACATATGACTGACATATGACAACAATTGAGACAACACATGATATATATGGGGTATTCTCTCTACTCGTTTCCCAATAACTTAACCCCATTGGCACTGGCGTCTTTTAGACACATTGTATTCGATTGGCAGATTTTTTTTTTTTTTTTTTTTTTTTTTTTTTTTTTAACCATTTGGAAAAAACGGTTATTGTTCTCGTCGGGGTAGGAAAGTAAAAGTATATCTGAAGGTTTTTAGTGGTTTAATCCACATTTTATTCGTTTTCTGATTGGTCTATACAGCAATCTGTATTTTCCCTTACTTTCAACAGAGATGGATACCTTCTGTTGCCACTATGACAAAAAAATAATAAAAACTACAAAAAAAAAAAAAATTAATAACTCAGAAATAGATTAAGATACAGCTTTCAATCAAATTGCGTTTAAAAGTACACTTTATTTCTATATACGACGGTGTAAAAAGTAATATTGTGGGATGTTTAGACGTTTAAGAATGAAATTTCATTTAAAATTGGCCGTCAGATTTCTTGGAAATTTGACGATGGAAAAGCCTTTTCCCGAACAACCAGTGCAATGCTTGGATAATACATAAGTTTCAGGTGAATAAAACGTACGAGTCGCAGGCAATTTTTGTCGCTTGGAAATTTTACGTGTTATAACACTATTAATGTTTAATTCATGGCGTACGTAATGTATGATCAACTCCGTGAGATTTTTTATGTCATAAATTTTAGTCTTTGAAAAAATCATTTTCCAAATGTTCGTTGTAATTTGTTAAATTCCTTTTTTTTTATTACTGAATTACTGAATTTCGAAAATGCACGAATTAAATAAAACTAATGCTACTTTTCTTTATTACTGACGCCAAAAGCACATTTTACATGCACCGTTTATATGTGCATATATGCACACATTGTTCCGAATGGGTTAAAACATATGTTTTATAGATACAATTGTCAGATGCAAAAATTGTATAAATGCTGTTCTTCATTATACGAAAATCGATATAGTTACATTTTCTAAGACGTTGCTAAATTTATTTTTTCATAAGATGATTTGGTAATATAAATTATACATAGTAAACCTTCTTGCATGCTGTAACAAGTAAAATAATAAAATTTCCATTTCTGCACAACCAAAAGATATCAAGTTTTGATATTAATATTTTATGAATGTTCAGCATTTTCACCAAAAAAACGTTTGGTACTTTTCGATTAGCTGTCACCAGTGTTATGTATACATATTTATATACATACATATATGTAAATATACATATATATACATATGCACACATTGTATATGTACACACATATATACATATGTAAATATATATGTATATGTACATATATGTATGTATATAAATATGTATATATAACACTGCCGCCAGGCTAACCGAAAAGTACTAAGCGATTTTAACCATTTGGAAAAATGGTTATTGTCCTCTGTCAGGGTAGGAAATCAAAAACATATCTGAAGCGTTTTATTAGTTGAATCCGCATCTTATTCGTTTTCTAATTGGTCTATACAGTAATCAGTATTTTATCTTTACTTTCAACAGAGATGGATACTTCTGTTGCCACTATGACAAAAAAGTAATATAAACTACAAAAAAATTAATAACTCAGAAACAAATTGAGATACAGCTTTCAAACAAATTCCATTTAAAAGTACTTTTTTTTCTCTATATGACTGTGTAAAAAGTAATATTGTAGGATGTTTAGAAGTTTAAAAATGAAATTTCATTTAAAATTGGTCCAGGAATATTAATGTTTAATCCATGGCGTACGCAATGAATGACCAGCTCCGTAGAAGTTAAAAAATTTACAGTACCGAAAAATGCAATCCATGGCGTACTTAATGTATGATCAACCCAGTGTGATTTTTTATGTCTTGAATTTTAGTCTTTGAAAAAATCATTTTCCAAATGGTCGTTGTAATTTGTTACATTGCATTTTTTTTATTTCTCTAGTATATGATTCACAGTTTCAAGTGTTATAAATATTTCATTGTTACATATTTGCCGAAACGTCAGTGAAGGCTTACTGTGGAGTCCCGAAAAGTTTTTGGTTTCTGTCTGTTTGTCTGTCCCGCTATAACTGCCGTAAAAAGCATCCGATTAGCACGAAATTAATTGGGTATATTGGGATGGTTCCCGGATTTTGCTGTATAGATTTTGGTTAAATTTGGTTCGTTTTTTCGAAATATATAGAACACTTTATTTTGAGCCGTAATGTTTTTCTATGGCAGTTCAGACGATTTTCAATTTTTCATTGGTTGAAAGAAAATGGCGCATTTAATTAATGCATTTATATGGTAAATTATTGATGCCAAATTTACCAAATAAGCGTTTTAAATTATTTCTATTATTTTGGGATTTTGTCAGTATATTTGTCGGATATTTTAAATTAGATGTATGAATTTTTGTGGAGCTCTATTCATGTTTTACAATAATGTAAAACATTTTGCTCTATCATTTTACTTATTTGACATGATACATATTTCATTTTTTTTCTTCTGTCAGTTGCCAATAGCAACTGCAATTTATAGCCCACAAACAGAAATAATTTAAATAATCTTGATTACGAAATCTAAGCAAAAAGTCCGGCTGAGGAAAATAAAAAGTTATTTCATCTTTAATAATTTGGTCAAACATTAACGATGTTAGTAACATTATATTTTAAAATTTAATGTGGGTACTACAGTATTTTAAAGACTACCGTAAAGAATGTTTTCACATTTACAAATAGATGCGATTTGGGCTATTAACAGTGGACAGGATGATGAAGGATTATCCAGTACATTTAAAAATCTCCAAATATGATTAAAAGTCCCCAATCGTGATTTTTGTCAACTTTTATCATGTTAAAACTTTAATTTAATGAAAGAAAGTAATTTTCTTGCGTAAATTTATAGCATTCTTTTTAGACTAGATATTGCATGTAACTATTATAGAATGATCATCAAAATTATTTTTCGGAAACAGAAATTGTAAAAAATATTACATCTCTAAATTAGATATTTCTTAAACATAATATTTTTAGTATAAATACTATAAAAAATATAAAAAGTATATATAAAAATATAAAGTATAAATATTGCTATTTGCATATCACGGTAGCATAAAGTCCTTGTCAAACTGTTGCTTATCCTAAGAAAATTCAAGCTTAAAACGAAACTAGAGATTCACTATAACCATGCGCCTAATCTTTAAGAAATTATTAATTTAAATTTTAGAAGACTATGGGGTGTTCAGGGGGGCAGAGACCCTCCCCCGTGGAGAAATATATTTTTTTAATCTAAAAAAAATACCAGAATAAGAAATTCATCAGAATTTCAGAACGTCATTGTCACACCGTGTATGATTTAATGCTTCTAGTTTTCGAAATCTTCCAAGAATTTTAAATGTTGTTAAATATTTATATTAAAAAATAATTAAAATTCGGATTGTAGGTTGTTGAATATTATGCAATGTGAGATTAAAAGGCAATCACTTTAAGATTTGACGTTGAGGCTCGTAATCTGCAGATTTACTAGTTTAGAATAATTTTCAAATAAGTATCATAAAGGAAAAAATATAATTTTACTGTTATGGATTTAAACATTGTGACATGTTTAAAAAGATCGGTAAATAACCATTTTTAATAATTTTCCATATAAAAGAAAGAAGAATATTTTTATTGAAATATTTTAATTTCTTTTGACGAATTCTGTAGTTTAAATTGGAAGCTTAATTTTCGTGTTTTCATTTTTAAACTACAAACATACTTAAATGAGTTTTAAATATGTTTAGTATAACTGTTATTATTAAGTTTAATACTAATATTTTATTTTATTTCATATAAAATATGAATCATTTCTTATGTGCTTAATAGCATTGTAAATGTTAATTATTTCTAAACTACGTAACATTCGAATGTAAAGAAGAAATCTATATTCTAATACCTATGTTTCTGCTTTCGGTAAAACAATACAAATGGGCATAAATTTACAACGATATTAGTATTTAAATTAGAATAATATTAACCTAAGGCAAGACCATTTATGTTCATTATATTTCGAAACGCATATGAAGTGCAAAAATAATGCTAGGCGAATTATCAAAAAAGTAATTCATTCTCAAAAGCAAATTCACTCTCTGAAACGCCCAAGGCAATAATTAGATAACATTATTTCATGCTTTATGCTATTTCGGATGTCTTGAATGAGATGCTTATAATATGCGCAGAATGACATAATTTCACGCATAACAAATTGACTAGTTAATGCATTTCATTGCAAATTATCTTTATGCTTTGTCATTTTCATTAAGAAAGAAAATGTCACATGTTTGTTTTGGAAAATATTGGCATTTACATGGAGAATTATTTGAATAATGAATCTAATAACTTACAACAGCAGTTTCAATTTTCATATATCTATACTAATATTATAAAGAAGTGATGTTTGTTTGGATCTTTATATGTAGGGATTAATTTCTTGAACTACCGAAACGATTTAAAAAATAATGGTAGCAAACTGATAAAAAGACCCTGTTCCAACATAGGCTATATTTTTTTTATGTTTATACCACTACCGCCAAGAGTGTGCTGGAATAAAACACGTTCTAAAAATGCGATTTTTGTATTACAGAAAGGCTTAGAAACTTCAAATTAAATTAAGATATAAAAAATGAAAAAATGCGCGAAAAGCGTTCTAAATAACGCTTTATATGCAATATCAGGAAATACCAAACAAAATTCAAAAGTGATGATTGCAAATTGGTTGTGAAGTCTTTGCTCAAACAAAGGCTATACTTTATGTCCTTGTCATTGCCACCTTGGGGGTACAGGTACAAAAAACATCCTAAATTCCGAATTTTGTGATACTGAAAGAGCTAGAAACATTGAATGATATATATAAGGTATAAATGCGCACTAAGAACAGTTTCCAAACTTAAAAGGATAAAATGAGCGAAACGCGTTCTAAAAGGATTCTAAATTAAGACTTCTATGATGTCTCAGTAAATACAAGAGTGATTTTAAAAGTAATGGTTGCGATTTGAGGGGGTAATCCCTGCTTGAATATAGACTATATTTTTTGTCAGTTCCAATAACAGCTGAAGGTTACAGGAGCAAAATCCGTTCTAAATTGTGATTTTTGTGATACTGAATGAGCTAGTAGCCTCCTCTTGAAATCTGGCATGGTAATTGCTTAAATAATGCAAATGCTCTCTAAGAGCATTTGGAAACAAAAATTAAAAATTTAAAAGATGTGGATATGCGCGAAAAGCGTTCTAAAAACGTTTTAAATTAGCATTACTATGCAGTCTCAAGAAATACCGAACTGATTTCAAAAGTAATGGTTGCAAATTGATGACGACAGTCCCACTCCCGAGACAGACTATATTGGCAGAAACAAATTACTTTCTAAATAGCGATTTTTGTGGTACTAAATCGGCTAACAACTTAAATTTGGCAAGTTAATTAATTATAGGATATAAATCCTGTATAAGAACAGTCGAAAAATGAATTAAAAATATAAATGTAGGTAAAATGTTCTAAAAAATCCGAAAAAAGATATAATTTTCTATTTCTAGGAAATTGTTAAAGATAAAAACTTGAAATTTGGTGTAGTAGGTATTTACGATGCATAAATGCTCTCTAAAAACATCCTGGAATTTCCCCCATTTTAAGAAATGATATAAATTGAATTATTTGTTACAACAGGTTATCATGTCATTTGTTACAGGAAGGTTTCATATGCTACGAATGCCGAACCTGTAGCTCCAGATTCCAATTTTGACCCATCTGTGTAAATTGTGATATCTTTAAAGTTGTGTCCTATGGTCGGTACTATAGTTTCCACCGGGTGTGTGTGCCATATGTTTATTTTTTTAACATACTCTGTATGATTAAGTATTGTTCCGTATAAGTTTACTGTTTCCCTTAGCCTTGAGACTGTGCCGTATGCTGCTTCGTATTTGTCTTGTAGATGAATTGGAACCAGGCCTGCTAGAACCTGAAGGGCCGCAGTTGGGGCTGTTTTATATGCCTTGACTATAACCAGCAGGAAGTGTCTTTGGCAAGTTGTTGGTTCTTCCTTGCTTCTTGTGTTTAGGTTGTGTCCCCAAATTGGGGCTGCATAAGTCAGTGTTTTCTCGACTACTGTTCTATACCAAATTTTCAATAAGTCTGATTTGAGACCCCCATCCCCGTGAGATCATAGTGCTCATCATGTTGAACGTGTTCCTAACTTTTGCTGATTGTGTTTGGCAGTGTGTTAGCCAGTTGAGATTTTTATAAATTATTATACCTACGTATTTAATTTGTTCTTTTCCTTCGAGTTCCCTGTAGTTAAATTTTATACCCTCTATTTTGTGTGTGTCCTCTGTTGGGAGGTTTCTTATATGTGTTCTGTGTAGATACAGTAGTTCTGTTTTATCCCAGTTAAGTGTTAGGTTGTTAGCTGTGATCTATTCGTTAAATTCTTTAATTATTTTGTTTGCTAATTTGACTAGTTTTGCTTTCGTTTTTGCTCTTAATATTAAAATAAAATCATCTGCAAATGCCTGGATTCTTACGTTATACCCCCAATTTTAATTCAGTGCTGTATCTGCTATTAGCAGCTATAGCAGTGGCCCAAGGCAGCTGCCTTGTGGGCAACAGCCGAATGTTTGTTTTGTTGTTTTTATCCCGTTCTCTTCTAGGGTTAGGAATCTGTCTTTTAATAAGCTTTTTATCCAGATTGTCAGGTATGTAGGGCATGGTGATTGTTTTAGGTTTTCGGCTATAATGGGCCATCTGATGTTGTCAAATGCTCCCTTTATATCCATGGCTATTAGCAATGTTTGATAGTCTTCTTCCTTGTCCTTTTTTATACTTTTTATAAGGTTGTTTAGTGCGTTTTCGCATGCGATTCCTTGTTTAAAACCGTATTGTTTTTCACTCCAATATTTGTTTATTGTGAGGTGGTGTGTTATCCTACCATGTATAATTCTTTCTAGTATTTTGCTAAAAGCGGGCAAAAGGCATACCGGTCTGTAGTTTTTCGGTTCTTTTGGGTCTTTGCCTTTTTTGCGGAATAGAACTACTGTGCCAATTTTAAAGGATTTAGGGAAATAATTTAGATATAGGCAGGTGTTGTATAATGTTAGAAGTAGTTCTGGTGCTGTTCTATGGATTCTTTTTGTTAGGTTGTAGTCTATGTAGTCATAATCTGGGGCTTTGTTTTGTTTTATTTTTTTTATTATTCTATTTAGTTCTTGTTTTGTTATTAGTGGTGGTTTAGATTCATTATTTTCTGGTATTAGTTTGTGCTCTATTAAGGGATCCGTTAGGTATAGGTGTTTTAGGAAATGGTTCAGCATTTTTTTTATTGTTGCTTTATGGTCATTTGGCAGTATATTAACGAGTCTTGAGGGGCTTGTTTTCTTGCCTGATTGTAGTTTATATTGCTGGCCATATGTGTTTGTGACTTCTTCGCAGTATTTTTTCCAGGAGTCTCTTTTTGCTTTTTGTACAATTTTTTTTTAGATTTGCTCGTTCTTTTTTGTATTCTATATGAAGTTTTTGTTTGATTTCGCCGTGTTCTTGCTTTTGGAATCTTCTCTTGAATGCTCTTACCCTATTTCTTGTGTCCACCACTGTGGTGCTGATAAGACCGGGGTTTTCCTCTGTTTGTAGCAGGAAACAGCTATTGATGTTATTTCATTCTGTAATCTTAAGGTTATACTATCAAGCTGGTCTATATGTGTTGTTTTCCTTAGTTCCTTTATGCATTTATTTCTTATTTGCTTTATTTTTTTCTCAAATTTTGCGTGTTTGCCGTATTTAGTTTCCAGCCTATGTCTTAGCATGCATTATCAAATTCAATTTTAAATTTTATATATTTATGATCACTACCAGATTTATCGTCACTTACCTCCCATTATGTGATTTGTTCCCCTAGTTTTGGTGTCGCTATGGTTAGATCTAGCCATCCTTCTAATTTCTTTTTTCCTCTTACGGTACTGAACGATGCTGGCGCCCCTGGTGGGTTTTGGACGATGAGTGAATTTAGGAGAAGGAAGTCTGTGAATTTTTTTTTCTCTGTCGTCAATATCTGCATAGCCCCATTGCTGCGAGTGTGCGTTAAAGTCCCTGTCAGTAGTATTTCACCCTTGGCTATCCTCTGGGTGTCTTCCACTTCCTGGAGCACTGTTTCGATTTCTACTGATGGGGGAGCATAAACATTTATTATTGTTATTTTACCAGTTTTTTTCTATTTTTATTGCCGTTGTGTATTCTTTTTCTGCTATAATAATTGGGTTAGTTCCTATTCTTGTTACAATAGCTGATCTATTTGTTTTAGTTTTAGTTATATTCCAGTTGTTATAGTTGAATGATGTTATTTTACAAGATTTTTTGTTTTGGTAATAATCCTAAAGTAGCCCTATGTTTATCTGTTTTTCACCCATGTAGCCCACCAGTGAATTGGTCGCATGAAAACTGTTGTGGAGGTTTATTTGTATGAATTTAATATTATCATGTGCTTGTTTGTCTTCTTTTGAGTTGGTGTTTTGTGTACCAATTTTTTTATTTTGTGTTTGTTTTCTTATCCCTCGAGTGCCTCTTGGGCACGTGTACGTTTTACCTACGGATTGTTCCACAACAGGTTACCCTTAGTAATGTACCGGGAGCCGGCAGCACAGACAACCACCTCATCGAGTTGGAGGCTGAAATCCCAGAATTAGCTAAAACTCGATTCCCATATTAAAACGCAGTGGGTTTACCAAGTCATATCTTGGTGGAAAACATCTAAAAACCCGATTTTAGCGGTCGACTCGTAGGTTTACCATTGTGTTTTCTTGCACCCAAAGGTATGAAAACATGACGGATGACGGACTAGGAGTAGGAAAATTGAATGGTAAACGTAAGTTTGCCGTTTAAACGTTTAATATGCGAATCGAGTTTTAGTTAAATCTGGAATTTCAGCCTCCAATTCGATGAGGTGGTTGTCTCATAGTTTGTACGCCTCCTTGAATTTTGCAGATAAGAAAATTTTCGGCAAATTTCCTTATAGAGAATCTCTTCTTAAAAGAAGGCGAAATTTTGTTCGTTTAACCTAGATCTCTTTCGCTAAAAAAAGATACTGGTCAAAACTGCATAAATATTAAGCGTACTATCTTAATGGTGGATTCTGAACTATATATACATACACATACCAAAATAATAAGATAAATAATTTATAAATGTAAATAAGGTAACAATCGCTTCAAAATTACTTTTCCTCTCACTCTTTTCAAAATTCATATGGAGAAACAAGTTGGTGATACTCAATCTTATCTCTCTTAAAACCACGCGATCACACAACCAATGGAGTGGCTGTATTTCACCTGACTGTGATTTTGGCACTCCATTTTAGAATTTCGCCATCCGGAGCTTGACAGCAGGTGGTGGTCGGGGTTGATAATGCAAACAAGCGTGTTTGCAGTATGACGACATATATGACACAATATCCACTATCTGCTCGTCTTCTGCTCATATCTTCTCTTAATCTTTACTCACATGCGGAAGATGAATCTTGTTTACCAGGTTTATTGCAAAATATTTTTATTACAGTTTGCTTTGATAAAATTCTGTAGATCTTCTTTTGATAATATCGTGACTGTTTTTTTTTTTTAAACAGTCACGATATTGTTTTAATTTCGGGAGAAAAAGCACTAATGCTACGAAAGCAATAGTGCCTTTTACCCCTAAAATAAAATGACATTGCGACTTTTTTTTTTAAATACACCTATTTTTATCAAAACAAGCTGTAACAAAAATATTTTGAAATAAATTTGGTAAACAAGATTCATCGTCTGTGAGTAAGTAACAAATTAAAATTCGTGCTTGAATTTTTAACAGGGATTCTCTAAATGGCTTTGTCTGTTTAAAAAAAATCTAATTTGGCGATTTTAGGAAAATTATTGAAGTTATTGCCTAGACGAGCTAAATATTTAAACAAATAAATGAACAATACTTGCTGGTTTAGCAACATTTAATGCATGTACATGTAGTACAAAATTTAATGCATGCATTTTAAATTAAAATGATTCAGAATATGAAATGAGGTGAGTTTTAAATTAAATAAATGAAATATTTGTAAGTTATATATAACAAGAGCGCAATACGAGCAGAGAATATATGAAAGTTATCGTTTGTGCTTGGTAAAGTAATTTAGAATTGTATATTGAAAGAAAGTAATTTAAAATTGAATATTTTATTTATTATAAAATTCTATACATACTCTAAACATTCATAAACGTTTTATTCTTATTGGGAATACAACCGTGTATATCATTTTTTATAACTTCAACACATCAATGATTCTGTAAAAAATGAGACTACAAAATTCTATTTTTACATATTAACTACTTACTAATTTTTATGCGTCGTTTTTCATTACATTAATAAAGCAAAATTAAAGTCGAACGTATTTAAATCAGCAACATTTGTATTATATAATTAAATAATAATTTATATTTTTTTATAAGTTGAAATAAAAGGACGTAACCAACTTGTTTTTCTCTTTGGAAAAGGACAGAGATGAATTTCACCAGGAAAAGAATTTTCTTACAATTTAGAAAACTACAGCTATTCGATTGCCAACATTACGCCATTTTAACAAATAATATTGGTTCTAAAAAGATCTGTTTTTATTTAAATAATTAGCTATAATAAATAAATTAAATAATCACAAACTAAAATTAATAGAATATTCTATGCTGTCCGAATGTAAATACTACAAACAAATTAAAACACGACGTTTGAGCTTGCGTAGTTATTTCATAGATGTAGTATTATTCGATTATCCATAAAGAAGAGAGCAGTTAAGTATATTCCTGTAGTTCAACCACGTCCGCTACGTGGCGTGTGATCTTGATTGATTTGACCTCGCCTTTATTCTTGCTGTTACCTTTCCCCTTAAGATAGGACGCTTACTTTACATACTGCTTTGATACTGGTAGTTTTACTGGAGAAAAAACGGTATCCGTATGAACCATATGTCTGGGCTGCTGGCTCCCGGTCTATAATATCACTTTCCTATACTTGTATTAAATATATAAATTGAATTTCTTAAAAAAAAAAAAAATACAGTGAAACTCGGTTAAGATACGCCCGCTTAAGATACGAATTATCTTCGTTCCCTTGAAAAATACCTATTAAACTTGTGTAAAATTACCCGCTTAATATACGTACGCATAAGATACGATCCCGCTTAATATACGAAGAAAATTTATCCCTTGATGTCAAAAACCCGCTTGATATACGAAATGGTTCTTAAGTAATACTTAGAGTAAAGAAAAGAGCACTTTCTTTGACTGAAAAACTTGATGTCTTAAGGAACGATGCCGAGAATGTGATAAGCAAGACTGTATTTTCCAAATCTGCAGGAATACAGGAGTCATACGCAAGTTCGATGAATGAATGAAAAAAAGAGTTCAGGAAAGTATTGTGTCTCGCCGACAACTGTCCCGCCTTTCCAAGGCTATCCCCAGCTTACAAAACATCGAACTAGTCTTTTTACCACCGAATGTGACCAGCGTGGTTCAATCCATGGATCAAGGTATAATTCATATTCTCAAAATGATATACAAAAGTCGTGTCGTTGTACGTCATCTACACCAAATAGGTCATTGCGAAAAGGATCTATCCTGTCCAACCTGTAAGCCTATTAACCTCTTGGACGCCATGCATTTCCTGAGTGCGTCCTGGGAAGACATATCATCAACCAATATTGAGAATTTCTTCTGTAATGCCTTTGACGTTGACGGAACTTTGCAAAACGTTGATATCGTAGAAGAGGAGCAAGAATGCAAAGATTGGGACTCATTTGTCAAAATTGACGAACAAGTTGTAACAAATGAAGTTCGTCCCATCACGTATATAATCGCAGACATCAAAAGTTCCGATGAAGATAGGCCTTCAGAAGAAGCAGAAGACGACGCGAATGAAGAAACGGATGTACCATCATTCGCATCTGTAATGGGCTCTTTCAGCTTACTTCGTCTCTATGTCTCTTCGATGGATGCTGGTCCCTCCGTCGAAGACTTTTTCTACCACATCAACAATGCAGAAAACTTCATGATAAAATCTCGCCCTGCGTTGCACCACCCCAAGGTAAACGAATTTTTTTTTTCAACAAACTAAAACTACTTCACGTTCTTTAATTTTGATAATGTATCAAATAGATATTATTCCTTGCATACATTTAGTTTTGTCTTTCTAAAAATAAATGATGAACATTTATTATCTTTCCTCTAAAGTAAGTAGTGTATTTTAGTTTCTGTTTTCTAAAGATTAACAAAAATTTCGTTTTATCGTCTTTTTGTAATTTGGCAGAGTATTGCATAAAGCCATTTTAATTTTGTTATTTTAAAAACGATGACTCAATAAAATTTTGGAGGAAAAGAAAGTTATTCTTTATTTCAAAATCGTAAACTCAAATTTCCTAGACTATCGAAAAATCGTTAGAAATGGGTAAAATGAGAGTTATAAATGGCTGAAATAAGTTAATAATAATGGGCACTGGCTTTATATGCATTATTACTCTAGAGTCTGTGAAATCCGGGTAAGATACGATCCCGCTGAAGATACGAAATGCTCTCGGTCACTTGATTCGTATCTTAAACCAGTTTAACTGTAATTGTTATTAAGAAATGTTTTAAAATAATTCCTTGAAATATTTTGTAAATCATATTTTTTATCACATTTTATTATTACATTTAGATTAAAAAAATAATAATATAAACAGGATTCGTACGCCTCCTGGAATCTTGCAGACCATATTTGTATTAATAATATAAATTAAATTTCTTTAAAAAAAATAATCGTTATAAAGAAATGTTTTAGAACAATTCCATGAAATAATTTGTAAATAATATTTTTTTATTACATTTTATTATTACATTTAGATTTTAAAAAATAATCTATCTATACTAATATTATAAAGAGGTAAAAATTGTTTCTTTGTAGGAGGTAAGCTCTGGAACTACCGAACCGATTCCAAAAGCAATGGTATCAAAATGGTGATGTTAGTCCAACTTAGATCATAGGCTATATTTTATGACTGTGCCACTGGCCAAAAGGTGGTGCCGGAGACAAAAACGGTCTAAAAATGCGATTTTTGTGTTACTGAAGAGCCTACCCAACAAGCACAGAAATTACGAGTCACTGATGGTTTGTTAACCTTGGCCGAAAGTCTTCGATGGGGGCCCGCTATCAATGAAAGTTACGGCTCCGTAAAAAAACTGTCACGCCGGACATAATAAGGCCACGAGAAAATTGACCGTAAGTACAAGAAGTTGCCCACAATCGTGCCTCTAACTTTTCACTAAAAGTGTTAGGTAGCCTTAAACTGCCCACAATTATTATTTTAATGGCCAGTAAAAATAAAATCTAACGAGAAGCTTGCCTTTGTCCTACCATTTGTGGTTGTAATAAATTAAATTTAGCCCAAACCTGCCCACAAAAAAGCCTATTATGGTTATTTAAAATGTAATCACAAGCCACTGCTGTGCCATAATGATTGTTTAGGCATAAATCAAAATTTATTCTATAAAAGAAAATGATTTTTATCAAGCTAATTAAATGATAAAATATTTTTGCAGGATTTAAAAGATCTTATAATTATTTAGGTACACTTTTCAAGAAAATCAAATTTTTTCACTTTTAACTTTTTCAAAAAATTTCCAAACACAATACTTCATATAGTGCATTAATATATTTGTTCATTTATTCACTTACATATTTACAAAATTTATATGCAATGCATTTTTAAATAGTAGCATTTCATAAAAATTTATAAAGTATATAATTGAAAAAATAAACTAATCAATTAATTCATTATCAAATATTGTATTTTGAATATTTTTGAAAAAGTTCAAGTTAAATGAACTTGATTTTCCAGAAAAGTATGTCTAAATAATAATAAGATTTTTTTTTTACCTACCAAAACATTTTATCATTCAATTAACCTTCTAAAAAGTATTTTCTTTTAAAGAATAAACTTCGCATTATTGTTAAATAATATACGTGATTTTAACATAGTTTATTATATATTTTATATGTTTTTGTGATGCTCTTTTTACTTAAATTTCCACTATATTTTACACTTGTTTGTTGGTAAATCTGTTATATTATGCTTATTCATGAAAGCTTTATTAAATCATTATAATCTAAATTTTTGCATCATATCTGTTAATTTTTTATTCAAATATTACATAAAAATAAGTTTAATCTGTAAGTAATTAACGAATGACAGTATAATATTTCTCATATATTTTAAAATTTTGTTTTTATCAGACAATATTTAGATACTTCTCTTGCAGTTTAATATCCAAACATTAGAAAAATATATTATTTCAACTTCTTCAAAATCCTTGAAAATTATTTATAATTATTAGAAATGCAAATAATAGTTTAATAGTGATTTTTAAAAATATATTAAATTTATCTTGATATTTCTAGATTTCATTAAAATTCAATTGCTTTAATCAATTACATTTTCTCGAGTTTAAAGCCCCATTTTTATAATTAAAATAAAATAAACTGTTTTAAAGAATAATGTCATCCGATATTTATAATGTTTAAAAATAAATAAAATCACCTCTAAAAAACTAAAACTAAACTATTGCAGGGAATTTTACTAAAAATGAAAATATCTTTTAAATTTTCATTTGCATTTATAAAAACTAAATATAAGATAAAATGATGCAAAAAACAGATATAATGAAATTAATAAATGAACTAACAAACTTACCGATATATGTATACGTGCTACGACGTGGCGAGCGGCCCATCTTCGTCCGCAGCCCTTTATTCGTCTACTCTTGTCCGACTCTTTTGCGGAAGCAAGATTCTTAGGTCCCCAGCCACGTTCCGAATGAAAGACTCTCTAGCGAAAGCCAGATTGAAAAAATCTTGAAACTATGTCCTTACTCCGACCACATAGTAAACACGAATGAATGACAAAGCAGAAAAAACAAAGAAAAATTCTGAGAATTCCTCCCACTCCCCTCTTATCGTACCGGACCGGAACCACGAAATTTCAAAACTGCTTAACCTTGAGACTATTGAAGATCAAGGTCCCTTCATCTATGATCTATCTGATTTTTCCGGAGAGGGAGGGAGGGAGAGTAGTTTTATAAGCCAATACCTTATTATAATAAATAAAAGTCATTTTTTCTTAAATCATATATTTTTTCTGTTAATGTTATTTTTAGTCATTTGGAAAAGAGCTTTTCTTTTCCTCTTCTTTATTTTTTTCGTTCTTTTTTTTTCTTTTTTAGAGAAATAAAGATTTAAGATACATTGTTCGAATTTTTAAACTCCCCATACAGTTTTCAGATAGCACAAAAACATCCATTTTTTTCTCCGATTTATCGATTAAATGGGCATTTTATCTCTTTTCTGTAAATTTTTACCCATTTATCTTCTGAATTAAAAATTATATGATTTAAAAAAACCATGCATTTTTTTTTTTTTTTTTTTTTTTTTTTTTTTTTAATTCTGATGTGCTCATAAAAAATATCTTGTTTATCTGTATATATCAAGGCTTATTTTTGACTCAAGACGATTTTACTTGTAACTTATAAGAAATGCGTAAAAATAAATAGAGTCTTTTCAAGTTTATTTTAGGACATAAAATATGCATATACCATCTTATTTAATACTTTCATATAATGTCAGATTTTAATGCCTATCCTAAATTTTGAAAGAAATAATTTTTCCAACTGGGTGAAAATGTATCCAGGTCAGGACTCGAACCCAAACAATAAGGAAAAAAATTCTTGATTTATTCCACAATTCTTTACTTAATTCTGCGAAAATTCTTGATTTATTGTGCAATTCTTCACTTAATTATATTTATACATATGGAAAACAACACATGAATTTATCTGTATTTCTAAAGGGTAAAATAATGGTAGTAAAATCATTAAATATATCTAAATTGTTAGGAATTTAAAATAGGCAAGGAATTTTATTTATATTTTCCGTTACAGTGGATTCAGAAATAAAAATGTCTTTCCCAGTATTTTTCTTTACATGGAAATATGTTTCAAATTATATTAAAAATTCATGTTTTAGTGACCGCTTTTAAGTTACCTTTTCTCCCCCCCCCCTCTCCTTGCTCAAGAATGACTGCTTATTGAACCATTTTGTGCGTTTGATTATGAAAAATATTTTTTCATGAATGCTGAAAAAAAAAGAGCATAAATAAATTTACATTTATCAATAATTTTTTAAATATGTTTAGGTAGTATGTATGTCTGAAGATTGCAGTGTTTTGCTATTAATATATTATTCAAGTTAGCGTATATTTTATATTAAGTTATCTAATTATCTTCGCAATCAAAAATAATATAAAATAACCATTAAATATGTTCTTTTAGGTAGCTTTCTTTACAAAAAGCTACCTATTGCAGCCGTTCGGAGGAAAGCGATTTCAAAAAAATTTGGTATATTTTCATCGATCATTCCAGATTTCATCGATTCCAGACCCCGAAACCACCCTCCGTTCAAAATTGATATATATATATATATATATATCAATATATATATATATATATATATATATATATATATATATATATATATATATATATATTACCATTAATTAAACATAACCTGCCACCGTCAATTATTATGAATTAAAGCTGTAAGTATTAAAAAAAAAATATATTATAAGAATACAAGAAAATTCAGATAAAATCATAGCTAGAAAATTAAAAAACATTAAATAAATCGTTGCAATGATAGGAATGAAACAATTAATGGAATCCTAAAATAGGTATCAGATAACTACATGGTAGAAATCTTATTGATAATACACATAGATTGTGCACTAATTGCAGCAATGATCTAAGCGTATAATATTTAAAAGATTGCTAAATAATTTAGCGACCTGGGAATATATAAAAATATATATAAGATACCTTAAGGAAAAAATACATCAAAATGAATTGTTGACATTCAAAATGAAAAGATATTTAAAATATCGTAAAAATATCGTAAAAAGCATACATTCATAATAACTTGCGCAAATGCATCATAGTAATTTGAATGCTAATATATTACCATTAATTAAACATAACCTGCCACCGTCAATTATTATGAATTAAAGCTGTAAGTATTAAAAAATATATATATATATATATATATCTGACCTATGTCACACTGTAACTCTCGTATTTATGAACCGATTTGGATGTAATTCGGTGTGTACATAGTACATACCAATGTCTCGACCGAGATCGTTGGCCAGCTTCATCCGCCATTTTGTTTCAAAATGGCGGTCATTTAAAAATTTAAAAAAAAATTTAAAATTTGAAATGTGGTACCAAAAAATTGAAAATGGAAAAATATTTTTTTCTTGTGTATTTGACCTTTATACATAGACTCCGTAGCAGTTTTTGTTTTGTCTATATCTTAAAAAATGGCTGAGTTATAGCACTTTGAATTTCTAGCGAAGCTGACATTTTGAAACGTCCTGAATTTTGTCACGCGATAAAAGGCGTATTTATGAACCGATTTGGATGTAACTTCGTTTATACATAGTACAGACCAATGTCTCGACCGAGTTCGTTGGCCAGCTTCATCCGCCATTTTGTTTAAAAATGGCGGCCATTTAAAATTTTAAGAAAAATTTAAATTTGAAATGTGGTACCAAAAAATTGAAAATAGAAAAAATATTTTTTCTTATGTGTTTGACTTCGATAAAAAGATTCGGGAGCAGTTTTTGTTTCGTCTATACCTTAAAAAATGGCTGAGTTATAGCATTTTGAATTTCTAGTGTGGCTGACATTTTGAAACGCCCTGATATTTGCCACGTGATAACAGACGTATTTATGAACCGATTTGGATGTACCTTGGTGTGTACATAGTAGATGCAAATAACTCAACCGAGTTCGTTGGCCAGCTTCATCCGCCATCTTGTTTCAAAATGGCGGCCATTTAAAAAAAAATTAAAAAATTTAAATTTAAAATTAGATATCAAAAAACTGAAAAATGAAAAAGAGTTTTTTCGTATGTGTTTGGCCTTAATACAAAGATTCCGGAGCAGGTTTTGTTTCGTCTATATGTAAAAAAATGGCTGAGTTATAACATTTTGAATTTCTATTGTGGCTGACATTTTAAAACGACCTGATTTTTGTCACGCGATAACAGGCGTATTTATGAACCGATTTGAATGTAACTTGGTCTGTACATAGTACATACCAATGTCTTGACCGAGTTCGTTGGCCAGCTTCATTCGCCATCTTGTTTCAAAAGGGTTGCCATTTTTTAAAAAAAAATGTAATTTAAAATTTAAAATGAGGTATTAAAAAATTGGAAAATGAAAAAGATTTTTTTTATGTGTTTGGCCTTAATACAAAGATTCTGGAGTAGTTTTTGTTTCTGAAAATTTGTTCTTTTGTTTATATCTTAAAAAATGGTTGAATTATAGCACTTTGAATTTCTATCATGGCTAACACTTTGAAACGATCTTGTATTTGTCTCGCGATACCACACGTATTCACCTATTTCGATGGAAGAAGGCATGCGGATAGTATACATCAATATCTCGACCAAGTTCGCTGGCCAACTTCATCAGCCATCTTGTTTCAAAGTGATGGCCATTAAATTAAAAAATATATATATTTAAAGTGAGGTGCAAAAAAATTAGAAATTGAAAAAGGTTTCTTTCTTAAGTATTTGACCTTTATATAAGGATTCAGGAGCATTTTTTGTTTGTCTTTATCTTAAAAAATGGCTCAGATATAGCAGTTTCAATTTCTAACGTGGGTGACATTTTGAAAAATCTGATTTTTTGCCTGCGACAGCACTCGTATATATCAACCGATTCCGATGTGAGTGAGCACGTGCACAGCAATTACTAAGGTTTCGACCAAGTTCACAGGTTAGCCTCATCCACCATGTTGTCTTAAAATGGCAGGCACTTTAAGAAATCGCCGAATATGGCAGCCAAATATAAGTTACTTTAAATAAAAGCAGCTTGGATAAAGCTGACTAATTTCGTGAAATTCTCATTCATAATGATTTAGTATTGATAAAAATTAGTATTAAATCTCCTACATTCGGTTTCCACTTAATTGAGCTTCGTGTGAATGAATAATATAAGTTGGCTTTTTTAAAATAAGGAATATGAAAGCTACCTCTTCCTACCGGCACTGGCCGGAAGGACTTTTTTATTCCAGTCAGTGTGTTCAAAATATATTTATTTAAATCTTAAGCTTACATTAAAAAATAAATAAATAAATAAATAAATAAATAAATTTCCGCTCTTTAAATAAACGAGGTGGACCCCGTCGAATTTCGACGAAAGAAAATGTTTACTAAGAAACTGTTGCACCAAATTTATAATACACCGACAACAATATTTACAATAAAAAATCCATCTTACAGTTGTTAATTTAACTCTCCAAAGACATATGTTAACCTAAGATTAACAAAATACTTTTTTCATAAACTTCAACTGTTAAAATTATTGGAAAATTAAACTTTATAATCAAGGTAAGTAATTTTGATTAAGTTATCAATTGATGCTTGGTATTACGGAATGAAAAAATCAGCAAAAAGGATTTCACCTTGACATAATCATAGAATCCCCCCCCCCTTTAAATCTAAACAAATCAAGTCATTTTCAACGTTTCACATCAATATTAACCATTTAAAAACATTTTAACGCGCAACAGGTTATTGATAAATATATCTGCAAGCTTTAAGTCACGTTTGTCAACTATTACAACTTGCCATGTTAAAATTCCCACTCGTGATTTGAGGTCTTATAACAATCTCTGTACCTGCGCATAAAAATTCCAGAAATTTATAACTTTTAGACGTATTCATGGGGAAATATCTCGTTTTATCAAATAAAATTATCGGTTTCTTTTAAATATGACGTCATTTTCACTCGCTTAAATATTTTGCCTATTGTCTCAAACTCAAAGTCAGCGAAATGAAAAAATAGTGAAATATAATAGCATCATCAGGGAAATTGTGTCTTTTTTAAAGCGTAACGTCATTTTCTGTTCAAATTTTTAAAAAATATATTTTTAATTGTAATGAGAAAATGGCATCTGTAAGAATATAATCAATAAAGATAACTAAACCACTTTTAATAGAAATGAAGTACTTCAGTTGCCACGATTAGAAAATTGGTATTAAAAACTATAAAAAAATAATATCTCAAAAATAAATTGAGTTACAGCTTTCAAACAAATTGCATTTAAAAGTGCATATTTTTCTGCATACAACGGTGTAAACATTTAAAACGTGGTATGTTTAGAAGTTTAAAATTTTGCATTAGCGAAAATTGCAAAACCAAATTTTTATTTCAAATTTCAAAGTGTTGCCATTCGCAGAATGACGTATGCGTTACGCACAGATATGTTTGTCCTTTATAATATAGATATGTGAGTTAGGTAATATTAGCCCGCTACTTTCTAAAGGATGATGGACCGTTATTACATGTTTGCCAGAAACCGGCCTTCATTGGTTTGCGGGCAGAATAAACGCAACAGTTTTCCCGCCGCCGATTCGTAATCTTTTCCGCTATAGCTGCTGTAATTAGCGGTGCGTCACTTACGGTAAAGTACAGTTTGGCTACAAATGGCCTTAACTCACGTTGACCGCCACGAAACCGCCTTGCGGCCGGAAATCGTGTGTTTGCTGGGTAGAAACATGAAATTTGGAATGGTGGTTACTTATAAGATACTAATGATCTCTAAGGACATTTCTTAAAAAAATCGAAATTAAAAAGTGATGAAAATGCACGAAAAGCGTTCTAAAAAATGTTCTAAATGGCGAATTTTACGCAATTTCTGGTAGTACCAAACATATTTAAAAAATGATGGTGTCAAAATGATGGTGACAACAATAGCTCAAACATAGGCTATATTTTATATCGGTGCCACTACCCCTAAAGGGAGTAAAGTGGCAAAAAACTTTCGAAATTGCAATTTTTGTGTTACTGTAAGGTCCAGATAGGTGGAATTTCGCATGGTAGTTACTTATTAGATATAAATGATGTCTAAGAAAATTTCTGAAAAAAATTCGAAAGTTAAAAGGGGTGCATTTGCGCAAAAAGCGTTCTAAAAAATGTTCTAAATGGCGATTTTTATGCAGTCTCAAGAAGTACCAAACGAATTTCAAAAATAATGGTTGGAAATTGATGATGACAGCCCTTGCTCCAATATAGGCTACATTTTATGTCGGTGCCACTACCCCTAAAGTTTGCATGCTAAAGTCCCCTAAAGTTGGACCCCTAAAGTTAATGTTGGCAAATTAATGGTGACAGTCTCTTTTCAACATTTTTCGAGACATTCTATTTCAACTCTGTTTACGCATTTTATGTTGGTGCTTTTAACACCTGTGAGGTGGTAGGCTGTTAGACATTGGAATTTGACATAATGGTTAATTTTAAGATGTAAATGTATTAAGATGGTTTCTCAAAATTCAAAACATCAAATGAATACTGAAATGAGCTTATGAAATGAACATAAAAGTCTCAAAATACTTTCTAAATTAGCATTTATTTGGAATTAGTTTCAGTTCTTCTGATTAATTAAAATCTCATTTCTGTCTATTGAACTTTTATAATGAAGTTTAGTCAAACTGTGGCTTAATTTGTAATTTTTGAATTACTCCAAAAAGTATATCTTCTAATAAAAAATAGTCATGCAAATACCACTTGGCATATTTCATCTATTGCGTGAGCAAAGCCACGTGGTTTGCTAGTAATAATATAAACAAGGTTCGTGCGCCTCCTGGAATTTTACAGACCAGAAAATTCTTTGGCATCAATAATTTCTTATAGAAAATCTATCCTTAAAAGAAGGCGAAGTTTGGCGTGTTTGACATATATTTTTTTCTTCTATAAAAAAAATACATGCAGCTAACTGGAAAAATTACCTGACCGTATAAAGTTTATATATTTTAAAAGCCCGAATATGCTTAGAGACTTTCTGTTATTAATAATACTATTAAGATTTTATTTTTGTCAATATTTCGTTATTTATAGAAGTATTAGGGAAATAACTAAAAGTTAAAACACTTATGCATTAATCATTATTTGACATGCATTTAACGATAAATCAACCAGGTTTATTTTTTAATTTAACTTATATGCAGTTATTTTTGCATGTGATAACTTCCAAATATCAATTCTTTTAAGTGAAGACATTTAAATAAAGCGTCAAGTATAATTTCAGGATTTCCATATTATGCCCCTTTTCTTTGTGATAGCGTGCATATACGCCATTAGTCACCACAAATGACGGCATTTCAGTATTTTGTCACTCAGAAAGTCTAAATCTGTGTTTAAAAACCTTATAAACTGATTCTTAAAATGAAACATTCTTAATTTATATATTACCTATTATACTATCATTTTAGTTATGTTTTTGTTATTATTTGTTTTAAAACATATTTAAGTTTTTATTTTATTTTATTTATGAATTGAGCTTTTTCTGAAACCTACTGTTTAAGAAAAAATTTGTTAGTTTTTTTTTTTTTTTTTTTTTTTTTTAATATTGTTTGTCGAATTGTATGATTTCTTAATTTTATTCTGTTTCATAGTGAATCATGTTACCTTCAAAAATATCTCTTTTAATTAAAAAACTGAGTACTATTTTTAACCCAGTAATATAGCTATTCTTGAAGTATGTATAAGTAATGCACGGATAAAAAAGAGTAGTATTTTTTTTCTTCATAGATCTTGAACAAATGTACATTAAATATTTTATTTTTCAGAAAAAATCATTATAAGAACTTTCTAAACACATCCGCTTTAAAAAGGACCGAATTAAAAATACTCTTGTAAAGATTAAAGAACAAAAGCGTGAGATACGTGACATTAATATTATAGTAATGATATATTTATTAATATAAAAGGTCATTAATAAGAAGTTTTATAATATCAAGATTCAACTTCTTCCGAGAAATGGCAGTTCATCTTCTTGGAAAACAGTCATGATAAGTACAATGTATTTAGATTTAATTTTATACGCGTTGCAGTGGTTTAAAGCTTATTTAAACATTAAAAAAAAAAGAATAAGAAATTTCTATACTTATATATTTACTAAATAATCTTAACCAACATAGAACCCATGTTACACTATTTAAGATAAGTTAAAAAAGAACAGTGGGGATTAAAAATATTATTTCTTATGCGAATAGAATATTTTTTCAAAAACCTTCCCTTTTCGAAGAGGTAATTTTTTACTGTTATATTAAATTTTCTCGCGTACATTTAAAACGTTAAATTTCTGCCAAAAAATATATTTTTAACTTAATAATAACTTAATAATTTATATTTATTAGGAAGTTTGAATTTTTTAGCCCTTATAAATGTAATCTATCATTATTGAAATATTATAAATTGAAAAAATTGAAATATTCCATAATTTAAACGGCAGAGCACATTATTGAATTGCGTGTTTATAGCTGGTAGGATTATATATATCGATGGCTATATAATATCCCGAGTCTCTGTTATCAATGTATTGTCCACAATAAATCCGCTTTAATTTAATAAAAACAATAAATTTAAAAATATATAATAAAATTGAATTTTGGTTCGGAATGCATGTTGACATGAAAGTGAATTATCGAATCCTTGCAATGCTTTTTTTTTTTTTTTTTTTTAATTATTTGGAAAAATGGTTATTGTCCACGTCAGAGTAGGAAATCAAAAGCATATCTGAAGCTTTTTATTGGTTGAATCCGCATTTTATTAGTTTTCTGATTGGTCTATACAGTAACCTGTATTTCCCTTTATTTTCAACAGAGGTGGATACTTCTGTTGCCACTATGACAAAAAAAATAATAAAAACTACAAAAAAAAAAAAATAATAACTCAGAAAAAAATTAAGATACAGCTTTCAAACAAATTGCATTTAAAAGTACATTTTTTTTTCCTCTATACGACGGTGTAAAAAGGAATATTGTGGGATGTTTAGAAGTTTAAGAATGAAATTTCATTTAAAATGGGTCGTCAGATTTCCAAGAAATCTGACGCTGAAAAGCCTTTTCCCGAACATCCAATCAAATGCTTGGATAATACGTAAATTTCAGGTGGATAATACGTACGAGTCGCAGGCGATTTTTGCCGCTTGCAATTTTTACGTGTAATAACACTATATGTATGATGAACTCCGTGCGATTTTTTATGTCTTAAATTTTAGTCTTTGAAAAACTCATTTTCCAAATGGTCGTTATAATTTGTTAAATTGCTTTATTATTATTATTATTATTATTATTATTTTATCCTAAGCGTAACTTTTGCCTTGAGATCTTGATTTGCATTTTACATAATTTAACCGGGTTTTTTTATACATATACATGTTTTTCTTATGTTTTGAAACAGATAAAATAAATTCATCTTTCTTTTAAAATAAAAAATAAATAAATTGACATTTTTCTCAAATCAAACAATTTAGATATGAAAATAAATTTAAAATAATTTAAACTGTTTGGATATTCATTCTTTAAACCATTTAAACAATTTCCTTTAAACAATTAATTGTATTATACCGCTTTACTTGCAAATATGCAGTGATAAAATATCTGATTTAATTCAAACGATAATTCATCCCAATGATTATTACCGTTATCCACTTGACTTATTATTAATGTTTAAATCCCGTGAAATTCGCCTATATGAATAATTGAAAATTCATTCTAAGCTGCTTGCTTACTTTGATCAGAATAGTGAATAATGATTCATTACATCCCATATTTAAAAAGAAATTCTAAAATTGTATATATAATATATTTTTTTGTATTTTTCATAGAAAATACATTTTAAAAATAAAGAAAATTGAAAAAAATTCAGTAAAAGTACTATTTATTCTTTGCATAAGAAAATATTTCTGCGAAATTGCTAATGAATTTTTTATGGTCGCTTAAGTTTGTTTTTAAAGGGGTTCGGAGTTGCGGATTTTATTTTCTTTATTTATAGCAACTGTTTAATGAGTGATTTCCCTGAAATATTTGTCTGTATAAAAATTACTTTTAAGTTAAAAAGTTTTTAAAACTTTGATATTAAAAATAATAAATTTTAAATATTAAACTTACATAAATTTTGATGTAACTCATGAACCTACTGCCTCATTTCATTATTTTTTCGCTATTGCATATTTTTCAGAATTTTGCATATTTTTGAGAATTGCATATTTTTCAGAATTTTGCATATTTTTCAGAATTTTGACAGCCGGATACACTTAAAAACTTTTCTTGAAACTTTCTTCGAAAAGTTATGATGATGGTATACAATCATTAGGTAATCAAATTGTCCTTTTATATAATTATTATTGTCATTTATTTATGTATAGAAGATCCAAAGTTATAAGTAATATTAAGAAAAAGAAACAACGTTTAGAGGCACAAATAAAATATGTTTAAAAGCATACAGCTATTTCAAAACCTCTAAGGTTTCCTCATCAGTGCTTAAAATAAAATTAAAACTAAATCATCGTGTAAAAGTGGAGGGGGTGGACAAAGAGTCAGAAAGGCGTACCTTTCAGCTCTACTGCCAACGGTGCATAGCCTTAATTCTTAATAATTTTCATTATTAAGAATGGCATTTCACCATTGGCAGTAGAGCTGAAAGGTACGCCTTTCTGACTCTCTGTCCACACCCCCCCCCCCTTTTATACAATGTTTTAGTTTTAATTTTATTTTAAGCAATGATGAGGAAACCTTAGAAGTTTTGAAACAGCTGTATGCTTTTAAACAGATTTTATTTGTGCCTTTAAACGTTGTTTCTTTTTCTTAATATATCGGCACAAAGTACAATCCTTCCCCACTTTTTATGGGGAAAAAATGTACTGGGCATTATCTATGACTATAAAAAATTCTTCAAAGATTTATAAACTTTATTAATATAGTATGATTATTATATAAAGGGTTCACAACCATAACATACCAAGTTCATTTCGAAAAAAAAAAAAAAAAAAAAAAAAAAAAAAAAAAAAAAAAAAAAAAAAGATTATTTAGGAGGCGCATAAAGTCTGTTTATCAACTCCCACAGTAAACCAAGCCTGTTTTTACATATACTCTCATATATGGTATCTCTTTACAAACTTGGTTCACTGTGCTAGTGAATAAACAGAGTTTATATACCTTTTAAATGGACTATATATATATATATATATATATATATATATATATATATTTTAATGGACTGTCTACTATGGTTGTTAGCCCTTCATATTATTCTCATGAAATAAACCGGCTTCGTTCTGTATACGTACATATCTGAAGGTGAGTATATACATTCAACTTCCGTTATGTACGTATATAAAGATATATATATATGTGATGTATGTGCATGTATGTGGAGGTATGGCTGTTTGTGCGAGTCGGTTTGCACTTTTTATTTTCTTGTAATGCGATGAATCAGTGTTTTTGTAATCGACATTTTTAACTTTTAATTAATGTATGGTATTTTTTCCGTTAGATTAGTTAATAGCTTAATCTTTATTGAAACATTTATTAAAAATTCTACTTATCAAGCTATCTAAAAGTTCTATAATTCGAATGATATTCTGTCCTTTTAAAAAATCCTTTAATACTTTTCTATCTCATTTGTTATTATAATCATATCTCTTGGGATATCATCAATTAGTGCCCTGGAAAAGTTTCCCCAATTTCCTAATTAATGACTTTAATGATCCGACATAATAAGGCTACACTAACAGTAATACTATGATAAAGCCCAGAGATATGTACCCAATGGTAGTTTTGGATGAGTATCAAAACTCTCTATACAAAAGACATTTTAATATTCCAGCTTCGAAAGTAAGTTTAGTAAAATAAGTTTCAAACTATGATTGTGAAAGATGAATTTATTTAGAATGATAATAATTAGAGGGATAATCTTAATTAAACAATTTGACAGAATTTTTAAGTCATTACATGTACGCAGAATTTAATCAGGTCTTTTAAACAATCGACACATGAAATACTTTGGTATGAAAATTAATCTTTATCTGTCTCATCGCAGAGCAAAATCATTTACAAAAACATTTTTTCAATTTAAATTAAACAAAAAGAACTGCTTTTAAATCAATGGACAAATTTTAGATGTAAATATGAAAATTTGAAAATACTAAAGAAATATTTTTAATCTATTGAGTGAACAAAATTGTTTCATTGATTTAGTTGGTCCTTTGAACATATCTCGCAACTTCTTAAAATATAGCACTTATTGATTTTGCGTCCAAAAATATTATGATCAAAGTATTTTTATGTAAACGTATCAGAAGGGAAGGCATTAATCAAAAGTTTAAAGATTAAACTATGTTTGATGTTTCTGTCTAAACAATACTTATCTTGCAAATTTCAAGCTTTAGTTTTAATTAAAAGAAAAAAACATTGAATTTAAATGTTTATAAAATATCAATATATATATTTATTTATTCCACGAAATCGATTTAACAATCATTTCTAATGGAAATTTTTATGCTACAATAAGTTTTTGGAGAGTGTGAATTGGCGCCGTTGGGATACGAACCAGGGATCTCACGATCAGGAGGCGAGAACGTTAGCTTCGAGCAAAAGGCCAAGCGAGTTACTCTAAGCTATTAACTCGCTTTACACTGATCATATGAGATGAGATTGCTTCACACACCATCCCCAGTGAGAAAGACGTATTGCTGACGTCTGACGAGCGATATGCACTCGTGAGTGATGCTGTCGTAAGCATGTGTGATGCGCAATATGAGAGGCTTATGTACTTTGAACGTTTCACAGACTTTGCTTACTGTAGATGATTTATTTGGTGCTGCCATCGATTCGTTATGAGAAGAGATGATTGTTGTTGAAGTTTGTTGTTTTCCTTGTTTGTCCGGGTCATCATTTTGGGGAGAGTGAATTGACGCCGCTGATATACAAACCAGGGATCTCATGATCATGAGCCGCGAAGGTTAGCGTCGAGCAAAAGGCCAAGTCAGTACCTGGAATATAAAAAACGAAGTGGTCCGCCCAGAAATATTGATGATAATCAATGATGATAGTAGTTACAGCGCAAAGAATAACATTTCCTTACGATTAAAAACTCGTTTACTGGTGACTATTAAAAAGTGAAAAAACTTTAAAAATGCCATTAAATTAGTTGTTAATAGCAGCAGGAAAATATTGAAAATTACTTCATGAAAATTGCAATTACACGTGAATATTTAAAGAGAAAAAAATCTTTAAAATAATAAATCATTAATATACGTTTAAAGCAGTAAATTGTAGTAATTACGTCACATTTAAAATGGCCAAATAATAATACTGCCAAACAATTTATGTATATATCTATGTGGGACATTAATTTCATATTTTGAAATGAACTTTTTAATAAATGATCCCAATTCTAAGGCACTGCGATTAATAATATTTCCATTCTAAATACAAAAATATCTTTATGCGAATGCTAAAAAGAGAAAGAAAAGTTTAGTGAAACTTAGGTAAAATTTAAAACAATGCATTTAAAATATCTGTAATGTATTATGTTAATCGTTTTTTAACGCTGTTAAAAATACTCTGTTTACTTAATTCATTTTATTTTAATTTCTTTTCAAATGATTAACTGCTCTTCTTTAATCAAACACGAAAACAACCATTCGATGTTTTAACAGCAACGTAACCGGCTTTGAATTTTCGCAATGAATGGGAATTGAATAGAAACCCGTTTAGATGGAGCTCACCACATGTTTTTTCATTATAATTCAATCCTCTCTTATCTTTTTAAAGCCGATGAAATTAGCATGTTTTTTGATTCTGCGGTGTCTGAACGAGGGTTGGCGAGCGTAGCTTGCAGGTGGCATAGCCCCCTAGTAGTATATATAACTTTTTAAATTATTTTACAAGGACACAGAACATTCTCGATACAACACTGAGTGTTAATTTAATTAAATTAGTTTTAAATTATTTATACACTCTCATCTGATCAGTAATTGTTATTGGAATACATTGAAGACTTCGTTTTATTAAATGATTTGTGAAGCGTTCAATGGGGCATTAGAATAGCATTGGGGTTTATAGGATAATGGTTATATCTTTATGAAACTATATAATTCTTTAAATGTTATATCTTTATTAAAAAGTTATTTAGAAATTAATATACAGAAAAAGAAAATTTAAACTAATTTATTTAAAAGGTTCAAGTAAAAAAATATAAAAAAGGTATCCTCTTGAGACAAATCTCGCATTTTTGGCACACATTTTGCCATAATTGGGATCGTTGCTCCTTTTTAGACTAAAAAGTAGCACATAGGTTCATTTATTAAAAAAAAAAATAAATAAAAAACTACACGTATCCAATAAAATGGCATTGGGTCTTAGTCTTGAAAAAAAAAAAAAAAATACTGAAGTATGTACATGAATCTGAATGTAAAATTATCAAAATTGTATAAGAAATAAGAACTCAAAAATTGAGTTAGACACAAAATAATGAGTAAGGAGGTAATTAGACACAAAAACGGATATAAAAATTAATTAAACACTAAATAATAAAAATAATAAATATTATTAAAAAAATCGCGAAATAAATAAATAACTAAACGGGTGGACCTAAATTTTAGTATTTTATTAATATTATTTTATAAAGTAATTATTTTTGATAGTTAAACAGATATACAATAAACATCCTCCAATCCGGTACGTTCGAGACGTGAAGCATGCCGGATTACAGGATGTCGGGAAAAACCTGCAGAAGTTAGAATTAAACTAAAAATTATAGTAAAGCATGTTTTTTATTGTTTAAACAGTTCGAAAATAATAAAAAAGTACTCAATAATGTAAAGTCCAACAAAACTATACATAAAAACGCGCACTGTACCCTACATAGTAGGCCTACTCGTAGAAGCCATCTTAAAAAAAAATCTCGAATATCAATATCTTTTGTTGCAGCCTTCTCTGATCTTTTATTTGGAAAATCATTTCGTATGATGTAGTGTTTCTAATTTCCGCACCGTTGAACGAACGGCTGTGATTTGAAAACTTGATAAATGTATTCAATGCATCAGCTGTTTGATTCCGACTAATGCTGTTTGACTCGTCCACATCATCACCATCAGTGTCGAAGACTTTGGGATCAGTTAGGTTGATGACACTCTGAAAAATGGCTTCATCTGACAAAATTGTTTTTGTCGGCTAATCCAAATATGTTTCAACCTTCTTTTTTACTTCTTCTCGAATCAGCCGTGGTTCCAAAAGTCGTGCCGGATTAGAAGTTGTTTACTGTACATGCATTTCGTGCAAACATCTTAAGAAAAAAAATTATATTACCTGTCATTGCATTTTATTTGTCTTTATTTTGGGTAAGTGCTGGACGCTCTTTCTAGATCTTGGAGTATCTACTTAAGACCGATCATTTACGTTTCCGTGCGGTTGCTAGGCGGAAAAGTGTTGGGGGAATAAGTTTTCGTCATCACTAGAATAACTCAACTTTGATTCTGACCAAAACTGTTCAGCAATAAGCACCGTAAAATCTAATAATTGCTGCATAAATCTGCATTTTCTGCTCTTTACCTGCATTTCATCTTCAACGCAAATGTCAAGATTTGACGCGTCTTAATTCATTTCATTGCATCCAAAAATAGTTTCAGTAACATTCTCTTCATCTGTATAACGCCAATTTCCATATACCTCTCTCAGAAAGATATACGAATATGTTTAATGATAAAGATTTATTTCCTTAACTGAAACTTTTCTGACGTTGAATTCAATTTTTAACACTCATCCATTTCTTCTAAGTATCGCATAATTTCAATTTTTATATCAAATAAAAATGTGTCTTTTCAAAAGAAAAAAAAAATTAGTCACTTTAGCAAAGTTTTAAATAATTTCCAATCACATTTTATTTCAAATCTACCCCAATTTAATTTTTGTTTTCTAGAATAATGATAATAAGTAGTAGGTTTACCACAAATGCCCACTGAGTGCCAAGAGGAAATTTAAAGGAAATAAAAATGAATTTATTTATAATGGTATAATTTCATCTTTAATCGAATTTTCTTTTAAATTTATTTGCTGCTTAGATTTAATTAAGTTAAGTAATTAAATTACAAACAACATACTAACAGAATAAAAACAGAAAAACTTGGAATGAATAAGGAAAAGAAAATTAATAAATTTTTTATGGTAAATCTCTTTTTTAACTAAATACAACAAAAAATAATAAAACACATTTCATTGATATAAAAAAAATTCAATAATTTACGAATATAGAACAAGCATTTTATCAATACAACTATACACTTCTATTATAATATTTAAATAATTATTTAATTACCGATGGAAATACATTATATATTTCTGTATCTGATTTTTTTTTCAACACTGTATGGGATTTTTAGTAAAAGCAAATCTTTCCCTCCAGTATACAAAAATAGCCCTATTATGAATGTAAACAACTGATTGAAACCTAACATCCACTGCAACGGAAATTGATAAAAACGTACCTCATTCTCCAAAATATACAATCGTTTAATTAAACTACGATTTAGTTCCATTGGTACAATGTTTAAAATTAAATACAGGTTGCATTAATATCAAAATACTCTTCAAAAATATGCGAAATTTGCATTAAAATTGTGTGACAGCCTTTCTCTAATGCCGCTATTTTCAAATGAATAAAATACACATTTTGCTGTCATTCATTTTATTATTTTGGTGTACCGCCAGAAGCATTAGACGATCGAATATAATGTACAATAGTGATTTTACAAGTTACAACTGAAATTAAATATTTTCTATGAAAACAAGAAATTTCCAATATGACGGTCACGGGTTCTCAAGAGGATATTGAAATTTGAACCATAATCATATTTGCTAATTAATGACAATTCGACTTGATAAGCTCACGAGCACAAAGAACTTGACATAGAAGTGAAAAAGAGGCTTCACAAAAGAGTCGAATAACGAATAACTATAACAATCGATTAGAATAAGCTATTCATATTAAACATGAGATTTTATCGAAATCTAATATAAGCCCTTTTAGATAAAATTTTATTTGCTGAAAACAAAACGAATGTTAAAAGGGATATTTTTGGAAGAAATATAAATATCGAATTCAAAAAGAAAACGTTAAAAGATATTAAAATGGGACTTTCTAAATGGAACAAAATGTCTAAAAATGAATAATCGATCACACATTTTTTACATATAGTAATCAAAAGACTTTTGAAAATGTGATGTTTGTACACTAAGTATGCTTTCACTACACACTAAAACTAGTTGGATGTGCCAATCCCAAAACTTTCTTCTATCTTATACATCTTAATATTTCAAAACCTTGTTACACATGTTAATACTTCAATATTATTAGTTCAATACTATACCAACTTTGATTTTCATCTTAAATTTCTGCTCAAGTCAATTAAACGGACTAAAAACGAGTTAATCTATATCATGATATTTGTTAAAATTATTAATTTTTCCTTATTTTGTTGTTATCAGCTGTTTGTGAATAGCCGGCTTAGCAGGTAGCGAGTTCTCGCCGCTGCATGAGCCGCCGATGCACAATAGAACAACGAAAAATCAAGAAAAGTATACAAAAATCTCTATCACAGAGCCCCTTTACCGCGCAAGGATCTGTTGACTAAGGCCAAAAACAAGCACAAAAATTGTGGTTCAGTTGTATGCATAATTTTATACGTTGTTCGATGGTACAATAATGAAAATGGCACTGAGATCGGAATTATAGCGCCCCCTTCTGGCGGAATTTTTTCAAGTTCAGGGAGGACTTGTTTGCCATAGCCAGAAACATGCACAAAAAATTTAATTCAATTATATGGATAACTTCATACACTTTTCGATGGTACAATAATGAAAATGGTACAGACATCGCAATTATAGTGCCCCCTACCGGCAGAATTTTTCCAAATTCAGGGAGGACCTTCGTGACATAACCAAAAACAAACACATAAAATTTGGTTCAATTCTATGCATAACTTCATACACTTTTCGACGGTACAATATTCAAAATGGCGCAAAAATGGCACAAAAATCGCTATTACAGCGCCCTCTACGGGCGATTTTTTTACAAATTAAGGGAGGACCTCCTTTCCATAGCCAAGAACTTAAAAAAAATTTGGTTCAATTCCATGCATAACTTCATACACTTTTCGACAGTATAATATTCAAAATCGCACAAAAATCGCTATTACAGCGCCCCCTAACGGCGAATTTTTTGCAAATTCAGGGAGGACCTGCTTGCCATATCCAAAAACTTAAAATAAAAATTTGGTTCAATTCTATGCATAACTTCATACACTTTTGGACGGTACAACATTCAAAATCGCACAAAAATCGCTATTGCAGCGCCTCCTACAGGTGAATTTTTTCCAAATTCAGGGAGGACCTGCTTGCCATATCCAAAAACTTAAAATAAAAATTTGGTTCAATTCCATGCATAACTCCATACACTTTTGGATGGTACAATATTCAAAATCGCACAAAACTTGCTATATCAGCGCCCCCTACCGGCGAATTTTTTCCAAATTCCACGAGGACCTGCTTGCCATAGCCAAAAACTTAAAATAAAATTTTGGTTTAATTCTATGCATAACTTCATACACTTTTTGATGGTACAATGGCGACAGACAGACGGACAGACGGACAGACGGACAGACGGACGGACGGACAGACGGACAGACGGACACACAGACAGACAGACATTTTCTATAAACATGTTTTTTGGAATCTCTGACCCCTAAAACATGTAAATCCGTCGAAAACCGGAAGTCGAAAAAAATTTCGATTACAATACTTTCTTCTATTGAAGATAGAAGAAAGTAAAAATGAGAAAAGTTTTTTTTTTAATTTAGGAAAAATATAATATTGCCAGGAACGATAATATATAATAACCACTTCCAATGTACTACAGTTCCGAAAATCGTTTCCTTATTTTTAGAAGAAACCGATGTATGTTTGAGATTTAAAGAAGCATTTATAAAACCAATGTGTATTTTGCTACTACTGATTTTCTGAAAGGTTTCTGAGTAGTTTCAACGATATATTAATGATTTTTACCATCTGTGGTCTTAGCTATTCAAGTTTCTGTCAATTATCGCTTAAAATTTTTCATGTTCAACAAACACGCTTTACAGACAAGTATGATAAACTAAAAGCATTGACATGTAAGTTAAAATTATCATTGTTGTTTTACTCTTGCAAGTATAAGTTCCACTACGCAGTTGATAACGTTTATTTGAAAATGGATCATCAAATGATCATTGATAAAAAAATAAATCAAATACTTTTTTTCAATGCTTTATAATTGGAATAATCTTTAAAAAAAACTCTTGCGGCCAAAGAACCTGTATTTCTTAGAAAAGTGTATTAAAAAATTCACGATCTCATGTTTTATAATGACTTTAATACCCTTTTACGCACTATTTAAATTGATGGATATTTATTGTTAAGTTTGTCGATAATTTACATACACACGTGTCAGGACATTCGATAAATTTTAGGTTCATATAATTATACACACATATATAAATATTGTGTGTATTTTGTTTATTAAAACTGGTGCACTACGTTTATTTAAACAAATGAGTTGTGAAAGTCACATAATTTATGTCCCGAAAAAAAGTGTGCTAAATAACGTGTTAGAATTTTCAACGTATCCAAAATTTTACTTGTATCGTTAATCATCTATTTTGACAGATAAAGTTTCATTATGAAGCATGAAATGAAAGTGGGAGATTTTTCTTAAAACTTTGAATCATCTTAAAAAGAAAGAGGTGTATAAATGTTGTGAACAGGTATTTTAAAAATTAGGATTATATATCTTTTGTTTTGCTTTCTTAAATTTAAAAAGTTTAGAGTGTATATATGATCTTCATCATATTAAGATAGAAAGGTATAGAGAATGGCTTTTTTAATTTTAAATGTCAGAAATATCCTAACATCTCTATATTTTGAAATATAAATGTATGTTTCAATACAAATAATATTGTTAAAATGTCATTGTACTTTTTTTGAAAATTTAGGCGATTTGTTTTATAATATAATTTTATTATTACAAATAGTAATAATTAAAATTTTCTAAAACGAAGTACTGGTGTCTCCTTAAAAATTCGTAATGCAAAATATTTGTGCTAAAAATCTCAAAATGGTATGTTCAAATCAATTTGCTTTTCGAATAGCCTGAGATCTACACCATAAAATCAATACTTACACAATGTTCAGCGTTTAATCTATCTTCCATAACGAAAGAGGCTATTGAGTTTGTTAGTATCTCTTTTTTATTCTTCTACGTATGTCCACACATATCTCTGGAACGAATTAATCAAATTTAAAAATTTTATTTTGTTAAAAATGACTTAGCCTGGAATTTGTTCCGTTGCAATATCATTTGCATCTAGTAGTAATGTATTTTCTGCATGATTGTTTTCTACCATTTTCAAACTTTACAAGCTATAACTATCTTTAAAATGTCACAATCATTACCAAATTTAAGATTTTGTATAGTTACATAATATTATTTTACGTTAATAAAACAGCTGCCGTATAATGTATAGTTTTTATTAAGCGACACGTACAAATTCCTGCTACATCATCGTCTACTGCATCAAAATTCGTAATATTTACAAGAAATATACTTGCAATAAAGGCCAATTAGAGTACTGCAGCAGGTCGGTAACACTGTTTTATCGGGATGCAAACCGCTGGCGGCTACCAAGTTGATTGCGACGTCGGTGTTGGGTTCTAGCCGGGTTTGGTTTGGTATCGTTTTGGATATTCACTCTTGTGAATTTCCTAACCTCGTTTGAAGAAGAAAATCCACAATATTATTTAAGTTGAAAAAATTATATAATCAAATATAAATCAATATATGCATCCAGGCTCTAATAAAATACATGATATTGCAATAATTATATATCAAATCATTTATAAAAAATTATATATATATATATATATATATATTTGAAAATTCTTTTTAAAAGTATGTATTATGTGAAAATTGCGCTAGAGCAAAATGATAAAAACGTCGTAATTATATCCAAACTACGTCTAGTGATTTGTGGATATTTTCACATTTCAAAATGCAAAGCATTTAAAAGATATTCTAGTCCCATTCGTTCAGTTTACGAAAAATTTTGAATATTAATAGATTGAAAAAATTTTTGACTTCGAAAAATGGCAATCTTTGTTTTTCAATGACATCGGAGGATGGTTTTAATGAATTGCTAAAAATAAACTTGCAAAGAATTTTTTTTTTAATCCATTTTTAATTTTTTACATATTCGTATTAGTTACCCAAAACTATAGGAAGTCTAAGTATATTTTTGAAACAATTTGAACATGTGTTTATTTGCATGCACGCAAGCTAAAGATTTTCATAAAGGAAATTTGCAACACAGATTATAACGCTACCATCAGTATGTATTATTAAATAAGAAATAGAACTGTCGGGAATCATTACATGTGTATAACAACGTTTATCCCTTCGTTTAACATATATTTATAAAAAAAAAGGCCACATTGAGTTAGAGGATAAATATCTAAAGATAGAAACGAATTTTTCTAAAATACTTTCATTGGGGAAAATAATTTTAATTTCTATGCTACGGACAGTATTAATTCTTAGTAACCCCCGAAAATGACATTTTTAAAGCTTCATCACGGTGGGACTCCTAATAGTTTATGTCGCTCTTTCATTCCGCGGGAAACTGAACGAAACTTTTCAAAAAAATGAAAAAGTACACATACATATATTAAGCGGTCCTGTACCTTTTAAACGCGACGAAAATTAACGAAAATTTAAAAGTTTGGATTAGTCTATATTCAAAAACGTTTTATATATAAAAGTGAAATTTTGAATATTTATTAGACAGATTGTACTTTGTAATATACTACCATTAGAAACTGATTACCCTTTCACGGAATGTGTGTATTTTTGAAATTAAAATAGCTCATTTTTTTACACCGTAAGTCATTGCACGTATGATATCTTTAGAATGTATGAATGGATTGTTATGAAATTTGTTATAGATACTAAACAAACATGTGTGTTTAATATGATATTCTTTTAATTATTTACTGTTGTAATATATTTAGTTATGATTATTTTTCTTCATTAAAAAATGTATTTTTTTTTCAAAGAAATATTTCTTTTACATTGTTAATGAAATAATTTTGACTTATTTACCCTATATATTTAGACCCTTTGAAAAATACATATGTGCTTATTATATATATCACGTTCCATAACAATCCGTACATGCGTTCTCAAGATATCATACGCGCAATGACTTACGGAGTGAAAAAAAGAGCTGTTTTAGTGTCAACAATGCTCAAATTCTGTAAAAGACTAAACAGTTTCTAGTGGTGTTACATTATAAAGCATAATCTTTTAAATCAAATGTCAAAATTTCATGTTCATACATGAAAAATTAATGAAAATAAACTAATTCAAACTAATTCAATGTTTTTGTTGATTTTCGAATAGTTTAAAAGGTACAAGACACTTAAGTTGTTGGAACACGATTTGTTGATCCAAGGTGAAAAGTTACATGATTTAAGTATATTTTTCACGAAGGAAATGAATTAACTCATTCTTAAAAATACACAAAAATGTTATTTGAAGATAACAAGATTTCCACATTCTCTTGACCGGCATATAGTTCTCATCCAAATCTCAAAGAAACCGTTTGGAGTGTTATAATATGAAATATACGCCCAATAAAACATTGATTTCGTATAATATAACTCAGAAGCAAAATGCATAACAAGTTTTATCAACTCGCGAAACTCGTACCTTTCGAAACTTTATACAAAAATACTGCATTGAGAATATTAAACCAAAAGAAGTAAAACTGATATGTAAAATTTCTATAATTTAGAAAAATCCGTTTCGTTGATTTTTCTATAATTGCTTACCCAACGAAAAAGTAATTTATTATATTGTAATAATATTTTATGCAGTATTTCTCTATATAGTTTGATAAAATCAATTTACAGAATTTATATGTGAATAAACATATTGTGAGACATTTAAACGATCGTTCCTATCCTTTTGCACAACGGGATATATGTTCATTTTTCTGCACAATGGATAACGCTGATATTAGAAATGTAATTATAGAGTAGTTCTATATAATTCCATTTAATACGGATTATTACTTTTTTCTGTCTTTACAAGAATAAGTTACTAGATTCTTATAACATTTAGACTTCCGGTTTTCGACGGATCTATACGTTTTAGAAGGTCCTGAATACTATTTGATGGATTTTAGAAAATGTCTGACTGTGAGTCTGTCTCTATATTACAAACACGTTTTTGGAACTCAATCTCAAAAAGTAATGCACGGAATTCCACAAAACTTTATATTTAGTTAAACCTTGAAATATCCTGAGGCTGATGAGTTTTTGGTGTATATCGGTCAACAGGTGGCACTGCTGTGCTGCATTTATCCCGATTTTCTGCAATAGCTCTATTTTTAAAAAATGCACGGATGTTTATCAAACTTCAGATTCAGTTAGTCCTTGATATTAATTGGTGCTGGTGATGTTTTGGCGTAAATCGCACATCAGGTAGCGCTGTTATGCTGCTTTTTTCACGATTTCCACAATAGCTCTATCTCAAAAATAATGCACAGATTTTCAGCAAACTTCAGGTTCATTTAGACGTTGACATCAGTTGTTGCTGATTAGATTTAGTAAATCCTCCAACTAGTTGCGCTGCTGCGCTGCATTTATACGGTTTACACGATTTTAGCGATTGTCATATCTCAAGAACTAATGCACGGAATTTCATATCTCTAGAATTTGTCATGATGGGCATAGATTGCCATTTTTGTGCATTGTGATAGCGAATTATAAAGTATTAATATTTATGCGATAGAAGTAAGTTTTGTGATTGGAATATCCGACTAGTTTTCTTTCCAATCTGGGTTGATTTCGGTTTGAAGTGCATCAGCGTTAGGTTGGGCAGAATCTATAAGGGGCAGGACGGAAATGTGGATAGTAATAAAGCGCTTCAAAAAATAATCATTATGATAAGAAGGAATCCTTTGATGTCGGCTTTTTTTTTTTTTTTGTTGATACAAATTACTCCTTGCGTTCATTTGAGGCTTTACTTTTTAGAAAATAAATTGTTGATTCTGATAACTGAAAGACGTTGCAACTCAAAAATATATCTTTTTTTATTATATAACCAAAAGGCTTATAATGTTGTGAGAACTTTCAATCAATAGCCGTTTTTCTGCAACACATTTTTAGATTTTGAAAATACTTTGCGAAATAACTAAGATCTTTAATGATAATAACAAAGGTGACTTTTGTAAGAAAGTTTATAATGACTACGAATAATAACTATTAACTTATTGAACACGTAAAAAACTATATCATTCGATATTTGAAGTGCAAAACTTAATTTTTTTCTTATTTTTAATTTGATAAAAATAATATATTTTAAGCACTGCAGGTGTGTATATATTTCTTTTACTTTTTTTTTTATTAGTATTATTTTTTGTGTGTTTTTTTCTGCTTTGGTACATTTTTCTAAAATTTTATTTTAGATAAACAGTTTAAACTTTCTAAAATTGTGTAACTAGCTTGTTTCTTTAAAAATATCTAGCATTACAGGTATGAGTTTTTTTTTTTTTTTTTTTTTTTTTTTTAATAATGTAAAATACGTTCTTAAAATTTTTAGAATATTCAAAGTTTTACAGTAAAATAGTTTTAGTTTTATTTCTTTCAAGCCAAAATGAAAATCCCTTCTTATTATTGTCAAATAATAGGTTTTCTGACACCACATCAAACTTTAAGGTGATATAGTCAACAGTTTTTTATAAGTGTGTACCGAACAGTCGTATTGTTAAAAAAAAAAAATATGTAAAAAGTTAATTAGTTCTCGAAAAATAATTTATGCATGGAATTAATTTCTTTTGATTCATATATGGGCTATAATGTGTATATTTACTAAAAAAAATAAATTAAAAAAAAATCACTTCTATCTCCATTTTTAAGTCAAATACATGGTGTTAAATATTTCGCAAAAACTTCTTCATTTTACTTGTCGAGATATTCCACGTGCCCTTAATAACTTACCAATGTCTCTTCTTCGCTTACATGTCCCCTGGATGTGAAGTTGCTCTGAATCTATGAAATTCATGAACAATTCCATTCCAACAATTGTTCCATTGGAAAATGTTGGACTCGAGGTTCTGAATACGTTGGAATACCACTGCGGCTTCGGCGCAGCCGTCAGTGAAAAAATCGGAAAAGCGAAACGGCAACCAATGAAGCCGTTCTAAATTCACATGGAATTTTTTTATTATACACTCTGGTGGCCAAAAATGTGGACACTTTTAGGTAGCTTTCATTACAAAAAGTAAAAAGCAACATATTGCAGCGTCTGAAAGAAAACACTTCGGGAAACTTTGCTATATTTACGCCGTCCATAACACCCAGATACTAAAACCACCTCCTTTGAAATGCTGACTTACATATATATATATATATATATATGTCACATTTTAACGAAATGACAGTATTCACTGAAATTAACTTTATTAAGTTTTATTTAAATAATCAAAAAGGTGGCATTCAATTTCCATAGCTGCTTACAGGTTAGACTTCAGATACCAAGTGGCGTAGAGGTATATCTCTGAAATTGCTCATCTCCTAGGGTTACCAGTTAAAAAGGGCCATGTGTTTCTATTAATTTAACGATAAAATGGATTAGTTGGCTACCCCGCCAAACCCGTGATTATTAGTCATTGGGCCCGTATCCAAATTGAGGGACGATTCATTACAAAAACTAATCAATAGGTCCAATCTTTATAATTTTCTTACAATTTCCCCCCTTTCCAGACAAGTCCCCGGGGATGGGCCGGCTTCCATACACGAGGGTCGCCTGGAAAGTATAAAGCATTCTTTATTAAATGGATGTTAAAATTTTGGAAGTGAATTACTTTTAATCGAGCTGCCTGGAGATGAGTTATTTCTTTCGTATAGTTGACATGTGATATCACAACAATAATAAAAATATTAAAAATAGTAAAAATAATACAAATAATAAGAATAATACCACTAAAATTTTCAATACCATAAACAATTGAACATGATAAAAACTAGTTATATTAATAAATGCAAGACACTGGTAATATTATATGCCAAATAAAATAATCAAAATAGGAAATATATTCTAGAATTGCTAAGTCCAACATTACATATAAAATACAAACTTGAATGAAAATGTCTTGACTTCATTCAGTAGAGTGTAGACTCTCAAAATACAATTATACTATACTCATAAAGATGTAAATTCAACTATCAAATATCATCCCATAACAGTTCATATGATATCTGATACTTTACATAGATGGTGTTAACTTAAATTGATCGTTGGGCAAAAAGTACCTTAGTTTGGAGGCATGTATTACTTCATAGTCCTTCTTTGTCAACCAGTTAGGTTTATTTATTTTAAAACTTACATTAGACAACTTTTCAATAATTTGATATGGACCAGAAAAAGGCGGGCTTAACTTCCTGGTGTTCGGATAATGAAATTCTTCCGCAATTACGAGATCACCAGGTTTGAAAGGTGCTTCCACAAATTTTAGGTCATATCTGACTTTGTTTTTTAAATGGTGCTCACCAGTTCTTTGGAAAGCCTCTTTCCTGGCTTCCTCAACCGTAGGGTAATAGTTTTCATTGCCTAATACTGATGGATAAGGAAATTGGCCAAACATTAAGTATGCCGGGGGGTATTTGGTTACTGAATGCGGTGTATTATTGTACTCGTTAATCACCTCCTCCAGAATTTTGGGCCATGGAATGTTTGAAGGTGTAGCATTGATTTTAAGTCTTAGTCGAGTGCTAATGGACTGATTTACGCGTTCATTTTTCCCATTACACTGAGGCCTGTGAGATGAAGTAAGTAATTTTTTTACATTATGTTTATGTACCCATTTACGCAGTTTAGACGCTGTAAAAGCAGGGTTTCTGTCCGTTAAAATTTTCTTGGGAAGTTGAATGCTAAAAATCTGTTTTAGAATATTAATATAAACTTCTGTTGTAACATTTTTAGAGGTAAAACCCCAAACATAACGAGTAGCGTGATCAATAGCTAAGTGCATGTATTTTTTTGTTGAATTGTAATAATTGAAGCCCCCTACTGTGTCTAATGATATTATATCAAAGGGTTGTTCTGCAGGAGGTAAGGCTTCAAGAAGGCCAAATTTAGGTTGGTGGGATTTCTTGTTTAGTTGGCAGACTTCACAATGTTTGACAAATTGCGTAATATCTTGTGTCATGCTGCTCCAGTAGTACTGTGGTGAAATTAAATTTAGCATTTTTTGAATTCCTGGATGGCCAAATTGATTATGGGTTGTTATTAATAATTTTTCTCTTAAGGAGAAAGGTACGACAATTTTTTGAAAACCCTTTTTGTGAATTACCAAAATGTCATTAAATTTTTGAAATTTAGGTCCTATTACATTATCTAACTCTTGGTGTTCTTTAATTTCATCTAAGGTTAATAAATGAATGTGGGGATTTACGTTTGATAAAATGGGATTTCTTGAGAGCATGTCGGCTTCAAAATTTGTGGACCCTTTATTGTATTTTACGGTATAATCGTACATGCTTAATTTTAGTGACCATCTGAATAATCTACCGGTTAAATGTTTTATCTTTTTAAGCCATACTAAAGCAGCATGATCGGTATGTATTGTGAAAGGTTTTCCATGAAGATAATAATGGAATTTGTCAAGAGCATCGATTATGGCTAGACACTCCAATTCTGTGATAGCGTAATTTCGCTCGTAGGGCCTTAGTTGCCTTGAGTGGAATGCAATGGGATGTAAATCTCCATTTTCATCCATTTGTTTCAATACAGCACCTAAAGCTTCCTTCGAGGCATCAGTAAAAACATGGCATGGGAGATTAGGATTAAATAATCTCAAAATAGGTCTAGAAATTAATTCATTTTTAAGTAGTTCAAATGATTGCTGACAGATTTCTGACCATTCCCACGGAGTGTCTTTCTTTAATAATTTATTTAGAGGGGCTCTAATTTTAGCATACTTGTCAATGAATTTATGGTATACGTTTATGGATCCGAGGAATCTTTGTAATTCTTTAACATTTTTTGGAGGAATTAAATTTTTAATGGTTTCGGTATTAGCATTGTCTGGTTTTATCTGGCCATTACTAATTTCATAGCCAAGGAAGTCAATTTGAGATTTGGCAAAATTACATTTGGAAAGTTTTAGTTTTAGATTTTCTTGACGGCAAATATTGAATATAGTTTTAAGGTGAACCAAATGCTCGGCATAGGAGTCCGAATAAACTATAAAGTCATCGAAATAATTGGTAACGAAGTTGACCTTATGTTTATTTAGGATCCTTCTGAGAGCTCTTGCGAATTGAGCCGGAGCATTTTTGTATCCGAATGGGAGGACCAACCACTCGTAAAGTCCCTGATTGGTTACAAAGGCAAGTTTTTCTGTGTCTGAAGGATGGAGGGGGACGTGCCAGTAGCCAGAGGCTAAATCTAGCGTGGAAAAATATTTGGCATTGACAAGTCTGTCTAAAAGCCAGTCTATTCGCGGCAAAGGCTCTGAATCTGTCTTCGTAATGGCATTGATTTTCCTGTAATCAATACAGAGACGCGTTTTACCTTCTCCTTTTTTATGTGCCATTGTCACGGGAGAGGAATAGGGGCTACAGGATTCCTTAATGAGTTTAGCATCCAGCAACTCCTGTACTTGTTTTTGAATTTCTGCATTATCTTTAGGTGATGTACGGTAAGGCCTAAGCGAGATAGGAAGTTCCGAGGTGAGAGTTACTCGCTGGGGTTCCCATCTGACTCTACCTACGTCGTACCGATTGCGTGCAAAAATATCTTTGAAGTCGCTCAGAAGCCCTTCCAATTGTAGGTTCTCTTCAGTAGTATAATGATTAAAAGTTATATCATCATAATCCGAGAGAGTTTGAGTATCAAGGCAACAATGTCCCTCTTGAGACAAACTTGCTTGATTTGATTTGGAAGGAAAACTAAGCGGCTTCTGGCAATTCATATCACCCGTTAAAGTTAAGGTGTGGTTGAATGAACTTTCATGAGAAATTTGACCGGAAACGTTTTGGTCATTCATAATTATGACTCCATCTTGAGTCAGAGTATTTGAGCAAAAATCCATCGAGATATGGAATTTTTGTAATTCTGGGGTTCCCAGTATCGCATATGGCAAGTAAGACCTTACTAGATATAAGGAGCTATTTTGCCTGATATTCCCTATTTGGAGGGGCACTTGAACTTTTTCGGAAATCTGGACCTGTCCCTGGGTTTGGTTAACATTAAGAGGATGGCAACTTTGAATAGACGTCATGTCCAAAGCTGTAGCTAGATTTTCTGGAATGAGGGACAGAGTACTTCCGCTATCCAATAAAAAGGGTATTTGAACCTCATTATGACAAGTTTTTGGGTTTCTACGGTTTTCGTAATTTTTACATTTGAGGTACCCGGACACAATAAACCGTCATAAAGAATTCATGTGTATTCCTTGATCAGGGGAATACCCATGGGCGTTTTGGGGTTGGGTCTCATTACTGTGGGTTGCTAAGTTGGATGAAATTGTTGTTCCTGCATTTCCCTGAACATCATATTTATGTAGTAAAGTATGATGCTTTCGGTAGCAATTTTTACAACTCATCTTGGATGCACATTTACTTGCAAAATGGCCACTACGCAAACAATTTACACACAACTTATTCAATTGGATGGTTCTCCATCTGCTATCTACAGGCATAGTTATTAATTTTCTGCAAGTGTGGGTGGCATGCGAATCAAAGCAAACACCGCATTTACTATTTTCTAAATTTTTGTGGCCTTTCGATCTATCGGAAGAATCTCTGACATAAGTTATATTTCTCACATCTGTTTTAGTTGGGTTCTCTAAAGTTAACAAGCTTTTAGCTTGAATCTCTAAAAATTTCAGAAATTCCGTGAGATTTGGCATATTATTATGGGTAAGGGATAGCTCCCATCGCTCTTTGAGATTATCGCTTAATTTTTGAACTATGGTATAAATTATCATGTTATCCACTAAAGCATTTTGAGTTAGTTTTAAAGAATCTAGAATTCGAAGTGATTCATTGCAGGTATCTATTATATCGAAAATAGCTTTAGAGGAAGTGGAACAATTTTTCATATTTTTTAAATTGTATAACTTGCCTATTTGTGCTATGGCCAAATCCCTAATCTTATCGTAGCGAGCGCAAAGGGTGTCCCATGCATTTTTATAATTGACCTCCAAAAGAGGAAATCCGGAAATCAATTTATGAGCAGGACCCTTTACACTAGCTAAGAGATATTGCAATTTAGAAACGGCTCCCAAATCTGGATTTCGATCTATAGTTGTGGTAAAAATCTCCTTAAAAGAGAGCCACTGATCAGCTTCTCCGTAAAAGGGTTTTAATTCAAATTTGGGAAGATTGACTGTTTTTTCAAAAACATTACTTGTATTTTTATTGTTATGCTCTGAACCACCCTCGTTAATGCTTAAACTCTTAGTTAATTTATTACGTGATGTATTTATTGCGATAGTTAATGCATCCAATTTAAGGGCAATTTCATTGTATTCCTCAATTATAGCTTCCGTTTCTGTTGTATCGCTCTCAAAAACGGCGTTTTCCTGATTTTTACTTAATTCTGTACTAATATCTTGCACCTGACCATGATACAAATCTAACTCTTCTAGAGTTATCGTCTGATCATCAATTTTGGGATTTATGATATTTTTTATACGGGTAATTTTTGCTTTGAGAACAGTTTTTTGTTTCTTAATATTTTCCATTTTGAATTAATTTTAAGATAACTTTTTAATAATCTAAATATTATAACACTCTTAATATCCGTCAAAATGTTTAAACATTCTCAACATAATAATATAAGCATGTGCATAAAATTGATAAAAAGAATAAAATAGATAAAAATAATTAAAGAAATAAATATAGAAAACATGAATCATTTTTTTTTTCAAAAGATTGCAATGCTTTAAAACCATGGTTTTCATAAATACCAAAAATGAAAACATCACTGGAGATATACTACTTATTAAATCACTTACCTTAAATTATGTAATCAGAATAAAAATAAAAAATAATATGGGTAATAATATTATATAAAAATAAATAACACTAGGGTACCCCATGAGCTCATACACACACACACACAAAATAAAAGAAAAAAAACATTCCGCAAAAACGGAGAAGGAAAAAATTTATATCTCTGTATTTAAGCAATTGTAGTGCGCACTTATCATGAAATAAAAAGCAATGACAGCAACGATGCTATCTTTCACTGCATGAAATTTACTTTTAGAGATGCTCTGAAGAAAATCACTATAAAATCATCAACACAACTGAAGAAGATGAATTCCACTTAGAGACTGCAGTTTTCATGTTGTGAAACTTTCACTGCACTGTTAAAACAAAATGCGGATATCACTGCTGAAATATTTGACTTTTAAAACGCAGAATATGTTGAAAATGATCTACATTTTGATCGATTTTAATTAAGATGATATTCTTCAAAATATAGTAGAAGAAATGGGAAGACACTTTCTATAATGGAATTGAAGAGTTAAAAGCATATCACTGCTGACAGATTCTTTGATGAGGCGAACTTCTTGTATTTACACTACTTGAAGGGGCAGAGTGAACACTTTCCCAGCACCCAATTGGGGCCTCTTTGAATGTTCAATCGGAGCTTATCCGTATCGTGTAGCACCAAGAATTCTTTTTTTTCTTTCTTTTCTTTACTTCTCATGTTTTCCCGCTGAGCAGGTAGTATTATCCTGCCGACTCATAATACTGTCACATTTTAACGAAATGACAGTATTCACTGAAATTAACTTTATTAAGTTTTATTTAAATAATCAAAAAGGTGGCAATCAATTTCCATAGCTGCTTACAGGTTAGACTTCAGATACCAAGTGGCGTAGAGGTATATCTCTGAAATTGCTCATCTCCTAGGGTTACCAGTTAAAAAGGGCCATGTGTTTCTATTAATTTAACGATAAAATGGATTAGTTGGCTACCCCGCCAAACCCGTGATTATTAGTCATTGGGCCCGTATCCAAATTGAGGGACGATACATTACAAAAACTAATCAATAGGTCCAATCTTTATAATTTTCTTACATATATATATGTGTGTGTGTGTGCGTGTGTGTGTGTGTATTTATATCTGAATTTTGTCAGGCTGTAAACTCGAATTTTTCAACCGATTTGGATGAAATTTTGAATATGTATAGTACATACAAATATCTCGACCGAGTTTATTGGCCAGCTTCATCTGCCATCTTGTATCAAAATGGCGGCTATTTGAATTTTGTGGACATTTTTGGAAATTTTTAGGTTTCCTAAATTTCTCTTTAAAATGATCTATGTTTTAACTCACACTGTGTGACTCTTTAAAATATCTTTTAATGTTTCTAACATTCCGTTTAAAATGATACATAAGAGTTTGCATTTTGTGAAACGTAACATTTTATATAAGTGTACAATGTTCGAAAACATAAATAAAATTCAAAAATTCATTTGGCCGCCATTTTGAAATAAGGTGGTTGATGAAGCTGGCCAACGAACTCTGTCAAGGCATTAGTATGTACTGTGCACATGAAAAATTTCGTCCAAATTGGCTCATATAAGTCAACATTTCAACGGAGTGAGGTTTTGGGATCTCGGGTCATGACCGGAGAAAACAGAGCAAAATTTTCAGATGTGCTTTCCTTCGGACGGCTGCAATACGTAGCTTTTCACTTTTTGTAATTAAAGCTACCTAAAAGTATCCACAATTTTGCCCACCACTGTATATTGTGTTACATTGTTATAAGACATTGTTAAAACATACAATAAATTAAACAATACACTTATAATACACTAAGCAAATTTCTTCTTAATGTGTGTATTAAATTATGCATATCTGAAGAAACGATTTGTACAGTTGATATATTGGTAATTATTTCAAAAATATGTGACAATCTGTGAAAAGTTTCAATTGTAAATGAAAGCTGGCAGAAAATGTCTTTGAACATTTTTACTTTTTTCACCAAATTCGACATCGCACAAGAAGTATCAGAAATATGCTAAAACAAGTATAAATACTATTACTTAAAATTATTAACTATAAAGTTTTAAAGTAATGTTTAGTGTTAGTAATAAATATTATACATTCCTAATAAGTTTATTATATTTAGTAATATTAATTACTTAGTAACAGTAATTAAATAACAATAGTTAAAATTTTATTGTGATAGTTAAGTGTAATTTTAGATAAAAGAATAAAAATAAACATATATTTAGAAATATATCAAAACTTAAATTAGAATTCTAATTGCCTAAGGGAGAAATATTTATGTTCATTATCATTACAACTACATATAAAATGCACAATGAAGTTACGTATTTTACTTAAAATATATCTTAGTGTTTCTGATAGAAAATTAACTATCTGAAATGCCCAAGGCAATTATAATATAACATCATTGCATATTTTATTATATTTTCAAAGTCTCAAATGGAATGCTTATAATATGAGTAACAAACACTTAATTCCATGCATAATAAATTGTGCAGCTAATGCATTTCATTGCAGATAATGTTAATAATATGTCTTTCTGAAGAATTTCTTCTAGTTTTTGCTTGAATATATTTACAACTAGCCGCCCTTGGCGACCAGTTTGGTCTCCCTTAAATGTATGCTAAGCATTGTATCATGTTACTTTTATTCATAATTTTATTTACTTGCTCGATTCTTTGCCAAATCGGAAGATTCTGATACATGAACTCGGTATTTTTATGTTAGCCGGGCGCAGGGGATAAATCGCTAAACATTTTTCCCGTCGTGGTTTTTGGATTTGATTAATTGCATTTAAAATATAACACTTTCACTCATTTTATTTAAAATACACAACTTTAATTTAAAACTAAAAATTTTTAAATTTATGACTCTCAATTATTTTTCAAAAAATAAATAAATAAATAAATAAAAGAAAAAAGAAAGCAAAAGAAAAAAAGAAAAGTAATAAATAATACCATAAACCATGATATTTAATTTCAACATCAATGCCAAGACTCCCTTATCGTAAGGAGGCCTTGATCAATGCTTTGTTTTAATTTACCACGCGAAAAATTGTTTATAGCAGTCGCCGTTGTATTGGACTACTAGGACTTCCCTCAGAGGGATTAGTCTGAGCGATATTGCTGAGAACATATATTTAATAACAACATGTGGAAGCAAAGAAAATGAGATGTGATCTTTAATTGTCCACATACTGCGATAAATTGAAATGATGAAAATAAATGAGTCGTAGAAATGAGTCGTTATATTCATTTTCATTTAAATTCATCAAACTATTTATTTCATTTTCTTTTTTCACGTGAATATCTTGCAATAGAAAAGTTATGACGTAATATTCACCTTTTCTAAATTCGGCAAACTATTTATTTCATTTTCATTTTTCACGTGGAAATCTTGCAGTAGAAAATTAATTGTTGCAGTAATAATTTTATTGTTTTTTTTTAATTGTTGGCAACTGCTATAACGAAAAATGTTTAAATTTGATAAGAAATTGCTCTTAAATTGGTGTTTTTTTATTAATTAAAAATTAACCATAAATTATTTCGATTCCGGATTACTTTAGTTGCCTCGCCATGTTTTAACACACATGTACGTATCTTTTCACAATTTTGGCTTCCAAATTGTGGATTTTTATAGAATTACAAACAGACAGATAGACAAGTTTTCATTTTTATATATCTCTCTATTCTAAAAAAAGTAACTAACGCTGTCACCGCCTCCGCCGCCGCCGGTTTTGAATTTTTTGTGACCGGAGGTCTTTCTTCGTTAATATTAAGAAAACTATTGCATACAAAAATATGAAAATCGGTGGTGTTATAGCGAAATGTTTGTTCAACACGCTGATGCATACAGTTTTCAAATCGAAGAATTATTTTAAGAGATATTTAATGCTAAATTTGGAAAAAATCGTTCCATTAAAAAAGTTTTATAGGAGCAAAAATTATACATGGGAATTTAATCATTTTTAGATCATTTTATTAAATAGAATATCCCTTTGTGCAGATTCCGTTAATTTTTTTAATTTGACTCATTTTTTTGGGGTTTTATTTCTATTTTAAATTGAAATATTCAGCATTTCGACAGATATTTTTTACATATTTTAGAAAATGGTATTAATTTAAACTGTTGCCAACTATATAAACAGCGCAAACAACAATGTTTGCTTCAAATAAAAAAATTATTTACACGTTACTATTATAAATAGAAAAAAACCTTCAAATTAGAATTGAATAATTAGGTATAAAAAGCAGGCACTTATTGGAAATTTCGCCATAAAAACTATATTTACATGTGCATTTCAAAAGAGAAATGATATTGTAAAATAAATTCATTAACATGCGTTAGAAATCTTAAATAGAAGAAATTACGTCACATTACACTTATTATGCAAAATGAACAAATAATAATATTGCAAAAGAGTTTAAATTTAAAAATTGCGCGAGACAAAATATTAGAGGTTAAATATTAGACTTTTTCAAAATTTTATTATTTGTCGTTTTATGTGAGTTGTTCAGCTAAAAGTATGCAAAATTTCATGTCTCCAACTTCATTAGGGGCTGAGTTAGAAAAATTGTTTAAAATACATAAGTTAGAGCCCAGAGGGTTAAATATTAGACTTTTTCAAAATTTTATTATTTGTCGTTTGATGGGAGGTGTTCAGCTATAAGTATGCAAAATTTCATGTCTCCAACTTAATTAGGGGCTCAGTTAGAAAAATTGCTTAAAATACATAAGTTAGAGACCGGAGGGTTAAATATGACTTTTTCAAAATTTTATGATTTATCGTGTTATCACAAATGTTCAGCTATAAGTATGCAAAATTTCATGTCTCCAACTTAATTAGGGGCTGAGTTAGAAAAATTGCTTAAAATACACTAGTTAGAGCATAGAGGGTTAAATATTAGAGTTTTTCAAAATTTTATTAATTGCCGTTTGATGTGTGGTGTACAGCTATAAGTATGCAAATTTTCAAGTCTCCGACATATATAGTTTGTGAGAACGGGCTCTGTGACAGACGGACAGACAGACAGACAGACAGACAAAGGAGTGAGACAGGTAGGGTTTCGTTAGATGAACGAAACTCTAAAAACATGCTGCGGATAACTGTAACAACATCCTAAAATTATATTACCATCAGCGATCTACCAATCCCGAATTTAGTTTATATTCGTTTCATATATTCTTATTCTTTTCTGCGACCCTGTAAAATAACTATCAATAATATATACAGTGAAACCTCTGAATAGCGGACACCTCGAGAATGCAGAATTTGTCCTCTATTTGGAGGTGTCCGCTACTCAGAGTAAAATATGTACAGTTATTTAAGTGTTGGTAATCGAAAAAATGTCCGCTAAATAGAGGTATCCGCTAATCGGGTGTGTCCGTTATGGAGGTTTTTACCAGTAAAACCTCTGAATAGCGAACACCTCGGGAGGGCAGAATTTGTCCTCTATTTGGAGGTGTCCGCTACTGAGAGTAAAAAATATACAGTTATTTAAGGGTTGGTAATCGAAAAAATGCCCGCTAAATAGAGGTGTCCACTAATCGGGTGTGTCCGTTATGGAGGTTTTACTGCATAATAATATCATCCTTTACAAGAAAATTGCATGCTGTATGATAGACAGACAGACATCCAGAGAAAGATAACCTCCCGGAGCAATAAACACTCATGTCTTTTGTTTTAATCATCCACAATTGTATGTCATACAACAGGCTAAAAACGGTCACCCTGGTACGGAGTACCGTATTATTATTTGTTTGCCCACCAAAACTGGTTGCCACGGGTTGTTGCAAGGTTTGTGATCATGTGGTTGAAACTGATCTAATCAATATTACTGCTTGCGTATTTTGTTTTATTTGCTCCATGTATTCAAACCAGATGTCTACGAAAACATCCACCGGTGAAAGTGACGCACACCAAATTTCTGTGACGTATGCAGATAAATTGTGCTTTTTTATCAGTTTTTTTAAATATAATTTTTAAACGGTTTGGAACTTATTTTTCATAGTAGGTGCATTCAGTAGGTGGTCCTCATAGGTACCTTATGGTGCAATCAAAAACGAAATCCGACAAATATTTTTTGAGTTATGCTTGACGAAAGGTTTTTATTAGGCTTTTTTTTTAGTAGGACATGGCGTTAATATCCATCGTAGCTGTAATGTGTCCGGACAGTAATATTTCGCTGAGTATTAGCCTTCGCTTCGCTCAGACAATTATAATACTGATGACATGATGGCGGTGGAACAATATTTGGCGATTTATCACCTACGCCCGTTCAACATTAAATTGCCAAATTACGCACCTAGCATATAAAAAGTGTAGCGGTCATCCCGGAACTGTTGATGACAATCACATGACTTAGGCTATTATTATAGAGATCATATGAAGAATAATTTGATCAACGAATCTGATTATTTCTAGCAGCATCTTATCTTTTATATTTCTAATATAAATTATTTTATACATTACTTCCATTTTTGTTTGAAGAGTTTATTTGGGAATATATATATATATTTTTTAAATAACGAAAATATTTATATCCAATACAAGTGGTTTTGTACTTAGATTGGAGATATTGCCATATAAATTTATTTCGTTGATATTGATCATAGAATGAAGATTAAAACATGTTTTTAGTTTTTGTAAACAAATAATAAATCTTTATTATCTTAAATAAATACAGGATAATTCAGAATAGAACTTTTTTAAATAGCTGTGATGAAAGAAAATATCAATTACTTTTTCCTAGAACGATTTAAGATTTTAATAATCTATATAAGTGACAAGATACTGAAAAAGATGCTATTTTGCTTATACAAAACAATATTTATGGTTGCATTTATTTAATCTACCATACTATAGAACATCCGACAAAAATTTCAAGTGAAAACAATATTTAAGATTGTTAAAATTTAAAAATCGCAATATATTTAATATGGAATAATGTATATGCATATAAAAATATATTAAAAAAATAGTTATTTTAAAGAAAATATTTCGAACACTGGTAATTTAAATACTTGAAAGTAGTAAAATGCACATACCTTTGCTTATATAATTGCTATGGAGATAAATGTTATGTGGATAATGGTATTTAACCTACATGTTCAAGTAACAGTTACATTAACCTACATTGAATGGTTCACATTTGCTACCTCTAGGACAAAAATCTGAGCAGCGTTACTAAATTCAAGATTTATCAGTCAAAAAAAAAACATTTTACACCATTTTTTAAAACTATATTTGCTGTATATGGACAACTTTTCGCAATTCCTTTTTTAAATTTTCTATTCCTCTATTTTCAATTTTCAATTTTCTATTCTCTGTTTTATTTTTACTTTCTTCTATCTTTACAAGAAGAAAGTATTGGATTCATGAAAATTTTCGAATTCCGGTTTTCGACGGATTTACACGTTTTAGGGGTCAGAGATTCCAAAAAACATGTTTTTACAAAATGTCTGTCTGTGACTCTGTGAGTCTGTCTGTCTGTCTGTCTGTGTGTATGTGACACAAATTTTGTGGGCGCTCTATCTCAAGAACTAATACACGGAATTTAATAAAAACTGATATTCAGCGAGTCCCTAATACAAATTGATGCTGATTAGTTTTTGGTGCAAATCGCTCAACAGGTGGCGCTGCTATGCTGCATTTTTCACGATTTTTGCAATAGCTCTATCTCACGAACTAATGCACAGATTTTGATCAAATTTCAGATTTAGTTAGTCCTTGATATGAATTGATTGATGCTGATTATGTTTTGGTGTAAATCGCCCAACAGGTGGCGCTGTTATGATGAATTTTGCAGGATTTACACGATTTTGCCAATAGCTCTATCTTAAGAACTAACGCACGGATTTTCATCAAACTTCAGATTCAGTTAGTCCTTGATGTGACTTGCTACTGATTATGTGTTGGTGTAAATCGCCCAACAGGTGGCGCTTCTGTGCTGCCTTTTTCACGATTGCCTCAATAGCTCTATCTATAAAACTAATGGACGAATTTTCATCTAACTTCAGATTTAGTTGTATGTTGACACAAGTTGTTGTTAATTAGGTTTTGGTGTTAATCACACAATAGGTGGCGCTGCTATGCAGGAATTATCACGATTTTCGCTATAGCTCTATCTCAAAAACTAATACACAGATTTTCTTCAAACTTCAGATTCAGTCAGCCGTTGACATAAATTGTTGCTGATTAGGATTTGGTATAAATCACCCAATAGGTGGCGCTGCTAGGCAGAATTTTGCTGGATTTAGACGATTTCAGCGATAGTCATATCTCAAGAACTAATTCACGGAATTTCATATCTTTAGAATCCTCATGAGATGCATAGATTGCCATTTAATTTTGGCAGTGTGATAGCGAATTTTGAAGTATTAACATGTATGAGATAGAAGAAAGTTTTGGGATTGGTACATCCGACTAGTTTTTTTCTGTTATTATTTTTTATTTCTATTTTTCTTGTAGTAATTTCTTATTCTATTATTATTGTAGTCTTGTGTTATTTCTATTATTATTGTACACTTCTCTATTGTTCTTGTTGCGACTCGCTTATATAAGGTCTCTATGTGTTTCGAGTATGAGAGTCAAGTCAAACATTTAACCTGAGTAGCTGAATTTCTACAGGGTGATAAAAAAAAAAAAAAAAAAAAAAAAAAAAAAAAAAAAACGTTTACAAAATGACATGGCAAATCAGATATACAACAAGGATGAAAAATCACATAGGATCATAGTGTTGCAAATCACTTATTTAATCACAAATACAAGGTTTTCCATCCTAACTAATCCTGTGTTGACTGTAATAACTTCCAGAAAACTGATGTATAATGTAATAAAACATTTAATAGACGCCTTTGTTGTAAATGTGATAACAACAAACAAAAGTTTTAGAAGTTTCCATTACTTGCGCTAGCAGTATGTGCTTGACGCGCCATTTGGACTATGATTACCAACGTATACAGTATCATCGATTGCTTGAGCAGCAAGTTTTTACAGAATTTTTCGTAATGTTAGCACATTTCACACAAAACAAGGTACATATCGTTGCATTTTTCTTACAACGTATTTATTTTTCAACAAATTATTGCCGTCAACCGAAGTTCAGTATTGATGAAACAGCATGTTTTACGACTAAATAAGTGGTTTGTAACCCAATGTTCCTATTTGATTTTTATCCTTGCTTTATGCCTGATTTGCAACGTCATTTTATAACCGCTTTTTTAATCACCCTGTATACAATATTTTACTCTAATTTTTCGAGATGTGTTTGTTGCTGTTGGGATCTACGGTTGATTTTTTTTCACTGTGCATTTATGCAAATTAAGCTGCGTTGTTTAACCTGCAATGTATAAATAAAACAATTTTTCTGTCTTTGAATTTTGGTAGAGTCATGCTCTGAGAGTGAATTAGAACTTACGTTGGGTTACGAATCACAGTGGGTGTGGCTACCACGTGCTGTAAGAGTGAAGCCGGAGTTAGAAGTGTTCGTCTTCGGTAATAAATTTTTGCAATCTCATTTGTGTAAATAAAAGTTTGTTGACAACCACGGGCTGTCAACGTAAATTCACTAAAGATCTAATGATTGATTAGTTCTGAAGCTGAAGTTATTATTTTGCGACAGTTTCTGCCGACTTAAATTTTCAAAGCATTTTTTGTAAGTAGATGTTTGAATCTGTCATACTTGTTAAAATAGTGAAATACTTTGTTTGTCCGCAAATTAATGTAACCTAAATTTTGAATTTGCTTCAATATCCCCTGTTCAATTAGATTAAATAAAGGTTTTTTAAAACTTATATATGGGTATGATTGAGTTAGTGAAAATTTGTTAATTCAATTTAAAAAAAATACTGATGGCAAACAAAATAAGCAAAGAAGTTCACCTATTTACATAATTTAACTTTAATTAATGTTATCTCTTACTTTTAAAGATAATAAGTCTAAAATAAAAAAAATATATATCTTTTAGTTTTATGTGAGTTATATGATTTTGTGCCACATCATTTACCAGTTTTGCATAGAACTCGAAAATCTGGTCTATTATATCACGTTTTGACTTGTAATACCAGGGAGCAGTAATTAACACTTTCGATACTTGGCAGGCTTTTTGTGGTTGACAGTTTTCTTTTTCTTCATTATTGTCTCTGACATTTTCATGATGTCACAATATTCAGATTTACATTAATGCTGTTTTTCTAAAAACAGCGTACAAAGCAATTTTTATTATTCTCCTCTAGTGTGGCAAAAAAAAAAAAAAAAAAAAAAAAAAAAAAAAATGTCCGCATTACCAAATTTGTATTGAACTTTAGGCGATATTTTAATAATTATTGCAAAAAGGAAATGATGGGGAAATGTCTTCATTAAACGTAGATACGTCTCTACCGATGTCGCATTAATAAGAGTCCACTGTATTACAACTTAAAGTTGCGATTTTTTATCTGTTTTATATATTTATTAATTCTAAAAAATAAAAGAAAAATGAAATAGGTAATTACTCAGATTATATTTAAAACTTGTTAACCCTTTCAGGGGCAAAGCATTTTCAATGATAAAGTATTGACGTAAATATCTGGCCCCAGAATTGACCAACAAATTTATTTGTAAATATGAAAAAGGCCATATTTCACATACATATTAAATGGAAAAAAAATACCAAAATTCTGGTGACATTGTGGCGTTTGAGAATTAAAATTAAGTGGTTTCATAAACATACCACTACCCCTGAAAGGGTTAAAGACAATTCACAAATTATTTGTCACTATGTAGCTTTTTTATTTCTTCACAAGGCTTCGAATTATTCGAAATTTTGTGCAATGTATTACACATGCGTAAATTTATTTTTTTCTACAATTGGATTGTAAAACTATTTTTCATAACCACTTCGGTACCTGCCTCTCTTATGCAAATTGTATTTGGTGGATACCACTTATTTTTTACCAAGTTATTGTTACTTACATAATTACGAAAATGCTTTAATTAAATAAGGCAAATATTTCCTTTTTTTATTACTGGTACAGGAAAATAAGTTCATATACACCTTTTGAAGGTACAAATATGCACCCATGATCCCAAAATGGTTAATAAAGGAAATATTTATTATTATCGATTATGTCTGTATGATTTGCATTATTATGTCTTTTATTTACTTCATTTTATTTTATTTATTTTCGCAAAACGAATAAATTTTTACCGTATTCCCTTTAAACGTATAATTTTTTTTCTTAGCCTGAATTATGTTTAAATGTATTAAAAATACTAATAATAAATGTCATAATCTATTGAAAATTTCTTAATATCTGTAAAAGAATATTTTTATACATAAGCTTGTTTGAGAACATTATTAAAATATTAAAATTTGTACAAAGATTTAACGATAAATCGATCACGTAAGTTTCGAAAATGGTATTATATGTATTTGTTTCAAAATGTAATTATTCTCAAATATTGTTTCATTTAATGTATCTAGAAAGAACGTAAAATATATTATGCAGATTTCCATTTTATGGAACTGTCTTTTCTGATGGCTTCGTTATTCTGATCGTTAGTCATTTCAAATGAGTGCATTGCAGTATTTTCTAACATTACTATGAAACTAAAAAGATGTGAGATTTTAAGTTGACTTTCTGCTGTATGAATAAAAATACATTATTAAAATTAAACAGATTCATATGTGCATTAAATAATAATAAAAAAATTCTATTAAATACATTAGATGAGATTCTACAGGTAGCCATTGTTAACAATTTCCAACAAAGTTGTTTATGCATTCCGTTTGTCTGGCCGTCAGCCCGTCTATCCATACTCTAACTACCGTAGATATACTCGGATTTTCATGAAATTGATAAAGATTATTTAGAGTCACCAAAGCATGTTTGGTGTTGTATATGAAGTATGTAGGATTAATCGTTCATTTACAGGGGCACTCAAAAGTATTCCATTACATTATGGTATATGGGGGAAAATCATTTGCGGAGAATTTTAATGATATTTTGCTATTTGAAATGTATTGAAACTGATATAAATCACTGAATTTCACTACGATCACGTTAGAACAGGACATTCATAGCATTTTTTATTCATTTACAGGGACACACAAAAGAAATCGGTTACAGTACAGTACTGTGAGTAATAATTGCTGGAGTGCACGGTTTAAAATTCGGTAAGCGCTTTTAATTTTTTTTTTTTTTGTATCTTACCCGTTATATATAAATTCTATACCTCAAATACAGGGCTGCACAAAAGTATTCACGTACTGTTCTCCTTATTAGAGGAAATTGCTGAAGGTAAATTTTCAACTGAAGTATATGTAGCTCTAAAGTGAAATAAATTTTGGCTTGCATGTGGCTAACAGATTTAAATCTATAAATCATATACAGGGTTGCAATTCGCATAATTTTCCGATTGTGGATGGGAACAGCTGAAATTGGGATCTGAAATATATTATGCGTTTCCATACGGTTGAATTAGACTTATATTTTAATTTTTTAAACAGTGCAGTTTTGTTACATATTCTGAATGTGTTGGAAAGTGTTTCATAATCTATGCTATGCGCATGATTTTTTCTAACTTGTTTAAAGTAAAAATGAAAACGGCATTTAAACATATTGTATTTGAGTTATTCCATGTAATTTCAGGCTGCCATTAACACATCATCACAGTTAACAATGAACATAGTTGTGCTTATTTTTAATAGTGCGATACAATTACCATATATTTTTCTTTCTCTTAGGAAAATTAGTTTTTGGGAAACATAAACATTTTTTTAAGATTTTGAAAAATTGTCATTAGCTGGAATTTTTGATTATTTGATCTTGAAGGTTAATATGTCATACATAAAAACACATTTCAATATTTAGTTAACGAATCATTTAAAATAAATTTATGCATGCTATGTAAAGTACGCAGGATATGAAAACAGACAGCTGCTGTATTTAAAAAAAGGCACCAAATATCTCTAAATATTACTTAATATCGGCACATTTGGCCAAATGTTGCCAACATTGTGACTCCGTTTACTCCCTACTGTTCAGCAACTTAATAACTGAATCAACCTTTCCAATGAATTGCACTGGACCACAGTGACTCCAAAATGACCCAATAATCAATTTTTTTTTACAAAATGTGACCTTGTTAAATGGTGTTCTCGTACCCTAAAAGGTAGAATGAAGAAATTGTGTCTAGATTTTTAGATCCTTTTGAAGATAAAATTTACATGCACACACACAGACACACATTATTTTATAGGATATATATCTGTACTAATAAAACAAAGTATCGCTCTGTCTGTGTGCGTGTGTGTCTGTCTTTGTGCGATGGCTAGCGAAATCTAACGCACGTAAATGTCTGAAAATTTAAGTGAGGACAGTCCAAGAGAGGTCCTGAAGCACCTGAGTCTCAGAGTTTTAATTTTTAAAGGGCCGGCTCCTATCGGCCCATTTACATTTTTATGCACTAAATTGTTAATAACTTGCCCTTTTTTATTCAATCTACTTCGTTTTGGGAGACCTTTCTCCATTTAGTTATTCTCAACTTTCTACTCTCCAGATAAGACCACGGCCCCTCCGCGCACGATACAGGGTCCCTTTAATTTTTTTTTGTAAATAAATAGTTAATAAATTGCTTCATTCAATTCCTAGCATTAGTTCACACTCTCCCTATATTTATATATCTTGTTCAAATTTTCAATCGTTAATAAAATAAATATTATTCATCCTATCAAGTTGAAATATTTTTTTTTAACTTGTACTGGATGACAATTGATATTAACACAGATTTTAAAATACACTGGTCAACAAATTTGAACTTTTGCACTGTCTTAAAACAGGAATTAGTTGTTTTTTATGTGGTTTTTTGTGTTGATTCCGAATCTAGTTTTAGATTTACTCCAGCACGCCAAGTTTGATTGCATATTTCAATTTATGCAAATTTAGTAAATTTTATACAATTATTTGCAAATTTAAGGTATAAAGCAATATCAGACAGAGTATTTTGTTTTATGTTATGATTACTACCTAATTTACTTCACAAAAACGTTGTTTCTGAGATTATACTGACATGTGACTGTGAAATATTGTACCTAAGTTGCATATTTTTCATGTTTTTCTAATAATGTTTCTTGACATTCAAATATTTCTTCTGCACGAGTACACTAATACGTTTCTAAACCAGTTTTTTAAGCAGATTTCAGCTCTTGTATCTGTTTTCTTCTATCACGTCTAGTTTTTGAAAAAGTGAAATTTTAGTTTTTGGTCAAAAAAGCTAGAAATAGCTTTTTTATGATACTTTGTATGATAAACTTCAACTATAGTTAGGATAGATTCTACTACTTATTTTTTTTTTTTTCGATTACATAAATTTTTGTTTATGTATCTGATATCAATCTGATACTGTTCACCTTCTTGTCAATGAATTACACACCCCTAAAAAGCAATTTATATCAAAGCTGTATTAATGCCGTGCAAATGTAGAAATTCATCTTACTCAAAAACTAGACATGACATAAGAAAACAGACTGCAGCTTTGAAATCAGAATAAAACTCTAGTCTAGAAAAACATTGCGTCAATTCTGTGGCAACTATTTTAAAGTTGATAGTGATGTAAACATTACGCCATTGAAAAATATGCAAATTAGGCTTAATAACTGATAAATAAATGTTATGAATATTCAAATCGTGACATTTATCTGAATCAAATAGTCAAGTAGTCATTATCTAGAAAACGTAATTATATGTGACATATATTGTATCTAAAATTTGCATAAAATAACACAAAAAAGCTTAAATTTGCATAAATTTAAATATGTAAATTTCTCAAAACCTGGACCACCTAGAGATAAAGGGAAAGCATATTCAGAATCAGCGCCAAAAACTGATCTAGAATCAACTAATTTTAGTTCAAGGACAAAACCACTGTTGTCCAGTGAAATTAATTTATTAATTAAATTTTAATTAATTAATTTTAGTTTTGTATGGGAGACAAAATGGCGGCCATTGGTTATTGAACAGCATTTAATGCATCTTCATATCTATAAGTGGGGTTACCATAGGGGGGGTCCTGTTCTGTCGCCAATTACCTACAAGTTTGTTGGCGATGTCCCGCCAAGTTGGCGACAATCAGAAACTTTTTTTCGACAATCATAGAAAATCAACAAATTGAGATATTTTAATGCAACAAAAACTAATATTAGCTTAAGAGATTATATTAAATTTTTCTTTGATGACCTAAGTAGGAATTGACTTTAAAAACAAAATTTTTATATTACTTGTTTTTGTGATAATTTTCCATCTAGTTACTCTTATGTTTCTACATTCAGTTCTTGGGGCCTTTTTGTGTACCAAGCATTTTTCACACCCTAATTTCCCCACCTTCACAGTACATAATTTTAAAGTTGAGTTTTGTACTATTCATCCAGAAAAAATCCCGATATTTTAACTTGAACCCTAGGGTCCTTTCTTAAGCATTTACCCATTTTTTGTGCATTTCTTTAAAACACGATTCTAACCAATAATTCATACCGTATGTTTAAGATGACTAATTGAAGATCTAAAGTGCAAATAACTAAGACCATTTAACATGCTTTCATGTTAGGGCACTGAAAATGTTGGCTTCCTTTGAGCCAATTCTTATAGCTCCCTCAAAAATGGTCTTATCCACTAGCTTATATTTTTTACAACTTCTTAGGTATTGCAGCTACTACATGAACGTCAAAAATATTTCTCTCACTTCTGCTACCACTACTTTTGAATTTTAATATTCTTCTTGGACCCTTTGTTGCATTTTTTAAAATACGATTCAATTTTAGTAAAATGTTCTGTAATATAGTTTTAGTCCTCCATCCACTTTAAAACTAGTACAATTTTTTTTTAATACCCAACTACATTGGGCTTAAGATCATGGTTTCTAGGGCCTGATCCTTCTTTTTAAATCAGCGACACCTTTTTTCGAATATTAAACCTTCGTCGGCAAAAACATACGTTTGCTCACAACAGCCGTAAATTAAAAATCGCGTTAGTTTAAAGGTAAATTTTTGTAAGGGATATCAACCGTTTATTAAATATCACATTAGTGTTAAAAGTAATTTGTGAAATTTACATGGGGAAAGGGGGCACCTTCCACTGTTTGGCGGCGCATTCTTTATTCGAGTTCTCCAAGGGCCCAATTTCAAATGGACTTTTTTTCATTCAACTTAGATTACAATTAGACTACTTTCTGTATTATGAAATTCTATCTTACAAGGAAGGTCTCCTTACACAGAATATGTTGAAAAAAAATTCAGTGAAACTACTCGTACATGTAATAAAGCGTCAATTAAATTTAGCGGCGGAATTTCAGTATAAACTGTTTAAAAAATAAAATACTTCGGAATAATTGGCACGAAAATACGAAAGCGACGAACGAGTTTTTCCTCGACAAAAGCAAGCGATTTTAATGCATCCGAAAATGGCGTGTTAATTGTATTTTAGAATGCGAAGTAATTAACAAATTTATAGTTAACCAATGAAATAGTTTAATATAAGTATATCTTTTGTATTACATATACATGTTTCTAATTTGCTGTATTTATTTATTTTTATAACTGGAAAAATGTTTTGCACGTTCCGTAATGCCAAATTCAATCAGCTTGAAAATGTTCAGTAAAATAATAAATAATGCACGCTTTTATTCTTTTTATTACCAATTTGAATGACATTTTGCCATTTTTTTAATCCTCGAATTTCTGATTTTTTAAATTTAAACGGCTATTCAAAGCCCGCATGAAGAGTTCTGCCCTTATGCATTTCCACAAAAAAAAAAAAAAAAAAATCGTTATTTCCACTGCAACAAATTTCCATCTAAAGTGCTCAATCGCACTTACTTTTGACCGTGAAACAATTTAAATGAGTTTAAATTTTGTTTTAAATGGTAAAATATAGTTAAATTCCATTATTAATATAAATAAATGAATACGATAAACTATAGTTAAAAAAAAAACTATAACAGACAAAACTATAGTTAAAACAAACTAAAAATGACAAAACTAAATTTATTTAAATTACATTTATTTAAACGAATTCAACATAAAAAGTTTTTTCCTTAATGAGTATTCGATAGAAAAGGGCATTTTTTAAAATTTTATTTCATCGCCAACCAGTGATAAATCGCCAAATATACGTAATTTTCATTATTACTTTACGGACGCTCTATCGAGGTTCCACCGATTTTTTTTAAAATAAATATATACATCTACATGAGAAGAACCTTCTGCAGTTTTCTCAGATTTTCCTGAGTATTCCCAATCCGCAGAATTCATTATCAATCAGGTTTCTAGCATTTTCGCAGCCAATGAGATGCGTTCTTCGAGCGGGATTCAAAATTATTTGAAAACAACACCTGGCTAAAGAGACTTGGTAATTTTCCAACTCTATAGAATCTTGTTTTAATATTGAATTTATCAATTTTAAATTAATACGTCTTGCGTTTTTTAAGGACGAATTCAAATATCTAATTTTCCTTGAAATCCGGCTGCAATTAAGAATATATTTTTAAACAATTGTGCGATTTTATCTCAAATCATTCGAGCATAGACAATTGTCTGTGAAATCTATTTTTTAAAGGAAAAATAAAGCAATTTTATTTATTTATTTATTTATTATTATTTTTTTTTATGCGAGATATATTTTTATTTGATAAATTTACGGGTATTTGGAGGGGGGGGGGGTCAGTACTTTTGTTTAAATATGTCAATAAGTACACATGACAAATAGATTTATTTAGAACAGAGTGCGCCACATGGCGATGGAAATTGGAACTAACAGACTTTGCAGAGCGTCTGCGGCACGCCAGATTTACTTAGTCGCAGGCGGCAGGAACCCGTGTCGGATATTCATATAGAAGATATTGTGACTGCTGGCGGTGGAAGGCGGAACTAAAGAATTTTCAGCAATTTTCATAAGCCCGTGGCTGATGTTGGCACAGAACATATTGCACCCCCTAGCGATGGAAGGTGGAACAAAACGATTTTGCCGCGCGTGAACAGCACGCATACATTTCGGTACCAGACGCAGCAGCGACACGTATCGGAGTTTCGTTCGGAATGTGGGATGTTTGGAACAGAGGATCCACATGAGGATTTGAATGTGGGACTTACAGATTTCGCATCGCGCGCGCAGCAGGTATAAAATCATAAACATTTATGGTTATTTAAGAATATATACACACACACACATATATATAGATACATACATCCTACACTTAATCATAATTTAAATTGTAAAACAACACGAAACAAACGTGGAAAGGGTTCATCATCAGTTGTAGTTTCCAAAAAATATAGCACTAAATAAATGAGTAATCTTCAAAGTAACTATTTAACACTAGAACGGCGGGAAAATCTTACCTACTGGAACGGCGGGAAGGGGTCATTTTGACACCTCGAGAAAACTACTGAAATAACAACGCTAAAATAATTTTAAAAGCCATACATTGGCAAAAATATGTAATTTACGTGCATTTCATAATTTATATTTAATATTATTCGATAATTTATTGAATTTTTAAAGTACTGTATATGTAACACCTACAGGGCGATTAATTGGATCATACTACGACTACTCAAAAAACTCATTAATTTGATATAAAAATCGATTTAAAATTAATGTTTTCACAAATTAAAACTGATGTTAGCTAAAATAAAACACAATTTATAAAATAATATATATTTATATTTTCATCTACTTACTCGCCGAATGATTCACTCTCTAAATTCATAAATGAGAAATATGTTCTGTTGTTTCCGTTATTTCATTATAAGTGTAGCTGAAAGGTTAATATGTTAAGCATTGTGTTTTAATTTTATTTAATGCTTATAATACTCCAAATTGTACACATGTATTAGGAATTAATTCAATTGTAACAAAAAGAAAAAAAAATACCAATTTTTGCAGTACATTTTCCGCACACAACGTTGAAACATGGTGCGCAAAATTCTTGAGATTTGTTTCCATTGCATGTCTGTACTTGACATTTTTTCTTTAGATATCTATTTTATTTTCGTGTTTTTTTTCTGAAGACTCAGGAAAGATCTTTGGGAGATTTGAAACCATAAGATCCATTCTGAACACATCTCCTAAATTTAATAGAAAATCTCTTTTACTGATAGGCTTGCCTGTTACACTTTTATAAATTATCGAGGCATTTAAAGCTGCAGGATCCAAAATATTGAAAAAGATATGTACAGGCCATCGTCTAGAAGCCGATTTCACGGAGTATTTTCGGCACATCTGATCATGGATATCCACACCATACTTCATTGCGTTGAAATAGTCTATTGAATCGGGCAATTTCTTGAGGCCGTCTTCAGTTTTTACAGTAGAATGTAATGAGCTCAGTAGAAAAACACTTTTTTTTCTTTTGGCTTGATAGATGGTAAGTGTCATATTATCACATTCCACTATCTTCGATGAATAAAGAGTACTGTGCATATTTTTGAATGATATAGGGATTTCTCTTCTGTTCTTTTTCATTGTGCAACCAAAGTATTTTTAGCTTTGAACATTTCTGCTAATTTGATATTAGTAAAATAGCTATTTGCCGTGATATTCCTCCCTTCATTTAGATGGGGATCTGTTAATTTCATGACAACATTTTCCGATAAACGTGATTAAGGATTGGCTGTTTCATCCTTTTCTAGATAAATAAATTCATTCAAGAGGTATTTAGTATCAACGTCAACAGATCACCAAAATTTTATTCCAAATTTATCCAATTTATTTGGCATATATTGCGTAAATTTATATCTATCCTGAGATGGGAACAATTGTTCATCAACTGTAATATTTTGTCCTGGTCGGTAGCATGTTTTGCAATTTTCAAAATATTTATTCCACATTTCAGATGCAAGAGCAAATTTAACAGACTGTAGTCTGCTAGATCTTGTTGTCTTTTCATCAAACCTAAAAAGTCATTTCTTTCTTTGAATCTATCTCTTGAGATGGTTTCTTTGCAAAATATTATTCCTCATGCCTTGGACGACAATGAACATAAATCTAAAACCTTTTTTTTATTGCTCCTCTAACATATAGTATAGCAACAAAAGCAGCTTCGAGTACAAAGTGTATTTTACTAAAGGGGTCAAAATGACCCCCGTCCGCCGTTCTAGGAATACAAGCCCATATTTCAAAAACTTACAAATCTAGAATGCTGAATTTGTTTTTAGAAATATATGTTATCTATTTAGGAAAAGTCAAAAAATTTCAAACGATTTCGCCCAAGCAAACAAAAGTAATCAACGGACGAAAGTACTCAGGTGTCAAAATGACCCCTACCGCCGTTCTAGTGTTAAAGCAATGTAATTGGTTTTTAATTCGAAAATACATATTTGCTATTAAAAAGAAACAGATTGCACAACATTTAAAAGTATTTCTAAGTAAATCTTTCTCTAAACATTTCTCAGATACTTATTTTGATCTCATTATCACTAGAGTTAATCTTTTAAATCAAGCAGGACGGTCGTTCTGCCAAGCCAAGCTGAAAAAAAATGCTAACCCCGCCAAACAAACAAACGCCAAGAATAATGGCAAGACACCGTAACTGCTTATTATACTGAAGACAACTTGTCCATGTTAAATGGACGAAATATGCCAGCGTAAAATTTCCCATATCAAAAGAAGCAATCATCGTAGAAAAATAAAACCAACACCAGAAGGACCTAATAAAGAAGATCTTCAATTTGAGATCAAATGCATCCTCATAAATTAATTATAAACAGAGATATAGATTTTTTAAAATAACGTCGAGATACTGAAAATGACACATTTTTTTTCTTCGTCACAACTTATGTCTCAATTGAGGTAGAGACTTAAATAATGGACAGAAAAAAGTAAGGATTGAATTTTTGGATATATATTTACTCAATCTACGTGCTTTTATAAAATTCAACTTTAAAAACATTAATTTTCTATTCATAATTAGCGAAAAACTGTTAATTAGTTCTAAAGTTTACAAATTATGCCAAATAGCGATAAACCCGCCAAAATATTTTAGAAATCTTATAGTTTTCTTTTATATTATCCTTTTGCATTGATTTGATCGAAGATAACTATGGCTGAGATTCAGATAGAATTTTCGCTGTTAGCGAAATGAGTTTGACCAATCAGAAGCCTGCATGTTTGAGAATATTTGCTGTTTCTGGATCCCGGCCTATGTCATGAAAGTTTTGAGTTATTTTTTTAGTGCCGTGGATGAAGTGCAATGTTTGTAGAAATGTAGGCTAGGATCCAGATAGATTTTTCGCTGTTAGCGAAACGAGAATCACCAATCAATCGCCTGCATTTCTGCAAACAGCGAAAAGTTCACAAAAATGCAGACTTCTGATTGATGAATCTCGTTTCTCTAACAGCCAAAAATCTGTCTAGATTACGCCCAATGGAGGATATTCCAAATATGGGTTCGAGGCTGAAAAAAGTCACGTGTAATTTATCCAAGGAACTTCTAACTGATAAGAAGGGAAGATACTACTACTTTGCCTCATGAACCGTTTCATTGGCTAGCGGGGATTTACATTACACGTCTACGGAGCCTTCCCTTCTTTACGATAGAAGTTTTTACTTTGACCACGTGATCAAAATGTAGATGGAATATCCTCCATTATGTTGAACACAATTTTGCATTTCCACATCCAGGAAGGGTATTGATTGTCATAACAACAATACATATTCGAAACTATTTAAGGCACTGATTCTGAACTCCTTTGCTATACATTTCGATATTAAAGAAGTTGTTGTTTCCATAGTAACAGTACTTTTCTGTATTGCTTTCTCTAAAACTCAAATATAGAAATTTAACAAAGAGCGCTCAGAATCAACACCATAACAGAGAGCCTTTATACATAAGAGTGGTGATATATGCACAGGAAGCATGCTCATTTCAAGTTTTTGCCGAAAGTATGGCTACAGCGTCTAGAATACTTTGTGTGGAAATATGCTATCCAAACAACGCTAAAAATTTGTATCCCTTAAATGTGCGACGATACTGCTAAAATTCCAAGTGTCGATCACAGCGACATCTGTGGGGTTTAGTATTACATTGCATAGACTAGCAATATCTTGCAGTTTGAGAAAATATCCTGCAGATATCGCTGTGATCTGTATATTTCAGCAGCATCGTTGCACAGTTAAGGGATACAATATTTTACCACTTTTTAAGTATCACAGGGATAGCGAATTTCCACACTATATATTCTAGGTGCTATAGTACGGCAATCCCCTTTCTTGAATAGAGGCTATTCTACCTACTTTATGATCACGTGGTCAAGGCAAAAACGTCTAACGTAAAGAAGGGAAGGCTCCGTCGACGTAATGTAAATCCCCGCTAGCCAATGAAACAGTTCACGGGAGAAAGCAGTAGTAGTTTCCTGTTTCCCTTCTCATCAGTTAGAAGTTCTTTAGGTAAATTGCCGGTACCACGTGACTTTTTCAGCCTTCAACCCATATTTGGAATATCCTCCATTAGACGATACGTGCATGGACGAGCTTTATTAGACTAGGGAAATAATTCAATATGCATTAGCCTGACGACAATGACAAGCTCGCAAAGACCTTTAACGATTTGTTTTTATCACTTCTACCAATAAACCTTTATTGGCCATATGTCGCTACTTCGTTATAGCGAAACACTTGTTCCTAATTGGATCCCGGCCTTAATGTATCAAAATACGGAGTTTGCTTTCTGTACTATTCCTGAGCTTAGCTATAACGTCTAGAAATATAGTCCGAGATCAAGGTACATTTTTGCAAATAGTGAAAAGTTAGCAATAATTCTGGCTTCTGATTGGTCAATCTCGTTGCGAAAACAAAGAAAAATCTACCTAGATCATGGTCATGGTGTGGAAACCGGCTATTCCAGTAATACTTTAAAAATTACTAAAAATTTAATCCCATAAATATTGAAAAATACTGAATGACAAATGTCGATAGCAGCAACATTTTCTAGATCTTCTCTGAGCGAAACGTTTTCTCATTTGATGTCTTTTGAAATAGTTACGTTGGAATTACCATATGTCGCTGTGATCGACATTCATCGTTCAGCCTCGTTCAGCATTTATGGGATACAATTTTTTAGCACCTTTTTAATAAGCCGATTTTTAAGCTATATTTTCTAGATACTATAGCTCCGTTATAGGCCTAGATTATATGTTGTAGAAATCGACTATCCCAGCAATACTTAAAAAAGCGCGGAAATAGTGAATCCCTTAAATGTACAACGATGTTGAATTCCAAACAATCATTTGCAGCGACATCTGCAGGATATTTTTTAAAGAAGAAAGAGACACGTGTAATGCACCGCTATAGCGTCTAGAATACATAATGTGGAAATTTGCTATCCAAGCAGCGCTAAACAGTTGTATCCTTTAAATGATCACTGACGCTGAAATCCAGGGAGCTGATCGCAGCGACACCTGTGATATACTTTCAAAGTAAACATCGTATTATTACAGCGGGCTTGACGCCAAGCACACAGGTCAGATGTACTTTAATAAAATCTAAAAAAAAAATGCTACAGCGTCTAGACCAAATTATAGCGCCTAGAATATATAGTGTGGAAATTGGCTATCCCTGTAATACTTAAAAAAGTGCTAAAATATTCTATCCTTAAATGTGCAACGATGCTGCTGAAACATACAGATCGCAGCGACATCTGCAGGATATTTTCTATAACTGCAAGATATTGCTAGTCTATACAATGTAATACGAAAATCCCGCAGATTTCGCTGCGATCGACACTTGGGATTTTAGCAGTATCGTCGATCATTTATGGGATACAAATTTTAATCGTTGTTTAATAAAATATTTCCACACTAGGTATTCTAGACGCTGTTACCAAATCGTCATGAAGTTTTAGGAAATATCCTGCAGATATCGCTGTGATCGACTCATTGGATTTCAGCATCGTTTGAAATTTAAGAGATCCAATATTTTAGCACTTTTTAAAGTATTACTGGGATAGCCGATTTCCACACTATATATTCTAGGCGCTGTAGCACCGCGGTAGCCTGTCTTTTTCGTTTACCTCGGAGTAGATATAGATGAAGTCATTTGTAGCTGTTCCTAAACAGTGGCCAACAACATATAAGGCCAGTTCATAACGTCACACGGAGTTGATTATCTGTACACGGCAATGGACACAAAAAAAAATCGGCGCGCAGCTTTGTACTAATCATCGTATAAAGATGATCTAACTCTGAGGCTAACGAAAAAGACAGGCTACCGCGATGGGTAAGATTCTTCTTTTTTTACAGACCGCTGGAGTCACGTGAAGCTCGAATGCACCAAAGAAGGTGCGTGAAAAGAGCATCACGTGACTCCAGCGGTTTGTAAAAAAAGAAGAATCGGACCCACCGCGGTAGCCTGTCTTTTTCGTTAGCCTCGATCCAACTCCGTGTGACTTTTAAACATCATGAACTGGCCTATTATGTCATTGGTCGCGCTAACACCCTCTTTCCTGCGTCCACCGTATATAGCGGCATCTTGTACTGGAGACTGCTAAATGGGCTGCTATCGGTCAAAATCAAGAGAGAAAAGGGCAGAAGAGAGGGAAAGAACTCTTTTTTTTTGGTAACTAGTTTTTCACACGGGAAGATTGACATGTCTGTTCCTCTCCTTTCATAACTTCATGGTGGTGAAATAAGCCAAAGCCTCCTAAATATTTGAGAAAGTCTTGACTCAACAAAATCATTCATTGGCTCGTGAATATGAACGAGCCGATGAATGATTTTTCTTCTTTGTTTTGCCTGCTTTGTGTGACGTTTTCCTGACACGTGTCAAGGCTTTCTCCAATATTTAAAGAGCGTTGAATAGGCCGGGATCAAGATAGATTTTTCGCTATTAGCGGGATGAGATTGATCAATCAGACGTCTGCATTTTTCCGAACTTTTTGATGTTTGCAGTAAACACCGAAAAGCCTGCAAGGATGGAGGCTACTGATTGGTCAATGTAATTTTACTAACAGAGAAAAATTTATCTGGATCCCGGACATTAACTTTGGTTGGTTAAAACAATTTTGAATAAAATCAAATCAGGAAGCCAATGTTTGTTAACTTTTCTGGTTAGTTTAATTGAAATCTTCCTCGTCTATTACTGAAAACTGAGTTACCGTACTATGGACAAAAAATTGAATATGAGTACACGCCTTGTGCATATTTCACCACTCTAACACAGTGTTGCCAGATGGGCTACTTTTTTAATTCAGATACTTGATTGGCACCACTTTTTTGAAATTGTAAAATGCGCCTTATTTAATGACATATTAATTAAGGCGAAAACAAAGGGAATTTTACCGTTTATAATAAGTGCTGGCAATCAAGAAATCTGAATTAAAAAAAAGTAGCCCACTGGCAACACTGCTCTAACATATAAATGTTCTCTGTTATGACCATGATTCTAAGTGCAGTTGGTTAAATTTGAGTATCTGGGCATTAGAGAAAGCAATAGTGGCCCACCGTGGCTGAGTGGATGAGACACCATGCCGCTAATCGCTTGAGAGCGTAGGTGGAAGCAGATTGGAATCCCGCCGTGATCCGCATGTGATATGATATGATGTATGTGTTCAATAAATCAAACAAACAAACAAGCAATCAATAGTGAAAGGTACAGTTGGCATGGAAACAACGACTTCTTTAATTCGTATAGAAAATTAATGAATAGTAGTAAATGACTCAAGTTTAAAATGTAGGCAAATGGTCTGGAAATATCAATGGCTCCCATCTAGTATTTCACAAAATTAATTTAATAGATTCACATGATGTATAACTTGATGCAACTCTTAGCTAATGAAAATTCTGCAACAAGACTTATGTAGGTAGATCTTTTGAACGAATAATTCAAAATTCTGAGAACAAAACGAAGTTCTTAAGGGCTCTTCCTCACACCCCCCTCAAAAAAGGAAATACGATAGAAAGATATAAGAATTTGGATAGCTTCAATATGTCTGTGATCTTTTGTCAGAGTTCAGAAAAAGAGTCTGGGCATAAAATAAAAAAAACAAATTTGACGAACGATAAGACTATAGATTTCAGGCAATTTTTAACCGAAAAATATTTAATTCTAATGTATATGCGGCTTCAATAATAGATTATTAAAGATAATCAATTTAGGGGAAATTTTATAGTAAATTAATATTCTCACATTTATGCAAATAGGTATGGATAAACAGACTTGAGTAAAATAACATATTTATTATTTCTTCTCTATAACACGATCTAAATGAAGATGAAGTTATATGTACAGTTTATATCTTTAAATTTTTAGATTTTTTTATCAAAAATGTTCCTTTATTATGTCTAGACTTGCTAGATTTACAGATCTTCGATTCTTTAGATGACTGCGGGGTTTCATTCTCGGATTAACCGTAGGTATTTGTAAAGGTAAATTTATTTTGCAAAACCGTCAGCAAAAAAAAGTTAGAAAAAACAATTAACTGACGGACTAACTGTAAATATATATTTTATTTCGACTCTGTTTTTTACTAAATTTTCATCTTTCGTAGAAAATTTTAAGGAGATATAAATTGAGAAAGACTGATACTTTGAAAGAATAAATTGACTTTCCTTACTTTTAAATTATTAATCATTATAAAAAATGAATGATAGGTAAACAAAATGTATAATATTGTGTATGCTCCCTGCTTATAAAGGCTATACAAAGACTAATTTTAATTTTAGCTAGTAGAATTATTTCAATTATATATCATTTGTTTTAAAAAAAGAACAGATATCTACTAAAAAACAACTTTTCAAAAGTAAAAAAAAAGCCAAGCAAAAAAAAAAAAAAAAAAAAAAAAAAAGAAAAGAAAAGAAAAAAGGTGAAAGTTGTGGCTAAAAAATAGTGTGATATCAAATTTCCAAGCTTATATTACGGTACTTATTTAACATTTTTTGATAAAAATTTACCATATGTAAGTCGAGTACCTAAGTATGCGTTGATAGAAAGCCTTTTCTCCTTTACTAAATACATCATAACGTGTTTCTGAAAATTAATTTTTTTTTAATTATGCATGATGGGCTTGGCGGCCATCTTTCCATATTTTACACAAATTTCTAAGCACTCAAGCTCGTAACATATTTGCATTATTAAGAATTTCGAACTTCTAGTTTTAGCTACAGACAAATAAATTAAGAAAGTTTTTTATTTTGAAAAAACAAATTGATTTTTACTGCTTTAACTAATTAATTAACCACCCTCCGAAAAAAAAGAGAATCATAAGAGGAAACCTGAAGTTACTTCAGCTTTATTTTTAGACACAAATTTTTAGGCACTCATTTCCATAAATTAAAAGAATAAAATGTTTGCTTTAGTAACAATTCCGAACTTCCAATCTTAACAATGAACTTGTGTGCTTAGAAATTTGTGTAAAATATGGAAAGATGGCCGCCAAGCCCATCATGCATAATTAAAAAAAATTTAATTTTCAGAAACACGTTATGATGTATTTAGTAAAGGAGAAAAGGCTTTCTATCAACGCATACTTAGGTACTCGACTTACATATGGTAAATTTTTATCAAAAAATGTTAAATAAGTACCGTAATATAAGCTTGGAAATTTGATATCACACTATTTTTTAGCCACAACTTTCACCTTTTTTCTTTTCTTTTCTTTTTTTTTTTTTTTTTTTTTTTTTGCTTGGCTTTTTTTTACTTTTGAAAAGTTGTTTTTTAGTAGATATAAAATTACAAAAAAAAAAAAAAAAAAAAAAAAAAAAAAAAAAAAAACATAAAATTCAAAACACAAATACTCAAAGGATAATAAGTTTTTCAAATCAAATATTTAATAAAATTAATATCAATTCTATAATTAATGATAAAAACTGTTATTTTCCTATTAATAATTTTCATATATAAAAGATTTTTAAATATCCGAATACAATTGGTAGAAAGATATTTAACTACAATACATTTTCAAAAAATACATCTGCTGCAAGTAATTTTCCGCGTAAATGCAATGACCCCAATCTAAAAAATATATAAACAATGATCATGGACATATAATCACTGGAAATCTTAATATTGTTAATGATTTTAAATTGAAAAAGCTAATGGGTTATGGTACTAAATATAGACTTCCATCTAAATTTAATGTAAAATATATTATCAAGCAGTTTACATATGATATAGATGTTTTTATATATAAAATTTCAATCTCTTATAATAAACCTATTGAATATTTTAATCAATGGAAATTATTAGTAATTGAAAGATTAACTATGGCTTTAAAATATAATATTTCTGATTTAGTTACTATTAACTCAAAGCAATTTTTCCAACAAATTAATAAATTACAAAAATACTATGTTATTACATATGTAGACAAATCTCCTAATAATTATGCAATCATATGTAAATCTTATTATCACCAACTTCTTACTAACTCTATTCCTTCTAATAAATCTTTTCAAAAAACTAATGAAAATGTAATTGTAAATAATCGTAAAATTCAAAGTTATTATAAACTACTAAAAATTCTCTCTAATAACTTTAATTATCCTTATTTAGTGCTTATTCCCAAATTTCACAAGACTTCTATTAAATTTAGGACTGTAAATTTTGGTTGTAATACATATAATAATAAAGCCAATAAACTACTATTAAAAATTCTTAATCAATTATATATACTGACTACAAACAATGATACTACACATTATATAAAAAACAGCTATCAACTGGTCAATATTAGGAAAAATCTTAATTGTGTACATAATATAACGACATATGACTTCAAAGATATTTTTAATAATATAGATTTATTAGATTTACATAATATTATAAATTCATTATATAAACAGTATCATCAAAAACTGGAGTTACCATCTAATATAGATATAGCTTATTTTAAATCTTTAACAAACTTCATTATATATAATAATTATATCTTACAAGATAACACATTATATTTACAACACATCGGTGTACTACAAGGTGGCTGTACATCAAGTTTATTATCAGACTTATATTTATATCACTATGTACGTACTTTTACTAATAATAATCTACATTTATATCGTTATATTGATGACATAATTTTAATTGTCACTGATCAAACTAAAATTTCTCAATTTCCAGTAGATTATCCCGCTAATTTGGAATTAACGGAAAACCTCTTATCTAATAATACAACCAACTTCTTAGATCTTAAAATTACAATAAAAGACAACAAAACAATAACAGATCTATATGATAAACGTAAACAATTTAAATTCAAAGTTAATACATTTAAAAATTTTAAATCTTGTCTTCATAATTCTGTATATCGAAATATAATACGTAACCATTTATATAGAATAAAATGTTTATGTTCTTCTCATCTAATTAATAATAATATTGAAAAACTAATTTATAATGCATTAAATCAAGGTTTTCCAAAGAAATTCATATATTCTTTAATATACAATTAGTACTTACATGATATTAAAAAAACAAAACAAATTAACACATGCGTCAACAAAATTACAAAAAAAAAAAAACTTATAAAATAAGAAAATATTTATAAAAAAAAAATAAAAAAAATAGTAAAATAATAAAAAAAAAATATTATAGGACGGTTGGGTGGGTAGATGTTAGAGTACGGAGGAGGGTGGTGTTGTCTGGATAATACGAAATGGTTAATTTATTTAAAAAAATTGATGGGGCATTTGAATTATAACTACATTGCTAATACACTTTTATATGGAGGTTGATTCGATATTTTATATATATATGGTGGCGTTAAATTTTTATTTCAATTCATATTGAATTTATTTAGCTTAATTAATATTTAATCAAGTTAACAATTAACTTGATTTTAATTTTTAGTCTTCTCGGGACAATATCATATTAATTTCTAATAGTATACCATCTTTATGGTGAATAATATGCGTAATAAGTTTATTTGATATAACTAATGATATTACAGTTTGTATTAAAATTGGGTTATTAGTTTTTTATTATTCCTCTATACTTTTTAATAATGTTTAATTTTGAACTTAGTGTTAAATGATTAATTAACGGTTTTATGTGAATGTTAATCCCATATTCATATTCTTTAGTTTTTTATGGTTAATATGAAAATAAACCACACAATTTATTTGTTATCATTAGGCAATTGGGAAATGAATTCTGACATAATTATATCAACATCCTTTTTTTTCTCTCTCTTCATGTGCATTTAATTAATTATTTTTTTTTATTTAAAAGTATTTCTTATAGTTTATATTTTTATTATATATAATTTTTTATACATAAATTATTTAGTTTTATAGCATATTGCTATATTATATTATTATTGTTTTGAAATTATTTAAATTTTCCGTATAGATTAATTGGTTATGGTAGTAGAATATATTGTAATCATTCTATTAACATTTGTATTTGTTTAATATTTATATGAATAATGAAATATAATATGATATTTTTATATTAGGATTTCTTGGGATATAGAAATTGGTATATTATGAATGAATTAACTTATAATAGCATAATCTTATGACAATTTGTTCATATTAGTTTGAAGTTAATATCATAGATGGCAGCACTAAAATTTAAATTGGACTCTGTCTGATGCTTCGAATAGAGTAATAATATCAATTTTTTAACACATGGTGGAGCTTAATGTTCGCTATTTGCGATTTTGTAAACTTATAGTTTTGGAATTTTTTACTTTAGTTAAGAAATTAAAAAAAAAGTGTTAAGTGGTAATTTAATTATTATGTAATTATTTTCTATTTATGTTATTTTAATTGCATTTATCACGGTATTTCAAAATAAATTAACTGTATAAATTAGGTTTTAAAATCTGTGTTAACTTAACTGTAAAAATAACCTTAAATTTATCTAGCTTTTGGATACCATGTGCTGATGTGTATTTGGATAAAATAACTGGGATTTTATTAGGTATATTGTGTAATATTATTTTTTTTCCTTGCTATAAATTAATTATTTAAAAGGTTGTATTGATTTTTCCATTTTATAGCATTTAATTTTATTCTGTTTTCATCTTGAAACTATTCTCTTGGTTATATTGGTCGTTAGAGTACAGGAGAAAATATTTTTTCAGCTTTTAGCTTTTTTTCTCACAGAAAACGACTGATTTTGCTTATATAATTGAATTCTCTACTTTTGATAACGTAATTCAATTTATAAGCTTTTCAATTATTTTTATCGAAATCCATATTCTTCTTTTTTTCTTGATTATTAATTCTTGTTATATAGTACAAGGGACTTTATTTTATACATAGAAGCTTGGGTTATATATATATATATGTGTGTGTGTGTGTGTATATATATAAATATTCAAATGGGAATATTTGTTTTTTAGTACCATTTCAGAGAGGGGTTAAAAATCCCATCTATCTTCAATTACATATATTTAATATTTTAGAGATGTAGGAATTTAAATGTTTTTGAGCATAATTTTGCATACTTTTCGGATTAAAAAAAAAAGTAAAAAAAAAAAAAAAAAAAAAAAAAAGGAAACTATTATTATTATTTTTCCCTTTTTTAAATTAAACATTTGGAAAAACGGTTATTGTCCTCGTCAGGGCAGAAAATCAAAAGCATATCTGAAGATTTTTATTGGTTGAATGCGCAATTTACTCGTTTTCTGATTGGTCTATACAGTAATCTGTATTTTCCCTTTATGTTCAACAGAGATGTATACTTCTGTTTCCACTATGACAAAAAAGTAATAAAAGCTACAAAAAAAAATTAATAACTCAGAAACAAATTGAGATACAACTTTCAAACAAATTGCAATTAAAAATGCATTTTTATCTCTATACGACGGTGTGAAAAGTAACATTGCAGGATGTTTAGAAGTTTAAGAATGAATTTTCATTTAAAATTGGTCTTCAGATTTCTTGGACGATGGAAAAGACTTTTCCCAAACAGCCAACGAAATGCTTGGATAATACGCAAGTTTCAGGTGGATAATACGTAAGTTTTAGGAAATCTGACGAGTCGCAGGCGATTTTTGTCGTTTGCAATTGTTACGTGTAATTACACTATTAATGTTTAATTCATGGCGTACGTAATGTATGACCAACTCCGTGCGATTTTTTATGTCTTAAATTTTCGTCTTTGAAAAAGTCATTTTCCAAATGGTCGTTGTAATTTGTTAAATTGCTTTTACTTTTATTTATTTTTTAATAACACATACTCAAATTAATAGAAATATGAGTTTAAGAATTAGCTTTACTCAAAGGTGTCATTGCTAAAGTTATTTGAAAGTGAGGAATGATTTTTTTCCTTATATTTGGGGAGGGGATAACTCCCTTATTGCTGCCCTGGAATGTACCTCTGGTGTTATTGCAAATCATTTTTTTTCTGCCATAAGTCAGAATATAAAGTAAATTCAGAAATAAAAGTATTTTCAGGAATATCGAATATATCTTATTTCTAAAAAAATTGACTTACTAATAAAAACAACCAAAATGCACAAATTTTTATTTCAAGATAATATAAAGGATACTTTTACGTACAGTCGTGGAAAAAAAAAAGTAAACACCCCCTACTAACTCCTGAACAAATTATTGTAGAAGAAAGTTGCTGGTACCGAACGATTGGAAATAAAGTCTACTTTTAAATGATGTGTATAAAATTTGCATAGGGGGCCATTTACATATTAAAACGAACCATAACTTTGTTTTTTTCAATAGCGGTACACAATTCTGACAGCATAAATGAACTCTACACCCTTCAATTAGTCTAAAAACAAATTCTATAAACCAGAACGTTTTGCTGCTATTTAAAAATGTTTTACAGATATTTAAATAAGTAATCTACTTTTTGTAAGGCGAAATAAATTAAAATATGAATAAATTTATCGATTATAAACAGTAACGTAAACATTGAGACTTATTTTCTCAAGACTTATATATTGCACTTTATGGCTTTTCTTATATATTGCACTTCATGGCTTTCATTTTTTTATATTCTAACTATACTCTATTGATACAGAAATGTTCACCTCATTCCGTGTCACCGCACTCGGAACGTTCCCTTGTGAGTTTCGAACCCCAGTTTTCTACTATAAATACCCAAACCGTTACACTGCTGCATTGAATTGGCTAACTTATTCAAGAGGCATATGAATCCATATGATTTTTGTCTTTGGGTTCTTAATTAGCCTCAAAGGGTCCATAACTGACTAATTTCATGCTTCAAAAAAGAAATGCTCGATTTTGTTTTTGACAATTTTATGACTAAGTTGTGCTATTGTATATCCCTCTAATGGTTCTCAATTTGACAGTCTTATTCATTATATTCCGTTTCCACGATCTAGTTAATAAAAGTAATATGTTTGTAGTGCTACTGCAAGGACACAAGAGTTATTTCAGTAAAAACTTAGATTGATTAAACGTAGATTAATTAAAAGTCACACTGTATTTTGAAAAATACATTTTGGAATGGCTATATTTCCAAATAATTTTGCAAATATATGAGTCTTCGGGAAGTATATATATATACATACATCAAAAACCTGTTATTTTAAAAATAAATGTAGATTGTAAACAAATAAAAATTTTAGCCTGGATATATTTATTTTAATTTTAAATAAAATTAATTAAAATATTTATTTTTCTCACAAATTCTTTTAAAATAGAAAGTAGTACATGAAAATTCAGAATATTTCATTACATAAGCACTGTTTCTCAATACATGTTTTTAGTGCCAATTTCTTTAAAAATTTCTTAAATAAAATACTTAAAATAAAATACTTGTTTCGTGTGTAAAAAATCAAAACATATTGTGGTAAACAATATTATTTCTTTTGTTACACTCTTACGTATTACTTCTATATAGTAAGGTATAATTTTAAGCGGATTTTTTTATTTTTTTCTTTCTCTTAAAGACGGTGCTTTTTAGAGGTGTGGTTTTGAAATTGATAACACTGTTTCTTGTCACAGTCAATTTCACAGTTGACTTATGATTTGTGCTCGGTATGTTTTTTCCATTTCACCATGAATAGACTTACACCAGAACAACGCTTGCAAATTGTGAACACTGAAAAGCCCCATCAATTTATTGTGGGATATATTCGGTGAGCGTATAATTTCGCGTAATGAACCTGTAAACTGGCCTTCATTATTATGTGATCTCACACCAATGATTTATTTTCTGTGGCGATATGTGAAACCGCAGGTCTGCGCCGATAAACCACAGACATTGGACCACTTGAAAATCAACATTCGCCACGTTATTGTTAATAAAAGTCCCAAGCTGCTTGATAAAGAAGTCAAAAATTGGATGCACTTCGGTCGAGTCAGCCGCGGCGCCTATATGCCCGAAGTTGTTTTTAAACACAAATGTTACAAAATTATTTATTTAATTAAATCAATATCATATCAATTAACATTACTTTTATGTGTTTTATTTCGTTTAAAATTTGTATACTTCTAAAAAATACCCTTTAATAACGAAAATTTTTATTAGAAATTAAATAATATAGCAAGCTAATTTTTAATAAAATATTACCTTCAGTAGTTACTTTTATTTATTTATTTATGAAAAGAAATTGCCTATTAGAATAATTAATATTTCAAACATCATTAAAGAAGTTAATAATATAAAGTGTGCTTAACAATTATTAAGTCTACATACAATTCTAATAGCGTTTCGTCAGTTAAAAAAAGATAATTGTTTTAATACTTTTACATCTCATTAGCTATAATAATCATATCTCATGAGATATCAGTAATTAGCCGCGTGAAATATATTTTGGATTCCTATCACTTACAATTTCTCAATTAATAACTTTTAATGATCTGAAATAATAAACATATTCTTATAGTTAATGAGATTTAGAACTCTATTTTTCTCTTTTCTGCGATAGCTTTGCATCAGTGTGAGAAGTCAGCCCACGAAAGTTATTTATTTATTCTAACTTTATGAAGTAAGTATAATACTTTACTTAATCCTATACTTAAATATAAAGAAAAAGATTTGACAATCATAATTAAGAGTTTAATTTTAATTCAAAAATTTGGCAGAGTATATAATTAATTAGAGATGAGCAGAAATGAAGTCTAGATTTTTAAATAGTTATCACATGCGTTTTTCAAACGATTAAAGTTGAAATGTCACCACACTATAGAATATAAGTTTTGGGGAAAACATTTACATTTTATGATAATAAAAAAAAGCAATCGTATAAAATACTTCAAAACCTTTAATATATGATTAATAATGTTTAAAAAATAGTAAAGAATGTTTTTAATTAAACTACTTTAACAACCTACTGTAATATGTGTAATTTTTTAGTTGTCTCCAACATTTGAATAAAACTTCTCAAATTCTTAAAATAATTCACATAGTTTATCGAACTAATTTATATATTTTTTTTCCCCAGGTTAACATTTTTAATTTGAAAAGTATGTATAGGATATATTTGAGAAAATAGTTTTACAGAAAATTATAAAAAAAAAAAAAAAAAAAGAGTTAGACATTGCACTATGTTTGATTTAAATATCAAAATATATCTAAAAGGTTAAATCCAGATATATCCACATTCATCATTAAAATTCACAACACAAAGCCTTACTGGCATTTGCTGACATCTAATACGAAATTGTTTATTTTTAGAGGGTTCAAAGTTGTTTCAATCAAAAATGGGTGAAACACGTCCTCATTTTCAGTGGAGAATATAGAACCATAACAAAACTTTTATGACACAACTGTCCTACTGACATAAAATATTAAATATTTCATGTATAATGTGTCGAACTTTTGAATCAAACTCGTCAAATTCTTAATGGAGACACATGATTTTAAAAACTTATTATACGATAAATATTTTTTATATAAATATTATTTATTATCTTTAATACGACAACTATATCTATACTCTTTTCGACAAAATATTTTGTTTAATCCATTTACATAAGGTAAGGCAATAATTATTTATTCTATAACTTATAAATTTTAAACAATCTCGTATTTTAATTGGATAAACATACAAATATTTAAAAGTAAAATACCGACAAAATTTAAATGATATTGAAATATACTTGTGCATATGAAAAATTTCATCTACTAATTTGGGTTTTTCTTTTTTCTACACCTTAACAATTATGTAGTTTTATTATACATTCTTTGTATTAATATTTTTCTATATTTCTATGTTTTTGTATAATAAACTAAATTATTGTCATGAATGTAATGTTTTTCTTATTATTCACAAAGCGCTTTTAATTTTGTAGGGGGTTTATTTATTAATTATTATTTTGATAAGTTTATGGGTATTAAATGAAATTCATGATGAAACATTTTTCATGTATATTTTTATTAAATATTTTTTGCTTATAAATCTGCTCTGTTGCATTTGTATTTTATAATACCTTTGGGGTATTTTCAAAAATATTTATAATATATTACTTTTATGTATATATATTTTTTAAATTTAAATTAAGTAATTATGATAACAAGATATGTAAAATGAAAATTATTTCTTTAAATCCCATACAATTTTTGTAAAATAATATATATATATATATATATATTACATTTAGCAAACTACGTTAATTTTATGATTTTAAAGCAGATTGTTTTTATAAGAGAGAGACGACATACTGAAAATATAATTTATCATTAACAGTGTTACTGAAGAGCTTTGGAAGCTTTATATTATCTTGCACTTTTCGAGACAGCTATTATAGTTAAGCTCATAATTCTGTACTTATCAAATTCATCAAAGCAAAAAATTTTTATATTTCTATCACATATTATTCTTTTATGTATTTATAACGAAGAGTAAAACGTTTTGTAACAGGAGGCAACTCAGCTAGTTTTTTGTTCGGTACTATAGAACTCCTATTCTGTCCCTGCGTCTCTGTTTAGATTCGTTCAAACGTCTGAAATGTGGAATTTTATGCACAGTAATAATTTTGTAATCTTTCAGAATTTTTGCAAACATTATTCAAATGTGGAAGTAAGTTGCAAATATAATCTTTACAATGCTTTAAAAAATAATGTAAAATAAAAGATCATTAAATTAATTTATAGAAACTAAATAAAAACAAAACTATTTGTTTGTCAAATTACATAGGAAAGACAGGCATGGCATTGCAAAATATGCGAATTGATTTTTTTCTCCTCAGTTTAATGCGAAATTTGCAACAGAAAAGTATATTTTTCCAAACACGTCCCCTTCTTTCCTCTTTTAATATATAAATGGACTAATTTGCTGTTAACTCTTGAGAAATTTCACAAAAAAAAAGAGAAATTTATATATCTGAAACGAATTTAAGTGTAAAACAAAATTAGGACATTTTCGGATTCATGCGAAAAGTGATGTTAGTTTAATTGCGAATCGATCCATACTATAGTCGATCCATACTATAGGAAGTATGGAATACAAATACACCATCAGATTTCTATTATAACATATTTTGAATTTTGCTATATATTTTCATTTATTGAAATTATCCTGCATAATCCTCTTCTTAAATATAATTTTGCAACTTTGGGACTGAATATGATTACGGAGGATTAGCTTTTTATATTTATTATTTCAGTTTTAAAATTAAATTGAGTAAGTTGGAAGCTTATCATCCAGCCAATATAAAATGATTATCAATTATAGGTTGTCCATAATCGCGTCAATTAACAATTATGATATTTTAGAGATATTGGTCTGGCAAAATATTATATATTTTGCTGAAACCAACATTGTATTTTCATGAGAGAAACCTTCATGGCATCCTAGTGGTTTTGTTATATCGCTCTTTCTAATCATATATAAATAAACGTATTAATAAAGCTTTTATTTTGCTTTCTCACTATATATTCATTAAATAAATATTATGTATGTTTGCAAAGAAATATGTAAATTTAAAAATAAACGTATCGCGTTAAACGTTTTGTTAATTATTTCATTTAGTATTAAAATTTATTAGGTACTGTATATCTATCCTTGTTTTATTATATACTAGCGAACTTGCCCGGCGATGCTCGGGTACGTCAAAAAACAGCAGGAATTGCGAAAAAGCTCTGAAAATCACAATAAGATATCGCGAAAATCTTTAAATCGCTTCTCAAATTCTGAAAAAAGAAAATATATATATATATATATATATTATGTTCGAAGATTGCAAGTTGATTCCTTTCACTTATGTAGAAAAATAGTTTCAAATCACTAAAATACACTAAAAATCACATACAAAATTCCGAAAAATTCGAAAATTGCTATACGAAATCCGAATAAACTTTATTGAAATGAGGGCAGAATGAACTTTAGATCAAAAATGGAATGTCAAAAAATTGGAGCAGATCGCGAAGAAACGTAAAAATCACATTAAAAATCACAAAAAGTTCAAAAATCACGAAAGTCAAAATTTACTATAATTGGATAAATGTTTCAAATCTAATTCCTTTGACCTAAACTGACTTTCTAATTTCTGTGGCCCGCGAAGCCTTTGTCATTTTACCAGTAGTTATTTTAATTGTTAGAACATGCACACTGAAAATACACTTTGCATGAATACACTTACACCAATCGTGGTTTTAGAGATGGCAAACGTCCGAAAGATATGTATTCGGATATTTCGATCGAAGTATTCGAATATTCGAAATATATTCTAGGAATATTCGAATATTTCGAATGTTCGTCTGTAATACAAGGCCTGTTTAAAATTTCTGTATAAATTGACACATGAATGTGTATTTTTAAAAGACCACCGTAGACAAAATACTTGGAATTTTCATTTGAAATTACTAAGCATCTAAGTAAATTTCACCTCTAATGATTGATTTGAAATTGTTCATAATTTATTACTACAGTTAAACAAAATTCAGTGCGATTTCATATTAGATCGAAAATGTATGGATATGGGGTTTTCAAATTTCTGTAGTTATTCATCATTCGATCAATCTTTTCAAGTATAGTATGCAAGTTTTTGTTATTTTTCAAAACAAGTAAACATAATTTGAACAAGAAAATGCATTTAGTTGATGAAAAGTAATTTTGAGTATTTTTTTCGAAAAAATGAGATAAAATAAACTAAGTTATTGGACATTGGGTTAAAATTTCTTTAACATGGCCCTTGTTTCGTACGAACAAATTTTATTCTGTGCAATGATAATACTATTATCTACTCTTTTTTATGTGGCCCACGGCTTTGTATATAGAGATTAATTTGGCCGCGGAGGTAAATGTGTTTGACATGCCTGGATAAAAGTAATAGTGTAGCTTTTTAGAATAAACGCGGGAAGTTTTGTGGACACTAGACAGCATAGACGTGTTGACACGGATTTAAAAACTGAAACAATAACGTTCTCAGGATTCAAGTTAGTTCAGCTAACAAAATATAAACCCAAGAAAATTACGGTAGCTTTGACTTGTTGAAGATGATTCAAGTCACTGCTATCGTACTTATTATCGGATTTAATTGGTTCCCCAAAATCAAAGTAGGTATGTAAAAATATTATTTTCCCTGTTTGCTTTTTTTTTAATTACAACAATTTTAGTTAGCTTCTCATAAACATGCTGTAGAACATAAATATTTCATTACATTTATTTTTTATTTTGTTGAAATATCTAAAATATTATTTTCCCTGTTTGCTTTTTTTTTAAATTACAATGATTTTAGTTATCTTCTAATAAATATGTTATAGAACACAAATATTTCATTACATTTATTTTTTATTTTGTTAAAATATCCAACTTCCTTTTCAACAGCTTTGATCAGATTATTAAAATTAGTGATTTAAATTGCATTTTAATCTGGTTTATTTTCTTATTTAAATATTTGGTTAGAACCACATGGTGTCATAAATATGGAAGTATATAGACAAGTATTATAATCAATCATTAATATAATTAATAAACATTTAATGATAATTAAATTATTTAAAAAAAGGGCTCTTTATAGAATAAAATTATTGGCTAACATAATTTTTTAATTTTGTATTAAGTGATGGTCTTAAAAAATTTGCATTACATGTTTATATTTAAAAAAATTGCATCTGCTCAGAAGAGGAATTTATAAAAAATAAGACACAACGGAAACGTATACTATTAAAAGAGATCGTATATATGTAATATTAAGGAAAAAAATGATTATTTAATGTATTATTCAACCTGAGAAATGTTTTAAAATGTATAAAGAAATAGTCATAGCGGGTGAAAGCTTTTCAGTTGTTAAAAATTCTTATTGAAATGTTTTTAAGTGAACTAGAAGTCTGTTGGCAAATGAAAATATAGAAGTTACGCAATCAGCAAGAGTTCAAATATGATTTTACTTTTAAAATAACGCGAATACTTGAACGGTATGAATCTAAAATGTAATAACCATCTTTTCTTACTTACTTTTTTTCTGGATAATTTTATCATTTTATTTCCTGAATGATTTTATCGAGATAAATTTCAAAGTATCGTTATTATACACTCTTTATAAACAGCATGATTAAAATGGATTTTTTATTTATAATTACCATAATCTTGTAAATAAAATATTAATAATAATAATGAACCTATGTGTGGCTCTATTTTGTGTTTATGGTCTCAATTTTTATATTTTATTTACATGAAAAAGTAGTTAACAATTTGATACTGTGCTCATTATTTTGTTTTATTGTGTCATATAAAAATAAATATGATTTTTTTGTATTTTTAATACAATATATACAGTAGCGCCGATTATCCGAACAAGTCGGGACCAAGCGTAGTTCGGATAAGCAAAAGTTCGGATAAATGGGCAGACAGTTTAAGGGATGTTCCTGACTATTCTAAAACCTTAACACTTTATCTAGGTTTAGGACTGACAGCACCAGTTAGTACTGGAGTGCTTAAAAATTGTTTTTTTTTTAATTGTTTTTTGTTTACTTTTTTATTATTATTTTTTTTTTCTCTTTTTATCATTTTCTAAACTTCAGAGATTATAATTTAAGCGAAAAATAAATTGGAAGTTAGGTGTTTTTTTTTCTTTTTTAGAGAGAGAAATATTTGGATAATTGGAAATTCGGTTAAAAAGGATTCTTTGAGAGAAATACGCTGTTGGATAATTAGAAGTTCGGTGAAATGGAGTTCCGATAATCGACGTTCTACTGTATTTATAAAACTTTCACCAGACTTTTTTCTAAAAATTTCGTAGTAGATTCTAATCTCTTTGTACTATCTATATTATAAAGGACAAACATATCTGTGCGTAACACATACGTCATTTTGCGAATGGCAACACTTCGAAATTTGAATTGAAATTTTGGTTTTGCAATTTTAACTACTACGAATTTTTAAACTTCTAAACATCGCACATTTAAAATTTTTACACCGTCGTATAAGGAAAAAAATGCTCTATTAAATACAATTTGTTTGAAAGCTGTATCTCAATTTATTTTTGAGATATTAATTTTTTTGCAGTTTTTAATACCATTGTTCTTATCGTGGCAACAAATGTACCCCATTTCTATTGAAAGTCATTGAAAGTAAACGGAAAATAGTCGAAAATAGGAGATACTCTATCTTTTTGTTGTCATTTTTCATAAAACCTGAAAAAAAAGTTGAAATTAAAATAGAGGCTATGTCAAGAATATTGTCTAATGATAATGACGTTTAAGAGTGGATTGTAAAAGTGGATTGCTTTAGCGGATTCAAATGATGTCGTTTTATAAAAAAGCGTGTATTTTAATTCTTAAACCTGAATTATGTTTTGTAGAAGTGCGTCATTTTCACAGCCCAGCTGCTTTGAAACTCTTTACAGGTGAAAATGGTTCACTTTTGAAAATAATGTAATCGAAATCACACACTGATAAAACGCAATGTTTTACAAAAATTTAGAGTGTCTTTATAGAAGAGAGGTGACATGCAAATAACAGCAATTTATATTACAGAAATTGATGATTCTCGCCTGGATGGATTTGGTTTCGCCGAGTTATAAATAATTCGTGGTTTAAAATAATATCATGTTCCTGAAGTTTTCGTTCAAAATTCTCTCGAATAATAAAATTTTAATGCTATTCTTTACGACATTATACCATAATTTTATCAAAATAACATAATTTGCTTAATTTAATTTTTCCTAATTTTATATAATCTATATATTTAAAACACGAGTGTGTTTTTAGTTATCTGCCCTGATATTTCTGCTGAACCAATTTTACTAATATTTTTTTTTAAGCTGAAAGCTCTTCATTTGTAGATGTGATCACCACTATCTGTTTTTTTTCTTTTTAATATCCCCACTTTTATATTTTAATTTTAAAAGCATTTTATGAAATTTCTTCAAAATGGTAAAAATTAGATAGCTTTTATTATAGAAGACAAGAGAGAAATAATGAGGTACTTTTATCTTTATTCATGCTATTTTCTGATAAAAATTCAAAATTGATGATAAAAATTGTTGTATAGGATTTAGGGTCGCAAAATCCCATTAGGAGCAGAATATATTAGGGGCATAATAACGGAAAATGACATACTGTTTTTGAAAACACGTATTTTTCCTCATAAATTTTCTATATTGTTTTTCCTTCTGCATGTGTACTAAGTTTCAGACACTAGGCGAAATGTTTATTTAAGTCAAAATGAAGTCATATTTAAAATAAACGATAATTTTCTTAGATAAAACTAAACATTTTAACACAAATGCGTCTAAAAAACATAAATTACGAAAATTTTTACTCTGCGGAATTGAGATTAGAATCTCAAGTAAAGGGTGCGTTTGTTTACATAAAAGATGTTGTTGACAATCGTGACTTCAAGTTTTAAGTTAAAATGGTTTTTAAATGATCAAACAAAATAAAATTTTTAAAAAAATGATGACTATGGATATCAGAAGTGCGTATGCAAATTTTGGGAAGGTGAAAATTTCTGTTTTTCATTCCGGAATACCAAGCATAAGAGCCCCAATTGATAACCACATCCCAATAACTGATCTTTATTATATTTTATTGATTAAGTATCTATATTATAAAGAACAAACGTATCTGTGCGTAACGCTGACGTCATTTTGCGAATGGCAACACTTCACGATCAAATTTCGGTCTTGAAATTTTCGCTACTGCAATTTTTTAATCTTCTGACCATCGTAAATTTTCAATTTTCGTCGCATAGGGAAAAATTTTCTTTCAAATGCAATTTGTTTAAAAACTGTATCTTAATTGACTGATGTATTATATTTTCTAAAATAAGTTTTAAGCATGATTTTTTTAAAGTTTATCTTATCACGTGCCGGTTTCAATACATAATAATAATAAACATTTTGCACATAAAGCAACAAACATTTTTCAGTATTTGTTTCTGACTATTGCTGCATAACGAAATTAATACTTCCTTTATAAACAAATAAAAGAATAATATTAAAAAAACCACCAATTAACATACTTGTGAAAGACAAATTAACGAAATTAATACTTCTTTTATAAAGAAATAAAAGAATAATATTGTAAAAACACAAATCTAACATATTTGTAATCGTACAATTAACTTTTAGATCACCAAATAGGATTTTTTTTTTTTTTTCAAATGGAATTTGTTTGCAAAGTTCATCTCAGTTTACTGATTGTCTTTGTTTTAAAAACAGTTTTAAAGCATGAAATATTTTTTAATTTATCTATATGGCGCGGGGCTCGATTACGAAAGATTAATCCGTTTGCCCTTAAAACAAAATAAAGAGTTCATCATTTTCTTACGGCTAATGTTCATTTAGAAAAAACTTCCCTATGAATACATAAATAAAATGATATAAATAAAACACAAATTTAACAGACATGTATAAGCTCTGAAATTATCAGAATATAAAAGGATGCCATAAGTAGCAAAATCTTGGTCAAATAACTCTTAGCATGGGGCTTATAAGAAAATGTCGATTTTGATAAATTTCAAAAATTTATTTGATTGTATAATTCGAATTTTCCGTATGAAAAATGATTTTTTATTGTAAGTGGGCAATCTAAAAAATTTATTGCATATAAAAAAATTATTAGTTTTCAATTTAGAAAAATGTTTTCCCCTATAAAATTTAACCCGGGAAGCCCGGGTACGATCCCCTAGTTTATGATAATATCAGAGTTATAGTGGTCATGGCAACATATATCCAGCCAGATAGATCTTTGGCAAAACATAAAAACTTTCATATTAGACGCAAAATAGAGTAGCTGTGGTGCTGTGTTTTATAAACAGTAAGGTATTATTGTTTTAAAAAATCATAGATAGTAAGAGTTATTTTTATAATATATCATTTCATAGATAAAAATGTAATTTTGGCAATCAATTATTAAAGTTATTTTTTAATAATCAAAAATATGTTTTATATATGTATTTTACTTCAAGCAAACCCTGATGTAAAATAAATTAACCCTTTGTATCACCGTTCTATGCATACACGAAAGTTTTACTTACTTTTACAGTGAGCTTAAAAATACGATTTTATTTATTGCTGCTATCTTCCAACATAACGATTATTGTCGAAATTGTACTTCGAGTTCTCGACATAATGATGCTGGTGATACTAAGTTAATTTTCTATACCAAAGATGTATTTTTCATTTGAGTAGTTTCAAATGGTTATTGCTAAAATGTACTTCGGAAATTTTGTAATGCATGTATGTGGCATAAAAAAACAATACTTATATAATGACTATATGGCACATGATGAGCGTTTCGAGTATATATATATATATGTATATAACGCATGCATAAATTTCACAATGATCTTAGTAATGTCGTTACTGCAATATTTGCATAATCAAATTTATACGGACCTCTATAACAAAGAAGTATCCTATTTTCTCTGCCCCCAACTTCTTTGAATTACAATCATATATATATATATATATTATGGTAATCAATATCATAAAACATATAAAATTTAATTACTTAATATCGGCATTCCATATTATCTTTTATTTTTTAAATTATAAATGTTGTGTAATCGAAAAAATTCAACTTCACCAGCGACTTCGAGATTGTAATGCGTATTAAATGAAATAAATTAATTTCATTCAGTATTTTCTATAGTTTAAAGAATATAAAAAAGTACTGTATATATTATAAGATATTATATTTTTAACACAAATTTTATTTTGATAAAGATTTGAAAATCTAAACAAATTGTTTCTTGGGAATTTTAATGCTTTTAACAAATAGCTAATTTTGAAAAAAAATGTGATAGATCAATCATCCAGTTGTCTTCAATATTCTCATATATTGCAATATGAAAGAAAGGTGCAACAAAAAATGAAGCCTACGGGGCATTGCATTTTGGTTCAATAAAATTGTTTTGGTATACCCTTGTTATAGAGGCCCCTAAGTTTTAGTTGCGATGTATCGCCGAAGTATATTAAACTTATAGATGTAGATGATCTTAAAAACATGCATAATTATGACTATGTGTCACATGCATACGTGTTTACAACTGTACAAGTATATCATAGTGTGACTTCACAACATTGCCACTAGAGTCACATATTCGTCACAACGTTAATGACAAAATCGTCACAAATCACAAAATTGTCACAATGTGACTTCAAAGTAGTGTCGCTATCGTCACAGAATCATCACAGTGTCAAAGACAATTTCGTCACAAATGACACATATTTCACAAATTGATCTCAATGTGATTTTGAAGCATTGTCACATTCGTCAAAAATTCGTCACAAAGTTAATACCAAAATAGTCACAAATGACACACTCTTCACAAATTTGTCACACCGCGACTTCACAAAGTCGTCACAATGGGACGTCACAAGAGAGCTCTAAAACGGCCATAACGACTTCACATTCTAGTCACAATGACTTCACATCGACGTCACGTGACGTCACATCGACGGTCACAATGTCACAGCGTGAATTCACAACGACGTCGACGTGACGTCACCATGCCTTACGGGTTATTAGATATGCTGGATTTTAAAGAACAGTTCTTAAACAATTCGAAATTTAAAAGGGGTGAAAATGCACAAAAAGCGTTCTAAAAAACGTTCTAAATGGTGGTTTTTACGCAATGACAGGAAATACCAAACCGATTTAAAAAATGATGGTGTCAAATTGATGGTGAGAACACTTGCTCGAAGATAGGCTATATTTTATGTCGGTGCCACTACCCCAAAAGGGGGTGTAGGAGCAAAAAACGTTCTAAAAATGCGATTTTTGCGTTACTGAAGGGCCTAGAAGTATGAAATTTGAAATATTAGTTACTTATTAGATATAAACGATTTCTAAGAACAGTTCTCAAGCAATTTGAAATTTAAAAGGTGTGAAAATTCACAAAAAGTGTTCTAAAAAACGTTCTAAATAGTGGTTCCTACACAATCTCAGGAAATACCAAACCGATTAAAAAAAATAATTGTGTCAAAATGATAGTGACAACACTTGCTCCAATATAGGCTATATTTTATGTCGGTGCCACTACTCCAATGGGAGTACAGGAGCAAAAAACGTTCAAAAATGCAATTTTTGCGTTACTGAAGTACCTAGAAATATGAAATTTGAAATATTAGTTACTTATTAAAGGGTTATTATTAAAGGATTTCTAAGAACAGTTCTTAAAAAAATCGAAATTTAAAAGGGATGATAATGCTCGAAGAGGATTCTAAAAAAATTCTAAATGGTGATTTCTACTCAATTTTGGGAAGTATAAACTCGATTTCAAAAGTAATGGTTGTAAATTGAATGTGACAGACCTTGCTCTAAATTGGCTCTGTATTATTTTTGTTCACTACCACCTTGGGGTTGCAGGAGAAAATAACATTCTAAATTGCGGTTTTGTATTTTGGAAGGGCCTAGAATCATGAAATTTGGAATGGTGGTTACTTATAAGATATCAATGATCTCTAAGAACATTTTCAAAAAAAAAATTGAAATTTAAAAAGGGTGAAAATGCGCGCAAAGCGCTGTTAAAAACGTTCTAAATGGTGGTTTCTACACAATCTCAGGAAATACAAACCAATTTCAAATATAATGGTGACAGCTCTTGCTCCAAGATAGGCTATATATTATGCCTGTTTCCAATACCCCAGAGGAAACTAAAAACGTTCTAAAAATGCGATTTTTGAATTAAGGAAGGACATAGATTCATGAAAATTTGCATGGTATATATTTATTAGATACTAGCAGGCTAAGCCCGCTGCGCTGGTCTATTTTTCAAAGCAAAACATGAATCAAATGAAATCTTGAATTTGACTTTGTATTTTAAAGAAACATGGACATCGAATGCCCTTTTGCATTGCTGAAAACGATAGAACGCCATTGCGATGTTTATTATCTTATGCGTTGAACAAAATTTTGATTTTTAAAACACAAATCTTTTAGCTGATCGTTTATAATATAGTTTGGGGACCAGATGTCATATACGCCCCATACTGGCGCGATATTTTCCGACACTAATTTGGCAAAAACATCATCTGCATAAACAACAACATCCGGGTTACCATATCAAGCAAAATAACGACACTTTTGCGCCAGTTAAGTACCCATTGCGTATATGACATTGGCGTCAGAAAATAATCGCGCCAATATATGACACCTGTGCCGAGTTTGTAGGGAAATGAAGCAGTTATGACAACAGGAGTTTAAATATTCTCTAGTCACCACACAACTAAAATAGAGCGATTTTTTCCCACGCCAATTTCGCGAAACCTCGTTACTATATCACCTATATCCGTTTTACCATATCAAGGAAAAATAACGACACTTTGGCGCCAGTTAAGTGCCCTGCGCGTATATGATATTGGCGTCAGAAATAAATCGCGCCAATATGTGGCATGACATCTATGCCGCCACATGAACTCTATGAGATATGACTCTTAAACCAATGTCAGACGGGCGTCTTAGACTGGCAGTATTATCCATTCACAATGCTATAGCATTGTGAATGGATAATACTTAAGCAAAAAATCAGCAAGAAAGACGCCTGTCTGACATTGGTCTAAATGATGACGAACAGTTCCCCGATGTCTTTCGTTGCGCCATTTTGCGATGCTAAATAATCTCTCAATATTTTGAGCATGACATCCAGTATTAGGATCGACAAAATTGTACTTGGGGCGAGGTAACATCCCCGTGTTTCACGACATAAACCATCTAACACCCATTGAGGAAGAATATCACGTCCTACGTTGCTTTTTATTCTGGTAAAAAGAGTTTCATCTACTTCTATAATTTTATTAGGCCCACTGATTTTTCTATTTGGTCGTTAAAATAAAGCATTTGCACAAACTTCTCGCAAATAACTATTCCTGTCCACTGTTATGTTGTGGTTCATATCAAGTTGCAGCTCAGAAAACTCAATCGATGTCAATTCTTGGCACCATAAATATATAAACCTTAAAGCATTAAGAAAAAACAACTGCGATCCTTGAAACCATGTTTTTTGTCAATTTCCTACAGTTTCTCGGCATGATCGTAAGCCATATCTCCATTTCGGATTTCCAGAACTCATCCATAATTTCATTTCATAGCTTTTTGAACGCAACATTTTATTATGCAGAATTAAAAATTCCTGAAACAGTTTTATCGCAACTTTCTCATTATCTGGTAAATGCAATATGGTAAAATCCATCTCAGCGTCAGCAGTAAAATTAAATTATAACTTTATATATAAAAAAAAGTATTTTTTATTCGTATAATAGCAAATTCCGAGAAAATTAACAGCTTCCCGAGGTTAAGAAGGTTAAGTAATAGTTATTCACGTTTCCGAAATAACAAATCACAATGATAAATAGCAAATCAAAATGTTTCGCATAGTTTACAATAAAAATACTTTTCACGATCAGGGTTAAAATAATTGACGCGTCACCACACATTTCGGCATGGTGTCTGTAAAACGGAAAAGTACCCAAAAATATGTATGTAAAATTATTATTTATCCTCCAGTGGCATCAAGTAATAAAGCTCGCGAAAAAAAAAAAAAAAAAAAAAAAAAAACAGAACACGGTATGGAAAACTCTTCCCAAAATTTATTTCAGCAACCAATTATTATTGCAGAATGTTTATATATCTACCCTATATATATAAAATCCTAATGAAATGGATATTATGAAACGAATTTATGTAACGATTCTATGAAACGACTGATTATGTTTCACGGCGATTTCTCCTAAAATACGGAATACTTTGCGATGAAATTAACACCAAAAATTCGTAATGATCTGCAGATATCAAAACTGGTATTAGAATTTTTAAATTCGAATTAGTTTTCGAAATATTAATTTTTCCCAATTTTATATACTTTTTCTCTAATGATGGCAACTCAAATTTTAATCATAACAGATTTTTTTTTTCAGATTTTAGAAAAACAGTTATAATTTTAAACTAATTTGGCGAGAAGTTTGACCTCCCTTAAATGTATGCTAAGAACTGTAACATGATACTTTTATTCATAATTCAATCTGTATTTCATTATCATTTTATTTAATACAAACTGGAACATTTAAAATAAATAGCTTTCACTTCCTTATTTTTTTTAAACGAAATTTAAAGAAAAATATTAGGCACAGATGTCATATACGCACCGGGGTTCCTAATTGGCGCCAAAATGGCATTATTTTGGTTGACATGGTAACCCGGCTATTGTTGTTTATTTAATAATAAGTGTTTATTTACTTTATTTTCTTTTTTTTTTATTACATAAATTGTTTTGTTCTATAGTTAATTATATTTTTGGTTATTTTCCTTTAAAATAATAGAAAATAATTAAAAAATACGGTACTACTTAGTTATTCCGTGGAACCATTTCGTCAAGTTATATAAATCGCCAAATTATACAAATTGCCATAATTTTTATTTTAAATAACGAAAAAGCAAAGAAAATAGCATAACATTAATAAATATACAAATAAAACGTCGAAATAAAAATCACTTGATGACGTAAAGACGTGTGACTTGCTTAAAGTCGAGTGAATGTGACATTTACGATCAACCATTATTGGCATTTAATCTTATAATTTGGTGATAGATTTTTGGTCGACGGAATAACTAAGTAGTACCAAAAATACATATGTAACTGGTATTCGAAAACGAGGTTTTCGCCAAATTTTCGTAAAAATAATCACGCCAAACCCGATGCGTATATGACATCTGGCCAAATATTAAATGATGTAACAAACGATGACATTTAACTTCAACTTCAAAGCAATGTTTTAATTTACCACTCGAAAAAAAAATGCTAACTGTCGAGTTGAAAAATAGCTATTGGATAGATTTGCACCACGATGACATTTAACTTCAACTTCAAAGCAATGTTTTAATTTACCACTCGAAAAAAAAATGCTAACTGTCGAGTTGAAAAATAGCTATTGGATAGATTTGCACCCGGCTAGCGTAACAGTACCAATAATTCTTCTTTGCGACCATGGCAACGTTTATGTAGTTTTATTCGAAAAAGAAATTTGATTTTTTAAACAAAAGGGAAAACTTTCGGCACAGATGTCATATACGGACATATATTGGCGCGATTTTTTTCCGACGCCAATGTCATATACGCAACAGGTACTTAACTTGCGCCATAGTATTGTTATATTACCATAGTATGCTTGATTTGGTAAGCCGGATATTGTTGTTTATGCTGTTGATGTTTTACCCAAATTAGCGTCGGAAAAAAATCGCGCCAATATGGGGCCGTATATGATGTATGGGACAAACTTTCATATGAAAAGCGAAGGGATCAGAGCGTATTTATTTATGGCAGTTACATGACTTGGACTATTATAATATAGATGAAATGATGGCGATAGAATAATATTTGGCGATTTATCACCTGTACCTGGCTAACATTAAAGTACCAAAATGGCACCAGGAATATAAAAAGCAAAGTGGTTCGCCCGGAACTGTTGATGATAGTCACATGATTTAGGCTATTGTTATAGAAATTGTTTTAAAATACAGGGTGACAAATACTCTGTACACTTAATTCATTTTTTAGCTTCTTTTCAAATATTTAACTGATCCTCTTTAATCAAACACGAAAATAACCATTGGATGTCTTAACAGCTACTGATTCGGCCTTAATTTTTGAAATCAAAGGAAATTGAATAGAAACCCGTTTACAGGGAGATCTGCACAGCTTTTTTTCAGTATAATTCAATCTTTTATAATATTTTTAAAACCGATCAGATTAGCGTGTTTTTAGATTCTGCGGCATTTGAATGGGGGTTGGCGAGCGTAGCTTAGAGGGGGCAGAGCCCCCTAGTATACATATAAATATATAATAATAAAGCATAATTGCTAAATTATTTTTAAGAATAAACTTTAGTTCCTAACTTTTGAAGCAGTGAATATTTCTATACACGAAATTGACGATAGCATTGTAAAATAAATAAATAAAAATAAATAAATAAAAGCAATGGACAATATACGGCAATTTCATTTCTATTCTGCAAAAATCACTTGTTTGAGGGAAAACAAACCGGCAGTTTGCCTTAGAAAATTAAGGTGATTTTTTTTTAATATGAGAAATTAATTTTTTAACAATATCGTTTATCGAGAAGGCAACCCCAACGAGTGACGTGTTCTTGCAACCACGTTAAGCATAGCATGCGCATAAATTGCTGCTTAGCGACAATTATTACTTGGCGGAAAAGTGGTTTTCACGTCAAGAAAAATCCAAGATGGCGGCCACAGGAATATACAGCATCTGTTCAAAAATCTCAAATGTTTGGTGAAAACAATAATCGGTATTTATACGGCATGTTTCCCTACTACAGTATAGTGAAAAAAGTTAAAAATGTTTGCAATTAAATTAATTTACAATGCGCGTGTAGTGGAAGACTTTTAAGCTATTAACAGTTATTTATATATAATTAAAGGTAAAAAAATATTGTAAAAATGCTCTCGTACACTTAAAAAAAAAAACATGATTATTGCGATAATTGCTGCGGCTTATGCATTTTTGGCTTAAAATTGCACTGTTTGGCGACAAAAGTTAATTAAAACTCCCAATTAAACAAAGTACAATTCACAATTAGAGCCATTTTAAAAATTTATTCTGCTAATTTCAACTGTAAGAAACATAATGGGAAATTAAATAAAATCCACATATAGTTATTTTTAGAAATGTTATTCAGATTTTATCTAATGAAATTTTTGAGATGCATTTTTTTTTAACCTGGCGCGCAAAACATAAATCGTCAAATATTGTATCAATTGAAAACTTTCTTACATTTTTAACCATTACGAATATTCCTTTCATGTTTAAATTAAATATTTTCATTTCATAATATTATTTCTCATTAAATTGATTTTTGAGCTTTATTTCTTTATTTTAAATTATGTAAGTAACATTTTTTCTCCCGAGACATTTATATTATTTTCTAACGGATATAGCCATTTCAATTCTTTTATTAACTATAATTATCGCCAAAAATTAGTTGTTGCAACCCTTTCGTCAAAAATAACAATAAAATATGAAAATTTTCATCAAAAATGACGGTTATCCCTGCATATTTTACTCAAAAACCACCGAATGAATACTCTCTATCGAATGACACTATTTGTAAAAAATTTCACCGGGTAGTTTTTCATAACACTCGAGCGGAAATTTTAGAGCTTACTGCTTTATAATATGTACTAGCAGAACTGCCCGGCTTCGCCCGTGTAAATTATAAGGAGCCTTCCAGATAAAATAAATTAAAACGAAATAATACGGCAATCACAATAACTGAAATTTGTGCATTCCCATCCACAAATCGTTATAGAGACAATCAAAAAACATGGCGTTATTGTCTTGCAACCATAGTAAAATCCCTGAGCTTTAATAACAGAATGCATGTTTTCTTTGGGGAGTGTAATAGAAAAATATGTGATATTCCTGAGAATACGAAAAAAAAATCCTCCAAATCACGCAGCACTTAGTGAAATTCTCGTTTGCATGGTATTATCTACATTATAAAGTAAAAACACTATGTCAGTGCCCATAAATTGTAAAACATAAAATGTGCCTTTACTGCAATTTTTCTAACTTTTAAACATCACACAATTTAATTTTTTACAATGTCGAATAGAAAAAAGTTCTCTCAAATGAAATTTGTTTGAAAATTGTACGTCAGTTTTCTGATTTTAATGGATTTTAAAGTAATTTTTAAGCATGGATATTTTTAAAGTTGAGTGCAACCCGACTACGAAAAATCAACCTGTTTACACTTAATGCAATAGTATAAAGAAAAGACGTGTCTATGTTTAACATTGGTATCATATTTTCTGTGGCAACAAATTTCATTTTTACTGCAGTTTAACGTCTAAACATTGTACATTCGATTGTTCCAACGTATTATAGAAAACAAAAGTACTTTCAGTAATATTTGTTTGTAATGTTTATCTCAATTTACGAATTTTTTATGGGTTTTAAAATAATTTTTAAGCATGCATATTTTTTAAATAAGCTTGCAACCCAAATACAAAAGATTAACTCAATTGTTCAAAAACATTGTAAATAATTCAGAATTTGATTGCTTTCGGAAATATTCAATAACTAAATAGGCAAACGAAATTAAAACGCCAAAAATAAAATAAAATAAAAAACGAATTTAACAGATATCAAATCGAACTACTCAAAAAAACCTGATAAGTATATAAAATTCAAATGTGAATATCGTTCCGGGTGAATATAACTTGAATTCTTCAGAACGGATTTCCATGCGACTTGCACTATTAGTTTTTTAGGGAAGATTTTAGTGCGTAACATATTGTTTTCCGTTGCTTAGTCATAGAATTATAAGGGAAAGTTATATAATCATGTGAACCCAATTAAGGATTAGTATTATTAGCTGAATGAAAAAATGCAGAACTATTTTTATCTCTAAGTATATTGACGGGTTTATCTTCAGTAATGGGGCTGTGCGCTAGGGTATTCTTATTTTAATGAGTGTGCCTGGCACCTATTATGGCATGCACCTTTGTTTAAAATAATGTAGAATAACTTATGTTTTAAGCGACTATCTGGCATGCAACTTGATTACAAAATACTAACCTGCAATAATGCTTAATGTGCTTCTCCAGTTCCCTGCTCAACAACGCGAAATGTTCTGACACATTTTCTGACTCTTTAAACGTAAAGGCTTAAAATTTGTAGGCCTGATTATTAAAGTGATTTGGAATTGAAATGAGATTTCCTTTTTTCATAAATAAATTACTTATCGAGTTATGGGCAATTGTGGTTGCGTGACGGCCGGTTTTTATCCTTTATTGCACTGTTGCGTCCAAAATTCAGTTCAAAACACCAACTGAAAGATCTTATACCTTTACCAACATATGGAAACTATCTTTCGTTTACATAGTTTCTAAATAAGAACTCCTGTCAATTTCATGCGTTTCCGAACAAAAATTAATTAAAAAATATGTCAGAAAATAGCTCCTTTGGATTTGAGAAAAGCCTTAACTTTATGAACAGCCTTAACTTGAAGTTTATGAAAAAACTCACATTTTTAGTTTTAATTTTGGAACTCGCGAAATTTAAATTCAGAAAAAGGGTGTTCTTTTGACACATTGTGGTAATTTTTTTTTACTTTTCAAATTAAAATACATGTTTTCATTGGCGCGCGTAACAGAAATATACAATATCTTCACAATACGGGGGAAAATGCCAAAAAATACATCCAAATGAGGTAGTTGTTACTAAAATTTTATTTGGAATATTTGAAATTTTATTGAAATTAAATCTACAATGATTAGATGAAATGATGTCATTTTCCATAAATTTTAAATCAAGACATCTGTCAAGATTTTTTGAAAATGTAAATAACCGCTCTCTTTTTGCTATAAATCACAGAAAATGTTAGCACTGAATCTTAACCAATACAACACTTAGCGATAACGTATAGCTATAAGATATGGCAGTAGTATACAATCGAAGTAGTAAGAAAAATATAGGAGCCATATGTTTACAATGAGTTTGATTACGCGTTGAAAATATTTGATAGAATGTGACGTCATATCTAGCCTTTTTTTTTCTTTTTCTTAAATTGTTTTCATGAAATTTGACTGTCTGTATTAAAATAGACGTTTTAATTAAAAAAAAAAAAAAAAACATTCAAATTGAGGTTCTACGCTATTTTCCCGCTCTTATAGTTAAAGTTTTTATTTTATATGCAAAGAAATGTGAATTTTCTGTTTAGAATGACGTCAATATCAAACACGCAAAAATATAGCAAGAAAATCTGAATTTTGATTGGCAAATAGAAACAAAATACACGCGTTATCCTTATTTTTTTCAAATTATTGTGTCATTTTGGGGGGTTTGGCAACAGGAAAGTAACGTTTGAATTAAAAAAAAGATTTAAAAAGAGATATTTCTATAATGTTAAATTATGGAAGTGGTAGAAAAAAGGAATAAATAGTGCTCTGATGATTTTTTAAAGTTGACAGTGTTCTTTTCCACGTTCTAAAACGTATGTACATCGAGTTTCGTGCAAATCAGTCAAAAATTAAAGATTTGTATAAAGGACATACATGCAGAGAATGGCTTTTATATATATAGATATATGCATACATAGATGGGTATATATACATATATTGTAAGTATACACATATATACATGTGTATCCACATATTTGTATATATATATATATACATACATTTGTGTATACATATACAGTGGCTTCCGGCTAACCAAAAAGTACCCAATTTTTATTTCAAAATGTTGAATTTTTTTATAGTAATAACACATGATTGCATAAATTTCCTTAAGAATAGTTTTCAGTTCCTAAATATTGAAACTGTGAATTTCCCTGTATGTGAAATTGGCGTTATGACCAAAGAAATATTAAATAAACAATAACATTTTCAAAAAAGAAAAAAAGCGATAATATTCATTGATCTGAATTGGAGTCTATAAAAATCACATGCTTCCGTAATTACAACGATTTTTTTTTAAAGTATGAAATTACGAACAGATGTCATATATTCCCTCGGCTGCCATCTGTGATTTTTTCTTGGCGTGAAAACACATTTCCGCCAAGTAGTTAATGTATCCCAGCAACAATTTATGCGCATGAAAGGGTTAACGAAAATAAAATGTAAAACATCGTCAACAAAAAACCGCCAAGAAATCTCAAAACATCCAAGAGGGCGTCCGCTTGAATATACAGCATCTAAGCCTGAAAGGATTTTACAATATGTATGCGTGGCAGAAATTCAAACAAAATTTTAAATATTTGGTTCCATTTTTAAAATATCAACTGATATCTATATCATTTATAATCGAATATAAAATGTTGATCTCGTCCACTTGAACAACCACAAATCTTCAAGCTAATGTCACGCTTATGCATTTTTGGCTTAAAATCACATTGTTTGGCGACAAACGAAAAATAGAAATCGTAAAGAAACACATAATATATAACTCACAATAATTACAGTATTATTTACAGTTGCATCTGCTTGTTTCTCCTATAAATCACATTATGTGAATTAAATAGATAAAAGTGAAAAGAAAAGAACTAAAAAGAAAAAAAAAAGTAATAATTCAAAACTAATCTAATGAAATTTTCAGATTTCTTTTTTTAACGCAAGGCAGGCGATAATTCGCCAAATATTGTATCAACTGAAAAATTTCACAATAAATTATATTTTAAGTATTACAAATATTTATTTCATGTTTAAATTAAATATTTTATTTTTATAATATTATGTCTTATTAAAACATTTTTTTGTTGCCTTTTAAAATTAAATATCAATATTTTTTTTTCATTTATTTGCGAAACGTTTGTCTAACGGATTCATTTCAATTCTCTAATCAACAGACTTTTCGCCAAAATATAATCACTGGCAACCCTTTCCTTCAAAATAACATTAAAATACGAAATTTATTGCCCAAAATCATAGTTATCCCTGTATATTGTCTCATAAACCACCACGTGAATATTCTTTATCGAATGATATAACTTGCAAAAAAATCTACCGAGTAGTTTTTGAAAACACTCGAGCGGAACTTTGTGATCTTACTTCTTTATAATATACTAGCAGGCTATGCCCGCTGCGCTGGTCAATTTTTCCAAATGAACATTGGTGAATTTGAACTTTCATTTTAAACAATATGAACCTTCAGCTGGAACTTACTCATTGCCGAAAACGATGCGAACGCCATTGTGATATAATATTACCTTAAGCGTTGGACAATATTTAGCTATTAAGAAGTAATTCTTTTAGTTGTTAACTAACAATGAACTTTTGGCAGGGTAATGAGACCGTTATGGCAACAGGAATTAATAGCTCTATAACTAATCAACATATAATGAAATGTTATATACTAACACCATTCCTGAAAAGTCATGTAACAGTGTCACATGTATCAAAATACGTTCTGTAGATTTTTTAAAAAAAGGCTAAACTCTTTCATAATCAGGTTCACTCAATTTTTTAATTTTTTTTTCTCTATGACTAAGTAGCGTTGAACAATATGTATACACTGAAACCTTTCCAAAATTATTACCTAACCACTTGGGCACAGATGTCATACATGCCCCACATAGGCGCGATTTTTTTCTGACGCCAATTTCAGAAACATCGCAATACGCAACAATACTTAACTGACGCCAAAGTGTCGTTATTTTGCTTCATATGGTAATCTGGAAGTTGTTGTTAATGCTGTTTATGTTTTCGCCAAATTACCATCGGTAAAAAATCTCGCCAATATGGGGCGTATATGACATCTGTACCACCATTTGTGGTATATCCTATCAAAGTATTATAAACAATCGAAATGAAATGCAAATTTCCGTTTTAAATATGTAGTAGATGATGATGATGCGATTTTGTGTAATAGAATTCATCGTGAAATTTTCGCTTCAAACATAAACGATGCTTTCAACATTATAGCTAATACACCAATATGTGAAGTATCCGATTACAGAAGGTTAACTTGGATTCCTATGAGCCAAAAGAAAAGTGAATATGTGGCTTTTGTGATACTTTTATGTTAACCGGGCGCAGGTCATAAATCAACAAAGAAGAGTTTTCATACCATATTCTTATATTTATTATTTTCATTTAAGATACAAACCTTTCACTCAGTTCATTTAAAATGCATGCCTTACACTAATTCGATTTAAAAAACTGAAAAGACAAACAATAACAGGAAATAATTCCATAATTAAAAACAAAGAATTATTTTTAATTTTAATTTACATACGAAAAATGTAACTACTGCTACTGGCAATTTTAAAAATGCTATTGGCGAGATCTGCGCACGGCTGTTATAAATGTACCCATTTTTTCTTCTTATCGAGGAGCAAATTAGTAATCGCCAAATATTTTTCCAATTCCAATTTCTTTCATTGAAAATAATTTTTAAGTCGTTACAAACATTGCTTTCATATTTAAATATTTTCGTTGGTACTACTTAGTTATCCCGTCAACCAATTTCGCCAAATTATACAAATTGACATAATATTTATTTTAAATAACGAAAGAACAAATAAATTATTATAACATTAATAAAAATACAAATAAAACGTCGAAATAAAAATCACTTTGTGACGTAAACACGTGTAACTTGCTTAAAGTCAGGTGAATTTGACATTTACGATCAACCATTATTGACATTTAATCTTATAGTTTGGTGATAGATTTTTGGTCGACGGAAAATCTAAGCAGTACCTTTTCGTTCTATAACGCTAATTTCTTAGTAAAATTGTTCCTTTTATTTTACACAAAATCACTATTTTTTTTTCTTTTTGTACTACTTAGTTATACCGTCGACCAAAAATCTATCGCCAAATTATAAGATTAAATGCCAATAACGGTTGATCGTAAATGTCACATTCACTTGACTTCAAGGAAGTTACACGTGCTTACGTCATCAAGTTATTTTTATTTCTACGTTTTATTTGTATTTTTATTAATGTTATACTAATTTATTTGTTCTTTCATTATTAAAATGCAACTTATGTCAATTAATGTAATTTGGCGAGTGGTTTGGCGATTTATATAATTTGGCGAAATTGGTCAACGGGATAACTAAGTTGTACCATTTCTTTTCATTAAGATGTTCGTATTTTTTTTTCAAACTCATTGAGCCGTTTTTATTCTTTATCCAAAAGAGTTAATTTGAATTTTTTTCGTTGCTAGAGTAACGGATGTAATGTTAGACATTTTGACGTTTAGACGCCAAAAACACCGCCAAATTAGAAAAATATGAAAAATGTCATGAACTGTCGGACTTATAAGAATTTACTTGGCACCAATCGATTCAGCATACAAAAATACATTAAATTATGCAATCATCTGACGCATAATTATAATATCCGACTTTTAAGGAATTTTTTTCCCTCTCCTTGCAAAAACGCCGTTAGGGGTGCTACTTTAGAAAATCCATTCTTAGCGATACTATATAGATATGCCATTTTGCGGTGACTCGATGATCGAAAATTAGTCCAATATCATTTGAAATATTACATAACAGAGGAGAAATTACGAAGAAAGACGAGAAAGAAATGACGAATTACAGAAGATTTGCAATTTTTTTTTCAAAATGTTGATTTTTTCGATAATAATAACGCATGATTGTATAAATTTCCTTAAAAACTATCTTCATTTCCTAGATTTCGAAGGTGTGAATTTTCCTAAAATTGATATTGGCGATATGACTTAAGAAAAAATGAAATAAACAATAGATAATATTTGCTTAAAAAAATGGATAATATTCATTGATCTGAGTTCGAGTTTATAAATATCACATGCTTTCGGAATTACGGTGAAAAACATTTTAAAAAATATGAAATTATTTTACAATATGTATGTGTGGTAGAAATTCACACTAAAATTTAAGTATTTGATTCCATTTTTAAAACATTAACTGATATCCATATAAGTTACAATTGAATATAAAAATGTACTCAAAAAAAGATCTCGTTCACTTGAAAAAACACCATTTATGAGAATATCCTCAAGCTAGTGTCACACTTACACATTTTTTACTTAAAATCCCATTGTTTGGCGACAAAAGTAAAATAAAAAATCGTAAGGAAATAAATAATAATTACACATCTGACTCACAATTACATCTGCTTGTTTCTTCTATAAGTTACGTGATGGGGCAATTAGATAAAAAAAAAGAAAAGAACAAAATGAAAAAAAAAGAAAAGAACAAAAGGAAAAAAAAAAGTCATTAAAAATTCATGTAATCAAATTTTCAAATTCATTTCTATAATGTAACGCAAGCGATAATGAGCCAAATATTGCGTATCAATTGTAATCCTTCCCATTAAATTAATTTTTAAGCATTACAAATATTTCTTTCAGGTTTAAATTAAATTACAAATATTTGTTTTAGCTGTAAATTAAATATATTCGTTTTTTAACATAATCCCTCATTTAAATGGATTTTTCTTTCTTTTTTTACAATTAAACATCAGTAATTATTTTTTCATTTATTTTCTAACGGATACAGCGATTTCAATTCATTTGTCGCCAAAAAATAACCTCTGGCAACCTTTTCGTTCAAAATAACAATAAAATGCGAAATTTATTACCAAAAAGCATAGTTATCCCTGTATATTTTACTCATAAACCACAACGTGAATATTCTCTATCGAATGAGACTATTTGTAAAAAAAATCAACCGGGTAGTTTTTGAAAACATTCGGGCGGAACTTTTAGATTTTACTGCTTTATAATATATATGATATGATGATAAATCATCTCTAAGAACATTTCTTTTACAAGTTGAAATGTAAAATGGGTGAAAATGAGCGAAAAACGTACGAAAAACGTTGTTAAAACGTTCTAAATTGCGATTTCTATTCAATCTCAGGAAATACCAAAAATATTTCAAATGTAATGGTTGCAAATTGATGGTGACAGTCCCTGATCCAACATAGGCTATATTTTATGTTGCTGTCACTACCATCTGGGGATGGAAGAGCAAAATATGTTCTAATTTGCATAACTGAGGGGTCTAAAATTTTGAAATATGCCATGGTACTTACTTACAAGTTGCAACTGCTTTCTAAGAACAGTCGAAAGAAAATTCCAAATTTAAAAGGACGAAGTGAGTGAAAAGCTTTCTAAAAACGTTCTAAATTAGAATTTTTATGCAATTTCTTATCAAATACCAAAGCAATTTAAAAAATAATCGTGACAAATTGTTGGGGATCGAACCTGCTCAAACATGAGCTATATTTTATGTCTGTGCCACTACCACCAGAGGGTTGCAGGAGCAAAAAACTTTCTAAATTGCGCTATCTGTGATACGGAAGAGGCTAGAAACGTTAAATATTGCATGGAAGTTACTTATAAAATTAAAATGCTCTCGAAGGTCTGTCGAAAATAAATTCGAATTAAAAAGGGGTGAAGCGAAGGAGAGGTGCGAAAAAGGGGAGCATTCTAAAAAAGTCCTAAATTACGATTTCTATGCAACTTCAGGCAATATAAACCGATTATAAAAGTAATAATAGCGAATCAAAGGTAACAATCTCTGATCTTACACAAGCTATATTTTAAGCGGATGATTCTACCATCTGGGGTTCACAGGATTATTTCTTTTCAGGATTATTTCTGATTATTTCTTACTGTTACTTCAGGCTTTTTCCATGAGTACTTGTAGTGTAAATCACATGCTTTCTATTTGGCTACCAGTTTTTTAGAACGGAAAAAATGACTTATTTTATGGGAGATATCTCATTAATTGAATAAGGTCAGTAAACTTCAAGAAAATAACGGTTGCCAACAAGCAATGCAGTTATCAGTTTTGTGACTTACACTAAGCTGATAAACAACTACATAACTTACATAACATGTACTACAAAAACCCATGGAACTAGTCTTCAAAAACTATTTTATATATTGATGTGTCCAAACAGCAGACTATAGCAACAACCATTCATTAAGTGCTATAATTGTCTGAGCGAAGCGAACGCTAATACTCAGCGAAATATTACTGTCACGACACATTACAGCTATGATGGATATTAACGCCATGTCCTACTAAAAAAAGCCTAATAAAAACATTTCGTCAAGCATAACTCAAAAAATATTTGTCGGATTTCGTTTCTGATTGCACCAGAAGGTACCTATGAGGGCCACCTACTGAATGCACCTACTATGAAAAATAAGTTCCAAACCGTTTAAAAATTGTATTAAAAAAAAACAGATAAAAAAGCACAATTTATCTGAATACGTCACAGAAATTTGATGTGCGTCACTTTCGCCGGTTAATGTTTTCGAAACAACTGGTTTGAACAAATGGAACAAATAGAAAAAAATACGCACGCAGTAACATTGAATAGATCAGTTTCAACCACGTGATCACAAATCTTGCAACAACCCGTGGCAACCAGTTTTGGTGGGCAAACAAATAATACAGTACTCCGTACCACGGTGACCGTTTTTACCTGTTATATAAAATCTGGCCTGTTGTATGACATACAACAGGCTAAATTCGGCTAAAAACTCAGGCTAAAAGATAGTTGTCAATCTATCGACTGGAAATTAACAGATTTTTTTAATACTCGTATAACGAAATTTAGAAACGATTGTGGATGATTAAAATTAAAACAAGACATGAGTGATTATTGCTCCGGGAGGTTATCTTTCTCTGGATGTCTGGATGTCTATCACACAGCATGCAATTTTCTTGTAAAGGATGATATTATTATGCAGTAGAACCTCCATAACGGACACACCCAATTGGCGGATACATCTATTTAGCGGGCATTTTTTCGATTACCCACCCTTAAATAACTGAACATTTTTTACTCTCAATAGCGGACACCTCCAAATAGAGGACAAATTCTGCCCTCCCAAGGTGTTCGCTATTCAGAGGTTTTACTGGTAAAACCTCCATAACGGACACACCCGATTAGCGGATACCTCTATTTAGCGGACATTTTTTTCGATTAAAAACACTTAAATAACTCTACATGTTTTACTCTCAGTAGAGGACACCTCCAAATAGAGGACAAATTGTGGATTCTCGAGGTGCCCGCTATTCAGAGGTTTTACTGTATATATTATTGATAGTTATTTTACAGGGCCGCACAAAAAATAAGAATATATGAAACGAATATAAACTAAATTCGGGATTGGTAGATCGGTGATGGTAATGTAATTTTAGGATGTTGTTACAGTCATCCGCAGCATGTTTTTAGAGTTCCGTTCATCTAACGAAACCCTACCTGTCTCACTCCTTTGTCTGTCTGTCTGTCCGTCTGTCACAGAGCCCGTTCTCAGAAACTATATATGTCGGAGACTTGGAAATTTGCATACTTATAGCTGAACACCACGCATCAAACGGCAAATAATAAAATTTTGAAAAAGTCTAATATTTAACCCTCTGGGCTCTAACTTGTGTATTTTAAACAATTTTTCTAACTCAGCCCCTAATTAAGTTGGAGACTTGAAATTTTGCATACTTATAGCTGAACACCTCACATCAAACAACAAGTAATAACATTTTGAAAAAGGTCTAAAATTTAAAGCTCTGGGCTCTAACTTGTGTATTTTAAGCAATTTTTCAAACTCAGCTCCTAATTAGGTTGGAGACATGAAATTTTGCATACTTATAGCTGAACATCTCACATCAAACAACGAGTAATAACATTTTGAAAAAGTCTATTATTTAACCCTCTGGGCTCTACCTTGTGTATTTTAAGCAATTTTTCTAACTCAGCCCCTAATTAAGTTGGAGAAATGAAAGTTTGCATACTTATAGCTGAACACATGCGATAACACGATAAAACATAAAATTTTGAAAAAGTCATATTCAACCCTTCGGTCTCTAACTTCTGTATTTTAAGCAATTTTTCTAACTCAGCCCCTAATGAAGTTGGAGACATGAAATTTTGCATACTTATAGCTGAACACCAAACATCAAACGACAAATAATAAAATTTTGAAAAAGTATAATATTTAACCTCTAATATTTTGTCTCGCAGAATTTTTTAATTTAAACTGTTTTGCAATATTATTTTTTGTTCATTTTGCATAATAAGTGTAATGCAACGTAATTTCTTCTATTTGACTTCTAACACATGTTAATGAATTTATTTTACAATATACTTTCTCTTTTCAAATTCACATGTAAATTTAGTTTTTACTGCGTAATTTCCAATAAGTGCCTGCTTTTTATACCTAATTGTTTAATTCTAATTTGAAGGGGTTTTTTCTGTTTATAATAGTAACGTGTAAATATGTTTTTTTTTTTAAGCAAACATTATTGTTTGCGCTGTTTAAACAGTAGGCAACAGTTTAAATTAATACCATTTTCTAAAATATGTAAAAAATATCTGTCGATATGCTGAATATTTGAATTTAAAAAAGTCCTTCCGGCCAGTGCCGGGAGGAAGAGGTAGCTTTCATAATCCTTATTTAAAAAAAGCCAACTTATATCATGCAAACACACGAAGCTCAATTTAGTGGAAACCGAATATAGGAGATTCAATACTAATTTTTATCAATATAATGAATGAGAATTTCGCGAAATTAGTCAGCTTTATCCAAGCTGCTTTTCTTTAAAGTAACTTATATTTGGCTGCCAAATTCGGCAATTTCTTAAAGTGCCTGTCATTTTAAGACAACATGGTGGATGAGGCTAAGCAGTGAACTTGGTCGAGACCTTAGTAATTGCTGTGCACATGCTCACTCACATCGGAATCGGTTAATATATAGGAGTGCTGTCGCATGCAAAAAATCAGATTTTTCAAAATGTCACCCACAATAGAAATTGAAACTGCTATATCTGAGCCATTTTTTAAGGTAAAGACAAACAAAAAATGCTCCTGAATCCTTATATCAAGATCAAATACTTAAGAAAGAAACCTTTTTCAATTTCTAATTTTTTTGCACCTCACTTTAAATATATATATATATATTTTAATGGCCGCCATTTTGAAACAAGATGGCTGATGAATCTGGCCAGCGAACTTGGTCGAGGTGTTGATGTATACTATCCACATGCCTTCTTACATCGAAATAGGCGAATACGTGTGTTATCGCGTGACAAATACAAGATCGTTTCAAAATGTTAGCCATGTTAGAAATTCAAAGTGCTATAAATCAACCATTTTTTAAGATATCAACAAAAGAACAAATTTTCAGAAACAAAAACTGCTCCGGAATCTTTGTATCAAGGCCAAACACATAAAAAAATCTTTTTCATTTTTCAATTTTTTAATACCTCATTTTAAATTTTAAATTTAATTCTTTTTAAATGGCAACCCTTTTGAAACAAGATGGCGAATGAAGCTGGCCAACGAACTCGGTCAAGACATTGGTATGTACTATGTACAGACCAAGTTACATCCAAATAGGTTCATAAATGCGCCTGTTATCGCGTGACAAAAATCAGGTCGTTTTAAAATGTCAGCCACAAGAGAAATTCAAAATGCTATTACTCAGCCATTTTTTTTTAGATATAGACGAAAGAAAAACTGTTCCGGAATCTTTGTATTAAGGTCAAACACATACAAAAAAAAAAATCTTTTTCATTTTCCAATTTTTTGGTATCTCATTTAAATTTTTTTATTTTTTAATTTTTTTAAATGGCCGCCATTTTGAAACAAGATGGCGGATGAAGCTGGCCAACGAACTCGGTCGAGATATTTGTATGTACTATGTACACACCAAGGTACATCCAAGTCGGTTCATAAATACGCCTGTTATTACGTGAGAAAAATCAGGACGTTTCAAAATGTCAGCCACGCTAGAAATTCAAAGTGCTATAACTCAGCCATTTCTTAAGATATAGACGAAACAAAAACTGCTCCCGAATGTTTTTATCAAGGTCAACCACATAAGAAGAAAATATTTTTTCAATTTTCAATTTTTGGTACCACATTTCAAATTTAAACTTTTCTTAAAAATTTAAATGGCCGCCATTTTTAAACAAGATGGCGGGTGAAGCTGGCCAACGAACCCGGTCGAGACATTGGTATGTACTATGTATAAACGAAGTTACATCCAAATCGGTTCATAAATACGCCTTTTATCGCGTGACAAAATTCAGGACGTTTCAAAATGTCAGCCACGCTAGAAATTCAAAATGCTATAACTCAGCCATTTTTTAAGATATAGACGAAACAAAAACTGCTCCGAAATCTTTGTATAAAGGTCAAATACATAAGAAAAAAATATTTTTCCATTTTTAATTTTTTGGTACCACATTTCAAATTTTAAATTTTTAAAAAAAATTTAAATGGCCGCAATTTTGAAACAAAATGGCGGATGAAGCTTGCCAATGAACTCGGTCGAGAGATTGGTATGTACTATGTACACACCAAATTACATCCAAATCGGTTCATAAATACGCCTTTTATCGCGTGACAAATTTCAGGACGTTTCAAAATGTCAGCCACGCTAGAAATTCAAAATGCTATAACTCAGCCATTTTTTAAGATATAGACAAAACAAAAACTGCTCCGGAATCTTTGTATAAAGGTCAAATACATAAGAAAAAGATATTTTTCCATTTTTAATTTTTTTGTACCACATTTCAAGTTTTAAATTTTTTTAAAAAATTTAAATGGCCGCCATTTTGAAACAAAACGGCGGATGAAGCTGGCCAACGAACTCGGTCGAGACATTGGTATGTACTATGTACACACCGAATTACATCGAAATCGGTTCATAATTACGGGAGTTACAGTGTGACATAGGTCAGATATATATATACAGGGTTAGCGAAATTAAACTTCCGCTACTCAAAGGGCCCTGTAGACCATTCTACTACTCCGAATAGAAAAATATTTGGACAACAGACACTTCGAAGGATGCGCTCGAGATTACCGAAATAAAAAAAAAATAGTTTAAAAAATCACTACCAGGTGGCGCAGCGGGCAACCACATTGTAGGAACATATGTAAATGTCACGCACGATAAAAGAAAGAAGTTCGTGCCCCAATCAGATGAGCCGACGTTGCCGAAGAGAGCGCTGCTAGTCAAACTGCACTACCGCAACGTTGAGAATGCAGAGAGCAGTTGTGAGAAAGTTCTGCCGTCTCAAGAAACAACGATTTGGACCGATATCGTGCTCTTAAAGACATGATGATGAAATTTGAGTGAACAGGACAGTTAGGCGATTTGCCGGGAAGTGGAAGTAAAAGGGTACCACCGCCGTCGTAGAGGATATTGCTACAGTGGTTGTGGAAGCAAGCACTGAATCGCCTCATGGAACTGTCAGTGTACCGACGATTTCACGTACCCTTGATATGCCCTTCTCCACTGTCCGACAATTCGTAGAATTCTGAATTTCTACCCGTATAAGATATAAGCCGTTCAGCAATTGGAAAGGCAAGACCCAGACATTCGCAAAACATTTGCGCTACAATTTCTCGCGAGAATGGCGGTTGATGATTCCTGGCCATGGAAATTCTGTGCCCATTTACTGTCCTTATTGTGTTTCTTTTGTGTAAGACCACTGGTCCTTCAGTGTTTCGGGATCTCAGTTTGTCCTGTCTTAACACGATATCTCGTAGCGCCATCTAGTGGCGATTTTTATAACTATTTTTTTTTATTTAGAAAACTTCGAGCGCATCCTTTGAAGTGTCTGGTGTGCATTTTTTTTTCTCTTCGGACTAGTAGAACGGCCTCCAGGACCCTTTGAGTAGCGGAAGTTTAATTTCGCTAACCCTGTATATATATATATATATATATATATATATATATATCAATTTTGAACGGAGGGTGGTTTCGGGGTCTGGGGGTCATGATCGATGAAAATATACCAAAATTTTTTGAAATCGCTTTCCTCCGAACGGCTGCAATAGGTAGCTTTTTTGTAAAGAAAGCTACCTAATAGAAATAAAACCTAAAAAAATGAAATCAAATTAAAAAAAATTAATGGAATCTGCACACCGGGATATTCTATTGAATAACATAATTTAAAAATGATTAAATTCCCATGTATATTTTTTGATCCTATAACTCTTTTTAATGAAACGATTTTGTCCAACTTTAGCATTAAATATATCTTATAAAAATTCTTCTATTTGAAAATTGTATGCATCAACGTCTTGATCAAACATTTCTCTATAAAACCACCGATTTTCATATTTTTGTATGCAATAGTTTTCTTAATATTAACGAAGAAAGAACTCCGGTCATAAAAAATTCAAAACCGTCGGTGACAGCGTTAGTTACTTTTCTTTAGAATAGAGAGATATATAAAAATGAAAACTTGTCTATCTGTTTGTTTGTAATTCTATAAAAATCCACAATTTGGAAGCCAAAATTGTGAAAAGGTACGTACATGTGTATTAAAACATGGCCGAGGCAACTAAATTAATCCGGAATCGAAATAATTTATATTTAATTTTTAATTAATAAAAAACGACCAATTTAACAGCAATTTCTTATCAAATTTAAACATTTTTCGTTATAGCAGTTGCCAACATTTAAAATACACAATAAAATTATTACTACAACAATTAATTTTCTACTGCACGTGAAAAATGGAAATGAAATAAATAGTTTGCCGAATTTAAAAAAAGTGAATGTTACATCAGAACTTTTCTATTGCAAGATATTCACGTGAAAATGAAAAGGAAATAAATAGTTTGACGAATTTAAATGAAGGTGAATATAACTTCATAACTTTTCTATTTCAAGTTTTCCACGTGAAAGAGGAAAGTATTACGTCATATTGGAAATATAGAGGACGTTGTGGATATAGTATAACGTCATATGACTGTGAAAAATGTATTGAAGCATGTTAAAAACCCGATTAGGGAAATATTGGCGTAATTTAACATTTTTGCTCCAAATATAATTTGAAATAATTTCATTTATAGCTATATTCTTTTGCGTCTGTTATATACATTTATGCATTTTTATATAGCGTTTTCATATGATTCATTCATACAACATTTCGACTGCTTTTTTTAATGTTTGTATTGTGTTATATATTAAATTTTGAAATTTATTTTGCAGAACAAACGTCCTTCAAATTCTGGGCAACGCCGGGCACTGTAGTTTGTAACAGATAAATGGCTTTTGTATCTGTACATCTAATGCTAATATTATAAAGTGTCATAATATTATAAAAAGTATTATATTATTAATGCTTGTACGTTTGTGAAGTGTTATCTCTGAAACTACAAAGCCAACTTAAAAAAAAAAAAAAAAATGTTGGTGGCCATCTCTGCTCCGAAAAAAAGACTGTATTTTATGTCAGTGCAAGAACCTACATTGCTGCAGGAGCAAAAATGTTCTAAAATTGCGATTTCTGCGATATTGATTTGGCTCGAAACTTTAAATTTGGTGTGGTAGTTACTTTTAAGATGTAAATACTTGCAATTAATGCTATCTAAAAGGTTCAATTTGACGGATGAACGTAAAAATTTCTGGAAAGGTTCTAAACTATGATTTATTTGGAATACTGGAATTTTTGGGATACTGTTGGGGTTAGAAACTAGAACTTTCGCATGGTAGTAATTTATAAGATGTAAATGCTCGTTTTAGAACGAATTCTAAAAAATCGAAAGACTATACAAAGCGGAAAAAGATTTAAAGATGATCTAAGTAACGAAGTACATGGAATTTTTAGGAATGTAAACATGAAAATTGACATGGCTGCAATTATCATGACGTAAATTCTCGCAATAGAACAATTTCTAAAAATGTCGCTATATAAAACAGTGCAGAAACAAAAAACTTTCGAAATTTTTCTATTTCTGTGTTACTGCGGAGCCCAAAATCTTGAAATTTTGCTTCGGGTTAGTTTTAAAATACACAATTGTCTCTATGAATACTTTCTAAAAAACTTAAAATTTAAAAAGATGAAATTAACGGAAAGCGATCTCAATTACCATAATTTGGAATTATTAGGTATAGCAACTTTAAATATTTCATAATGCTGCATTTCCTCCGCAAAACATGCAATTTAAATGCAACAAAACTGATAGATAGCCACTTAGCATTAAATAAATTGTGTAAATATAGAATAAAGACATGTATAAAACAGTGAGTAGGTTGCCCAAAAGTACTTATTAAAGTGTTCCTTCTAGACGCTTTTCTCTCTCTCTCGCCAAGGCCACTAACAGAGGGAAGTGCCGTTTTAAATGTGATATGAATTTATTATCTGATTCATTTTTCTAGACGTATATTGGCGTATTTTAGCTTGCATGATTTTCTGAAAAAATATGTATGTATTTGTAAATTACTTCAAATGACTCTTTGACAGCTCAAAGGTTATGTAGGCAATATATTCAGATCTTGTGTGATACTTTATGCTGCAATCATTGCCGATTTCTTTTATTTAATACATGTTCAGAATATGTAACTTGTTCAGAATATGTTTGAAAACAAAACAATATAGCGTTATAGTGACCAGCATGCACTCATCATTTAAATCCAAACGAGCATATCTAAAACACACTCTAACGACGCATTGCATGCCACTGTTGATGTGTTCGGTACTTTGATAGTATATCAGCTTTTGAAAAGAGAATTCCTTAACTCTTATCGACAACCTCATTGCATCCACGGAAAACAGATAGTGTGCAATTTTAACTATTCCGGGGGAGCACACGCCGTATAAAGTATAGTCCATTCACTTCAAACATCATATTTTTGTCATTTAGAGTTACTCAAATTAGTGTGGAGTGTCTTATTATGCTCTTGACATCATTTCAAACAGTTAAAATTCCGATATAAGATAATTTAGTATTTTATTTTCTGTTTTACTTTTTATATATTGCGTGCTTCCAATTTTATACCCACACATGTGTTGTTTCCCATTTCTTAAACAGTGTATACGAATTTATATATAAGATTTTGTAATTCTATGATTCGCTTATTTTCATCATTTCAATTTATCGCAGTATTGGACAATTGAAGATAACATCTCTTTTTTTTTTCATATTTAACTCCTTGCGCTCTGCAGCTCTTAGCGGATCTATGTAACTATCCACCAGTGTTGCCGCATCTGGGAGTTTTTTTTTTTTTTTTTTTTTTTTTTTGAAATTTCGAATTAACATCACAAAAATTTAATTGATCATTTTCTTTTACCTTTATTTATGGAAAATCAATCATCTTGCAATGCAAAAAGCAACAGTTAAAACTTTTTGGTGAGGGTCTGATGAGGTAATTTTTCGGAATGTATAATTAAAACAATCAGCGAGGATAAACTTCATCTGGCATTTCATAAAACTAAATTCAGCGTACTAATAATCTTTTTTTTTTTTTTACAGTGTAGTTAAAACAAAACCTTTGTTCAAAGTTTAAACTTGGTATTGTGCTAAGAGCGCTTCCTAAGGAGGTTGCCAAGTTGCAACGCCGCCTTGGTCCGTCCCGCGTTTTTACAGAGAGGTTTTTAATTAACTTTTAAAGACACGGGAGGTACATTGAAAGATCCACTAAATGCAAACTAGCCTCGAATCCGGCAGTGTTTATGTGGTAAATTATAATTAAATTAGTCTGTTTTTAACAATATGACATTTAATGCTTTTATACTGCAACCGGGGATTGCGTTACATAAATATACCATTAAAAGTTACTATCTGGACTTTAAAAGTCTATAGTACATAGCGTACGGCGTCCTTGACATTATGTGCTGCCAAATCGTCCGTGTCTTTAAAGGTTAACATTTCGACTAATTACCGACGATGTTTTTCGAAAACCATTATCAACAATGCTTTTATCAACAATGCTTTTATATACCTCCAGCGCTCCTCAACACCTTTGCTGAATGCCTGGAAATCGAAATTTATGTGTTACGGAAAATGCTTTTTTCGCAAAAACTATGTGATCTAGGGTAATCGCTATAATTTTCCTGTAAGGTTTCACTTAACGTCTACTACCTCTATTTTTTTCATAATTTTAGTTTCAGTAGATTCGGAAATATATGGGGGGGGAGGGGTGGGGGGGGGCATGGTTTTGCGCTACATTTTCGACAATATCTCTGAAAATATAACACCTAAAATTAAAAGAAATGTATTTTTGAGTTCAACATTACGAAAGCCTTCAAACGATACCCCACAGGATATGCGAAGAAAAGATTTTTTTTTTTTTCTAGTAACTTATTTACCCCCCTCTACATTTTTCCTAAATAATTTTGTGAATGTTTAATAATCTGTAAATATGTGGATCAGTAATCTTTATTACTTCAATTTGAACTTTCCACGTTCCATAGTTTACGATTAAAATTGCTGTGGCAGACGGACAGACAAACACAGGAGTGATCATATAATGGTTCCTTTTTTAATTTTTAAGTACGGAACCCTAAAAATTTGATTTTCAGAACATCACACAGATACACTCGATTTTTCCATGCGTGTGTAGATTACCATTAGCAAATTTAAGATTTTGCTTATTTTTTATATTAGATTTCTTTCGAGATTTTAAATGTTTTCATTTTAAAAATGATTTATTCCCATAAGTTGCACTAAATAGTTTTTCATAACTAATTACAAATATTTTGAAATGCGAAAACAAAGGAACGGGCGAATTAAAAATATATACATTCTATTTGATATATAAATAAATATTCTACTTTAACAATTATTTAATAAAAATCCAGTAACTATACACTGCCAGAAAAACTGTAAATTTATGAGCCTTTGCTGTACAATTTTCACGGGCAACAGCCTTATTTCATGAAAAACGGTCTGATCTACTAAAAAAATTCGGTACGGCCTCATACAATTTCCTCCGCGAGGGTGTAACCCTTCGTTTTAGTCGTGTTTCGAAACCTAATGTCACTTATCCACGACCGTAACATATTTTTTAACCCGAAAAAAAAGCGATTCTGTGATGATTATCTAACGTGCTACGGAACAAATAATATGTGAAGTGTTATTTTATTTTGAAGTGCATTACATCCCCGTAAAATTACGGGCTGCACAAAATGATGGGCATGGAATTTTTTTAACGGGGTATGACTGGAATGTCTATAGCCGGCCTCTTCCTGTAACTTTACAGGGATATTTTTAGATACTTAGAAAATTAAGAGCAATCCACATATTATTGCAGTTCTAGCCCATCTGTTACGTCAACGGTAAAATCTAAATCCATCAAATATGGTACGGCACCATACATTTTAATCCGCTAGTGTGTACACGTTGACACAAAATAATTTTTTTTTTTTTTTTTTTTTTTTTTTTTTTTTTTTTTTTTTTTTTTTTACGGGATAACACTAGAATCTCTGTTGCCGGCCTCTGCCCGTAAATATTTTTAACAGTGTATACGTATAAAATAGAATCAATGATCTCTTAATAAATAGAAAATTTAAAAATTCCTTTTTTAAAGTTTTATTGTTTTTTAGTAAGTTTCATTTTTCTTGAACTTTTAATGTTAGAATTGCGAACAAAAGGACTCTTGAAAATAATTGTTAATAAAAACTCATCATAAGATTCAGGATTTTAATGGCGTAATTTTGATTTTTTTTTCTTTTTATTTTATTTATTTTTTATTTATTTATTTATTTTTTTTTTTTTTTACTAGGCAAGCCTCTCTTAAACTTCATAAGCCAATTCGTTTTTAACTATCTTTGAATAAGAATTAATATTTAGTTTGAAAAACATAATTTAATTTGAGATATCATAACTTTTTTTCTTTAAATCAAAAAGGAATTCCGAAATATGAAGAGGAACGAAAAAAGACACTTTATAATTTTAAGCCTCATGTTAACCCATTTAGTTACTAAATTTAAAACATCTTTTAAAATTTTTTCATTGCGTCTTTATTAAACTGAAGCTAAACTATCAGCTCTCATTTCATTCGATTAATATTTATTATATTTATTTAATGAAAAATATATTTAAAAATTGAATTTATTTAAATTACTATGTTACAAATTTATAAAAAAAAATATTTAAATACAAGTTGATTTTATATTTGTCATCATAGGGAAACGATATTGCATTAAAAACATGTTGTATAATATGTGATTAATGTTGAAATCATGCAATAATAAAAATAAATATGTATATGATATATACTCGTATATGAGGACGTGATTTTCTAATTTCGCCTTATCCGAAAATTAAAAAAAAATCGAGTTTTCAATATCAATCTATCCTATTGGTGAAGAAGAATCTCAGAAACAGCACAATCTGAAATAAATAAATAAATAAATGAATAACGAGTTTTATTGTGTATTTTTGGCATTGTAAAATCTAGGTTTATGATGAAAACCAATGTACGCACTCAGAGGATTTTTGCGATTTCCCAAAATTTGATTTTCTGGATAAGGCGAGTTTTGAAACTCGATATATATTGCTAATAATTTTCCTTTTTCATTTTCTTCTGTTAAAATGGCTGTAGACAAAAATATTTTAAACATAATTTTATTTTGAACCATATATAGAAATAAGTGATATTAAAGATATTATAGCATCAAACTGCGATTGATAAATATATTTAATATGGAATTTACAAAAATTCTTATAAAAATACAGGAAATTCCTCGGACAGTGAAAGGGTTAAATATGTATAACAAATGTATGTTGTACATGTACATTATACTGAAAAAAATTTCTACAATAACGTATCTGGATTGTTTTTAAAAAGGTACAATAAAAGTCATTTTTAAAACGCAGAAAAATTTAATTTTTCAAGCTACAAAAAAAGAGTAAATAAATAAATAAATAAACACCTAAGTATTCTAAAATATGCAAATACATCATTTTAGTAGATATTTAAGTTAAGAGGGAACATATAAATAAAATTTATTTTGCCAATAAGCAGTAGTTTTTGAGACAATTGTCATGAAATAGCAGAAAATCTCATTTAGAGAAAAAATATGATTATAGCAAAACACGACATTTTTTCCTTTTTTTCTTTTTTTTTAAATTCATCATTACGATACACTACATTTTATGGATTGTTTATAACATTATATTCTTCTCTCTCTCTCTCTCTTTTAAGTTTTTTTTTTTTTTTTTTTTTGCAAATTTTGATTGCGAGAAATGTGCATAATTTCCCCTTTTTATGCCCTTACTCTGTCGACACACTTCATAGTAGATATTTTAGTAATTACCCAGTATCTGTGAGAAATTAAAAAAAAAAATTCATTTTTTTATACAGCTATTGTTGAAAGATGCAGCTGCGTCATAAGTATCAAATGATAATATATATATATATATGTACAGGTGTCTTGAGTGGAATACGAGAACATATTACATTGTTCACACTCACATATGAATTTTATACATTTCCATGCACACAATTATTTAGCAGTTCAGGATATGATAATCTTAGAATACAAGATGCATCGTTTGTAATCACAGTGCCAGAAAGATTGTTTGTGTGACATTATTATTAATATTAACCATTTGGAAAAAATGGTTATTGTCCTAGTCAGGGTAGGAAATAAAAAGCATATCTGGAGAGTTTTAGTGGTTGAATCCGCATTTTATTCGTTTTCTGAATGGTCTATACAGTAATTTGTATTTTCCCTTTACATTAAACAGAGATGCGTACTTATGTTGCAACTATGATAAAAAAGTAATAAAAACTTCAAAAAAAAAATTAATAACTCAGAAACAAATTGAGATACAGCATTCAAACAAACTGCATTTAAAAGTACATTTTTTTTCTCTATACGATGGTGTAAAAAGTAATATTGTAGGATGCTTAGAAGTTTAAGAATGGAATTTCATTTAAAACTGGTCGTCAGATTTCTTGGACGATGGAAAATCCATTTCCCAAACAGCCAATGAAATGCTTGGATAATACGTAAGTTTCAGGTGGATAATACGTAAGTTTCAGGAAACCTGACGAGTCGCATTCGATTTTTGTCGCTTACAATTTTTACGTGTAATAACACATTAATGTTTAATTCATGGAGTACGTAATGTATGATGAACTCCGTGCGATTATAAATTTTAGTCTTTGAAAAAATCATTTTCCAAATGGACGTTGTAATATGTTAAATTATTTTATTATTATTATTATTATTATTATTATTATTATTATTATTATTATTATTTTATTTTTCTTTCTTTCTTTCTTTTTATTTATTTCTTTATTATTATTATTATTATTTTATTTTATTTATTTATTTATTTTTTTTGCAAAAAGATTATATCACGGTTGAATCCGTACTTTGATTCTACAAACTTTGTAAAACAAAATCTATATACTTCAATTCTAAATTCGGAGAATATAGATAAAATTAATAATAATTTAATCAGCATGATTCAATGAATTAAAAAACCTAAAACACCGAAAATCGACATTTTTTTTTAATTTTCTCTACCGACACCCCTTAATAATGTTGAATTACTATCACAAAATGTAAGAAAAGCAACATACAGTGATTCCTCCAGCACACACCGATAAGCACTTCTACTAATCTATACAGCGTTTTCACGATCATTCTCATTATAGTTCATCGCTCCTTTCTTTATATATGTACAACTATCATATATAAAAAAAAAACTAGATTAATCTTTACGATTATTATACATTTAGACTATATACCCACAATACACCACATTTTAAAAATTGCAACTGTGTATTAAGAACAAACAAATAACATTTAATTAAATATTTAAGTAATTTAACAACAACAAAAAAAAAAAAAAAAAAAAAAAAAAAAGAAACCAAGTAACTTTTTTTGTAAACAAAGGTATTGTAACCATATTCCAATTAGAAAGAAATAGATCAGATGGTTTCATAAGAATGTGCTTTTGAAGTTGAGCTTCTGCTCACATACTTCTAATGGAATGCCATTCAAATATTTATTGCTAATAATATTACAGAGATGATATAATTGATATTGATATTTAGTCATATAACATATAAGAAAAGTTGTTCTTACTTGTTTTTGTAGCAATATTATTATTCATTGTTTAAAACTAATTATGAACAGAAATGTACTTATAAAAATTCAAAACAAAAATATTTGCAACTGGTAATCAGCAGTTTTAATTATAGATAACGCAATCAACAAAATAGACGTTTTAAAATAATACATACATACATACCGTAAAATCCGGCGCATAGTGCAAACCTACGGGGGGGATTTGAGACGGTATTTTTCTATTTTTAGGTATATTTAACATATAACGCGCAGCCTTTTCTTTACAAAAAAAAAATAAAAATAAATAAAAAACAGAAATGTGCTTACATATGTGATGCTCTTATCTTTTGAAGTCATTCATTCTAACGGCTTTCATAGGCTTTCGAACAATAGTATACTGTAGTGTCAAGCAATACGTATATGTTATACAATTTTTCGCGAAGACAGGCGTATGATCTTAAGGATATTTATCTGATAACGGGTTCTGAATTCCCCAAATGGGTACCTTTTTCACATTATTTGAGGTTGTTTCAGAGCTTTTAAAGTCAAGAGCGAAAAACGACTTATATGTGATAGCCATGGAAACTATGACGATGTGACTAGTGACGATAACTATGAAGGTTGCCAGTTGAAAAAAAAAAATGAACTAGGTATGGACTGAACTTTTTTTTATAGAAAGTGACAAAACATTTACAAAATAGGCAAAAAGCATCCTGCCAGCCTAGAAATAGTGTGTAGGTGGATAATAAAGGCATGGATTGAAATTAAACCTGGCATAATTCAGAAGTTAAATAAAAGTTGTAGTATATCTGACAATCTAGCTGTAACGAAAGATGATTACTTATTTATGGGTCAGATTAATGGCGATGATGAAGATGAAACAGAATTTGATAATGTGACTGGAGATATAACTGAAGATGAATATGATGGACTTTCATGTTACCCGATAATTAAAATTTTTAAGTTCAATAAGCTAATGTCTTTTCTTTTAAATAAACAGTATTCACGGTACACGTAGAAATCTAATTTTTTGATGCTCATCATTCCTCATCCTTATATGATATATTTTACGGTATATATATGTATACGCAGTTGCCCTTTTTATTTTTGACGAATAACAAATTCTTAAACAGACAGTTTTAGAGATATAGTTTCAAATCCAATAACATTACATAACATTTTCTTCATCATAAAAAGTACATATATTAAAAATAATTATATTTCAAAAATTTAATTAGTGGAGATAGATTTCAAAAAATACTAATTTAACCAACTAAAACTAAATCAAAATGAGAGAGAAACCCAGTCTAACAATTTTATCTGGTCGCTTTAGACGAGTTTTTAATTTCATTTTTCTGTAAAAACGGGTGTTATCAGAATCATATTAATGTGGTCTTTTTTCTTGAACACCCCTCTTTAAAAAATGCTGTAAGAATTGGTCTTATCAAAAACTTGCCAGAATAAAATTTGTAGATAATGTTCAGAAGATTTATAATAAATTTAATTGTGTTCATATCTTATGAATTGACGAAGCTATGATTTTTTTCTTCCTTATCCCCCCCTTTTTTTCTTTTTTAATTTGTCTTTGCAGTAAGAGTTGGGCCTATCAAAAACTTTTCAATATAAATGTTGTAGATAATCTTAAGAATATTTATAATAAATATACGTTGTTTTGTTATCTAAAGAATTGACGAATATTTAAATTTTTTTCTTGTTCATACCCTATATTCCCCCCCCCCCTTGAGCCCATTTTTTAATTATATCAAAAATCTGTCAAACACAATTTTTTTGCCAGTTTTCAAGAAGTAATGATAAATTTAAACTGATTTGATATGTATTATAACTAAGACGATACTAGTTTTATCTGTTTTCACAAAAACCCTCACTATTTTAAATCTCTTGTTCCGATTTTGCCCATTAACGAACTTGACTGAGATTTTTTTCCCTTGATTTTATAAGTCAGTTTTTAAAAGATTTATGCTGAATTATGAATGTTATCGTGTCCATAAAAAAGTTATATATTTATATATATTTATGTATATATATTATTCGGTATATTATTATGTATATATTATCATGCATATATGTATATATATATATATATATATACATATATATATAACCATGAATTAAACATTACTGACCACCATCAATAATTGTGATAGTATGAATAAATTTACAACAATACAGTGCCCCCCAAACACACTGAACCAAAAACATAATAAACAAGCTACTTTGTATAAATTAAAGTCCCTTGTACTATATAACATGAATTAATAATAAAGAATAAAATAAGAATATGGATTTCGATAAAAATAATTGACAAGCTTATATATTGAATTACGTTATCAAGAGTACAGAATTCAATTATATAAGCCAAATCACTCGTTTTCTGTGAGAAAAAAAAAGCTAAAAGCTGAAAAAAAAATTTCACCTGTACTCAAACGACCAATACAACAAAAAGAATAGTTTCAAACTGAAAACAAAATTAAATTAAATGCTATGAAGTGGAAAAAGCAATACAACCTTTTAAATAATTAATAGCAAGGGAAAATAGTAATATTACAGTAAATACCTAATAAAATCCCAGTTATTTTATCCATGTACACATCAGCACATGGTATCCAAAACGCGATAAGTTTAAGGTTATTTTTACAGTTAAGTCAACACAGATTTAAAAACCTAATGTAAACAGTTGATCTATTTTGAAATACCGTGATATATGCAATTAAAATAATATAAATAGAAAATAATTACATAATAAGTGAATTACCTCTTAACACTTTTAATTTTTTTTTTTTTTTTTCTTAACTAAAGTAAAAATTACCAAAACTATAAGTTTACAAAATCGCAAATAGCCAACATTCCGCCCCACCTAGTGTTAAAAATTGGTATTATTACTCTATTCAAAGCATCAGACAGAATCCAATTTAAATGTTAGTGCTGCCATCTATGATATTAATTTGAAATAAATATTTAATAAACTTAACGAATAACTTGTATTTAAATTTTAGCTTACTCAGGACAATATCAAATTAATTTCAAATAGTATACTATCTTAAGTAAGAATAAAGTGTATAATGAGTGTATTTGTTATATCTAATGCTATGACAGTATGGATTTTAATTGGTATTTTTTTTTCCTCTATCCCTAATCTTGTTTCATTTTGAACTTAATTGGTGTTCAGTGGTATTTTTCTCGGTTTTATGTGAGTTATAGTCCAAAATTCACATTCTTTAGCTAATTTATGCCTAATATGAAGATGAAACCACATATTTTATTTGTGAAAGTTAAGGCATTTGGGACTTGGTGATTCTGTCTAAGTTCTACAAATTCCCATCTTTCCATTTCTGTTATTCAATTTCTGCTGTTTTTTACTATGTTCTTGTAAAGTATGTTAAGTGTGTTGGGGGGAACTGTATTTGCTAATGTCATTTTATTCATAATTTCACAGTTTTTGTTGGTGGTCGGTAATGTTTATTTAATGGTTATATATATATATATACATATTGCTAGGTTTTGGGTTTTAGGTATCATGATAGGCGTAAATCTCGAAAATATTTTTTGAAATTCCAACGCTTGGAAGAATGTAATAGGTAGTATTACTTTCGAAATCTACATAATTATATTTAGAAAACTTTATACTGTATCAAGTAAAACAGCAAGCACTCTATTTTTGCTCGATAAAAAAAAAAAAAGTATGATATTTTTAATGTTATGAATTTTCGGCAATTCCATTTAAGAAAAGTACTTTTTTCCCCTTTTTCCTCTAATATGTGTTGCATAATTTAACTTGTTATAAATATTACGGTATTGTATTTTTTTTAATTATTTAAAAATTATTAACATAAAGAAAAAAGGAAACTATTTTTTTGGATTTTAAACAACGTGAGGTGATTTTAAATTGTAGATAAAAAAAACCATTGTTATTTCTTTTGCATATAAATGAAAAAAAACCTATAGACATATTCTTATTTCTTTTGTCCATTTCATTATTTAAATTAGAAAATTTAATTTATGTTTAATGTTCCCAAGTAAATATATACTAAAAAAATCATTTTTATTAAATTAATATGACATTTATTATTAAGTTTCATAACACTCATTAATTTCGTTTCATACAAAATATTAATTGTAGATTAAAAAATTAATTCCGTTAGGAATATTAATTAATTGATAGCTATGTAACAATTGAATGCCAAGAAAAAGCTTATATTCTAATACCATATTTTCATCTTTCGGAGAAATAATGCGAATGAACATCTATTTACAAAGATATCAATGCTTAAAGTAGAATTCAATCCACCTGAGGGAAAACAGTGTATGTTCATTTTTCTTGCAAATGCATCTAAAGTGCATAAATAATACAGGGTAATAAAAAAAAAATGTCATTCTGTAAAGAAAGTTAACTCTCCGAAACGCCCATAGCAATTATTAGATGGCATTATTTAATTCTTTATTCAATTCAGGATGTCTTAAACGATATTCATGTAATAAGCGTAACAGAGACGTAATTTCCCGCATAACAAATTGATCAGCTAATGCATTTCATGATAAATGTATGTTTAGGTGGGTTTTTTTTTCTTTTATTTTTATTAAACAAGAAAATGTCATCTATTTGTATATGACAAAAGTTTGGCATTTGCATGGATTTTTATTTGAATAATAAATCTAATGATTTACTGCAGAAGTCTCTTTCTTAATTTATTTATTATAAAAACAAAAATAACTGAATCGCATATTTACATTTGATATTTTCATTGAAATATGCCGTTACTTTATATATTTGTAACAATATCTAGTAATGAAAACGTTAGAAACGTTTTAGAATGCGAATACTTTCACAACTCTTGTAATTTTATTAAATAATAAAGTATATTTTAAATTGTTTTTAAAGAAATATTAAATAACTATTTAATTAAATGATTGTAGAGCGTCCACATTTTTTTCCTTTTTAAGTAAATATGGGAAAAACAGTCTTCAATTATTTCACACGAGTTATTTTAAATAAGCGATAATCCCAATAAAAGGCCTTTAACTCTATAGGACAGTGGGATTTAATTTAATAAAATAATATTGCTAAATTTATTTGTTTATATTGAAGAAAAACCCGTGCAATAGCACAATAAAATATATAAATTAGAAAATTAGAATGTTAAAAAAACATTTTATTTTCAGGAAAATGCATCATATGAAATTGATAGAAATTACAAAAGTAAGTTTTCTGAAAATTTCATACTAATTGGTCAAAATTTGTAAAACGTGTTCAAGAAAATGTAAGAATTAAATAACTCCACATTTATTTTTAAAGTATAGAAACATAAAATAATCACTAAATAGAATTTTTCACATTAACAATTACATCATTAGGCAAGAGTTTTAGGAGAGAGATTTAGGAGAGAGATTTAGGCAAGAGTTACTCTTGCCTAATTAGAAAGATATTTACTCAGTATGGCAGGGTAATAATATGACTGACGTTACTACAATCGCATTCTGTGATTTAAGGTGCATCATGACTCTTGAAAGAAAAAAGGAAAAAAAAAAAGACCTTATTCAACATTTAATATTGTAAAACGTATACGAAATTAAAACAAAATATTAATTCGGATGAAAGATATAAGTATGTTCTTTCATTTAATGTATTACAAAATATATATGATGCAGAATTAGCATTTATAGGGGGCTCCTAACTGTCAGACATTTGACGAGCAGAAAATCGATATAACACCTTACGCGCAGAATTACAAATTACATTTTGCAACTAGAATGAAAATTTTGGTGCCTACCTATACTTCAGATTGTAATAATTATCATGAAGCTAAATAAATTTGTATCTCAAGCATGTTTATATTTTTAATCACAAGTTGAATATCGCTAAGGCGAAATTAAAAAAAATTCAACAGAGCATCAAATAAAAAAATATTTTTTTGAACAAAAAAAAGATAATTTTAGGTTCAGTTTATACAGACTAACATGAAAAATATGTTTTGAAAATTTCATGAAAAATATAGAGACACATTTCAGATATCCTGCGCGTTATCCCCAAAAACTTCATTTGCAGAAAATGACTTCAAAGTTTCGGAAACGCTTTTTCAGCTATTGAGCGGGTATAATTATAAAAGCCATAATTTATGTTCTAATGGGAATTTCAAGAAAACAGTTACATCAAAATGTTCAGAAAAGATATTCGTTTAACATAAAAAAAAAGTAAAATATTTCAAAAGTTTTGAAGTTTTAACAGTCATGAGACCCCTCAAGAAATCAACGTGAGTTTAATTAATAATTTTTCTATTAAATATTTAAATCTTATAATTCTAAGATACCTCATTTAATCTCAGAATTTGTAAATTTTTTCTGCTATGAAAATAGTCAAAATGTCTATTTAAAATTGCAATAGACACATGCAATGCACATTCCATGTACATGTAAAGACCGCTCCTTACAATTTGAAATTTATCCCGAACGTTGAAACAATTTTCTATTATAATACTATTTCTTTTTATACGTACAATGTAAAAAATGTATGTAACTTTAGTTCAGAAAAGTTGTGGCTACATGCTGCCTCCAGTTTCATAGAGTAATTTAATTTATATAATGGTATAATTTAAACTGATATAACTGGTCTAATATTACCCGTTATTGTAACGTAATACCAGTTATTCCTGTTAAATTACTCAATAAAATTATTACATGGAGGCAGCTCGGCTGCAACCAATTTTTATGTAGTACACTGTAAAAAAAAAAACGTAATAAAATACGGAATTTTTACTGGCAATCGAGACGCCAGTACTATTTCCGTATTTTAATAGGAAATTTCGCCTGTAAATTCTAGAAAACCGGAAATTTTCTGTAATTTACGGGACAAATTTCCGTTAAAATACGGAAACAGTACTGACGTCTCGATTATTAGTACAATTCCGCCTTTTAGTCTGTTTTTTTTTTTTTTTTTTAAAGCATCAGATATTCAAATAACCGAAAATTATAGGGCTGATATTATAAATTGTTTTATATATTACATATTCCAGATGTGGAAGTTTCTTGCAGTTTTACGAACATAAAAGATTCATGACCCGTTCAGTGCACTAATCGATTAACTTCATCAAATGAAAATGTTCAGTTTAAACAATTAAAGTTATTGTAACTATAGAAATATTGTACCTATATAATATATTTCTCGGGATATTTTCATTTAACTCATTAATTTTCTTTTAATCAAGGGTTATTTTTTAATCACTGTATAAATATACAGAAAATTTTCAGTGTTCCTTTGTTTTAAAAAACGCCACTTAAAATGGAGTTAGTAGGATTGTCTTCTGAACACCTCATATACAGGGCCAATCTCAGGGAAATCTCAAACTTTGAAATTTAATAACTGTGTCAATTTTTGCAGTACATATGTCAAACTTTTTGTGTTATATATGTTATGATATGTGTAAACTTTTACTAAACATAACTATCGGGACTGGGGGACCGTATAAAAAGTTAGATTTCGTAATTTTTATAAAATTGATTTTTTTTTACTTTAAATAATGCCACAGCATGAATATTTAGCTCATTTGAAACGTTTTTGTAATTGGAACTATATGCCTATGTCCAACGGTTGAGAAATTGAAGGTCAGCGATAGATAACATATTGTATCATGCATATCAGACTCTGTTCAGATTATGTTTTAAACATTTGTCAGGAAATTGATAATTTTCTTGCCCTTTCCTTCTACTCTTAGCTGTGACTGCATTTTAAGAAAAATTATAAATACCTTTATTTGCCACCAACTGTTATCGTAGATTTACTTACTTAAAATTACAGTAAAATCTCGATTTAACGGACCTCGGTTCAACGGACTTCGGATTAAACGGACTAATTAAAAAAATAATAATAAAAAAATAAAGTTAAAAATTAAAAATTAAACAAAAATTAAAGTAAAACAAGTGGGTAAGTGTGATCGCAGATCGCACAGAGGGTTTCGTTTAATATCCCTTTTAAAACACTTTATCCTTAAATTAACAAATCAAAATCGTTAATTTAAAATTATTCCCCTCTCCGTAACCTGAAATTCAACGCCCGTATTTCAAATTTTTATATTTGACAAATGTCAACTATTTATTTATCACTGTTATTTACTGGAAGCCTCCATGATAAAACAGCTTCTAAAACGATGAAACACGCTTCGAAAAAAAAAATCTATTACTGCCCCCCTCCCCTCCCCTACTTGAGAATCAACACGGAACCCTGTTTTAAGCTTTTATATGTAAAAACTCAAGCAATGAACAACGGCAAAGCATTTCTTTTTACTATTTTTAAAAAGCGTTTTCTCGGTAAAATAAAAAAATATATATATTTATTATATCTGTGGCAACACAATGTCCCGTGATCAAATGAACGAAACCTTAAAAAAAGGGAAAGAACACGAAACGCCGAAAGCGCGCGCTTTGATTCTCACTGCAGAGTGGTTTTCGTCCTAAGCATGCGCAATGATGTTGGCGACCTATGCGGCCATGTGATATGCTTTTCGTTCTATGCATGCGCTAGCGTACCCACGATCCATTTTTGCTTCAGTTCACAAGTGTATTTTGCTACTAGTGCGGAAACGCGGTAATTTATCTATAAAACAGAAACTTGAGTTGATAGAGAAGCTGGAGAGAGGGGTGTCGGTTGCACGTGTTTGCGAACTATACGGAGTTAAAAAACAAACCGTTTCAGACATTCGCAAGAATAAGGAAAAACTAGTCCATTTCTCCCTTAAATACAGCGTGGGTGATTCAAAAAGCGGTTTCTCAGTGACGGACAGGAAACATGTAAAAGTGGCTCAAAATAAAAACCTGGAGGAGGCAGTATACAAATGGTTTGTACAACAGCGGTCAAAAGGCGTCATCGTCCGTAGTGTTGAGTTGCGGGCAGCCGCAGAAAAATTGGCGAAACATATGGATTTAGTGACATTTCGTGCAAGTGATGGTTGGCTTTGGCGCTTTCGTAAACGCCATGGTTTCACTAACAGGAAAACATGCGGTGAATCTTTAAGCGCCGACATCGAACAGGTGGAACCTTTTCGAAAAAAGATAAAGAAACTGATAGAATCTGAGGGCCTACTTTTGTGTCAATTATACAATGCTGACGAGACAGGACTCTATTTTCGTTCTGTGCCGGAAAATACCTTGGCGTACAAACATGATGCCCAGACGCCTGGCCGCAAGCTAAACAAGGAGCGTATTTCAGCACTCCTTTGTGCTAATGCTGATGGTAGTCATCGTCTTAAACCAATGGTAGTTGGAAAGACCAGGAAGCCGCGTGCTCTAAAAAATAGTAGTATGCAACAACTGCCAGTCATCTATTCTAGTTTAAAGAATGCTTGGTTCACAGGCGATATTTTTTCTGATTGGTTTTTTAACCAGTTTGTTCCTGCCGTGCGTCACTATCAAGAAGAAGTTAAAAATACCCTCTCACGAAGTAAAAGCTCTATTTTCCTTGATAATGCTCCCTGCCACCCTAACGCGGAAAAGTTAGTTAGTAGGGATGGACGAATAAAATGTGATTTTCTTCCTCCAAACACAACTTCATTAATTCAATCGATGGACCAAGGAGTCATTGTTGCCTGCAAGAGGATTTATAAGAAGAAATTCCTTGAAGAAGTAATGGTAGTGTTGGAAAATGAAAATGATGCAGTAGAAGATTTGAGAGGAACCAGAACGCTGCAAAATTTGCGCACCTACAGTTTAAAATCAGATATCTTTAACTTTGCTGCTGCGTGGAGGGAGATGAATGTATCCACACTGGCTAACGGCTGGTCAAAACTACTCAACGACGCAGATCCTGAATAAGATTTTACAGGTTTTGAGATTTCGGATTTTTGGAGTGCAATAATGGAGGTTGGTGACGATATCCCTGAGAAAGATATAGAACAGTGGCTCGAAAATGACGAAGCAGATCCAGGCTACCAGATTCTAAATGAGGAGGAGATCGCAGAAAGTATTCTGCATGATGATAATGAAGATGAGATCGAGGACGACAAGAAAGAAGAATTAAGCGAATTTCGACCGAAATTATCTACAGTACGAGAGCATATGGATGACGTCATTACTTACATAGGGGCATCTCTAGATCTCGAAGTGTTTGCGTATTATGAACACTTTAGACAATTTCGAGCTCTTATAATAAAAAAAAAAAACAGCATTCAAGTGGGAAACAACTAAAACTAGACGCCTTTTTTCAATCCAGCAGTATGGAAGAACCTTAATGTGATGTAAATAACATAAAATTATGCCTGTTGTTTTGGGGGCATTGTAATTTTTTTCCATTTGTTTATTGCTTGTTTATTAATTATTATTTCTGTGTAAAAAGTGTTTCATTCCCATAAAAGTTGCATATGTGTTAATTCGTTTGTATTTCATTATCAATATTGTATTATTAAAAGTAATGTATTGTGTTTATATATATATATATATATACAGTAGTATATATGTATATACAATATATATTTATGTATCTATATATATATATGTATTGTATATATACAATACATATATATACACTTTATATATTATGTATATATATTATATATATATATATATGTAATTTGCACTGTAATAATATATGTAATTACAAGTACGTAATAATATATATATGTACTATAATTATAACAAAATAATATTATAAATAGTACTTTGCGATTTAACGGACTTTCGATTTAACGGACACATCTTAGTCCCAATTAGTCCGTTAAATCGATGGTTTACTGTACATTCAAATCCAGTTCATTTTCTTAACAATTTAAATAATCGTTAATAAACATAGTTTTTAGATAATATTTTTAAACGTTTTCAGATATTTTTCAAAAGAGATGAGTTTTAAACATTTTCTCTTTTCATTCAGAATTATATGTTATAATATTTCAAAATTCAGTTATTTTAACAATATCAATATTTTAGTGGCATTCTGTCATTAATCTGGAAAATTATTTTTATATCTGTGCATGTTTCTTTTCTTTTCTTGCCTTTTCACTTTTTTTTTTTTAATTTTACTTATTAAAAAAAAAAGAAAAGAAAAACACTCGTCCAAGTCTTTAAACATTGGGGATTATTTTACAACTATTTAACGATCAATACATAAGACATATTTTGGAGTTAAAATTATATGTATTTATTTCTGCACGTGATAATTTCGAAATATCAATTCATTTAAGTAAAGTCATTTGAATAAAACGTCAGATATACATTCTGTACTAGATTAATTTTAACCCAAGGCTAGCTGGGTGAAAAAGTACGACCAGAATCGTCCGGGATAGCTCAGATGGAAGAGCACTGGCGGCTTCAGCCAGGAGGTCCCGGGTTCGAATCCTGGTCCGGACATTTTTCGCCCAGTTGGAAATTTACATCTAAAACTTTCTGTATTTCTATATTGTGCAACTATTCTTTCTGATAGCGTTAATTCAACATTATCACGCTGTTTTTCTAAAATTCCATGGATCTATAAGTAGTTTTATACTTATATACTAGCAGGCTATGCCCGCTACGCTGGTCTGTTTATCCAAATTAATCTTGAATCAAACAAACTGTATCAGTGAATTTGACATTGTGATTTAAAGAAATATAGAACCTTACCTGGAATGTCCTTTCGCACTGCTGAAAACAATATGAACGCCATTGTGCTATTATATTTTCTAATGTGCAGACAAATTTTCAGCTATTAGGGTCTTAAATCTTTTAGTTGATCAATCACAGTAGGATTTAGTAAAGAATTGTAGTACAATGTACAATATAATAAAACAAACCGGGAAAAATTATTTAACTAATAATGTAAACAAATAAACTGACAAAATCCATCCAGCAATTTTCTTGTTAAAGGCTGATCTCTCATACTGAGGTCCATCTGATTATAGAAATTTCCCCCATAATTCCATAACTAAGCAACGTAGAATGATACGTAATAAACTAAAACCTCCCCAGACGTTGTCTAATCAACAAAACAAGTATTATCAGTATCCGCCATCTAGAACTTTTCGAAAAGTCTAATCTTTCATAATCGGTTTCACATGATTATGGAAATTTCCGCCATTACTTTATGAAATAAGCAACGTAGAATAATATGCAAAATAATACAACCATATCTGTATAGGTATCTAACAATGGAATTCCTATCAAAATCCGTTCTGCAGAACTTTTTAAAAATGCTAAGCTTTCATAATCGGGTTCAACTGATTATGGAACTTTCCACCACATCTCTATTATTAATCAATGCAGAAGGGTATACTATATACTGCAACCATAGCTGCCAACATCTTACGCATTTTTGTATAAATTTTATCTGTTTAAATCACCATAATCGGTCGATTAAATAAGGCAAAAATTTCTATTAAATTTGTGTGGTACAAAAAACCGTAAGAGTTTTCAACTATGCTAAAACCCTGCCTGAAAAATTATAGGTACTTTTCGGTTAGCCGGGCGCCAGTGTTATTCGTACATATCTATGTATGTGTACATGTATGTGTGTGTGTGTATATACAATATATGTATATATAAATATATGGACATGTACACGTATGTATGTATGTATATATGTATATATATATATAACACTGTCGCCCGGCTAACCGAAAAGTATCAAATTATCTAACGGTTTAAATTCAATCGAAATCTGTTCGACTGAATCTTTTAAAAAGGCTAATCTTTCATGATCGGGTTCGTCTGATTATATAACTTTAAAACATAATTCTATGTATAACCAACGTAGAACGATATGTTATATGCTAAAATATCCCCTAAAAAATTATCTAACTATCATTTTGATACTCATTAAAATATATTCAGGTGAGCTCAAGTTATATGCAGCCGGGACGAATTTCCCATTTCCATTTTACTCTCGTATATATAGTAGAAGCAGAAGTAGATAGATATATAAGAATATTGATTTTTAAAATTTATGAAACTTCAAGTTATTTCTCGTTGTCTCTGCTGAATAATTTTAAAGACTTTTCAATCGGCGAATATTGAGATTTACGATTATGTCTACAACAAATGTATTTCATTTTGTACCAAAACATTTTGGGTAAAATGAGCCAATTCGGTGTGTGTTCCGATATTATATATATATTTTTTTTCAAAATCGACATTTAAACTACGCACATGCCATTTTAAATGTTTCTTAGCACTGCAGTAAACATTTCCATTTTTTAATAAGTGAAAAATGAAGTTATAACTTAATTTTACTTAATAATAAAAAATTCATTCAATTTCAAAAAATAGTAAATTAAAATTTTTTACAGTGTTACGATTAAATAATAATTAAATCCAAAAGAAATTCGTGTTCAATAAATAGCAAGCCACAATGTTTGGCACAGATTGCAATTAAATTTTGTACTTTTTCACTAGAGGCTCCTTGGCGTTTTTTTTAAACAGCTTGGCGCAATTCGGGCATCAGAAAGTGAGATTTGTTGCCAATTGATATAAACAGTTAAGAAAAAAAAACTTGATGAAATTTTATGTCTGTTTATATATGTATATTATTAATGTTTTTTTTTTTTTTTTTTTTTTTTTTTTTTTTTTTTTTTACATACGAATTACTTCTGTTTCTATATAAAATTAGATAAATAGCATCTTTATGTTGAATAAATTGTATAAACGTAGAAAAAAAGCATATGTATATGAAAAGAAACAGTGAATAGGTTGCCAGAAAATATGTTTCCAAATTTCCTTCTCCGCCAAGGCTATTTTCTCTATTTCGCCAAGATCCCTATACTGGAAAAGTACCAAAAAATCTTTGCACGCTTAGTATTGAAATAAATGGCGCAATAGCATACATTTTGGTATGGTGTTGGTACAATGTAAAAGTAGCAAAAGATCTACAAAAAACGTTCTTGAAATTACGTCAATTCTGTGTTAATTCGGTTATAGAATAGGTCCGCTTTAAAAACACAGAATCAATTTAAATCTTTTCCTAAGTTAATTGCGCGCCAATCAAATCTCGGTAAAATACATTAATTATCTATAGACTCAATTACGTAATTTGTCGGTACTAAATATGCCAATTGTCTGTGGACTTGATTACGCAATTTATCTACTTAATTAATGCATACTTTACAAACAACATCTGCTTTCTAATTTTCCTGATTTTAAGATCAATGGATACTGTTAGATGTTAAAAAACCTGCCACTATTCGGGGTTCAGAAAGTGAAATTTGTGGCCAAATGATATGAACAGCTATGAAAACAAATAAAATAAAGTTTAAGCTTTTTAAAATATGTATCACTATATATAAACTTTTTATTTATGAATATTAATATTTTTGTTATTTATATGCAATTTACTTCTGTTTTTATACAAAAAAGAGATAAATGTCTTTTTTATAGTAAATAAATGATATAATTATTGAACAGAAAATAACCATGAAAACTTTCCTTCTCTCGCCAAGCCCATTTCTTCCACCTCGCAAAGGGCCCTATGTTGGAAAATTACAGAATTTACCCCGTTGCTCTATCACTAAACTGTGTCGAACAATATATTATATACTACAATTATCTCTGAAAAATTGCCAAACTAACAATGCGAATTCTATCAAAAACCTTTTATTATAACTTTTTAAAAAGGCTATTGTGATAAGTGAGTTCACCAGATTGCAGATTTTCCCCCAAAACTGTATGGCTGAACAATGTAGAAGGACATGTTGTATACTGACACCTTTCTTGGAAAATTATCTAATTAACAGTCCAAGTTCCATCGAAATACATTCGGCAGAATCTTTTAAAAAGGCTAATTTTTCATTATCAGGTTAATCTCATTAAAGAACTTCAAACCATAATTCAATACCAAGCAACGTAGAACGACATGTTACGTACTAAAACCTTCCCCGAATAATCACCTATCTAACAGTGCAAGTTCAGCAGAACTCGAGTTCTAAGCAGCCGAAATGAAATTTCCCTTTGAATTATATATAAGTAGACCAGAATTAGATTATTCCAAAAATACATTATACATAAACACACAAACAACATACGTATTAAAACATACAAACTATTTGAGAAATAACCAATATTGTGAACGTTGCTCAAACCGATACTACGCTCATGCATTTTTGGCTTAAAATTAAATTGTTTAGCGATAAAATGAAATCGTAAATAAACATACAATATCTAACTCACAAGTACCGAAATTTTTATAATTACATTTGCTAGTTTTTTTGCTAGTCATATGATGGATGAGTTAAAAAAAAATAAAAAGTAAATTTTAAAGAAATCAGAAACAAAAACAAAATTGTCACTCAGATATTATCTTATCAATATTTCTGATGCCATTTTTCTTGACCTGACGAAAGAGATAAATTGCCAAATATAATTTAAAGCTGCTATCTTTCATATTGAATAAATTTTTAAGCATTACGAACATCCCTTTTCATGCTTAAATTCGATATTTTCGTTTATAATATTACCATTCGTTTTTCAGTTTTTCATTTTCTCTCTTTTTTTCTTTAAAATAAAATTAATAACAGTTTTATTCCGAGATGTATAGCCATTTCAATTCATTTATCAACAAAAATTCATCGCCAATAAAATAACGCTACGCCTTTCGCGTAAAATAACACAACTTCCCATCATAATTCTGTAACTAACCTACGTAGTAAGATATGTTATAGTTTAAAACCTTTCCTGAAACGATATCTATCTAACAATATATGTTCTGTCAAAATCCATGCAGTAGAACTCGAAATATAAGCGTTTGGAATGAAATTTCCGTTTGGATTTTATATATACTAGGGGATCGAACCCGAGCTCCTCGGGTTACAGAGTATAGGTGAAAACCATTCTTTTTTTTTTATTATTGTAATTATTTTTTTACATGTAATATATGTTTTAGATTGCCCACTAACATCAAAAAGAATTTTTATCAGAAAAATATCAATTATGCAATCAAATAAAGTTTTAAATTTTATTAAAAGCTATACTTTCACATGTCAGCGCATGCCAGGAGTTATTAGCCCAAGATTTTACGACTTACGGCAGTTTTTCCGATCATTTCAGTGCTTTTAGCACGTGGTTCAATCACATGTCTGTTAAATTGTTTTCTTATTTACATTATTTTATTAATTTTTCTATAGAGGAAATTTTAATTTTGTTATGCAACATTAGACGGAAACAAATGCTGAAATTTTTACATTTTTTAAGGGAGATTAATCTTTCGTAATCGAGCTACGCGGGATAGATAAATTTAAAAATAATTCATGCTTGAAAATCTATATATTTTATGCTATCGTAGGTGGCACAGAAATCGCGATTATTTGTTAATTGTTTAATGGCAACACCTGAATGTAACGCATCTCATTGGTTATTGTGTAATATTTTTAAAAGGGAATAACAATAAATAAATAAAAAGTTTAATTAATAACTATAGAACAAAACAATTTATATAATTAAAAAAAATAAAATAAAAGTAAATAAACAATTTATTAATAAATAAATAACAACATCCGGGCTACCATATAAAGCAAAATAACGACACTTTGGCGCCAGTTAAGTACCCCTGTGCGTATATGACATTGGCGTCAGAAAAAAGTCGCGCCAACGTAGTGCGTATATGACACCTGTGCCGTCTTTTATTCATCTAATTTAAAATACAACAAATAAATAAATAAATGAAGGTACTTTTCCTGTATAGGTACTTGGCGAAATAGAGAAAAGGTCCATGGCGAGAGAAGAAATTTGGCAACATATTTTCTGGTAACCTATTTCATCAAAATATTTTTTTCGAATAATACTACATAAAAGTTGCTATGATCACAAAATGTTCGTACTTTCATATTAGCTGGGCGCAATTATCGCCAATAGCATTTTTTAACTCGCCAGCAGCATTTTTTTATTTTTCGAGGTGTAAATTAAAACAATGCTTTGATGTTGAAATTAAATGGTTTATGGTATTTATTCTTTTCTTTTCTTTTTTCTTTTTTAAAGATTTTTTTTTAAGTGAAATTCGTGAATTTGAAATGTTTCAGTTTTAAATTAAAGTTATCCATTTTAAAATGAGTGAAAGGGTTATATTTTAACTTAATATTTCATATTTCTTTAGAAATATGAAAAAACGACGGGTACTATGTTTGGCGATTTATCACCTGTGCCCGACTAACATAAAAATACCGAGTTCTTGATTTCTCTATCAGAATCTTCCGATTTGGCGAAGGATTGAGCAAGTAAATTAAATTATGAATAAAAGTAACACGATATAATGCCTAGCATTCCATTTAAGGGAGACCAAACTGGTCACCACGGGCAGCTAATTATTTTAAAAACCGTAATAACTCAGTCAATTAACATACAATTTTCAAACACATATTGCATTTGAAAGTAGATTTTTTTTCTCTATTTGACGGTGTAAAAATTGAAAATGGCTTTGAATTGGAAACTTAAAAAATCGCTGACATAGCACGCATTGTAATTTCAAATTTTTTTTCAGTTTTTATGAGAAAACGGCAACAAAAGCTACAGTAACATATTATTTTCTTTACTCGGGGATTATTTTCCCTCTAAACCCTCCATGACTTTCAACAGAAATGGCGGACTTCCGTTGCCACAATTACAAAAAATGTATTAAAAACTACAAAAAAATTAATATCTCAAAATTAAATTGAGATACAGCTTTTAAACAAATTGCATTTAAAAGAGCATTTTTTTTCCTTATACAACGGTGTAAAAATTTAAAATGTGCGATGTTTAGAAGTTTAAAAATTTGCAGTAAAGAAAATTGCAAAACCGAAATTCCATTTCAAATTTCAAAGTGTTGCCATTCGCAGAATGACGTATGCGTTACGCACAGATATGTTTGTCCTTTATAATATAGACTAGTGGAGAGTACCCGGTCTTCCCGGGTTACATAATATAGGTGTAATCATTTTTAAAATTGAAAACTAATATTTTTTTACATGCAATTTATTTTTTAGATTGGCTACTAACAATAAAAAAGCATTTTTCATATGAAAAATATGAATTATACAATCGAACGAAGTTTTGAAATTTATTACAAGCGATATTTACATATTAGTTGCATGCTAAGACTTATTGACCCAAGATTTTGCTACTTATGGCATCCTTTTGAATTCTGATAATTTCAAAGCTTCAAGCGAATTATTCAATTACATGTCTGTTCAATTTGTGTTTTGTTTATATTATTTTATTTATTTATTCATATAGAGAATTTTTTTATGGAATATTAGCCGTAAAATAATGATGACCTCTTTATGTAGTTTTAAAGGATTAATCGTTCGTAATCAAGCTCCACGCAATAGAGATTAATTTAAAAATATTTCATGCTTGGAAATTGTTTTTAAAACCATAGACAATCTGAAAACTGAGATGCACTTTGCAAACAAATTTCATTTGAAATTTTTTTATTCCAGTTTGGCTGACTAAAATTTTAAATTGTTCGATTACAAATTTGTGTTTTTTTAATATTGTTCTTTTATTTATTTATAGAGAAAATATTAATTTCGTTGTGGAAAATTAGTCAGAAATAAATTCTGAACAATTTTATTGCTTTATGTGCAAAATGTTTATTATTATTATGTATTGAAACCGGCTCGTTATAAGATAAATTACAAAAAATCATGCTTGAAAATTATTTTTAAAAACCTAATAAATCAGTCAATTAAGATACAGTTTTTAAACAAATTGCATTTGAAAAAAGATTTTTTCCCTAAAAATTGAAAATGTACGATGGTCAGAAGATTAAAAAATTGCAGCAGCGAAAATTTCAAAACCAACATTTGATCGCGAAGTGTTGCCATTCGCAAAATGACGCCAGCGTTACGCACAGATAAGTTTGTCCTTTATAATATAACATAAAACATAATAAAGATAAATTATTATGATGAAGTTATCAATTAAAGCTCTTATTGTTGGTATTCCGGAATGAAAAACAGTAAAATTTATTCCTCTTTGACACGATCATAGAATCCCTCCCCCCCCCCCCTATGAAATCTAAACCTGACATCATTTTCAATTTCTCAAAATTTACATACGCACATCTCATTTCCGTTTACACCACTTTTTTTAAAAATGATATTTTAATTTGATCATTTTAAAACCATTTTAAGTCAAAACTTGAAGTCACGATTGTCAGCAAAATCTTCGCATGTGAACACTTGCGTTCTTAACTTGAGATTCTAATCTCAGTACCGGAGAGTAAAAATTGCCTGATTTATGTTTTTTAGGGGCAAGCGCGTTAAAATGTTTAACTTTATTTAAGAAAATGATCGTTTTATTTTAAATATGATGTCATTTTCACTTACTTCAGCAATTCGCCTACTGTCTGAAACATAGTATCAGTACACATGCAGAAGAAAAAAAATATGGAAACTTTACGAGAAAAATTGCGTGTTTTCAAAAGCAGTACGTCATTTTCCGTTTTGCGCCTCTAAACCGTATACAACAATTTTGAATTTTTATCAGAAAATGGCATAAATAAAGATGGATAAACCTCATTACTTCTCTCTTCTCTGCAATAATGAAAGCTAGCTAATTACAACCAATTTGGAAAATTTTCATAAAATACTATTAAAATATAAAAATGGGGATATTAAAAAATAAATATATAAATAAATAAAAATAAAAATAAACAGCTAATGCAGGCACATTTACAAATAATCAGCTCTAGCTAATATATATATATATATATATATATATATATATATATTAGTAAAATTGGTTCAGCAGAAAGCTCGGGGCAGATGATTAAAAAACAGCCTGTGTTTTAAATACATATAGATTATATAAAATTATGAAAAATTAACCCATTTATGCCTAGCGTCCCATTTTTGGGACGTTTCAAATTTTAATGCATTTGTATAATTTTCTTCTTACTTATAACATGAAAGTTGCACGAAATCATTATTTATAAGTGTCTTTATCTATAACCGAGAGATGACAGCAGAAGTTGGATATTTATTTCTTAAATTAAGGTTTTTTTCGGTGTTTATAGATTTTTAAGCGAAATGTAAAAAGTAAGTTTATTTGTATTTTTTCTATCATGGACCCAAAATCGCAAGTTATAATCTTAGCTTGTGGACTTTTTTGAAATATGTATTTTTTTAAATTGCGAAATTAAATGTTCAAGCCTATTTTTTATGCGTTTTTGTAATGTACAAAATATATGCTTCTAGGCACAAATGGTCACATATTTTTGTTAGAAATTTAGGAGACAGTTATTTATGCAATCTCCTTTCGAAGATATTTATGTATTGAATTCTTCTTAAGTCTGCAATACGATTATTCTTATTTTATTATTAATAATAGTTATAACGTTATTTGTCTCTGCAAAGAAATAAATATATATATTTTTTGTTGTTCATTAAAATACTAATTATAGTACATAATATACAATTAAAAAAAATTAAATATAAATAAAGGCAAAATATGTAATTATGCATATTATTCTACTAGAAATACTCATATTTAGTTCTTTTACATTTTATCAAATAAATACCTAAAAAATTAAGCTTAATTTTTTTTAGTATTTTTCCAGTTCATTTTGCAACATTTTAAAGTGATTTTACCAAAAAATTTGAGAAAACAAAAATTCAGGCACAAATGGGTTAAATTAGGCAAATTATGTTATTTCGATAAAACTGTAGTAGAATGCCTTAAAGAATAGCAATAAAATTTTATTCGTGGGAAAAGTTTTGGGCAAAAATTTTGGGAACATGATATTATTTTAAACCTTGAATCATTCCCAAGATCTTTTTTATTTGCTTGTCTAACTCGGCGAAGCGAATTCATCCAGGCGAGAATAATCAAGTTACGTAATGTGAATTGCTATTTTTTGGATGAAGGCTTCCAATATGAATATACACACTGTATGTCATTGCTCATCTATAAAGACACTCTAAATTTTTGTAAAACATTGCATTTTATCAGTGTGTAATTTCGATTACATTAATTTCAAAAGTGAAGCCTTTTCACCTGTGAAGAATTTCAAAGCAGCTAAGGTGAAAATGGCGCACTTCTATAAAACAAACTTCTGTTTAAAAAATTAAATACACGTTTTTTTATTTTATTTTTTTTTCTTATTAAATCCGTCATTTGCACCCGCTAAAGCACCTAAAGCATTCCACTTTAATGATCCAGTCTTAAACAACCTCTGTAGAAAAATATGCATATTACGTCATTATCAGAGAATAATAGACAAACCCACAAAAAAGCAATAATAGCTCAATATTTTGTCAAAAATCAATCATGTATATTTTTTCAAAATTCGGAAAATGTTATTATACACGGAATAATAAAATTCCATTCATTCAGCTTTGTGTCGTTTGTAAAGTAAGTTATTAGCAATAAACTACAATTTATTAAATTGATAAATAGAAACAAAATAAAACTAAAATCCACCTGGTTAAATAACAGACGATATCCTTGACATGGCACGTATACTATTTTTTTTTTTCAGTTTGTATGAGAAAATGGCAACAAAAAGATATAGTAGTCTACTATTTTCCCTTTACGTTCCATATAAATGGAGTACTTCAGTTGCCACGATTACAAAATTTGTATTAAGAACCACTCAAAAATTAATATCTCAAAAATAAATTGAGATACAGCTTTCAAAGAAATTGCATTTAAAAGTACAGTTTTATCTTATACGATAGTATAAAAGCTGAAAATGTGCGATGTATAGAAGTTTAAAAATTTTCTGTAGCGAAAATTGCAAAACCACAATTTCATTTGAAATTTCAAAGTGTTGCCATTCTTAAAATGACGTATGCGTTACGCACAGATATATTTGTCCTTTATAATATATATTAGATAAGTAGATTATTTCTCGAAACATGTGCAAATCTTTTCTAGGACTTAAAATTTGTTGTTTCATTACTGACTTTGTTAATTCTTCAGTAGGTAAATAATTTCTTTAAGTCATGTTAATCCATTTTAAATTTGTTATCTTTGGCTTCTTTTTTCAAGATTTACTGTGTATTATAGCCCAGGTTTTGTCTTTTTTTATCTTGTTCTGGCTAATGCAAGGATTAAAGCGTACATGTTATCTGTGGATTTTAAGGAAATTTGGGTCTGACGGTTCTTCCTTGGTTTCACAAATATTTCCATTTTTCCAACATTTCATATAATTTTATCATATACTGTGTCTTAATGAATAATTTATTTTTTAAGATATTTTAGAATTTTATATAAAGGATAAAACCGATTTTTATTTGCATATTCACTATTGTAAATGATCATTTTTGCTAGTTTGTGGTTATATATATATATATATATATGTGTGTGTGTGTGTAAACTACATTCTATTTTTAACTCAGTGAAAAATGCTTTCTATTGCAGGCATATGAATATTATCAATTTTAATGGAAGTATTATATGGTGATTTACATTTTTATTTCTTCTTTCGAAATAAAAGCTAAACTTATATTGTTAAACTCTTATTATGGTAAGATCTTTACAATTTTCCATTCCTGCAAAAAGTCGTAAGTAGATGGTTATTAAGTTTATGTTTTTGTAATTGTTAAAATACTTTCAATAGTTGGGATTGTAGAATGATCATCGCTTCTTATATCAGTTACATTATGTTCAATGTTTTTATTAATAAAGTTTATACTTTGTGAATTTTTAATGTTGTTTCCCATTTCTCAGAATTCTGCAATAAAAAAGAAATTCTAAGAAAACTATTTATTTAAAATGTTTAGGTAATCTGTGTTCAACAAGGAATAGTAATTTTTATTTTTCAGAAATCGTGAATAAGTTACCAAAAAATATTTCATTTTTCTGAGAAATCCAACATAAAAGCTTTTAAGCCATACCAGCTTTAAGAATAACTGAAGTAAAAATACTCTTGTAAAGATTATCGAACGCAAGTAGCCATACGTGACATGAATTTTGTAGCAATGAAGTATTGATAAAAAAAATAGCTTTAATAATCAATATATTTTTTAAATATCGGTATTCAACAAATTAAAATAAATGAGAGATCATATTAATGGAAAACAGTCATGATACGTGTAAGGAAGCATTAGAATTAGTTTGATATGCCTTGCCGTGATTTATAGTTTATTTAACCATTTAAAAAATATAAATTAAAGATTTCCAGTATTTATACAGTAATAAAATATAATTCTTAACCTATATATAATCTATATTACACTATATAAAAACAAGTGGAAATAAATACATTTTTTATTATGTGAATTGAGCATTTCCCCAAAACTTACTATTTTAAATCGAGTACTTTTCATTGTTATAGTAATTTTTTACGAATACGCTTAAAACACAAATTTCTGTATTAAAAATCTATTTTTATCCTAATATTTATGCCTTATTTTATATTTCCTTTTTTTATTTACTAGATAAAATTGAATTTTCTTTATATTATGCTTATGGGGGATTCTACTCAATTAGGCTATAATGATGAAACTGCAGGATGCTTATTTTTTTTTTCAACAGGAAAACGTAATGCATTTTTTAAACATGTACATTAGACATGGTTTTATTATATTAGCTCATAAAATTGAAGCATTAATTAAAACATATATTTTAAATAAATTTTAGAACCTATAACATTTCATTCCCTCACATGCAACTACTACCATCCGAAAATATAAAATATATAATTTTTTACTGAAATATTTATATACACATTTTTGTCTGACTTTTAATATGAATATATAAAGTGTTATTTTTATGCATTATATTCTTTTTCATTTTGATCTGCACATCCAATTTTATTTGGAAAAAAAAAAAAAAAAAAAAAAAAAAAAAAAAAGCAACTCATTTTTTTTTCAGATCATTCATGCACTTATTAATAATTCTAGGTATTTGAGGTAAGTACTTAGACTGAAACATTGCACATGCACTGAGCACATTGGCCTTCTGTCTGAAAAATAACTTTCAAACACCCTAGAAAAATACTTCAGTGTGTAAAGAATAATTTAATAGACAGATTGGGTACATGTTAAGGTGATGTTACCATTCCCTCATTTAAATTTATGAAAATAATTTATTTTCAAAAATGTATAAATGGATGGTTTAGTTTTCCCTAAAGGGTTACGTTGCAAACATGTTTTTTTTAATTTTACTTTAAGAGTACAATTTTTAAAAGCTAATAATATACATTAGGGTGGTCACAAGACATCAATATTCAAATTTTTTCGGGGTGACCCCGACAAAAGTTGCCAAAAGGCTAGAAAATGAGATTAGAAAAGTTTCAGCTCATTTGGATAATAGTAACCAGTGCCTTATTGAGGTCAAGCTTTCGAAAAACCGGACTTTTCCCAAAAAATGCTGTTTTTCCTTCATGAAAGGGATGCAATTGAACCTAGAAACATAATGCAGGTCTCATTTCATAAAAAAATCTTTTTGCCTTAAAAAACCACTCGCCACATTTTTGTAAAAATGTATAGATTATTTTGTAAAAATGTACATATGTGCATTTTTCAGTACCACACTTGATCCGAATCCTAAAAGTTAACTTTTATGAAGATGCGAAAAAAACAATGTAACGTTTCATTTCATCTGTTTTAAACATTTTTTTTCCTTTTGTATATAAGAAAGGATTTAATTAAAACAAAATTCATAAGTAAATAAAAAAAAAAATCGAAATTTAAACTGAAAGTTTGAAAAGAAAAAAATGGGCAAAGGAAGTATGAAAATGAGAGCAAATAATGTTAAATTGCATTTAATTATTAAAGTTGTGTTACAGGAAAGGAAGTACTATAGTGAAAAGAAACTACTATCTCTAACACTAGTCATGTTAAGGTGGTAATTGCTTAGATAAGGTGGCTTTTGAAGAGTCTTGAAATGCTTTTCTATATTCAGATACAACATTTATCAGAACCTGTTTTTTTTTTAAACAGGAATTTAAATCTTTGATTAATTATATTCCCCTTTCAGCTGCGTTATCTTGAAATCATTCATTATTTTTCTTGCCTTCAAATAATGTTTATTTTCACACCATACATTATTTTAAAATTACATATTAATATAAAATCTAATTAAAAAAAAGTCAGCTTGAGATTAAACAAAAATATCGTCTTTTTTGTTCATTAAATAAACCATTTGGTTAAAATCTATTATTGCTCTTACTTTCCTATCATCATCACCATTTTCTTCTTCAAATGACATTAATTTTACAGCCATGCTTAGTAGCGCCCGGTACGGTATGCTATTTCTTTCTCTCAGCTTATTTTGTGTCGCCTCCAAAAAATAACGTTACCTTACAGAATCCAGCCTTTAAACAAAGCTGAACAATTAAATACTCTATAGCAATTTTTTAAACTTCTAAGCATCGGACGTTTTCGATTTTTATACCGTCGTATTGGGGAAAAAAGTTCTTTTAAATGCAATTTGTTTGAAAACTGCATCTCCATTTATTTTTCAAATATTATTTTTTTTTTTAGTTTTTGGAGCCATTTGCAGTATTCAAGATTTATTATATTTCAAGATTTATTGGTTTCCTGTTTTTGAATATATTGTTGGTGTTCTTTAAAACGAAATTTTAAACTCCGTTTGGTCTGTGCAATATAAATTCGTATTACAGAAACACCAACAATATATTCAAAAACAGGAAACCAATAAATCTTCAATTGCTAAACATTGCTGGGAAATGAACGACTCTTTTGATTTTAATTCAGCTAAAATCATCTCTAAAGCCACTTCTGTACACGAACTTAATTTTCTTGAAGAATTTCATATCTACAAAAATTATGACAATATTGTTAATAGTAAATTCGCTATTCCCTCTTTGTCAAATTGCTGGAAATATTTCATACATACCTCTTTTGCTTAATTACTACCTTTTTTCACATTTCTGGTGACATTACCTGTACTATTCTCACATTCGCTGGTACCCGCATTTTCCTGTTTCCCCAATGGTTAATGAACTTTTCAGTTGAATCCGCTTCTCTTCTATATAAGTGAGCAAGTTTCCGTTATTCTTTGCACCGAGGACGGTACGCTAAACGCTACCGAAACTAGTCTGCTGAATGTTTGCTTATTCTGGCGTTTTTAACGTTGCTTTTAAATTCATATCATTCGCATCTTAATTATTATTCTTATTAACTGTTCCTCATCTCCACAACTAATTAAAGCTGCTATTCCCTATCAACAGCTATCCCTTTTGAATGAAGAAAATATAGCCATTTTCTTTATTAAAAAAATGACGAAGCAGTTTTCCATCGTAGTGTAAAATGATCCCTCTAAATTGGAATTTTGAAATTTGTTTTTGATGAGCTCAGTTCTTTGTTTTCGAAGTCGTTTTACACTTTTACTTAAGATTAAAATTTGTCATTAAATGGTGTGTCTTTCCACTCCCAAATTCATTAACCCATCGCTTATTTTTTATTATTTTATCACTAGTCAATACCCAAAAATAACCTATGGAAGTATTAAACTATACAGGCTACTAAGGATAAGAATTGTCAGAAAAACAAAAGTTTATTAAAATAAAACGAAACAATGTTGTCATTAAGCTTATTTACTGATTGTCTAAGTCTAATTGTAAACATATTGAATAGGAATGTTCTCAAAATACTAAAGGTAAGGGAACGTCCATGGCAGAAAATTTTTTTTGCTGAAATTTTTTAAAAAACGGAAATATAAGTGTGATACATCAATTTAAAGCTAAATAGTTGAAGTATTAGTCCGGGTGCTACGGTTGAGAAAACTGCAAATCGTTATAAGAATATAACGACTGGTGAGTATCTACTTTATATTAATACAATGCATTTCAGAGGGGGAAGCATTGCGTAAAGTCGTGGGAATTCAAGATGGCGGCTGTTATTCAAAATGGCGTCATTTTCTGAATTTTCTTACTATCCATTGTAAAAATGTGTGTTTCAGGTCGATTTCCATGTTTTTAATGTCAAACATTTTGTTATTAATACTTTCCGTCATAATTGAATGAGTTTATAAATTCAGTTTGTCTGTTTGTTTGTCTGTCTGCCTTCTTGCCACTCCATGCTCTAACTCGCTTAAATATCGCTACTCGCTTAAATTCACCCAGATTGCCATGTAATTTATACATATCACTGAAGTTTAAAATAACATTTTCCGAATAAAAATGAAGTGTATAGGCTTTATAGTCAGCTTACAGGGCCCTCAAAAGAATTCCATTACGGTATTGTCTATTAATCCGGGTGCTACGGTTGAGAAAACTGCAAATCGTGAGACGAATATACCCATTGGTGAGTATATACTTTATATTAATACAATCCATATAAAATGAGGAAGCATCGCGTAAAGCAGTAGGAATTCAATATGGCGGCTGTTATTCAAAATGGCGTCGTTTTCTGAATTTTCATACTAACCATCATATAAATGTGTGTTTCAGGTCGATTTCGATGTTTTTAACGTCAAAAGTTTCGTTTTTCACACTTTCCGCCATAGTTGAATGAGTTTATGAATTCAGTTTGTATGTTTGTTTGTGTGTCTGCCTTCTTGCCATTCCATGCTCTAACTCGCTTAAATTCACTCAGATTGCCATGTAATTTATATATGTTATTGAAGTTAACAATAACATGTTCCGAATAAAAATTCAAGTGTATGTATAAAGTTTTATAGTCCGTTTACAGGGCCCTCAAAAGAATTCCATTTTTTAATATATTATTGTGTATTAGGGGAAATCGTTTGCAATGTGTTTTAATCATGTTATACTCTCTGAAACATATTCAAATTGACATACACGAGTGAGATGCACTGCAAGATACTTACTATAGAATAAGGTGTGCATAATATTTATCGTTTATTTACGGTGACACACCAAAAACAGAATACGTGCATTTGCAACTCGTGTATAAATTCTATAAAGATCATCAGTTAAATCAAATGTTATTCGTGGAGCTGCTAGGTATGAAAACACTGTACTTTGTAAAAAAGATATCCCGAATGGTCAGTATCTATTTCATATTAATACAATGCATATAATAAGTCTAGGCATCGTGCAAATTCATAGGAATTCAATATGGCAGTTGTTATTCAAAATTGTTTGCATTTTTATTAAAATACATCATATAAAAATGTCTATGATGTCAATTTCGATATTTTTAAACTGAAAAGTTCCCTTTTTAATATCAGAGATACGCTTAAAATGAAAATAGGACAATTATTAAAGTATTTTTGTATTTTACAGTGAGGAAAATGAAAGGAATAAATAAATAACAAAAATACATTTTAATAATACCTTAATTATACAAGATATTCAAAAATTGCAAGTTACATTTAAAGTTAGAGAATATAAAAACTTCACTTTGTATCATCATATTTCTCACATTCGTTTTTGAAGTTACTCTATAATGTGAAAGAAAATACAACCTTACTATAGCCAGACTTATTTTTACAGATTTTGCTCATACATTTTACATTAAACACGGTTTTATACGATGAATAGTATGAAAATTTCAAGAATTCGAGAAAATGACTCAATTTTGAATAACAGACGCCATCTTGACTTTCTACGACTTGACGCGATACCTACCCCTCTTATATGCATTGTATTAATATAAAGTAGATACTAACCAATCGGTATATTCTTCTCATGATTTGCAGTTTTCTCAACCGTAGCACCCACACTGATCGACAATAATGTGATGAAATTCTTTTGAGGGCCCTGTAAACGGACTATAAAAGCTATACACTTCAATTTTTATTCAGAACATGCTATTTTAAACTTCAATAACATATGTAAATTACATGACAATCTGAGTGAATTTAAGCGAGTAGCGATATTTAAGCGAGTTAGAGCATGGAATGGCAAGCAGGCAGACAGACAAACTGAATTCATAAATTCATTCATCTATGAAAGAAAGTATTAAAAACGAAATTTTTGACGCTAAAAACATCGAAATCGACCTGAAACATTCATTTATATGATGGATAGAAAGAAAATTCAGAAAATGACGCCATTTCGAATAACAGCCGCCATCTTGAATTCCCACGACTTTACGCGATGCCTGTCCCTCTGAAATGCATTGTATTAATATAAAGTAGATACTGACCAATCAGTATATTCTTATCACGATTTGCAGTTTTCACCTTATTTTGGTCGTGTAGCACTCGGACTATATATGAATTTGTATGTTTTAATTTCATAAGAGCAAGTGTTTACTGAAAATGAGCTGGATACTAACAGTATAAAACTACATTTACATTTGAGCTTAAAATACAACTTTTTAAAATGCATGATTTTTTTTACTTTTTAGAATTCAATAAAATTACTATGCATTCAAATCAACAAAAAATTTCTCATATTTTTAGATCTACATGGATTAAATCTTTTAGATAATGTATTTAATATATTTTTGGCTGTATTTATACGTTAATACTTAAATGTCACAAGAGTAACGGAAAACATACAAAAGTTTTAATTAAAAAAAAAAAAAAAACTACTTAAAACTTTTACCCAAATGTCTAACAGCTTTTAAGTCTGACAGCTTCTCTGGTGTTCAGTTTCACTTAGCGAATATTATAAAATAAAGTATGTAAAACTTGGCAATAACTTAGTAACTTACTGTCAATGATTTGATGAGCCATTTGGCCAATTAAAAAATTCTTACATTTCTGCCACCCTACTGAAAGGGGGAGGTTTTTTCCAGAATGTTTCGTCAATTCTAAAAATAAGTAACGCTAGCAGGTAGCAAATTCAGCCTTGTAATAAAAAAACAAATTCAGAGGTTCGTTTGAAATGCTCTTCAACTGCAATACAAATCGAGAAGCTCTTTCTTTCTAGACACAGAACTAAATATCAAATAATTATAATTCGTGAAATATTTTTAAAGTTACAAAAATTGTTCAATTAATTTTGCCTAGTGATGTAAATAATACAAAAAAATTATAAAAAGTAATAAATTATTAATTTGTCATTTTTCACTTATTTTTTAAAAATGCGGGGTTTGAGGGTATGGTTCACAAGCTGACTTGAAAAATACTACATGTTCATAAATATAAGATATGATGAGATTGAAAGTTCAAGGCAACAACAGCTTCTATGAAATAAAATAAGATGAGGTTTCGAAGACAAATAATTTTCACTTAAAGAAAGGAAAACTACAATTTTTCGCCAAGAATTGCAATTTTTTAAGAATACAACCTCTATGAGGCACAGGTTAATGTTATTCAATTGAGCTGAAACTTCGCCAATCTCATTTTCTGTATAATTGACAACTTTTAGGGGGCTTTTGTTTAAAAAAAAATTCCCATGTTGCTTGTGCCTTCCGTAATACGCATTTTATTATTCACTCATGCGAGGGAATGATTCTTAGAAGAGAGAATTGTTCTACCATTTTAAAAAACTTGTAGAAAACATGTTTTTGTTGAAAATTTAAAATTTTGGTGAAAACAAAAGCGTATTTTTAACCAAATCGGTGTATAAAATGTTATCTATTATGTAAAAGGTAAGAAAATCAGCAAGGTAAACAAAAGAAAGTTCGTGGAGAAATTTTAACAAAAGAAATTTTTTATTAATATATGGAAATTTTTCCAGAGAGAGATTCGTCTTGCATACAATATTTCAAATGAAAACCAAATATCAAATTATTTGCTTAAAAGGCGTAAAGGATAACATCATAAGAAAAAAAAAAAAAACATTCCATGCCGGGACTCGAACCCGGGCAGTCAGTATAGCGCACTGACGTTCTACCGACCTAACCACGTGGTACGATACCCACCCTGGAAATTTTCACTATTACAGGTTTTCAAGGCAACACAGCAAAAGACACAATATTTTTCCGTGAGCCACCGACATGGGTCAAACACTGACTCATAATTAAATCCAGCATCGATTGAATCTATATTGTCCATTTGAAATAATTTTTTTTCATCATTCATCTATGTAAATAAAAAGAATATTGCCCAGTCAAACTGACGGCATTAAGCTCACAAGCTGTTCACACTAATTGCATATTATACTCTTATTTCAAAGAATAATGCCCCTCGAAAAATAAATGATGGGATTAGCACTCGTTTCCCCCCTTTTTGCTTAACCAATGAACCTCCAAATTTAATCAGGGAAGCTCTTTAACATAATAAACTGGCATACCAAATTTGAAGCAAATGAGATAATTCTGCATAAAAACCATTTCGCTAAATTAAGGGGGGTATTAGCTCCCCCATTTCTCCCCATGCTGAACCAATGAACCTTCAAATCTAATCAGAAAAGCTCCTTATCATAACGAACCTAGGAAAAAAAATTAAACTAAATTTTGTAATTCTGCATGAAAACCCGTTTATCTAAAATAAGGGGAGGGGACACTTCCCCCCCCTTTCCCCCTTTTATACTTAACCAATGAATCTCCAAATAAAATGAAGAAAGCCATATCGGAATAAACTGTATATCAAATTTGAAGCAAATCGAATAATTCTGCATGAAAAACCCATTTATCTAAATTAAAGGGGGGGGGGGGTAGCCAACGTCCCCCCTTTATACTTAACCAATTAACCTCCAAATCTAATCAAGGGAGCTAGAAACACTACTTAAATTAGAAACGCTTCTTAACATAATAAACCGGTATACGAAATTTAGATCAAATCGAATAACTCTGCATGAAAAACACATTTATCTAAATTAAGTGAGGGGGCTCCCTTTCCTCCCTTTATATGTAACTAATGAACCTCTAAATCTAATAAAGGCAGCTCCTTAACATAATAAACCGATATACCAAATTTGAAGCAAATCGAATAATTCTACATGAAAAACCCATTCATCTAAATTAAGGGGGGAGCCCCCTTTCCTCCTTTATACTTAAGTAATAAGCTTCCAAATCTAATCAGGAAAGCTCCTTAACATAATAAACCGGTATACCCAATGTGGAGCAGATCGAATATTTCTTCATGAAAAACCCATTTATCAAAATTAAGGGTGGGACTAGCCCCCCTTTCCCCCTTTATCCGTAAACAATGAACCCCAAAAACTAATCAGGGAAGCGCCTTATCAGAATGAACCTATTAAAAAATTTGAAGCAAATCGGATATTTCTATCAAAAGTTATCGCGTTACGTACGTACATACACAACCGGCGGGCACATAAGCTCTCAGGCTTTGATAGCCTGTGAACTGATAAAAATGTAAATGTTCGTTTGTTCAAAATCGCTAATCTCGAAAGTTCTTCAGCGATTGCTTTGAAATGCACGGGTTGCGTTGCATTCGAATACGCACGTGTTTTTATATATCTATCACGCACCTCGCCCCTTCCTTCTCCAATTTCCTCGCCACCACCAGAGGGCGCTTTTTGGATTTTTTCAGACACACGTCATGTGACATATCATTAGAAAGCCCTTGGACTACTGTTTCATATTATGCACCTTGCATCTCACTGCCACCACTTCCCCCACGTGGGGGCACATTTCTATATAAATAAAAATATAAGTGTTCGATTGTACAAAATCTTACACCTCCGAAAGTTCTTCACCGATTGCTTTGAAATTCACGGATTGTGTTGCATTCGAATACACGCGTGTTTTTATATGTCTATCACGAACCTCTCTCCTCCCTCCTCCAATTTCCTCGCCACCACAAGGGGGGGGGGGGTAATTTTTTTCAGACACACGTCATGTGACATATCGTTAGAAAGCCCTTTGACGACTCTTTCACATTATCCACCTAGCATCCCCCTCATCCCACTTTCCCCCCGTGGGGGCACATTTCCATATAAAAAATGTAAATGCTTGTTTGTACGAAATCCTAAACCTCCGAATGTATTTCACCGATTTCTTCGAAATTCACCGATTGCGTTGCAATTGAATGCGCGCGTGTTTTTATATTACTATTATGAACCTCGCATCCCCCTCCCCCAATTCCATCCCTCCTGTCACTTTTTAAATATTTTTCGACACACATTATGTGGTATATCATTAGAAAGCCCTTTGACAACACTTTCATATTATGCATCTCCCCTCACTATGCCCTCCGGAGGGACACATTACTGAAATATTTCGTCAGTATTTTTTATGATATTTGTCTTTCCTTTGCTTTTTTACTTCGTGTTTTTTTTCTTTTTAGCTCACAAGTATTAAACCCTGAGAGCTAATGTGTCCGCAAGTTCTGTATGTACGTATGTATGTAACGCGATAATTCTTGATAGTAATATCCGATTTGCTTCAAATTTTGTAAATAGTGTCATTCTGATAAGGCGCTTCCCTGATTAGTTTTGGTAGTTCATTGGTTAAGTATAAAAGGGGAAAGGGGGTTTAATCCTCCCTTAATTTAGATAAATGGTTTTTTCATGCAGAATTTTGCGATTTGTTTCAAATTTTGTAAATACGTTCATTCTGATAAGGCGCTTCCCTAATTAGTTTTGGGAGTTCATTGGTTGTGTAAAGGGGAACTGGGAGCTAATCCCCACCCCCCAACCTTTATTTAGATAACTTGGTTTTTCATGCAGAATAATTCGATTTGCTTCAAATTTCTGAATAGGTTCTATCTGATAAGGCGCTTCCCTGGTTTGTTGGGAGTTCATTGATTAAGTTAAATGGTATGAACGGGGGATAATCCCCCCTTAATTTAGATAAATGGATTTTTCATGCAGAATTATCCGATTTGCTTCAAATTTGGTATACCGAATTATTCTGAAAAGCCGTTTCCCTGATTAGATTTAGAGGTTCATTGGTTAAATATAAAGGGGGGAAACGGGGGTAATCCCCTTAATTTATTTTTCAATGGGCATTATTCTTTGAAATAAGAGTATAATATACAATTAGTGTGAATCGCCTGTGAGCTCAATGCCATAAGTTTAACTCGGTATCTTTTTAATTCCCTCGATCCGCAAGGGATGCCACCGCGCGTACTTCAATTGACAATCGGCTTGCCAATTATGTTGTTGTGAAATATTTACAAGCGAAATCTTTGCAACGGAACGCGGCTTGCATTAAAAAAAAAAAAAAAAAATAAAGAGTAACTTCGTAGAAGCAACAATCTTGACAGGACATTTCAAAGGTGAAGATGTCCTCATTCATCGCATTCCGTTGATTCCAATGAATGCACAATTTCAATTTAAGTGATTGCAATTGCCTATTTGATTGGCGTTTGTAATCGCCACAAACAAAGCTTAGGGTCAAGCATTAAATTTCTGCGGTTTAGATCTAGATATGAATTGCTTCACAAACGGACAATTATATGTTTCGTGTTCTATAATTGGCAAATCAGACAATCTCTGTATCTGCACAGACAATGTAACAACAAAAAATATTGTATACCCACAAGTATTGTGAAATTAAACGTATTAGAAACGTGCACTTTCTCTTTTCTTTCTTTTCCATTTAGCCAGATTGAGCCACAGCAACGCGTGGCCGGGTATAGCTAGTTTGAAATAAAATAAATTTTGAAAGAATTTAGAATTCAGTTGAAAATATTCCTGGTATACAGCAGAAATGTAGCTTGTCAATGTGAAGCAATTAAGAAAGTAAAGTCATCTTAAACACAAAAGTATATCTTATTGCATATAGATTTCAGAGAAAAATATATTTGTAAATTCAGTGGAGAAATTCATGCAGTACATTTCGAAAGAGATCGACAACAAAGAATTCTGCATTCGGTAATTATGTATACAAACAATGGGGACTCAAATTTTATTTACCAGCGGCTTTAAATTATTTGGATTGGATAATTTTGGAGCATGAAATTTAAATGTATCTTGGAGAATTATTGCACATGGATGACAAATAAGTTAAAGTAAATGCTGTTGAACCTACAGCAATGGAATGTTTAAGTGGCATACGAAAGAGAACATTTATGACAACCCAGCATGAGACGATGTTAATCGAAAAAAAAATGAACGTTTTAGAGACTTTTAATATTAGAGGATAGTCATGTGAAAATAAATTTTTAATCGTAAGGAAATACTATTCTTTGCACAGTTTTTAGAAATGAAAACAATCTCTCTAATAATAGCCTAAGTCATGTGACTATCATCAACAGTCCCTTCGCCTTTTATATTCGAGGTGGCCATTTTGGTACTTTGATATTAGCCAGCCACAGATGATAACTCGCCAAATATTATTCTATCGTCATCATTTCACCTATATAATAATAGTCCAAGTCATGTAACTGCCATAAACAATTACGTGCTGATCCCTTCACTTTTCATAGAAAGGTTTTACACTTTGATTAAAGAATCAAAATTATTTTTTGAATAAAACTACATAAAAGTTGCAATCATCGCAAAGAATTCTTGGTACTTCTATGTTAGCCGGGTGTAAATCTCGCCAATATCTTTTTTTTTTTTTTTTTTTTTTTTTTAACTCGCCAGTTAGCATTTTTTTTTTATTCTTCGAGTTGTAAATTAAGACGGTATTACTTGGTTATCCCATTGACCAAAAATATATCGTCAAACAATAAGATTATCGTAAATGTCAAATTCACTTGACTTTAAGGAAGTTACACGTGTTTACACCATCAAGTGATTTTTATTTCGATGTTTTATTAACCATTTGGTAAAATGGTTATTGTCCTCTGTCAGGGTAGGAAATCAAAAACATATCTGAAGCGTTTTATTAGTTGAATCCCGTATTTTATTCATATTCTGATTGGTCTATACAGTAATCTGTAGACCAATCAACAGATACTTCTGTTGCCACTATGACAAAAAAAGAATAAAAAATAAAAAATAATAATAATAACTCAGAATCAAATTGAGATACAGCTTTCAAACAAATTGCAATTAAAAATGCATTTTTTTCTCTATACGACGATATAAAAAGTAATATTGTGGGATGTTTAGAAGTTTAAAAATTAAATTTCATTTAAAATTGGTCCAGGAATATTAATGTTTAATCCATGTATGACCCGCTCCGTAGAAGTTTAAAAATTTACAGTACCGAAAATTGTAAAACTGAAATTTTGTTTAAAATTTGTTCATGATGAGTCCAGGAATGGTACTGTTTAATCCATGGCGTACATAATGTGTGATCAACTCCGTGCAATTTTTTATGTCCTAAATTTTAGTCTTTGAAAAAATCATTTTCCAAATGGTCGTGGTAATTTGTTAAATTGCTTTTTTTTTTTACTTTTTTGTATTTTTATTAATGTTATTCTAATTTATTTGTTCTTTCGTTATATAAAATTAAAATTATTTCAATTTGTATAATTTGGCGAGTGGTTTGGCGATTTATATAATTTAACAAAATTGGTCGACGGGATAACAAAGTAGTACCATTGAAACATTTGTTTGAAGTTGAAATTAAATGTCATGATTTGTGTGGTTTGGCGTCATTTTTTTTTTACGACAATTGGGCGAAAACCTCGTTTTTTGAATACCAGTTACGTATGTATTTTAAAATTATTTTCTTTATAATATATATATATATATATTATTTTATTGAAAGCAAAATTACTAAATTTTTAAACAGTTAAGTTGTTATTACTGCAGGAAATTAGAGCTCCTGTAAATCTTTCGTAAGAAATTTAGCTCTGTCTGTACCTACTTATTATGCAATCTCTGCATTCAGCATATTATCCATCATAAAGTACAAACAAAAATTTAAAATATTCACAATTTATGTAAACCAACAACTAATATTTTTATAGTTATAAAGTATGCTGACTGTGTGGATTTTCGATGGCAATTAATTTGCCATTTTGGTTCGGGCTCCATGCTGACATGAAATTGAATTATCGGATCCTTGGAGTACTCTTATGTCTATAGTATAATTGTACCCTTGATTAGTATCTTCTAAATTGAGATACTTTAAACTATTATTTATATTGCTACTTTTTAGGGTTTCATTCATCTGACGAAACTCGAAAATCGTCTCGCTCCTATGTCTGTCCGTCTGTCCGACACAGAGCCCGTTCTCAGAAACTATATATACTGAAGACTTGAAATTTCGCATACTTATAGCCGAACAACTCACATCAACCGCAAATCATAAAATTTTGGAAAAGTCTTATATTTAACCCTCTGGACTCTAACTTGCGTATTTTAAGCTTTTTTGTTCTAACTGAGCCCCTAATTATGTTGAATACTTAAAATTTTGCATACTTATAGCTAAACACCAAACATCAAACGGCATTATAAAATTTTGAAAAAGTCTTATATCTGACCCTCTGAGTCTAACTTGTGTATTTTAAGCTTTTTTTTTTTTTTTTTTTTTTTTTTTTTTTTTTTTTTTCTAACTGAGCCCCTAATTAAGTTGAATAATTGAAATTTTTTATACTTATTACTGAACACCTCACATCAAACGAAGAATTATAATTTTTTTAAAAAGTCTTATATTTAACCCTCTGGGGTCTAACTTGTGTATTTTAAGCTTTTTTTTCTGAGACCCTAATTAAGTTGAATAATTGAAATTTTGCATTATACATGAACACCTCACATCAAACGACGAATTATAAAATTTTGAAAAAGTCTTACATTTAACCCTCTGGGCTCTAACTTGTGTATTTTAAGTTTTTGTTGTTGTTGTTGTTGTTGTTTTTTATTTTTATTTTTATTATTTTTTTTTTATTATTATTTTTTTTTTTTATGAGCTCGTAAAACTTGAAATTTTGCATACTTATAGCTGAAAACCTCACATCAAACGACGAATTATAAAATTTAGAAAAAGTCTTATATTTCCCTCTTGGGTCTAAATTGTGTATTTTATGCTTTTTTTTTCTAACTGAGCCCCTAATTAAGTTGAATACTTGAAATTTTGCATACATATATCTGAACACCTCACATCAAACGACTAATTATAAAATTTAGAAAAAGTCTTATATTTAACCCTCTGGGGTCTAACTTGTGTATTTTAAGCATTTTTTTTTTTTCTAACTGAGCGCCTAATTAAGTTGAATACTTGAAAATTTGTATACTTACAGCTGGAAATCTCACATCAAACGACGAATTATAAAATTTTGAAAAAGTCTTATATTTAACCCTCTGGCCTCTAACTTGTGGGTTTTAAACATTTTTTTTTTCTATCTGAGCCCCTAATTAAGTTGAAGACTTGAAATTTTGCAAAATTATAGCTGAAAACTTGCGGTCACACGACAAATCATAAAAATTTCAAAAAGTCTTATATCTAACCCCCTCCCCAGGTCTCTAACGTGTATTTTAAGCAATTTTTCTAAACTCCCCCCATTGCACTCGTTGTGTACTTTTCTAACTTTTGCCAACTCCCCTTTGACCCCTCTTTCATATTATGCACATAGCCTTACATCTTTCTTCGCCAGGGGGAGACTATCTCTCTCGGGTGCTATGGCCAGACCCCCTCGACTGATATATCTACGAATAGGTTGTAAAACGGAGTTTCGGTCGTATAGAGATTTGTGTAGAATAGAGTGCGCCCCCTGGTTACGAAATGTGGAACAAACAGATTTTGCAAAAGGATAAAGTGTTTTGAATGGAATATTAAACGAAACCGTCTGTGCAATGCGTGATCACACTTACCTAATTCTCTTTATTGATATCTATATATTTTTTCATACCTGCATATTGTACATTCTCCTTTCTTATGAAAAAACTGACTATTGTAACAAGTAAAATAATTATAGATATTAAAATGCATTTGTAATAATTGAATCTATTTGGATATTACTTATTAAAATCTGTACAATAGATTGGATTATTCCACATTGCAAGCAATTAAGCAGAGATAATTGATCTGCTTTAATTCAAATGATAATTCATTCCAATGATTATCAGTGACTCTCCACTTCACTTATTATTAATGCTTAATTCCTGTAAAATTCACTTAGATGACCATTCTAAAATTCATACTAAGCTGCATGCTTATTTTGAGTGAACTATCGAATAAACGTTAAATAAATTACATGGATTAAATTAAATTCTTGAATTCCATCTGCAATTAATTTTGACACATTTGTCATTAAAAAAATGCATTTCAAAAATAAAACATTTTCCAAAAAACATTTAAATAAAGGTAATATTCAATGAACTTGGGAATATTTAAAAGAAATAAACCAATGATTATATTTACGGAACTGAATTTTGAATTAACTAACAAAGTTTTTAAAACAAAGGTTATTTGACTATATTTAATTCCGAAAAGTTCAGTTGAAATAGCATACAGTCACGATATAATCAAATTTATAATTTAAATTCACAGTATTGCTATTTATTTAAGCAAAATATCCGGTGTTTTAAGCTTCATGTATGAAATTTGTTTTATTTTTGTTTATTTTTTTTATTTTTGGGGAAAACATAATAATCTATCGAACAATCAGAATTTGTAAATTAAATATTTTATTTCAATGTTAGTATAGTTTTAAATTATTCTAATAAAATGTACTGATCCCATTATATATACTAAGGAATTGAACTCAGACTTCCCGGATTACAGAGAATCGGCGAAAACTATTTATTTTAACCGAAAACTCTAATAATTTTTGAACATACAATATACTTTTTAAATTGTCCAGTAACACCAAAAATGCATTTTTATATGAAAAATATCAATCATGCAATAAAATGAAGTTTTTAAATTTATCAAAAGGGATACTTTCGTGTTAGTCGCATACTAAACGTTATTAGCCCTATTTTCTACAAATGGCAGCCTTTTTGTTCTGATAATTTCAGTGCTTTGAGCGCGTAGTTTAGTCATATGTATGTTAAATTTGTGTTTTATTTTATTTTATTTTATTTAATTATTTATAATGTAAGTTTTAATTTTTTTTTTTTTTTTTACGGAATATTAGCCTTAAGAAAATGCTGAAATATTTACATTGATTTAAGGGCAAACAGACTAATATTTCGTTATCGAGCTCCACGCGATTAAAAAAAAATATTTCATGTTTGAAAATTATTTTTAAAACCATAGACAATCAGTAAACTGACATGCAGTTTTCAAACAAATCTCATTTGAAAATTTATTTTTTTCCTATTTGTTGGTGTAAAAATTAAAAATTTTCCATTGCATATATGTTAAATTTGTGTAATTTTAATATTATTCTTTTATTTACTTATGGGGGAAGATTTAATTACATTATGGAAAATTATTTTGAAACAAATACTGAACACTTTTTAGCGCTTTATGTGCAAAATGTTTATTATTATTTAATGGAGCCGGCGCGTGATAGAGATAAATTGCAAAAAAACCGTACTTAAAAATTATTTTAAAAACTCAATAAATCAGTCAATTAAGAAACAGTTTTCAAGCAAATTGTATTTGAAAGTAGATTTATTTTCCTATGCGACGGTTTAAAAATTAAAATGTACTATGGTTAGAAGATTAAAAAATTGCAATAGCGAAAATTGCAAAACCGATATTGCATCGTGAATTGTTGACATTCGCAAAATAAGTTAGCGTTACGCACATATATGCTTGTATTTTATAATATATATATATATATATATATATATATATATATATATATATATATTGTACTTATATATATATATATATATATATATATATATATATTGCGTATGGGTTTGTGTGCGTGTCTGTTTCCTTTTTTATTTTTCGTATATGAATATTTTTAATATCCGAGCATTTTTACATTAGGTAAAATAATAGTTTAATATTTAATGAAATAACTATTATAAATTGTACTTATTGGATTTTTAAGACGTTATATAATTCTAATGATATTCTGTATCTATAAAAAATACTGTAATACATTTCTATCTCATTTGTTATTATAATCAAATCTCCTGGGATATCAGCAATTAGTCCCCTGGAAAATACTTTGAACTCCTATCATTCCCAGTTTCCTAATTAATGACTTTTAATGATCCGACATAATAAGCCCACGCTTACAGTTAAAGAGAGATAAAACTCTATTCGCATTTATCTACCCAATGATAGTTTTGGATCAGTATCAAAACTCTCTGCATAAAAGGTATTTAAATATTCTAACTTTAGGAAGTAAGTTTAGTTTTCGAACTTTGATACTAAAAGATAAATTTACTTAGAATGATGATAATTAAGAGGGATATTCTTAATTAAATACTTTGTCAGAATACTTAAGTCATTAGAAATAAACATAAATTAATAAGATATTTTTAAGGAATAGGTTATTTCTAAATCTTGAAAGAATTAGATTTTTTCGAGAAGCATATATAGATGAAAGTCCATTTTTACCTCCGCATTTTCAAACGAACCGCGTAAAAAAAATGCATGTATCTCAGGGGATTGTGATTAGAAAGAATTAGGTGATCCATATATAGTCAATGTGTAAACAAATATTTTTTACACATTGAAGGGTTGCCAGTATACTGTGTATACCACATAATCTTAATCCCAAAATGACAAAATGTCACAATGATACAAGAATTCTGGAATTCAATTTAACGTTTACGATATTCACGAACTAAACATTTTAATTTTCGCATAATTTTTTCGTAAATTCTGGTGTTATTTAACAATTTAAATATTTTCGCAATGGAAATTTCTTTGCCATGAAATATTTAAAGACGTTTATAGAAAAAAAAAAAAAAATTTGCTTTTTTAAACGTGCTCGGCTTCTCGTGAATGACTTAATATTTTTAAATATGATCTTAGGAGATTCAAAGATTACATCTGAATCTTAATACTGAACTTAAATATGTACGCGAGAAAGTCAGAATGCAGGTCAGAAACTGATATAAGAGATCAGAAATTAGTAATAAATTGCTTCCAAAGAGGCCAATAGATGGTATCACTGTCCCACTATAAGTTGTCAATTTCAAATTTATGAAACATGAATTGTACAAGCTGAGAAGGGCCGTTCAAAAGTTGTTGACGAAGATCGAAGTGGTCGTCCAGTTTCGAATGCGACAGAAGAATTAGTGCGGAAGCCTGAGGAAATGGTTGCTATGCTGTCTATTGTTGTTCACTTAACAGCTCTAACCTTGACGACCATTTCTCTTTTCGTCAACAACTTTTGAACAACCCTGCTCATCTTGTACAACTGCTGTCTCATAAATTCGAAATTAATATCTTATAGTTGGAGCATGCTGCCACCTATTAGCATATTTGGAAACATTTTACTGCTAATTTCCGAGCTCTCATATCAGTTTGTGATCTACTTACTGACTTTCCCTCGTACAATGTGCATCTTTCATCAAAATTTATAAGTAATGTTCAATGTGCTACACATTGTTTTTACAGTGTTAATCTATACAAGAAAAAATTACGAAACAATAAACACATTTAAGTTCAGTCTTATGATTATTAATAATGTCAATGATATACTGAAAAATATTTAAGTTTATCTTATACTTTACTATATATTTATATTTATAGTAAAAAAAGAAAATGTTTGACACCGTTCTTGAATAGTTACTGTATAATTTAATTCTTCATAATTGCTCAAACACAGAATTGTTAAAATTAACGTAGTTATTGTAAAATAAATAAAATCATAAATTTCAAAGATGAATTGCTGCGATTCACCTTTTCTAAAAAATAAATTACAAAAAATCAAAACATTATAAAGCATATCAATTATAATATTATTAAGATTGTACTTGGAGTCAAAAACTTGTACTTAAATTATAAAATTGAGATGTAGTTATTCAGCCTTTCTACCAACTGACGATAATTGGGGTATTGAAAAATATTGACTAGAATATTTATAATTACTTTAACATGCTTTTATAATTTTTTTAATTATTTGCGTACACTTGCTTTATGAATTTTGATAAATTTTAGGTTCATATAATTATCATACAATTATCGTTCATATAATTTTTTAAGTATATATACATACTTTTTTGTGTGTGCTTTATTTCTTCAAACAAATGAGAGAAAAAATATCACTTATTTGATATTCGGCAAAATAAAAATTTCATGAAGTTATGTGTTAAAAAGTTTAGCATAAGCAAAATTTTATTTGTGTCATTAATCATCTGTTTTGACAGTTATAATTTCTACTGTAATGCATGAAAGAAAAGTGTGAGATTTTACTTAAAAACTTTCCATAAGTTTGCAGAAAAAAAATAAATGTTGTGAAAAGCAATTTTGATACTTATGTCACTTTGTTTTTGGCTTTCAATATTTAGACAGAGAGAGAGGAATATCGAATGGCTATTTCTATATTTACTTGTTAGGAACAACCTAAATGCACTCCATCTAGGAATAGTAATTTAAGTTTTATTGTAAATACTATTGTTAAACTTTAATTATATATATATATTTAAAAACAGGCGAATTTATATTATATATATATATATAAATATATATATATATATATATATATATATATATTAATAAATAGCTTAATCTTTTTTAAGAATCTTAATTTAAATTTTTTAATCGAACTATTGGTGTCGTTTGATAAATTCATATAAGCATGTGTTCAAAAATTTACAAAATGATATATTGAAATCTTCTTTTGTTTTTCAATAGTATTGGGATAACACCATAACATAAATGCTTACAGATTGTTTAGCGTTTAACCAAATTTAAAAATCGAAGGAGTTATGAAATTCTTTAATGTCATTATTTTCTGTGTGCATATATAGATAACTCTTCAACAGATAAGCCGAATTTTAAACTTTTTTATTTTTATAAAAAAACGTCTCTGTCTGCAGATGGCCTCAACACAATATCATCTACATCTATCAGTAATATATTTATCTTTATGAGAATTTCTTGTATATACTTTTAACTTTATATGTTTTCACATTCATAAAACTTGGCCAAGCGTCACAAAATTTTACTATGCTGCCAATTTACACAATACTACTTCACGTTTATAAAATAGTTTCCGATTTAATTATAGTTTTTAGGTAGATAGACGTCAAAAAGTGTGATATAGCTCCGTCTACCGTGAGTCAAAATAAGCGACATGTACAGAAAAGTTAGTTGAAATAAACCTAAAATACAGTCATCGAGCGGGCCGGTAACCTGATTTTATCACGATCCTCAGGAGAATTTTAGGATGATTCGTCGCTGGCCGAGTTCGATAGAAGTTTCGAAAATAGATTTTGATTTTTTTTTCTTTCTTTTTTTTTTTTTTTTTTTTTTTTTTTGAGGGGGGGGGGGTGGAATTTCAGTCCTAAGAGTTTCACAAGTTCCTTTTCGAAAGATAGTTCACAATATTGTTTCAGATGCGAAAAAAGCAGTTAATAAAAATTGATTAGACGCACGGAGAAAATCACAATAAAAAAAACGGCTAAATGCGTTACCTTAATGTTCGTGTAGAAATAACCATATTATACATTCATCTTCTCATTTCAAAAGTTAAAAAAAAAAAAAAAATACATGCATCCGTATAAGTTCTTTGAAAATAGCAGCAAATACTTCGGAATTTTATCATTTTTCTTCCAAGTAAGTTGGCTGTTTTTGATCTTTGAAAGGGGACAGTTTGCGGGACAAAAGATATTATTGACAATTTTTTGAGAAAATTCAATTTTCTGCATCATTTTAATAGCATTCAATAGAATTTTTCATTCTACATTCCGTTGTTCATGAGGTATTCACAGAAAACAAATTTTCAATGTTATTTTCTTCACCTGGCAGCGAAAGTTCACATCGGATCGATGGATATTTTAACTATGTTAAACTACACACCCTAACTAGCATCCGTGAAAAATACAGCTTTGTCCTATTTTTAGGATTTCGCTCATCTAGCGAGATTGTCTGCCCGTCACAGAGCCTGTTCTGAGAAACTATGTATATTGGAGACTTGAAATTTTGCATACTTAATTAAGTTGAAGACAAATAAAGTTTAAAAATGCTATAAAAAGTGATAGAAAATCTTTATTAAGATTGACGATGGTTTCGTTGCACAAACGGCAACATTTTCAAAATCATTCAACGATAGAACATATTTCCACATAATTTAAAAACAATAAACATAGTAAACAATGTCACGCGACATGATGCATAATTTATAATTAATTTATGCATCATGTCGCGTGACATTGTTTACTATGTTTATTGTTTTTAAATTATGTGAAAATTATTTTCTATCGTTGAATGATTTTGAAAATGTTGCAGTTTGTGCAACGAAACGATCGTCAATCTTAATAAAGATTTTCTATCACTTTTTATAGCATTTTTTAACTTTATCTGTTTATAAGTGATTATTATACATGTGTTTATACGTTGAAGACTTGAAATTCTGCATACTTATAGCTGAACACCTCACATCAAATAACAAATCATAAAATTTTGAAAAAGTCTTATATTTGCCCTTTTGGGTTCTAACTTGTGTCCTTTAAGCTTTTTTTTTTCTAACTGAGACCCTATTTAAGTTGAAGACTTGAAATTTTGAATACTTATAGCAGAACACTTGAGATCACACGAAAAATCATTAAATTTTCAAAAAAGTGATATTATTTACCCCTTCGTGATCTAACTTGTGTATTTTACGAATTTTTTTCGAACCTCCTTCATTTCATCCCGTGGGTACTTTTCTAACTTTTGCGGACACCCCCTTTGCCCACTCTTTGATATTATGCACATAGCCTTACATATTTCAGTTCCACTTTTTACCACCAGGGTGCGCTTACCTATATCGGGTGCTATGGGCCCGATCTCCTCCACTAATATACCTACTGCTAGGTTGTAAAACGGAGTTTCGTTCGGATAGAGGATTGTGTAGAATAGAGTGCGTCCCTACGTAGCGAAATGTGGAACTAACAGATTTTGCAAAAGGATAAAGTGTTTTGAAAGGAATATTAAACGAAACCCTCTGTACGATCTGTGATCACACTTACCCACTTGTTTCTACAATGGCTGGACTACATGTGAATATCCCCTTTTCACAAAATATTATGTTTACATGTTTCAACGAAACGAATAATATAAATGATATTATTTATGTAATTGGAAGATCTCTTAATATCTGTAAAATATTTTTTCTTTATACAGATAATTTCTTTACCTTTTTATATAGACCTTTTTCTTAAACATTTAAAAATGTTACATATATTTGATGATAAATTGATCAGATACATTTAAAAATAGAAATAATGTATTTATTTCAACATTCAATATATATATATATATATATTACGTTAATTAATTTAAAACTTCTAAAAAGAACACAAAGTATAGTATGCAGGTTTCCATTTTAAACAATTGTCCTTTTTCTTAGCGTGTATATACGTCATTAGTCATTGTTAATTTTATCAGTATTCATTAGTGTTACATCGTTATGAAATTGTACATGCAGGAAAAGAAAAAAAAAAACTTTTGCTGCTGCATTGATAAGGATATGTCATTAAATTTAAACAGATTCATATACTCATCGAAAAAAAAAATCTGTTAAATACATTAAATTAGATTCTGCAGGTATCCATTTATTTAATTAAATGGAAAGTGACATTTAAAATATTTTGACTTTAACATGAAATACACATAGGAGGTTAAGAAACATTTTGATTTTTTTTTTTTTTTTTTTTTTTGAAATAAATTTAAATAAAAATGTGAAAAATTATTTTATATTAATCGTAAATACAATTAATTACACTAATTAAAATCTATAAAGGTTAATTTATTTTAGTTAAAGATAAGAATGAGAAACAAGTTGTTAACAATCATCACAACTTTTTAGAATCTCCAAACGCATTACATAGCATTAATAAATGAATAAAAATATATAGTATATTGTATTTATTCGATCCAATATTTCGATTAATCAATTTGAAACTGTCTTCTTCTCTTTCTCGGAACGTGTATTCAACGCGTTAGTTTTATGTGCATTTTTCATAATAGTAGTGTGTCGGAAATACAATTCTAATGTAACTGTCATACTTTTTCGCTAAAATTGTGTATATTGTAATTAAATATCATGAAATAAAATAATTACATTTTTATGCAATTTAGGAGGTAGATAATTTAAGTTGTTTTCTTTTATTTAGTTTTTATTAATTTATAGATGTATTTACCTTATATTTTACATAAAGTAAGAAGGTATTAATACATATATTCTAGTATCTTATCATTTTCAATTTATCAGTGAAAGTTGATGAAAAATTGTTTGAAAATATGTAATTTCCATTTCGAAAACGTTTTTGATTTTCTCATTTCTATTCTTCATTTTCTTTTGGTTTTTGTTTCTAAAAAAATGTTGTGGTAAAATATACATTCTAAGAAATCTATTCTTTAAAAATGTGTAAGTAATCTGTTTTCAACAAAAGAAAGGTAACAATCTTCTTGAAAGATGGCGAACAAATTTCTAATTAAAATTTTATTTTTCACACAAAAAAATCTTCTAAAGAATTTTTTAGCCACATCAGCTTTATAAATGGAAGAAGCAAAAAGTCTCTTCTAAGATTAAAGCACACAAGCCGCTGTACGTGACACGAATTTTCAAGAACTGAAATATTGATAAAGGTTTCATATTCATTAGAAAATCTTCAAGTATCAGGATTGAAGAAATTCTAATAAATGCCAGTTTATTTTAGAGGGAAAAGTCGTCTTTTATTTTTAAATTTAAAAATTAATTGATTGAGATTTAGTCATGAATTACACATGAAATTATTCATAAAATACTTTTAACGTAAAAATAAAATAGCACTTAAGGGATGTTGTTATGTGTGCATGCATTTTAAAATTATTTAACCAGAGTTAGTGTTCCACATTAAAAAAGTAACAAGTTGGAAATTGCCCGTCAAACGTGGCACATGAGGTGCGTTCGTACTATAACTGGTTTTATAAATTTGCACCGCATTTTGTACTAAATGTATATTTTAGTGCACTTCATAAGTGCATATCCATTTCATTCTTTTTGAAAGGCTGTATCATCATTAAAATGCACTTGCAATATTTTTTTCCCATTGGCCGTAATATAACGGAAAACTTTTGACTGTCCTGTAATTAAGCTATGCATGCGATTTTCATAAAATTTGAAATGACTCTACAAAATTGTGAAACAATTATATATTTAAAATTTCAGACCATTCGGAACGCTTTAACATCATTAAAATGCACTTGCAATAATTTTTCCCATTGTCCGTAATGTAACGGAAAACTTTTGATTGTCGCTTTAATTAAACTCTACATCCGATTTTCATAAAATTTGAAATGACTCAACAAAATTTTGCAATAATTATATATTTAAAATTTCAGATCATTCGGTTGGGTAGTATTTGCTCTGTTATATACGTTCTGACAGACAGACAAACAGACGGACTGAACGACGACTATACGTGCTACGTATTTATATAATTACGAATGCACGTAATAAAAACGGAAGAATTATAAGATCACTCGTGGGTCTATCTGTCTTTGCTGTGTTTCTTTAAAACTATGGAACATGGAAAGTTGAAACTTGCCAGTGTTATGCAAGTACTGGCCTACCTGTTTATAAATTAGGTATTAGCCATCCTTACAATAATATAAATGCGAAAATGTGTGTGAAAGTTTGAATGAAGTCAACATCTAATTAAGAATGGTGCTGTTTCATCTGGATGAATGCTTTTGTATCTTTGCTTATAGCCGGATTATAACCTTGACATGAACATAGGCTATGTCTATTTTTTTTAAACTATTTTACATAAGAATTCAAAATTTCCCTTTTTTCCATACATAATCAATTGACAATTTCAGATAACTTTAAGGGGCATAATAACTGTTAAAATAAATAAAAAGGCAGACATAAAGACGTGGATCGAAGTGAGTATATTTGATATTAACAAGAACAATTACACAAACATACTGAAAGAAAACAGAAAATTTACAGGTATTTATAGATTTTGTAAGGCCCATGGCAGAGAATTGGCGGCCGTGAAAGAAAGCTACATTAAACAACCAATCACAATAAACATAGTTGTACAAAAAGAAATTAATAAGAATTTAATGTAATGCTGTGATTATTTTCAACACCCGCCCATAATCTAGCATTACATCAGAAAACAAAGAAATTTCTTGAAATCAATCATTAATAATAATATGACACAATTTAAACATTACTTGAACAAACAACAAAGAAATAATAGTTCATAAAATTTAACTTTAGGTAATGCCTTTGTAAATAAATCAGCAATTTGCATATTCGTAGGAACATATTCAATTTTGATGTTATTTTCTTTTATAATATTGCGAACACATTTCAATTTAATATCAATGTGTTTCATTCTACCATAATTACTCTCATTACTGATACATTTTATACATGATTGATTATCCTCAAAAATTACTAAATCCTTAATATTTACAATTTCACTAGCAATATTTTTAAACCATAACAAGTATTGCAAACTTTTAGTTAAAGCAATGACTTCAGCTTCAGTTGACGATAAGGCAACTGATTTTTGTTTATTACAACACCACAGAACAGGCATGTTACAAAACATTAAAATATAACCTGTTACTGATTTGCGGTCATTTGTGTTAGCTCCCCAATCAGCATCAACATACATGGATAATTTAGGATCAGAATTTTGCTTTTTATACACAAGTTTTAAAGACAATGTTTCTTTTAAATATCTTAAGATTTTCTTAAGTGCTTTCCATGCAATTTCAGTAGGATTTTCTTGCAATTGACTTAAACAGTTAATAGCATACAAAATATCAGGTCGAGAAATATAAGCTAAATATAATAAACAACCTACAAGTTCACGATATGGGCCATTAAAAGGTTTACCATTTTTGAAATCAGATGGGGTGGACTTAGGAGAAATAGGAATGTCACTGGGTTTACAATCTAGCATATTAAACTTACTTAACAATTTAATTATGTAAGACTCTTGATCCATTATTAAACTATCAGAATTGAATTTCATTTGAATACCTAGAAATTCTGAAACACTTTGCGATTTTGACATGTGAAACTCGTTATGTAATAGGGAAATAACTACATTAGTTTCATTTACATCTGAACCTGCAATTAACATATCATCTACATACAAAGCAATAATTATTTTATGATCATTATTATACCGAATAAAAATACAAGGTTCATTGTCACAAGATTTAAAATTTAACTTTGAAATAAATTCATGAAACCTTTCAAACCATTGTCGTGGGGCTTGTTTTAAACCATATAAACTTCTTTTAAGTTTACACTTTCGCCCACTTTTATCATCATAGCCTTGCGGCTGATCCATAAAAACAAGTTCATTTAACTTACCATTCAGGAACGCTGTTTTAACATCTAACACAGATGCATATAAGTCTTCATTTAAAATCAAAATAAGAACCAAACGTAAAGCTGGTATACTTATTACAGGGGAAAAGGTTTCACTATAGTCTAGCCCTTCTTTTTGCATAAATCCACGAGCTACGAGTCTCGCCTTATGTCGATCATCTCTTTTGATGGTAAATACCCATTTGCAGGAAATAGGTCGTTTGTCAGGTGGTAATTTTTCAAGATCCCAGACATCGTTGATTTTCATACTTTCAATCTCCGCGTCCATAGCTTCTTTCCACAAGCGTTGTTCATCACTAGGGAGGGATCTGATATCATCAAACGTTAATGTTTCTTGTTGGCAAAGTAATGCTTCGTAAACTTCAGGATCTGGATACCGTACAGGTTGCTTTTTAAATCTTTCAGATTTTCTTGTTTTGTCTTCTTTCTCTTCAGGATCATCTAATTCATCACTCGTATTTTCTAGAACATCTGGATCAATTTCATTATCGACTGGTTCTGAATTTTCTAGAAAGTATTGTTTTGACTGAACATTTTCCTTTTTCTCTTCGTCGAATTTCACATTTCTTGATACAGTTATGCGTTTCGTTTCAGGATCTAGTAATCTATATCCCATTGAAAAATAACCAATGAAGATCATTTGTTTAGACCTATCGTCAAGCTTCTTTCGATGAACGGAAGGAATTAACATGTAAGCACTGCATCCAAAAACACGTATGTGCTTGAAATCGGCTTCTTCTCCATATTTCAGGAAGTACGGAGTTTTGTTCTCAATAGTGCTGCTTGGCATTCGGTTTTTCAAGTAAGCTGCTGAAAGGATAGCTTGACCCCAAAAAGTCTTTGGTAAATTTGATTCAGCAATCAAAGCACGTCCTATATTCAGAAGCGACCTATTGCAGCGTTCAGCTACTCCATTCAAAGATTGCGTGTATGGAGGAGCGGGATCTACCACTATACCAAGATCTCTAGTAAAATTCACTAAATCATTAGAAAAATATTCCTTCCCGTTATCACATCTAATTTTCTTCACTGTAGGGTTGGATTTTAAGAACATTTTTAATTCTTCTGAGACTTCACTTTTATGTTTCAGTAAACGTACTTCAGTAAAACGAGAAAAATCATCGATAAGAGTCATAAAATAGCACTCGCCAGAAAAGTTTGTCGGAAAAATAGGTCCACAAATGTCACTATGAATCAAAGTCATTGGCTTGGTTTCTCTTTTTCTTGGTCCTCTTCCCATTGGTGTTGCACTCTGTTTTGCCCGAGCACAAATATCACAAAATGAATCAGGTACCGGAAGCTTCATATCTTTCAATACTTTGTCACTCGGATGACCAAGTCTGCGATGCCAGATATCACAATGATTTTTCTTTGAAGTAAGAACGGTTTCGTAAACAGGGACAAAGTCACTTACGTATTGTCCATTCAAATCCCGTTCACCGAAGTAAAAACGGTTTCTCCCTTTTTCGATAAATACTTTTTGGTTCTTGAAAATAACTGTATAATTTGCACTTTCAATTTTCCTAACGGAAATGAGTTGCCCGTTTAAGTCTGGAACATAAAGGACATCCTTTAAAGTAATTTCCATTCCATTTGACAGTTTTCCATTAATATTTCCAATACCTTTGATTTCTAGATTCGTTGTTTTTGATGCGCATTTAATAGTTCCCGAAGAAGGTACTAAGGATGCGAAATAATTCTCATTAGAACACATATGGGAAGTTGCTCCGGAATCTACTATAAATTCATTCCTTTTCCTGGAAGCATTTCCAGCAACGAAAGAAACAACTGAAGAGGCAAATTTTTCTTCATTTGAATTTTTAACAGCTTTACAGTTACGTTTTATGTGTCCGAATTTTCCACAAGAATGGCAAGTAATTTTCTTTCTACAATATTTCGCTGTATGCCCTTTAGAGTTGCAAATTTTACAAAAGAATTCTTTGCGAGTCGACACAAATGCAGTATTATCATGAGCAGCCTTAGTATATACATTTTCTTTCTTTGAATCCAAAAGAAGTGCTTCAGCATCTAATAATCTTTGTGTCACGAAATCTAATGTCAAAACAGAATTCGGTTGGTTTTCTAAAGCAATCTTAACATTTTCAAATTCCTGAGGCAATGACATCAAAATATAAACAATAGTATCCGTTTCATTAACTTCTGCCCCAGACAGCTTAAGATCCGAAATTAATTTATTTATTTCATCAATGTGATTTCTCATAGAAACTGTACGATCTTTCTTAATCGTTGCCAATCTCTTCCGAATTAAAATTTGATTCACTGCACGCTTTGTATCATAAGTGCGTTCTAATTTATTCCATATTTTATGAGCTGTATTTTCATCTTGAAGTGACGCAAGAACATTATCACTTAATAATGATAATAATAAAGCGTAAGCCTTTTTTGCTTTCACGACATCGGCGGCATTGTCTCGAGCTGCTTCATTTTCCAGGAATTTTTCCAATTCTTTAGCAGCAAAAATTGCCATTACTCTTCGTTTCCATACCGAAAAAACGTTTCCATCACCTTCAAAAAGAGGCATACCGTAAACATCTTTTGAAGAATCCATTCTGCTCGATAAAATATATAAAAAGTAAGATAAAATCTTTTTCACTCAAAATCCCAGCAGAAATGAAAAACAGAAAGATAACGGCGTCAGTATGTCTCGCAGCTCATTTCAACACTTGTTAGAACCAACGCTCTGCTGTTAAAATAAATAAAAAGGCAGACATAAAGACGTGGATCGAAGTGAGTATATTTGATATTATCAAGAACAATTACACAAACATACTGGAAGAAAACAGAAAATTTACAGGTATTTATAGATTTTGCAAGGCCCATGGCAGAGAATTGGCGGCCGTGAAAGAAAGCTACATTAAACAACCAATCACAATAAACATAGTTGTACAAAAAGAAATTAATAAGAATTTAATGTAATGCTGTGATTATTTTCAACAGTAACTTTTAAACGCAACGAAATTTAACGAAAAATTCAAAGTTTGAATTAGTCTATCTTCAAAATCTTTTTATGTATAAACATGAAATTTTGGATATTGATGAAACAGATTGTGCTTTGTAATATGCTGTCATTAGAAATTGATTAGCCTTTTACAGAATATGTGTATTGTTGAAATAAAAATAGCTCTTTTTTTACACCATAAGTCATCGCGCGCTTGATATCTTGAGAAAGTATGCATGGATTGTCATGAAATTTGGTAAAGATACCAAACACATATGTGCGTTTAAAATGAACTACTCTTAGGCCAAAATTATTTCATTAACTATGTAAAAAAATATTTTGTAGTTTTAATGAATAAAAACAGTCATAACTAAAAATATTACCATTGAAAATACTTAAAAGTAGATCATTTTAAATGCACATATTTGTTTAGTATCTTTACCAAATTTCATGACAATCCATACATACTTTCTCAAAATATCATGCGCACAATTACTTCTGGTGTAAAAAAAAGAGCTATTTTGATTTCAACAATACACAAATTCTGTAATAGGCTACTAAGTTTATAATGGTAACATATTAAAAAGCATAATCAGTTTAATCAATATCCAAAAATTCCTGTTTATACATATAAAGGTTTTGAAGATAGACTGATTCAAACTTTGAAGTTTTTCGATAATTTCCGACGCGTTTAAAAGGTACAAGACCCCTATTATCTTTCTTTCCCGTTGCCAAAAATAAATAAAAGCCGAAATAATAATTCCTTCTCAATAGGTAATTTTAAATTGAAATATTTTCACCTGAAAAAGGAAAAAATAATAAGAATTAAAATATATATATCAATTTTACATCATATTGGAAATAAAAGTAACATTTTCCAGAATTACTTTATAATACAAAATGCATGGATGTGAGTAAGCGAAAGCAGGTGAATATATAAAAAATGAAAAATAGGGTAAAACCACAAGTGATGGCCAGGTTAACCCATTAACCGCCAAAACTATAAGGGTTTAAAATTTTTTATACAAATGATATTGGTTATTTATTTGAATATATATAACATTAATTTATAGTGGAAACAACAAAATTTGTGTTAGCTTACGAAAAATGGAGTGTTGCGTTTACGCAACGTCAGCGGAATAAGAGTACTGATGTTTATTGAGCTCAATTGAGCATCAGCAGGATTTTCTTGCATATATGGGCACTGTAAGATTTTTTTTTTTTTTTTTTTTTTTTTTTTTTTTTTTTTTTTTTTTTACCTTTGTTACAATTTAGACAGCAAGCAATCACTTTAATGCAATTAATTTATTATTAAAATTATTATTTTTTTCTTTTTTAAAATAACTGATCATATCCAGAAAACAGTTTCAAGTATCAAAATATTCACTAAACTTATGATGTAAATCAACATCACAAATGTACTGAAGCGATAAATATTCTGGCTATGGCATTGTTTACAATGCAGTCTTCCGCTGTCATCGGACTTGACAATTAACCCTTTCAGGAGCAGTAGTATGTTTATGAAGCCAATTAATTTTATTTCTCAAATGCCACAATGGCACCAGAATTGTGGTAAAGTAATTGTCCTTTATTATGTAATTGTTCGTAAATACCGGTGTCATTCATTCATTTCAACATTTTAGAAATTTAATTGCATTGCCCCGGAAAGGGTTAAATTTCCGCGTTCTAAATGTAATGGCTTTTGCATGGAGAACTTACTATGCCTTCTTTTGGCTGATTTGTTTATGGCTAACTCTTTACTTTCAAAGGGTTTTTGCAAAAGGTACAATGCAACTTCATGTCTGAAATCTAAGTGACAGTATTTATTTTTGAACATAATTTTTATACATTCTCACATTGGTCAAGGTTTTATTTTTTCTTCATTTTTTGGCTGAGTCAATTTTTCTACCTTTATCCTTTCCAAATCTCCAGTTTTTTTTTTATTTGTATGTGTGATTTGCACTACTTTTAGAGGGTACAAACTTCTTTTTCACGCACATTTCAATTTCGCCAGCAGTATCGAAAAGTAAAATATCATTATCACTTTTTGATATATTATTATTTCCTTCTTCATCAATAATTTCTGCTATTTCTGATGAAATAACGATAATATTTGTTTCGTTCCCGTCATAATTAAATGAATCTTTATTAAAAATTCTTTGAAGATCTTCGAAGAACGTAATATATATATTTGAAACATTTCTGTGAGCACAGAATAAGAAAAAAATCCACAGAGTCGAACGATACTAGTGAGTACTGGAAGTACCTCTTTTCCGCTGACGTTGCATAAACGCAACACCTATTGTCTCTTCCTCCCCCATTAAAACGAAAGCAACTGATTCGTTGAATGTTCTGATGTACTTTGACCTTGTCTAAAAATAGATTTACTCTAAAGCTTACGTTTGTCTAACTATATTTCTTCTGCGGAAAAGACAACGTGAAAGTTTTCGTTTAAAAATGCTTTAAGTCTCGAACTTATTATTAAATAGAAAAAGAAAATGTTGAAAGAAAATATTTTTCTACTGAATTAGAAACCATAATATACCCTACTCAAAAATTACTATTAATATAAAATTCATTTGATAGCTATTTTTTTATACGCATTTATTTTGACTGTTGCGTGAACGCAACACCAGCGGTTAATGGGTTAAGGACGGTTAAAGACGAAAGCGGTTAAGGACGAATTTTTCGGCTTTTGGCTAATAATTACTATGCTGTGCGAATGTTTTTCATGCCGATGGTCAAAATATAAGAAGAAAGGATGGGAGAAGACTTTCGTGTCAAGAAAATCAACAAAATATAAATTTATTCCTTTACAAGAGTTGTTTTACTAAAAAGTACAAAAACATCAGTAATGGCCCGCTTTGCATCCGTAATGACCCATCACTGCATTAGTGATGGCCCACTGAAATCGATTATTCTTTTTCTGATTATTTTTGCTGGATTTGGCCCTAATATTTTGGTGGCTTCTTTGTTGGTCATCTTAACTCTTTTGTTGGCCATCTCAGCTTCTTTTTTTTTTTTTTCGTTTCGTTTTTTTCGTTTTTTTTCGTGAGCTTTTCCTCTATGTTCTACTTCTTTTTGTTACAATTCTTCTTGTTTCTTCCGTGCCTTGTCTTCTTGCAGCTCGTTCCATCTTTACAATGTCAGGTTGAAAGGCATTCTATCCGATCTTCTCTTCCATTTCCTTTCTGGACTGTGCGGCCATTCAAGGATTTCTTTTAACCGTTGAGGTATTCAGCTGTGGAAGTAGTATTGTCGTTTTTTACTGGCTCTGAAAAACTGTCTTCGTCGAAACTCTCCGGCCCCTGTTTAACAGTATCAACGGCCTTCTCAACTCGATCTTTCTGTTCTTTACTCAGTTATTTTGAAGCCATTATTCTAAAATATAAAAGAGATAGCTGTACTAACACAGCAGAACCGCAGAATTAAAGTTTTATTCTTTGCTTAGCTTGATGTCAAAAGGAAAAATTATGAAACTGTATCATACTATACCGCGAATTAGTTATTAGATACCTACACACTATAGTGTCCATAGTAAAAGTAGTCTGTAAATAAAAATTTCAATTTCATGAAACAATTCCCAGTTATTGGTAATTTGGAGTTTTTTCAGCCAATTTAAGCTTTTTAAATTTCGATAAATTTTAGAAAACGTTCTTAATGAGCATTTATATGTTATAAATAACCACCATGAGAATGTTTAGTTTCTAGCCCCACCAATATCAAAGAATTGAAACTTTAAAACTTCTTTTTCTCCTGCACCCTTTTAAATTACGATTTTTTAAAAACAGTTTTGTGCGAGAATAACTGTTGTTATTCTCTTGATTATTCTTCTTGTTATAACGAGTTGAGTCTTAAATGTAACAGCCACGTGAAATTTCAAGTTTTATATTACAAACAAGATCACAAAAATCTTAGTTTAGAACGTTTGCTGCTCACTTGACACTTTTAAATTAAATTTTTTTACAAAACATTATTGACGAGAATCTGCCTCTTAATCACCATAACATATGCCAAGTTTCTAGCATTTTCAGTATCACGAAAATCGGAATTTTTGAACTATTTCAGCACACTCTTCTCTTTAAAAAAAAAAAAAAAAAAAAAAAAAAAAAAAACTACTTTGTGCGAACATTTGCGATTTAAAAATAACAACCATGTCAAGTTTAAATTTTATTGGGTCGTTCGGAAAGTCGTGTCCGTTTGGGAAAATCAATCCGTACCGGAAAAATTTCATTTAATTATTAGAAATTGATTCCGATATCTAATGTCTAATAATTACTGGGCAGAATTTTCCGGTACGAATTGATTTTCCCAAACGGACTCGACTTTCTGAACGATCCAATATATCCTTACCAATTCTCTAGAAATCGTAATTCTATAGAAAACTTTTTCTGCGCATTTAAATCGTTTTTGAATTTTGAATGTTTTAGAAACTGTTTTTTGAGAGTATTTACATCTTGCAAGTTACCATCAAGTCAAAATTCTAATTTTTATACCCTTGAAAATCACAAAAATATGCGTTTTAGAAAGGTTTTGCTCCTGCATTCCGTTGGGATTATGATACCAACATAAAATATAGCCTATGGTAAAGTACAGATTGTCACTGTCATTTTGCCAACATTACTTTTGAAATGCGTTATTAGTTCCATAGATTAGCGCCTGCAAACAAACGTTTCTTCATTATAATATTAGTATAAAAATAATATATGAAAATATCTAAAGTTAAAATTGTTTTGAATTATTTTTATAACCTAATTAAACATACTGAAAAATATAATTTTTTTTCAAGTTTTTTGCTTACTAGATACGAAGACCGGTCTAGATATGAATCCCTCTTGAACAAACGTCATACATTGAACTACCTTGCACTCTAGAAATCTTCAAGCTAAATTTTAAATATTCATCACTGGCTATAGACGCTAGTTGTGATACCTAAGTTAGGCAGTTAGCTGTAGTTTCTAGCCTAAAAGACTAGTGAATCATGCCATTTACAAAGGAATGTCGCGAGTACAAAACGTATAGAATAAAATGGACATAAATAAGAGGAATATGATAGTATAAATTTGTTATCAAACACCTTTGCTTTAAATGTTCAACAAACTTTGCTTTAAATGTTCGAAATAAATAGATGTATTAAAAACTTTAATTAATGACAACAAATAGCTATAAAATATATAAAGTAAGTGTGGGCCATCACTACTGCAATCATGAAAAAACAGCATCAGTAGTGGCCCACCCCCAATAGCTTGCTTAATAAGTTTATTTTGATAACACCACTGTGTTTACATATTCCTTAAACTTTATATAAGTTATTAGAACTTACTTTTTTTCGTTTATCCTACTTGGAAATTTCGTACACAGCACGAAATCCAACTTTGCTCACTAAATATCTTGCTAAGAAACCACAGCTGAAACAAGAAAAAAAGGAAGCTTCGGTAGAAGCAGCCACTGTTCAAGTGTCGTGTATTGATTTGTCAAAACAAAGGCATAATGTGACAGTCAAAAGACCATTTTATCACTTCTCAGTTGCGCTAAGTTCAAATATTGGGCTTTTCGCGTCTAGCGTCGTAGGAATATTAAATGGGCCATTACTGGTATATGCGCCATAATAGGTGATTTTACCCTATATGCTTTGAACTTGAAATAAAATTGTCTTTGGTTATGGTATTGTTCTCTATTATTTTCTTTCTTTCCTTTTTCTCTTTTTTTTTCTTATATCTTTAGCATTTCACATGAAATGAGTGTATTTAAAATGTATATTATATATGTATTTTAAGTGAATGAGTTTTAAATTAAATTTTTATATTTTAAATTAAATGAGTAGAAAATTGTGTTTTATATGAAATACGTCCACTACCAATGATGCTGATGACAATAATACTTGGAGTTTTATGGCCTACATATGGCTAACACGAAGCTAGCGTATGTAGCTTGCTTCTATCTTTACAAGAAGAAGGTATTGGATACGTGAAAATTTACGACATTCGGTTTTCGACGGATTTACACGTTTTAGGGGTCAGAGATTCCGAAAAATATGTTTTTACAAAATGTCTGTCTGTGAGTCTGTATGTGACGCAAATTTTGTGGTCGCTCTTTCTCAAGAACTAATGCACGTTATTTGGTAAAAGTTTAAGTTCTGTTAGTACCTGATATAAATTGGTGCTGATTAGCTTTTGGTGTCTCACCATTTTGCGCCACTCACCATGTGGCGCTGCTATGCAACATTTTTCACGTTTTCCGTAATAGCTCAATCTCGAGAACTAATGCACGGATTTTCATCAAACTTCAGTTTCAGTTAGTCATTGACATAAGTTGACTTTTATAGATTTTGGTGAAAATCGCTCAACAGGTGGCACTGCTATGCTGCATTTTTTGTACTTTCACAATAGCTCTATCTCAAGAACTGATGATTGGATTTTCAACAAACTTCAGATTCAGGTATACCTGGATGTAAATTAGTGCTGCTAAGGTTTTGGTGTGAATCTCTCAAGAGGTAGCACTGCTGTGCAGCATTTTTCACGTTTTCTACAATAGCTCAATCTCTAGAACTAATGCACGGATTTCACCAATCTTCAGATTCGGACACTCTTTGACATGAATTGACGTTTTATAGATTTTGGTGTAAATCGCTCAACAGGTGGCACTGTTATGCTGCCTTTTTTGCAATTTCCGCAATAGCTCTATCTCAAGAACTAATGCTTGGATTTTCAAAAAACTTCAGATTCAGGTATACCTGGATATAAATTAGTGATTGTCACAATATACTAGTTTATTTACATTTTAAAAAAATATGAAAACAAATTTATTGCAAATGCAATAATATTTTCGGCAAAATTATTCATGGCGAAATTTACTTCATGGTTAGCGGACATAGATATCTTCATTCTTAGATACTAAAAGAAGTAACTCGATTGCTTGAAAAAACCATTTTTATCGAGAATAAATTCTTAAAGCCATAATTTTCAAAAACTTTGAGTACAAGTTTCATTATTTTTTTAAAAATAGTTGGATTTTCGTTATTAAAACCTAAAGATTTGTTATGATATTAAAGTAACACGATTTCCTATCTCTCAGTACTGAAACTACACTGTAAAAAAATTTCAGAAACGTTTCCGAAAGTAACGGGGACCTGTGCTGCACGATACTAACGGAAGGGTTTCAGATTCGAGCAGAAAACTGTTTCGGTTATAATACGGAACATTTCCGATTCACAATGAAAGGTTTCTGAATATATCGGAAACCTTTCATTACGGATCGGAAAGGTTTCTGAATACATATGAAATCTTTCTGGAGACTAAGAAATGTTTATGAATGTATAGGAAACCTTTTATTACGAATCGGAAAGGTTTCTGAATATATATGGAACCTTTCTAAAGACGAGGATTATTTCAAAATTTACATAAACTAGTTGGATGTGCCAATCCCAAAACTTTCTTCTATCTTATACATCTTAATATTTCAAAACCTAGTTACACATGTTAATACTTCAATATTATTAGTTCAATACTATACCAACTTTGACTTTCATCTTAAATTTCTGCTCAAGTCAATTAAACGGACTAAAAGCGAGTTAATCTATATCATGATATTTGTTAAAATTATTAATTTTTCCTTATTCTGTCGTTATCAGCTGTTTGCGAATAGCCGGCATAGCAGGAAGCGAGTTCCTGCCGCTGCACAATAGAACTACGAAAAATCAAGAAAAGTATACAAAAATCGCTAGCACGGAGCCCCTTTACCGCGCAATATTTCCAAATTCAAGGAGAACCTGTCGGCCAAAGCGAAAAACAAGCACAAACATTTTGGTTCAATTGTATGCATAATTTTATACGCTGTTCGATGGTACAATAATGAAAATGGCACAGAGATCGGAATTATAGCGCCCCCTTCTTTCGGAATTTTTTCAAGTTCAGGGAGGACTTGTTTGCCATAGCCAGAAACATGCACAAAAAGTTTGGTTCAATTATATGGATAACTTCATACAATTTTCGATGGTACAATAATGAAAATTATACAGACATCGCAATTATAGTGCCCCCTTCCGGCAGAATTTTTCCAAATTCATGGAGGACCTTCGTGACATGACCAAAAATAAACACATAAAATTTGGTTCAATTCTATGCATAACTTCATACACTTTTCGGCGGTACAATATTCAAAATGGCACAAAAATTGTACAAAAATCGCTATTACAGCGCCCTCTACGAGCGATTTTTTTACAACTTAAGGGAGGACATCCTTGCCATAGCCATGAACTTAATTTTTTTTTTTTTTTGGTTCAATTCTATGCATAACTTCATACACTTTTCGATGGTGCAATATTCAAAATCGCACAAAAATCGCTATTACAGCGCCCCTAACGGCGAATTTTTTGCAAATTCATGGAGGACCTGCTTGCCATATCCAAAAACTTAAAATAAAAATTTGGTTTAATTCTATGCATAACTTCAAACACTTTTGGACGGTACAATATTCAAAATCGCACAAAAATCGCTATTACAGCGCCCCCTACCGGCGAATTTTTTTCCAAATTCAGGGAGGACCTGCTTGCCATAGCCAAAAACTTAAAATAAAAATTTAGTTTAATTCTATGCATAACTTCATACACTTTTGGACGGTACAATATTCAAAATCGCACAAAAATCGCTATCACAGCGCCCCCTACCGGCGAATTTTTTCCAAATTCAGGGAGAACCTGCTTGCCATAGCCAAAAACTTAAACTAAAAATTTGGTTCAATTCTATGCATAATTTCATACACTTTTCGATGGTACAATATTCAAAATCGCACAAAAAACGCATTTACAGCGCCCCCTACAGGCGAATTTTTTCCAAATTCAGGGAGGACCTGCTTGTCATATCCAAAAACTTAAAATAAAAATTTGGTTCAATTCTATGCATAACTCCATACACTTTTGGATGGTACAATATTCAAAATCGCACAAAAATTGTTATATCAGCGCCCCCTACCGTCGAATTTTTTCCAAATTCCGGGAGGACCTGCTTGCCATAGCCAAAAACTTATAATAAAATTTTGGTTTAATTCTGTACATAACTTCATACACTTTTTGATGGTACAATGGCGACAGACGGACGGACAGACGGACGGACGGACAGACGGACGGACGGACAGACGGACAGACGGACACACAGACAGACATTTTCTATAAACATGTTTTTTGGAATCTCTGACCCTTAAAACATGCAAATCCGTCGAAAACCGGAAGTCGAAAAAAATTTCGATTACAATACTTTCTTCTATTGAAGATAGAAGAAAGTAAAAAGCACAAATAACTGTACTAAAATTACTTGCAGGTGCATACATATAATATAAAATCCTTTAAAATACAATAGAAATATCTCAAAAATGCATTAAAATTTTTAATGTATTTTAAAGATATTTCAATATATATTTATTTATAATTCAAATAATTGATATAAATATATCAATATATATTTATCTAATATATTTTAAATAATTTTATATTATGTGCAATGCAGCTGCAAGTAGTTTTAGTACATTTATTTGAGCTTGTCTATATGAATTTTAATTATTTACTCAAGTTGAATTTAGCACTAGTATTTAAACATTCAATTATTGAATGTGAAAGGGGCTTAGTTTAGTAAAATGGATTTTGTGAAGAAGCCAGTTTTATTAAATGAATTTTTATGAAAGAGTCTTATATGGAAGTTCATTTCCGAATGATTTTTTTCTGAGTTTTTTTTTTTATTATTATTATTATTTATATATCTTCTTGGATTTGTTCTGAAAAAAAAAAATCAATTTTATTATACCTTTTTCATAATTTAGATAAAATTTATTGCGTTTTAACATCTTGCAGTGATATTTTTTTCAACCATGCGGATGGACAAGTAATATTAAAGTTCCTGAACTGTATTATTATTGAAAATGGAATGATAAATTCTTTCGAAAAGCGTTTTATTTATTTTTTTAATCATTTATAGCATTATTTTTACTTATTATTTTAGTTCTTTATTAGCGTTTCTTTGTTGCGCAGACATTTTAAAACACAACATTTTATTATTATTAGTGCATAAAAATAAGATATGATTGCAATTTATGTTATTGTTGATTCAATATCGTATTATGCTTTTCACAGCATAATATTAATAAATTAAAATGCCTTATAACCTAAAGTAAGAAATTTTGTGTACTATATTTTCATAAAATAAGCTGATGGTTAATAATCTAGAAATTTTCAATTTTGTTTACTGTAAAGTGCATAAGTTAAATAACAACAATAGTTTTTTTTTTTTTTTTTTTTTTTCTTTTCACAATTCAGTCTTGCAAAATCAGAAGAAAACATTTTTCTTTTCAAGCAAGAACATTTAGATGAACAAGTAAAATTCAAATCGCAAAAAATGCAATGGTTAATTTTTTCGAAGCATAAAAAAAAGTGTGGGGGGGGGGAGGGGGGAATTTACATATCTGAGCCTGAGTACTAAACAAGTTAATGATCTTAAAACGACTCTTTTTATTTTTCTATCAAAATTTGAGGAGAAAGAAGGTGAATATAAAAAATGAATTTTTGAAAGCTTTTTAGGAAACCGGAAAACAAATGAATCAATTTTATTTACTATAATGATTTATAAAAATAAATGCTATAACTGTAAGAATAATTTACTGTTTATTTTTACTCACAATACTGTATTTTTACTTTCTTCTATCTTCAATAGAAGAAAGTATTGTAATCGAAATTTTTTTCGACTTCCGGTTTTCGACGGATTTACATGTTTTAGGGGTCAGAGATTCCAAAAAACATGTTTATAGAAAATGTCTGTCTGTCTGTGTGTCCGTCCGTCCGTCTGTCCGTCTGTCCGTCCGTCCGTCTGTCCGTCTGTCTGTCGCCATTGTACCATCAAAAAGTATATGAAGTTATGTATAGAATTAAACCAAAATTTTATTATAAGTTTTTGGCTATGGCAAGCAGGTTCTCCCGGAATTCGGAAAAAAATTCGCCGGTAGGGGGCGCTGATATAACAATTTTTGTGCGATTTTGAATATTGTACCATCCAAAAGTGTATGGAGTTATGCATAGAATTGAACCAAATTTTTAGTTTAAGTTTTTGGATATGACAAGCAGGTCCTCCCTGAATTTGGAAAAAATTCGCCGGTAGGGGGCGCTGTAAATGCGTTTTTTGTTCGATTTTGAATATTGTACCATCGAAAAGTATATGAAGTTATGCATAGAATTGAACCAAATTTTTAGTTTAAGTTTTTGGCTATGGCAAGCAGGTCCTCCCTGAATTTGGAAAAAATTCGCCGGTAGGGGGCGCTGTAATAGCGATTTTTGTGCGATTTTGAATATTGTACCGTCCAAAAGTGTATGAAGTTATGCATAGAATTAAACCAAATTTTCATTTTAAGTTTTTGGCTATGGCAAGCAGGTCCTCCCTGAATTTGGAAAAATTTCGCCGGTAGGGGCGCTGTAATAGCGATTTTTGTGCGATTTTGAATATTGTACCGTCCAAAATTGTATGAAGTTATGCATAGAATTAAACCAAATTTTTATTTTAAGTTTTTGGATATGGCAAGCAGGTCCTCCATGAATTTGCAAAAAAATCGCCGTTAGGGGGCGCTGTAATAGCGATTTTTGTGCGATTTTGAATATTGCACCATCGAAAAGTGTATGAAGTTATGCATAGAATTGAACCAAAAAAATTTTTAAGTTCTTGGCTATGACAAGGAGGTCCTCCCTTAATTTGTAAAAAAATCGCTCGTAGAAGGCGCTGTAATAGCGATTTTTGTACAATTTCTGTGTCATTTTGAATATTGTACCGCCGAAAAGTGTATGAAGTTATGCATAGAATTGAACCAAATTTTATGTGTTTATTTTTGGTCATGTCACGAAGGTCCTCCCTGAATTTGGAAAAATTCTGCCGGAAGGGGGCACTATAATTGCGATGTCTGTACCATTTTCATTATTGTACCATCGAAAAGTGTATGAAGTTATCCATATAATTGAACCAAATTTTTTGTGCATGTTTCTGGCTATGGCAAACAAGTCCTCCCTGAACTTGAAAAAATTCCGAAAGAAGGGGGCGCTATAATTCCGATCTCTGTGCCATTTTCATTATTGTACCATCGAACAGCGTATAAAATTATGCATACAATTGAACCAAAATGTTTGTGCTTGTTTTTGGCTTTGGCCAACAGGTTGTCCTTGAATTTGGAAATATTGCGCGGTAAAGGGGCTCCGTGCTAGCGATTTTTGTATACTTTTCTTGATGTTTCGTAGTTCTATTGTGCATCGGCGGCTCATGCAGCGGCGGGAACTCGCTTCCTGCTATGCCGGCTTTTCGCAAACAGCTGATAACGACAGAATAAGGAAAAATTAATAATTTTAACAAATATTATGATATAGATTAACTCGGTTTTAGTCCGTTTAATTGACTTGAGCAGAAATTTAAGATGAAAATCAAAGTTGGTATAGTATTGAACTAATAATATTGAAGTATTAACATGTGTAACTAGGTTTTGAAATATTAAGATGTATAAGATAGAAGAAAGTTTTGGGATTGGCACATCCAACTAGTTTACGTAAAAGCAATCAATAATAAAGAAGTAAAATGACAATGAACCTTCAGCTTGTTTGATTAAAATATAATACGTAAATTTTCTTTTAAGTTATAACGCATTTAATAATTCGTTAAGAACACGCTGTGAAAAGGAGAATACGATACTTCAATCAGTATGAACATCAAGTTTAACTATATTATCTTATTTGCATGCACACATGTATATATATTATAATAAAAAAACAGACTAAACTAAGTCTGATATATTAAAAAATAAATAGGTTATTAATTTCTTTTCGTGTATTGGAACAAAGAAAACTAATAAAGAAGTAAGTAATAATAAATAATAGTAAGTAAAAGTAATACTGTAGATGATTTAAAGAAAAAAAAAAACACTTACCCAGAATTACGATTGTTCCGTGTTCAATAATACTAAATTTCCAAAGCTCTGAAAAAGTCCATTGATAATATCCAAGGTACATCCATAATTTTAAAACGCAATAAAATATACCCACAAAATATAACAAAAATTTTATAATATTGTTTTTTTTTTTTTCAAAATAAAAGCGAATTCAAATACACGTGGTAAAGCATAAAGTTACCTACGCCGTTATCTCATTTCTCATACACACGAACAAGTTGACTTTCACTTTAGGCGATTGCTTCTGGTTGCAGCGTAAGGAGAAATAGTGGTGAAATACTTGGAGCGCATGCGTACAAGCGCTTTCACCGTTCCACGAAAAGTAAACTGAAACACCCAGGAACATTCCCGGTTGTTTCGGAAAATAGAAATGGCTCTCACATATCCGATACTATCAGAAATGTTCCTGTTAGAATAGTAAACGTTCCCACTGTTTTTACAGTGTATGGCTCCAGCGCTTGAAGTATACTGGAAGGATCGAGACACTTTTGTAAATCATGGTTTAGCGAACGGATTTTAATTCTACATTTTTGTTATCTTTAAAATAATTTATAAGCTCTATAACTGTACGGAGGACTACATGTCCTATTCTGATATATTGAATCCAGCGGTTCGCCCATGAACAAAATGCCAAAACATTTTATAGGAAAATATTTTTTTTTTTTGGCCCCCTGGTAATTTTAGAAAAATTAGTCTGTCATGCAGATTTATAGCTTAAGAAAAGTTGGATTGATTAAAGATGTTTGTTACTTTACAAATTAATTCCTTTTTCTACATTGTTAAAAATAGCTGTTGCTTTACAGTACTTTACTGCATAATTTTACTGTAAATTACTGTATTGTAGCAAATATTGCGCTTGTCCGCTAAATATCAGTCACTGACAATATTAAGCTGTTATTGACCGTAACTGATCATTTTTTCAGTATTAACCTCACTCTAACAGTCATATACGGTCGAGGGGATAATGTAACGCAGCCTTTAACGGCAGACCACGGGGTAGTCTAGTAAATTACTGTTACTCGCGATCGCTAACCGTGATCTAACGGTGGATTACGCTGGCACAGCGGCGCGCGCATTCTGCCAATCTAAGACCACGTTTTTTTTTACCGAGAAATTCAATAGCAGTGTTGATGGCAGCCATCTTGCCTATAAGTGATTGTCCGTACGTAGGTGCTAGCGGATGCTACCTGTAAACAGTGATGGATAATACTCTAATTCTAGATGATTCCCAACCTTTCCATTTTAAAACAAAGTAAGTGGCAGATGTTTGTATACATATCATTTAAATATTCGCATAAGTTTCCGGTATAATTTAAAGAAAATCATTGTACTAATATGTAATAAAATAGGAATAATAATATAATAATACATTATTTTATTATATATTGTTAATACATTATTATTGTGTTTTTAAACTATTATTATATTATGCCTTTATATTACTATAACGTTGTTATATTATTATCAAATTATTATTAAATTACATTATCAGTAATCTATTCAATCTCAGAAAAATGCACATTTCGCAACTGTAAAACCTTTTAATAAATTCAATTAAAATTATCTTCCAAATTACACTCACCACCTTTCCTTTCGTCATCCTAAAATAATAATAATAATAATAATAATAATAATAATAAAATGGATAAATAAAAAATAGAAAAATTGATACGATTATCCAAAAATTTCTATTGCCGTGAAACAAGAATTCCAATTAATAAAAGAGGTAGGCAATAGTTCTGAAAATGTTTTATAATGTTGCCAATTATTATGTAATTTAATCTAATATTGTAAAAGTGTTTTTCTTATATTTCACACCAATTGCTGAAAAAGTATTAAATAAAAACTATAAAAATAGCTAAAGGATTTTAATAGACCGTTTACATTTTCATTAGATACTCGTTCAATACATTTCTGTTAATACAATTAATAAAGTATCCTTAAAAAAAAAAAAAAAAATCTGTGTAATAAATATGTGTGTGAGGGGGTGGGGGAGGAGTGTTTGGAATTTTATTATTTATTAAGTTTTTTTAAACATCAGATTTTAGAGATATTAACTTTGTAGGGTGAAGAAAGGAAAAGCGGTTACTGAAGTCTGGGAGATTATTTTAAATGAATTTATTTAAAAGTGGAAATCTAAGTTTTAAGTGTTGTGAAGGGTCCATTTCTCTGAGATTGAATTTTGTAAAAGACAGATTACTGATAATGTACAATAATGTAATATAATAATAATCCAGTAATAATTATATTATTATTCCTCGTTTATTACACATTACAATAACGTTCTTTTGATAGTTTTTAAATTAAAACGGAAACGTATGTGAATATATAAATGACATGTAAATACATGAAAAGCTGTCAATTATAATGTTTTAGAAGGAGAAGGCTGATTATCAACTAAAATTAGAATATTATCTATCGCTGTTGCTAGCACTTACGTAAAATGCAGTTTCAATTCCCTAAAAGATAGAACACACAGAGAATTTATATCTCTTTAATTGAAATTGAAACAAAATAATTGATACTAACAAAAAAAAAAAGGGAAAAAAACATAAACGGTCAAATACACTCCTATTACCGTGATTTACGGTCAGATACGTTCTTGAAAATTACTGTGGTTTACGGTCAGATACGGTCTTGAAAGTTACTGTGATTTACAGTCAGATACGTTCAAAAAGTTTACTGTCATTTACGGCCTAATACAGTCTAAATAGATAACGGTACATACTGTAATATTACGGGAAAATGCTGGAATCTGTGCTGCCAGGCTTTTCCCGTAATCCAACGGTGAAATTTTTATCAGTGTAAAGCCATTGCTTTTAGTTTCTGACGCATATCTTGGATTGTTATAGATTTCATATATGTGTTACTGTAAAAGACCGACATTGGAGAATGTCGACTTTCACCGGTGAATGTCAACATATACCAAATACATCAGTGAAAGACCGAATATTTCATTATATTCTTGTACATTCGGACAATCACCGGTGTATGTCCACAAGCACATATATGCTTTGGTGGTTGTGGAAAAGAGAGGCCGAGGTCAACAGAGAGGCGATAATCTCTCACTAAAACCTTTCATCTGCTCACTGTTGCCTGTGAGCTACTGTTCTTAAATTCAGATTTCTTGATTGGTACCACTTTCTGGAAATGGCAAAATTCGCCTTATTTAAAAATGTATTAATTACCGCGAAAAGAAGAGGAATTTTATTATTTAAAAAAAAAGTGGTGCCAATCAAGAAATCTGAATTTTAATAAAGTAGCCCACTGGCAACACTGGTTCCGCTGCGAGTTAGTCAGCTTTGTCAGTTTTATGCAAGGTTTGATGGTGCGCAACGTCATCTTAAACTTTAATTTTTCTTTCGATACCCTAATTTATATTCAATAAATAATGCAATGATTTTTTTTTTTTTTTTTTTTTTTAAGCTAAATGAATCAATTACGAGTAAAACGAGAAGACAATTGTTTTTATTACTTTCTTCTATCTTTACAAGAAGAAAGTATTGGATTCGTAAAAATTTTCGACTTCCGGTTTTCGACGGATTTACAGGTTTTAGATGTGAAAAAGCCCAAAAAACATGTTTTTACAAAATGTCTGTCTGTGTATATGTGACACACATTTTGTGGGGGCTATCTCAAGAACTAATGCACTGAATTTAATAAAAAAAATATATTCAAGTAGTCCCTAATATAAATTGGTGCTGATTAGTTTGTGGTGTAAATCGCCATACAGGTGGCGCTGCTATGCTGTATTTTTCGCGATTTCTGCACTAGCTCTATCTCAAGAACTAATGCACGGATTTTCATCAAACTTCAGATTCAGTTAATCCGTGATATGAGTTAGTGCTGGTAACGTTTTGGTGCAAATCGCCCAACAGATGGCGCTGCTATGCCGCATTTTGCAGCATTTACACGATTTTCGTAATAGCTCTGTCTCAAGAAATAATGCACGGATTTTCATCAAACTTCAGATTCAGTTAGTGCTTGACATGAAATGACGTTTTGCATCTTGTGGTGTAAATCGCTCAACAGGTGCCGCTGCTATGCTGCATTTTTTGTGATTTCTTCAATAGATCTATCTCAAGAACTAATGCTTAGGTTTTCAACAAATTTCAGATTCATGTATACATGTATATGAATTAGTGATATTTATGTTTTGGTATAAATCGCCCAACAGGTGGAGCTGCTATGCAGCATTTTTCATGATTTGCACAACAGCTCATTGTCCAGAACTAATGCACGGATTTTCATCAAACTTCAGATTCAGTTAGTCCTTGACATGAACTGATGTTTTGTACCTTTTGGTGTAAATCGCTCAACAGGTGGCGCTGATGTGCTGCATTTTTTTGAGATTTCCACAGTAGCTCTAGCTCTAGAACTAATGCACGGATTTTCATCAAACTTCAGATTCCGGTATACCTTAATATGAATTAGTGCTGTTTGTGTTTTGGTGCAAATCGCTCAACAGGTGTTCTGCTATGCTGCATTTTTTCAGAATTTCCTATACAGCTCTATCTCAAAAACTAATGCACGAATTTTCATCAAACTTCAAATTCAGGTATACTTTGATATGAATTGGTTCTAAATATATGTATTTTCTTTTACTATTTAAATGATTTAATTGACGTGATTTATATAGAAGAAAGTTTTGTGGTGGCCACAACAGACTAATTTTTCTGAAGAAAAGTACTCTAATATGCTTTCTGAAGTGATTTCTGCAAAAACTAAGTGCAGCGCATCTTTGAATTACAGACGATAATTTCAGAAGTTAATTGTACATTAAAACCACAGGGATGAGTGCGTTCCGACCCAAATGACCGATTCCTACCGTGAAATTTTAATAGTATTATTTGTTTTATTGAATCTCAGTAATTATGTCATTAAATAATGCTAGAAATACTATTAAAATTTAGTGGTAGTAATCGGTCATTTGGGTCGGAGCGCTCTCATCCCTGAAACCAGGAAAAACGGATATATAGTATTGTGTTACCAGTGATGAATTATTTAGTATACTATTTGAAAATCACAGAAGAATAGAACACGGAGGAAGAACATGTATGCTTAAAGATTTGCAAGTTAAATACAGAAATATTACATATGAAGTTGTAATGTAGTATTTAAATTTATTAAAACAATGTCAAATGAAACAATAGTCCTTCAAATAAAGGTAGGGTAACTCTGGGAGTGTCGCCGCATACGGGATAGACAGCCCTTCTATTTCTTGTAATTATCGATAGATGGTCGTCAAACGCACAGTATAGGTGTGCAATGAGATTATTTTAACCAGCGTATAACGTGAATCCAATTTCGATGTTTACTTGTAAAAGTACAATTCTTAATTTGACGTCAGTGCATGATTTCACTGTCCAAACTTTTAAACACGTCATATTTAAAAACTTTTCATACACTAATTACTAAATGCATGCATGATTTCGAAGTGAAAACTTGGTGTAGCGTTTGTATAGAATACTGTGTGTATGATTTCGCCATTCCCCTTAGCGATGGCAGGTAACTGTGATGGCCGACGTCTGCACCATGCAGAATGGGATACATTTCGCACTGCTATTCCAGTATACATGCCGCAGTTTCTTTTGTACTGGATGATTAAGTGTTATTAACTTTTCCTTTTATTTTTGCACAGACTAACCATGTTAGACATGTTATCAAGTTTACAAATACCGAAGGAGAAAAATGAGAAAATAAGAAGTAAGACGGGCAAGAAAGATGCAAGTCAAGATGATAATAATGAAAAATTGGATTACCCGTAAAGCAGATGTTTTTTGCGAAAAAAACTACTCCAAAAAAGCGGAAGTGTAATTGCTTGCGTTGCATCATGTGTTTAAACATAGCTGCTAACTCTTCGGCTTTTTTATACAACAAAAAATTAATAGAAATTTTCGCCTTATTTAATCGGTAGATTACAGTGATTTGAAACGGTAAAATTTACTATCGCAGTTACATAAAGACTGTACTTTTTCAAAAAAATTTCTGTAGATTGAAGTCGATATCTTAACCCATTCGGGACCATAGGTGCATATAAGCACCTTCAAAAAGACCTTACAAAAGTTGTTTCTTGCACCTGTAAAAAAGAAAAGTAATATTTGCTTTGTTTAATTAGAGCATTTTCATGATTACAATCGAATCCCGTTAATACGTGCCCTGCTTAATACGCGAAACCGCTTAATACACGAATTTTCTTCGGTCCCTTGAAATATGCCTATCTTACGCATATAAAAAAACCCGCTTAATACGCAAAGGGTTAGTACGAGAACCCGTTTAATACGCGATATTTTATGAGTTCCTGGCAAGAAAAACCTACGTTTAATACGCGAATGAAGTTGGTTCTCAACAGACGAGGTTTTAGAGGGTATATTTTCCCAAGCATCTTATACGACAGTTCTTTAAACTATGAATGTTTTTTTCCTGTCAAAATTTAATACAACCATGAATATCAATTTCAACCTTTTTCAAGAGAGAAGAGAAAATTTTGCTGCTAACGGGGCATTGTAAAATAAGAAAAATTCTGTTTTCCCTGACCAGAAAACGCTTGAAGAGGTCTTTTCCGATAAGAAGATAAAATAATCTTTTCAAAAGAAAAAAAAAATATTAACCGTCTTCAAAAAAGCACTAAAAAGAATTAAATAATTCTTTAAACTTCTCTAATGACGAAACGTTGTCCATTAACTGCACATCGGACATCATGTATCGACATAAAAAAACCTTAAATTTAATATATAGAATTTAATATCTACCAAACATGGATTTTCTAGAGAATATTTTTTAAAAAGGTTAATTTACATATTTATGATTTAATTTACGAATATATACGTATAAAAAGTAATCAATTACTTTTTGTAGTTGGTGCCAACCTATCTTAAGTATAGTAAAATTGTGAATATATTGTAGCTATTACCATGAATAAAGTGATGATGGAAAATATTATACAAAATTTTTTTCACCAAATTATTTGTTTAATCATTATCGATTGTGAATGTTTGGCACGAACTTCAAAAAGTAATTGATTACTTTTTATACGTATATATTCGTAAATTAAATCATAAATATGTAAATTAATCTTTTGTAAAAAATATTCTCTAGAAAATCCATGTTTGGTAGATATTAAATTCTATATATTAAATTTAACGTTTTTATGCAGATACATGATGTCCGATGTGCAGTTAATGGACAACGTTCCGTCATTAGAGAAGTTTAAAGAATTATTTAATTCTTTTTAGTGCTTTTTTGAAGACGGTTAATATTTTTTTTGAAAAGATTATTTTATGTCCTATTTTTTAGTTATTCATACAGTAACACATAATTACCCGGATTTCAACATCTGCTGAATAAGTAAATTATTTGTCAAATAAATTATAATTTACAAAAATTATTTATTAAACAAATAGTTTTTAATAAATTCTTTAAAATTTCATTAGAAGTATTGATTTTATTAGCATTTAATGCTTATGATATTTTTTTAAACACAAGTATATTGTATTCACAACAGTCTACATTCATGTATTTATTGATCACATACACCGTAAATCACGTATACGTAATTGTGTGCTTGACATAAGGGGCCCGCTTATAAGTCATCGCTAATATACAAGGAGGCAATAGCACGAGGACTTTGAGCTTTGAAGGGGGGGGGGGGAGTTTTCTAGATATCACAAGGAAATTTACAACACCAGATAACTACCGGGTGTCCCAAAAAGGACTGACTGATTTTCAAATTCAATAACTTGCAAACGGTGACAGATATTAAAAAAATTCTTGCAGGAGGGTTATGCATAAGGTCAAAAGTTTTATTACAGTGATTTTTAATTTTAGTTCGATTTACAAACAATAGATGGCGTTGTAAGCAATAGTCGCTAAATACAGGCTCGATTTTTGGTCCTTTATCTTGTTCCATGCAAAAAAAGGAGATGGAAATGTATTATCCGGGCCACGAAGTACCAAAAATCGAGCCTGAATTTAGCGACTATTGCTTACAGCGCCATCTATTGTTTGTAAATCGAACTAAAATTGAAAATCACTGTAATAAAACTTTTGACCTTATGCATAACCCTCCTGCAAGAATTTTTTAAATATCTGTCATCGTTTGCAAGTTATTGAATTTTAAAATCAGTCATTCCTTTTTGGGACACCCGGTACATCTAGGAGCTCCACAAAGAGTGTGCAACGGAGCCAGCGGGAGTTGAACCCGCAGCCTAACTACGCTCTCAAGCCATTAGTGGTGTGATGCCTTAACCATTCAGCCACGGTCTACATTCAAGAATTATTTTTTGTAGGACACCGTTGTCAAGAAGCCAAATGCAGACTATGTAGCAATATTTGTATTGACTCTTCAAGTATATTGACCAGGACCCAGACATATTTTTGCTGTTAGCGAAATGAGATTGACCAATCAGAAGCCTGCCTTTTTGCGAACTTGTAATTTTTATCGAGTGTGTCCTTTTAAATTTCAAAAATTCTTCTATCAAATAAAACAAAATTTTCTGTACTAAAATACTGGCATCCAAAAAGCTGTAGACTTCTCAGGTTTGAAAATGTGGTCCAGGGCCCACCATGGCTGAGTGGTCAAGGCATCGCGCCGCTAATCGCTTGAGAGCGTAGTTGGCTACGGGTTCGAATCTCGCTGGCTCCGTTGCACACTCTTTGTGGAGCTCCCGGATGTAATTCTGTGGTGCTGTAAATTTCCTTGTGCTATCTCCTTCCTATATATTGACGATGACTTATAAGCGGGCGCTTGACGCCAAGCACACTGGTCAGATATATGTATTCAATAAACCAGTCATGCGGTCCATAATTCTACATTATTCTTTTCCGATCATCTCCATCAATTGTTTTCTCATGTAAGGAGCCTTTATTTGAGAGTGGTGATATACAATGCTCAGACTATGTTTATTTATATGCGCTTGCCTACGCTACGGCAAAACTAGACATTTTCTATTCCAGAACTTGGCAATACTCGCTTGGACAAGTTTTATTATACGGGTAGTGGACAATGTATCAAGCATTTGTTTGGCAATAATGACAAGCTCTTCAAGATTCATGGCGATAGCTTTTGTCCAGCATCTATCAATCAATATTTTTTTCCGTATGTCACTATTCTCATACCAATACTCCCCATCCTTAGGCAGTAAAGACATCAGACATGAGCGTCAATGATTAGGTGTTTAGTCTGAATCTGATAACCGAAGACAGTGCTGCTACACATACGAAGGCACTTTTATGTGTACTGTATATGGATGCACTTTGCAGTGCATCGACTAATGGAGACACTTTGCTGAACTCTGATGTATAAGGCCACTTTGCTATTAAATTATAAGCTTTTTGAATCCCACTTCCGATGTCGGTTAGCATCGTTTTAGATATCTGGATTTTTCTGAATGCGGCAACCGTTCGAGACAAGATCTCGTACTTCGGAAAGTTACCGCATCCATTAAACTATAAGGACCACATCGATACCTACGGACATCGAAATTGGGTTTGTTTGTTTGTTTGCTTGATTGGACACATACATCAGACTTGTGTGCTTGACAACAAAGTCCGCTTATAAATCATCGTCGATATACAGGGACGAGATAGCACAATGAAATTTACAACACAGAGAATTTTTACATCCGGGAGCTCCACAAAGAGTGTGCAATGGAGCCAGCGGGAGTCGAACCCGACAAGCCTCCTACGCTCTAAAGCGATTAGCAGCGTGGTGTCTTAACCACTCGGACACGGAGGTCCCTCAAAATTGGGTATGGAAAAGCTGATAATCCATCAATAAAGTTTACACATCACAGCGCGGGAAAGTGTTTTAAGAGAAACGTATGTCCAAACGACAGCGCCTAGAATACCTAGTGTGGAAATATGCTATCCAAACAGTGCTAAAAATTTGTATCCCTTAAATGTGCGACGATACTGTAAAATTTCAAGTGTCGATCGCAGCGACATCTGCGGGATTTCCGTATTACTAGTATTACATTGTATAGACAGGCAATTTCTTGCAGTTGTAGAAAATATCCTGCAGATGTCGCTGCGTTCTGCATATTGCAGCAGTATCATTGCACATTTAAGAGATGCAATATTTTAGCGCTTTTTTAAGTATTACAGGGATAGCCGATATCCACACTATATATTGTAGACGCTATAGTCCAAAATACAGCGTTTAATGTGGAAATATGCTATCCTAACAGTGCAAAAAATTTGTATCCCTTAAATGTGCGACGATACTGCTAAAATCCGAAGTATCGATCGCAGCGACATCTGCGGGATTTTCGTATTACTAGTATTACATTGTACGGACTAGCAATATCTTACAGTTGTAAAAAATATCCTGCAGATGTCGCTGCGATCTGAATATTTCAGCAGCATCGTTGCACATTTAAGGGATATAATATTTTAGCGCTTTTTTAAGTATTACGGGGATAGCTGATTTTCACACTATATATTCTAGGCGCTATAGTCCAAACTATAGCAAATCTAGACATTTTCTATTACAAAAGTCCAGCGTCTAGAATATATAGTGTGGAAATCGGCTATCCCAGTAATACTTAAAAAAGTGCTAAAATATTGGATCCCTTAAATCTCAAACGATGCTGAAATCCAGTGAGTCGATCACAGCGACATATGCAGGATATTTTTTAAAACTCCAAGACGATCTGGTTACAGCGTCTAGAATATATAGTGTGAAAATTGGCTATCCCCGTAATACTTAAAAAGTGCTGAAATATTGGATCGCTTAAATGTCAAAAGATGCTGTAATCCAATGGGTAGATGACAGCGACATCTGCAAGATATTTTCTAAAACTCCTAGACGATTTGATCTAGACATTGTAATAATACGATGTTTACTTTGAAATCTGAAATGTATCGCAGATGTCGCTGCAATCGGCACCCCTGATTTCAGCGTCATTGCACATTTAAGGAATACAACTTTTTAGCGATGTTTGGATAGTCTAATGTAACGCTGTAATGGACTTTATTCCAAATCTGGGTTCGAGGCTGAAAAATGTCACGTGATACCGGTAATTTACCTATAGAACGTCTAACTGATAAGAAGGGAGGCTACTACTGCTTTCCGCATGAACTATTTCACTGGCAGGTGAGGGTTTTTCATTAATTCTACGGAGCCTACCCTTCTTTACGCAAGAAGTTTTTACCTTGACCACGTAATCGAAACGTAGTTGGAATATCCTCCATTTGGTCCAGCTCTAGATACTGTAAGAATGTTCACAATACCTACTGGGTTCAGATCCTGAAACGTTCTCATTGGTTCCCCAGATTCAGATATCCAGAACATATTGACTTACTATCGCAGTAGTACGGCGTCTAGAATACATAGTGTGGAAATCAAACAGCGCTAAAATTTGTATCCCTCAAATGTGCAACGATGCTGAAATTCAGGGAGCCGATCGCAGCGACATCTGCGATATATTTTCAAATTTCAAAGTAAACATCATCGTATTATTACAATGTCCAGAATAAATCGTCTTGGAGTTATAGACAATATCGTGAAGACGTCGCTGTGATCGACTCATTGGATTTCAGCATCGTTTGACATTTAAGGGATCCAATATTTTAGCACTATTTTAAGAATTACTGGGATAGCCGATTTCCACACTATATATACTCTGTAGCAGTAGTACTTAGAAAGTACTAAAATATTGTATTCCTTAAATGTAAAACGATAAATGTAAACGATAAAAAGTCGATCGGAGCACATCTGAGGATATTTTCTAAAACTCCAAGACGATTTGGTCTAGACACTGTAATAATATGATGTTTACACTGAAATTTGAAAATATTACGCCGATGTCGCTGCGATCGGCTCATTGGATTACCGCATCTTTGCACATTTAAGGGATATATTTGTTTAGTGCTGTTCGGATTGCAGATTTCCACACTATTTATTATAGGAGTTGTATTTGTGCTCTGATAAATGAGAAACTGTAAAGGTTGATTTTCAACTTTTCGACAGCGACTTCCGATATCGGTTTGTGTCTATTTGGGCCTTCCGGCTTGGTGGATGACAGAATGGCCGGGATCCAGATAGATTTTTCGCCCTTAGCGAAACGAGATCAACCAATCAAAAGGCTGCATTTTTGCAAACAGCGAAAAGTTCGCAAAACTGCAGGCTTCTGATTGGTCAATCTCGTTTCACTACCAGCGGAAAATCTGTCTGGATCTCGGCCCTTGTCCAGCTAAGTTTTCACACTTTGAAAGATCTCGTATCTCTGTAAGAGTAACAGTATGAAAGATGAGTGCTTGTAATGGGCTTGTAAGTGCTTCAAAAAGGATTTGAATTTTAAAGTTTTTATTTATTTTTTTAAATGTTCTAATCTTCAGATTTTTATGAAATTGGAATGGAACCAAATGGGTGACTTACACTTTCAAAAAAAAAAAAATCAAAATCGGTCCATATTTAAGAAAGTTATGCGTGAACATGGTCAAAACGTACATACAGGTCGAATTGATAACCTCCTCTTAACTTACAACTCTTAATAACTCTATTTGAAGTCGGTTAAAAAAGCAAACTTTTCCCACCACGAATGAGAAACTATCTGACGCCCCCTCCTAACTTAGAGCTGTGGCGAACCGATAGACTATGCTGCAATCTCTTTCACACGCGAGTCTTCCTATTCGCTGCCTGTCTTGGCCAGTGCTGTAATATCTTAAAAAGGAAGAGTGTCGCTTGTCGATATCGATAGAATGTAGTCTACGATATCTACCTGTGCTTTTAAAATTATAAGCTAGTTTATACCATGGCGGAAGAAGCAAAACATATTAAAACAAAGGCTCTCTATCACTGAGAAGTTATAAATTATAAATCAGTACGATGCCCAGGATGTCTCCATTAACTCTGCGTTCGTCAAAGAAAAGGATTATTAGAGTCAACTTTAAGAACTTTGTTTAAGAAGAGTGACGTACATCGTTAACCAATCTGTTTTTCGGGGAACAAAGAACAAGGAAATAAAAACCGCCAAGTTTGAGCACATGGAGAATACCTTCACGCGTGGTTTGTTTAAGCGAACTCTACGAATATACCAATAAGCGGCCCGCTATCCAAGATAAAACTTCTGAAGTCGCTGCAAAAATGAGATTGCTGGATTTAAATGCCTCATCTGGATGGATGGTTGGATGGATGAATAGTTTTAAAGCTCACCGCGGAATAAAATTCATGGAAGTGTGCATTGAGTCAGCTGCCTTCAACAATGAAGACGCCGATTGTTGAAAAACAAATGTGCTTCCGTAGCTTGTAAAAAACTACTCAAGCTGCGATATTTATAACGTGGACGAATTTGGGCTTTTTTATAAAATGGCACTCAAGAAAACAATAGCTATGAAAGTAGAAACATGTCATAGGGTAAATTATTGACCGTCTACTCTTTAGCTGGGTGCCAACTTTGATAGATCAGACAAGTTAAAGCTACTAGTCATAGGGAAATCATGCAAACGCGATGCTTTAAAAATGTCAAGAATCTTCCCTTCCTGTACGGAAGTCAGCGCAGAGCGTGGATGACGGGCAACATTTTCGACAATGGTTCGTAATTTTGTCCGGCTTATGGGAAAATAATCGCGCCGTATCTTATTGCTTTTTGACAACTGTCTTGCACATACTAATGATAACGAATGCCTGAAAAATGTTCAAGTACAATTTCTACCGCCAAATTCGACCAGTGTTATTCAGCTAATGGGCGTGGGAATAATTAACAGCGCCAAAGTCAATTACAAGACTCGCCTAGTACGACGATACCTACACCAAATAGAACATGGCAGCAAACTTTCTTGCTATGAGTGTCGTCCTATTACAGTCCTCGATGTTTTCCACATGCTTACCGCAGCACGAGAGAGTGTCACACCAACGACGATTGCAAATTGTTTTAGCAAAGCGGGTTCGGAAATAGCAAGGAAATAATTTATAAAGAACCATCCTTCTACCCTAATGTTGTAGAACACTGGCTGAGAACACAAGAAACTGTAGGGGAAGATTTTGTCGATTTAGACACGTTCACGTTCATTAATGTCGACAAAATATAGTCGCCTCCGAGCTCAGAAGTCTGGATGACATCATCGTCGATGTAACTGCTACTGATAAACCAGATGGGGAGGAAAAACATGATGAACCTTCGCTCCCTTCCCCCATCTATATTTTCCAAAGTTATGGATGCGTTCAGTTTCTCAGACAGTATGCATCTTCACTGGGCAAAGAGCCCTTGACGAGCAAGCTTTACCAACACCTGAATAGGGCTGCAAACAATGCGACCACATGTCAAACAGGCCAAAATTAATACATGGTCTGTCGAGGATGTAATGAGACTGTTTTTTCGCGCCAAGCACAAGGTCAAAGAGACGGAGTTTGCGGGTGGCACGTGTGGTGAGGAATGTAAGCTACAGAGTCTAGTGGAAGCCAGTTGGCTTTGCAGCGCACAGAGACACGTGTTTGAAAGTGACGTTAGGTTTTCAGAATTCAGTGGAGTGTCGAACAGTGATACGATACGCAATAACGTTTTGTGCAAAGCTAAAATAATCGGCTACTGAGGATTCTTTGTCCAAGGCTCAAGTGTTTAGGTGGCACAAAGCCTTGAAAGACGGAAGAGAGAACGTCGATGACGAAAAGCACGCTGGGCGTCCATCAACTTCTCAAACTTCAGACAATGTGACTAAAGTTAAAGCTCTTTTGGAGTCTGAACGTCGGGTGAGTGTCCGAATGATTGCGGAGACGTTGGGACTTACAAAATCGATTGTGCATCAAATCGTCGCGTAAGAACAGAAAATTTGTGCCAAGCTGATTCCTTTAAAGTGACTCAATTCCTGGCACAACACAGCGTCGCATCGCTGCCCTAACCATCATAAAGCCCCGATAGGTCACCGCCAGTCTTTAATTCTATTCCATCGGTAAAAATCCAGCTTAAAACGTCATCGTTTTGACAATCTGGAGAACTTTCAGAAAAACGTAACGCATGTTCTGAACAGCATTCCAGCTGAAGACTTCCAGGCGAACATAAATGGGTGGAAGAGTGATTAGCAAAGGTGTATTAATGCAGTAGGAGGTTATTTTGATGACTATTATGTGACTGTAAAATTATCTTTAAATAAACGACTTTTATGGAATCAGTCTCATTACTTCCTGGGTAGATCGCTATTTTGACAAAATTTAATTTTTATGCCATTATTGACTTTATTAAATTTTAACTTTTGTTTTTTATATTGATTTTTTATTATTATCAGCACTGTTCCCTATTTGTTTAATATAGCTAACAAGGATTTTTTTTTTTTAAACATTTGTTATAGTTAACGTGGTTATCATAAATTTTTGTGTTCGTTTGGTTCCATTTTATGTGTCATACATAATAAATGTAAACTTGAAAAGACATAGTATTTTTACCCAAGATAATAATACTTATTTGAATTTCCAGCGTTCAAACGTTCCTGCTTAATAAGCACATAATGATTAAAACAGATAAAATGCCATTTTATGTCTTAAAAACGCTAAAACTTGTCAAAAAGAAGTGTTTTATCCGTATTGGTTGTTATTAGATGGACCACTGGACGAAAATTCGCGACCTTCGCTTAATACGCGAATTTTGATCGGTATTTAATTCGAGTATTAACGGAGTGCGACTGTATTTATGTAAAGGTAACTTCTTTTAAAAAAGTGGTACAAACCGAATAAAATTTGTGTAAAAGCCGCCGGTCCCGAAAGGATTAACGGATAAATTATGTAAACACAAGTTTACTTTTCCTCCCTTTCTAATACACTGATGTTACGTTGCTGCTGAAATAACAATTAAAATTTAATGTAAAAAAAAAAAAAATAAATAAGTCGATAATTTTAATAGTGAAAGTAGGCAACAATTATTAATTTGAATCTACTAATACGTTTCATTGTACTCATTTAGTTTCATTTTGTTATTACATCCATAATTGTAACCCAGATATGAATATATTTTTTTAATATTTTTATTTATAACTTCATTCTGTTCTTATTACAAGCGCGGCATACTACCGCACAAGTGCGGCG